>JAREIK010014016.1:817500-1450000 GCA_029783825.1 Sapria himalayana
TTTCGGCTTCAATTTTCGTGAAACTCAACTTGAGTTTTGAACATCAGAGCTTCCTGCGGTACACCTTGCACGTGACTGACCTCATTGCTTTTACCGGGTAGTATATTTACGTTTTTTATACTTTCTCTCTCTAAAGCTTCTCTCTCTAGAAAAACTTACGAAAAATAAAAAATGACAAATACACCTAACACGTATTTAAATTTGGAAAATAAAAATGTTAGTATTACACAGACGTCTGTGGCTCCTGAAACTTTGGTTTCTCCTGTCGTCTCAGCCCAAAATTCTAAAAAACAAAAAACTAGGAGGACTTCTGTAGTTTGGACACATTTTAAAATCATAACACAAGCAGATATTAAGGGTGAGGAACATGAAATGGCACAGTGCAAATATTATATGAGACTTTTAACATGCAAGAGTACATGTGGGACTGAGCACCTCAAGAGGCATGCTGAAATATGCTTCAAAAAATATGGACCGTTAGATCCTAGGCAAACCCAACTTGGCACTACATTTTTTGAGACTGGATCGAGTTCAGTCTCAAAGTTTACTCCCTTCGTATACTCCAGCGAGTTGGGTAGGGACGGCATGGCTAGGCTCATCACATTGATGGGTCTTCCGATCAGATTTTCGGAAGATCCGAAGGTAGTGCGCATCATGCAAACTTATTTTCAGCCATCCTATCGTAGGATTCCTAGGTCCACATCTAGGAGTGACATACTAAAGATATATAAGTTAGAAAAACAAAAAATAATTAAGGAATTTTTGGCATTTAGTGGAGTGGTGTCTGTGACGTCCGATATATGGACATGTCACGATGATTCTTCTTATGCATGTCTCACGAGTCATTATGTAGATTCTAACTGGACAATCAATAAAAAAATATTAGGATTCACTGAGATTCTTTATCCTCATGATAGCCCGGCCATTTTTGAGTGTATGATGAAAATATTTAGGGAATATAAAATTCAAAATAAAATTTTTAGTGTCATTTTCGATAATGCTGCGAATAATGGAGTAGCGATCAATATGTTTGTTAGGAATATTAGAGACGCACCATTAGGAGAGATATTTCATGTCAGATACATGTGTCATGTTATTAACCTGATAGTTCAAGCGGGTATGAAGGTCTATTCCCCCGCGTTGGAAAATATACGCAATGTACTCAAGTATATTCGCACTCCTCGCAGACTACAAGAGTTTGGTAATCTCTGTTTGTCTGCGAATCTTAAGAAGAAGAAATTCCAATCAGATATGAGACATCGTTGGAATTACACGTACTTGATGTTGGAATCATGTGTTGGATACGAACACGTGATATCCGACTACGTCAATAGTAAGAGTGGCGAACTTATTATTGACGACACTGACTGGGCTTCAGAAATTTCATTTATGAAATTCCTGAAGATATTTTATGACACGACGAACATGTGGTTGCAAAGATTAGTAGCATATGTTATGGCACGACGAACACGACGAATATTTTATGTTCGTCGGTTTATACGCCCACCACTTGCATTGCACTCCGTTGCATATGCAACATTAGTAGCATGTTTAGGAAGTATCGAGCGGACCCGATGCTTAGCCATATGGTTGCAAAGATGGAGACCAAGTACCTGAAGTACTGGTCCACCATTCCATCTCTTTATTGCATCGCAGCATGCATGGACCCTAGGGCTAAGGCGGAAGGGGTTGAAAACACCCTGACTTTCATTTCCTTGTGCATGAACCTGGAAGAGCCACCTGAAGGGTTCATTTATGAGAAGTTGACAGACATGTTCACATACTACGATACTAGGTATGGTGGTGGTGGTGGTGGTGGTGAGACTGTGAGTACGGACACTGATACCTTGTTCGGAGATGACGATTATTCCATTAACCTAGCGAGGGGGAAACGTAGGATTGGACCTTCACATAGGAGCGAGCTGTCTCGGTACTTAGATACCGATTACTGCTCAATCATATCACCTTCTGACAATAAGAATCTTGATTTATTACAGTGGTGGAAATCATATGAGTCCGCCTATCCCGTGCTATCTAGGATGGCACGGGATCTACTGACTCCTCCGGTGTCGAGCGTAGCATCGGAGTCTGCTTTTTCTGTTGCAGTGAACGTGATTTCGGATAGGAGATCGAGATTACGTCCAGATATGGTTGAAGCCTTGGCATGTTTGAAGGATTGGGAGGAATCAAGATTTAGCATCAGTGATCGTGCTGAAGCTGGGACTGTGACAGACACTGCAGTCGATTCCACATCCACTACGATGGTGGAGGAGGTGATTGCCGATGATGATGATCCATATGATACTGATCTTGATGTTGCAGCTGATGATTCTCATGATATGCCGCTTGACGATTGATGCTCATCTGCTCTTTTTTTTCGATGTTTTTTTATTTATTTTATTTATACACTTTGTTTGTACTTTGTACCATACGTTGTGTTGAAACTTATACTTGTTTTGTTCGGACTATTGGTTTCAAAAGCATGAATGATAATTTTTCATTTGTGTTGTTTAATTTTTTTTTAATTAAAATTTTTACTAACTTAATGTATTTATTTATTATTTTACGATTTAAATTTTATTTTAAAATTTAATAACTTTAAATTTCAATATATAATTAATAAGTTATAATAATAAAAAAAGCTAAACTTAATGGAAAAAAAAAATTTTTTTCTAATATTTGTTTGTTTTATTTAATTTTAAATGTAATAATTTTTACAAAAAATTATATTTTTTAATAATTACTAATACTCTAAAGTCTATACAGAATCTTAATAAAAAATTTAAAAAAAAAAAAAAATTTTTCTAATCTGCCATTTTGGCATTTTCAGCCCGTGATCGTGCTTGGCTCCCGGGACCCGGACCCCGGTTGAGCCGGTCCCGCGTTGCGGCTCCCGCCCCGCCCCGCCTGCCCTGCCCCTGTCGTGCGCCCGTGCCGCCTGGCCAAGCCAAGTCGTGCCCTAGCGGGCCAGGCACGGCACGGCACGGCCTTGCCGTGCCCGCCTTTAACTCACCGTGCCCGGCACGGCACGGTAGCACGACCGTGCTCGTGAAAAACGGGCCTTGCCGTGCTGGGCCGACCTGTTTGACACCTCTAATCAATATACACATCAAAAAAGAAAAAATTATGTTTACGATAAAACTCATAAAATATAATGCTGAATACAACTCATTTATAAATATCGAATAGAACATGACATCAAGGATTAAAATATCAATTTTTACGGATATATCGTTACTTGGATTTTATAGATATATCGGATATATCGAAGATATATCAGTGTGTATTTACATGTGAGCACCAATCAATGATAGATATATTGGTCTTAATGAATATATCAATACTTAGAATTTATGAATATATCGGAGATATATCGGTGAATATATCAAAAATTTTTATCATTGCATGACATGTTAAGCACAGCCCATGTCAAGACCCAATCACTATCTATTTTGTTCATTTCTATGATGAAAGAAGTTCTAGACTACAATGGGAGAGAGGATAATCTAAAAGCTCTAAATGAATTTCATATCTCTTATGGATAGTGTATTTAGAGTGAGACCGGTCCTATGAGATTTTAGCAAAAATTATAGAACTTTCATGAATTGGCAAGCACATGCATGTCGTGTTAGATAAAAACTTTGTTTAACAATATAGATTGTGGGGGTGTAAAATGAGTTTTTGATTCATAGAAGCTAAACACTTAATGAACATCTTTGTATGTCATGTCTTATCATTCTAGGTCTGGTTCATAGTCCAAAATAAACAAGATTCACAATATTAGTTACACTCATTTATTAACCCAACAAAAATAAATTTTGCTCCATGAATCACTTTCAAAGAGTCCTATTATTCCTCCTATGATTTTCTAGGGTTTTTATTTAGTTTTGTTATTTATCTATTAGCAAGTCTCTAAGTAGAATACAGCAGTAGATATCTTCTCAGTTGAACACCATAGGCTTATATTTACAAGATACTTGACATTGTTTGGGAGAAGAAGAGAGATGGTACCAGTCCTTCCATCTGAACAACGCGAAGAGGAGAAACAATCTCTTCAGCAGACGCAGACGCAGACGCAGACGCAGACGCTACCTGGAGAAACGACCTTACGGATGCTGCACAAACCCAGCTAAAACAAAGTGAGCAATTTATAAAACCTGATTATTTTGTTAATATCGCATCAAAAAGGCTATAGTTGAGCAAAGAGGAATCTATACCTGTCGCCATTGATGAAGCTTTCAAAAGAGCGAGATCGCCACTCAACTCGATGCGACTTCGTGACTTCTATGGCGGCTAACAGCTGCGCCCACCACCAAGATTGCACCGCCCGCCTTGAAACAATGCAGCTCCGATCTGGTTCTCAGCTGCAAAATAAAACTTTAAATTGAACAAAAATGGTAGCACAAGAAGTGCATTGGGCCGTCATGTGGTTATGGGCCGGGTTGGTGAGGCCCACCAACATAAACTAGTTTTGTACAAAATTATAAAATTCAAGAGATTAGATAATTAAAACTAAATTTTAATAACTTTTCGTACATTAAAATTTCGGGTGAATAATGTTTTGGAATGTATTCCCAAAAATTTTTAATATTTAGAAACTAAACTTTTGATATTTTTAAAAAAATCACAAAATTAAAAATAAATTAAAAATAAAAGCACCCGAATTCCTAAGTTTTAAATTACCCTCGCACCTCTCCCCTGCCCCTAGCGCCTCGCTCCTAGCACCTCGCCCCTAGCCCCTCACTCACCCTCGTCTCCACGAGCTCTAGCGAGCTCCTCGAGTTAAACGAAGGAGCTAGTCAAGCTCCAGAGAGCTCCACGTCTATTGGATTGGAACAACTAATCCTTGCTCCAACAAGAATTACAGAGAACTTTAGAAGAAGAAGAGAAGAATTGTAGAAGAAGAGTAACAAAGAACAGTCTAGAGAACAAGCATAGTAAAACTCTATAAAAATATGTTATTCAATTATCAAAAAAAGAAAAGAGATCTTATATACGAGGTTCAATATTCAATAAAAATAAAACAACATTTAAAAACTTTACAACATGACTGACGTGTTTATTAATGAATGTTAGTAAGGGTGAATTGGTAATTTCACCAAGTGAGGAGCCGAACACCCAATAGAAGCAAAGCTAATATTGGTAATTTCCTCCATTTGATGTAGTTGGTGTGAGTCCAAGCATTTGATGTAAGTAGACAAGTTTCTCTCTAGGTATATGCTTGGTGAAAACATCCGCCACTTATTCTTCAGTTCTGCAAAACAACAGTTTAATCTCATTAGTCTCAATTGCATCTTTAATAAAATAGTATTTGAGACCTATGTGTTTTGTTCTACTATGTATGAAAACATCACTTGCTATCGATATAGTTGATTGATTATCACAAAGTAAGCTAGTTAGGTTTTTTAAAGGTTCATCCAAATCGACCAATAGTATTCTCATCCACAAGGCCTGAGATGTGGCCACTAAAGCAGAAAACATATTCAGCTTTAGAGGTAGATAAAGCAATTATGGATTGCTTCTTGGACTATCAAGAAACAATCATAGTTCCTAGGTTAAATACATATCCATAGGTATTTTGGTAGTCATTTGGACATCCACCCCAGTCACTATCACGATATCCAGATATTCTAGTGAGATTAGTTATGGAGCATTTTAGACCTAAGTCTAAAGTTCCTTTTAGGTACCTTAAGACACTTTTGGCAGCACTAAGGTGTATGTGATTGGGTGCATGCATGAACCGAGATAGAATGTGAACTGAATATACAATGTCAGGTCGTGTGACAGATGCATACAACAAGCTTTCAATTAAGCTTCTGAATGTTTTGCCATTAACTATTCAACCTTGAGCAGGAACTAGTTTCTAGTTTATAATAAGAGGGGTAGAGACAGGTTTAAAATCACTCATCCCATAATTTCTCAATATGGATTGTATGTATGTTGTTTGACAAATGGATATACCACTTGTATCTTGAAGAATTTCAAGTCCGATGAAGTGTTTTAAGTTACATAGGTTTTATATTTCATATTTGGTTTCCATGTCTCGTTTAAAGTCCTCTATTAATTCATATTTGTTACTAGTAAAAATTATGTCATCTACATAGATTGACACGATTAGAATTCTAGAATCTTTGACCTTTTTAATGTAGAGTGTAGGCTCACTCTTACTACGTCTGAATCATTGAATTAACAAGTAAATGTTTATTTATTGATACCAAGCACTAGGAGCTTGTTTCAACCCATATAGAGCCTTGTTTAATTTATAAACACAGTGTTCATCTCCTTATTTTACAAACCCAAGAGATTGTTATACATAAATCTCCTCCTTGAGTTTACCATTCAAGAAGGCTGATTTGATGTCTAGTTGGAACAATTTCTCATCTTTTTGTCCGACTAAGGCTATTAGAAATCTTACTATTTCTGACCTTGCTACTAGAAGGTTTCAAAGTAATCGATTCTAGCCTTTTGGGAGTAGCCCTTGGACACTAATTGAGCCTTATATAAAGGCTTATTTGACTTTGGTCGAGTTTTAATCATAAATAATCATTTGACTCCTATGCTGTGTTTATTTGGGGGCAGGTCTACTATGATCCAGAATTAATTCTTTTCAATGATAGACATTTCAATTTTTTTGTATTGACCCATACTTGATGTTTTACTGCATCTTCATAGTTGAGAGACTCAACTGAAGAGTAATTACATCTCTGGTATATCTCAGTCAAGGATTTGTATTTAATAGATATAGTTGTGTAATGTAATTCCTCTATATTTGACTTTGACTCGGAAGAGGAGCAGTAACTATACCTTGGATTGCATTCTTCTTTATTGCTTGCTGAAACATCTATATTACAGCCTTGCAATCTTGTATTTCCAACTTCAGAATCATAGAAGTTTTAATCCTATTTAGCATTTTCATCAACAATTATATCTCTACTCACCAGAAATGATTTTGTTTCTGGTGGATACAGTCTGTAACCCTTGAATTGTAGACAATAACCAACTAATATGCATTTTATACTCTTAGAGTCTAACTTGATTTTAGTGGGCTTTGGTATGTGGGAGTAGCACACACTCCCAAATATCTTAAGGTGTTTAACACCTGGTTTCCTCCCACTCCAAGCCTACAGCAGAGTGATGTTATCCAGTACCTTTGTAGGGAATCTATTGAGTAGATATATTGTAGTGTTCACTGCCTCTGCCCAATAGACTTTTGGTAGGTGTTTTTCATTCAAAATACACTAGCCATTAACCATTATGATTCAGTTCTTTCTCTACACAATACTATTTTGTTGAGGAGGGTAAGAGGTGGTCAAATGTTTGTATATTCCTTTTAGTTCACTGAAATTAATGAATTTCTATTGAAAGCAACTCTCCCTCTGTTTGTTCTAAGTATTTTCACATTTAGTCCAAACTATCTCTCTATTAGATGTACTAATTTCTTGAAGCAGCCAAGTGCTTCAGACTTGTATTTCAAGAAGTAAACACACATATGCCTAGTATAGTCATCGATAAACAGTAGAAAATATTTTCTGATGGCCAGAAATTGGACTGACATGAGTCCACAGATGTCAGCATGAATCAGTTCCAATGGTTGAGAGGCTCTCCTGGTAGAGTCCTTGGGAAAACTCTGTATGGATTGTTTCCCTAGTGAGCACTCCTCACAAAAAGAGGTGAGGGTGGCAAGGTTTGAAGGTACACCTTTCACGAGTTGTTTTTGAAAAATATTATTTAGACGGTTTCCCACCTTTCTGAGGTGGGAAAACTCTGTATGGACTGTTTCCCTAGTGAGCACTCCTCAAAAAAAGTAATTAAGGTGTCCAAACCTCATATGTCAAATGAGGCTTTTGACTCAACATTCATAGTTAAAGCCATATCTATTCTTTGTTTAAATATAAGTGGAAAACTCCTTCCACTGGACATCTTTACTGTCCAGAAAAGTTGATCAGATTCATGATCAAATATGTGACATATATTATTTTTAAATATTAGGTTGTAACCTCTTCCCATCAATTTCCTTACACTCAGAAGATTTTGGTCCAATGTAGGAACCAAAAAGACGTCTCTTATAATTTTGACTATTGTCGACATGGGAACAGAGACTCTGCTTTTGCCTTTTGTCTGAATAAGGTCTTCATTTTCCAATTTTACTTGTGAATTTACTACAAAAATTAAATCCACAAATATGCTTTGATTAACCAACATGTGATTTGAACAACCACTATCCAGAAACCACATGTTGGGTGAAGGTTATTTTCTTGTTTCATTTACACAAAACAAGTGTTCTACAGAGATTACTTACTCTGTACAACTAGCACACTGAGTGTGCTTCAACCTACAGTCCTTCAAAACATGCCCAAATCTTTTACAGTTAGGCATTAGTTCTGTTTTCGAAACCAGCTATATGTCTCAGTGTGATTTGATCTCATGCACATATTGCAAGAGATATGTGATGTTTTCTATGAGGCAATTGAGAGTACAGAAGAAGAGCTAATTTTATTTTTGTTTTTATTTTTAGACACATACCTAAGACCTACTCTTCTATTTCTTGTCTCTACTGCTTGACTCTCTGCCTTTACCGACTAGTTTTCCCATCTTGACTACATGACAAATTCTCCAGATATTTTTGTTCTCTTGAGTAGTCTGCTCTCATATGACTTTAGGAAGCTCAAAACTTGTTGATTGGTTAGCTTCGTCAAGTCTTTTGTCTCCTCTATTACTGTCACAATAATATCAAATTTTTCAGGAATACAAATGAGCAGTTTCTCAACTAGTCGAGTCTCTGTGATATTTTCACCATGAATTTTTAGTTGATTGACAACATCCAGAAACTGAGTTGAGAACTCAGTGAGAGAATCAAAGTTGTTCATACTCAGATTCTCAAAGTCTTTTCTCAAAAAATGTAGAAGAGTTCTTCGAGCCTTCTTATCTCCCTGGAACTCTTCTAGTACGAGATCCCAAGCCTCCTTGACTTGAGTAAATCCCAACAGTCGAGGAAAAATGATATTACTGACTCCCTGTTGGATGAACGGTAGTGATTTTATATTTAATTTCCTCAGTTCTCGTTCCTCTAATAACTCTTTTCCTTTCAGAGAAAAAATATTAGGTGATTTTGTGTATCAAGTGACTACAATCTCCCAAATATTTTGTGAAATGAATATTATTCTCATTTTAACAAGCCAATAATCAAAGTTATTACCATTAAATAGTGGTATTGAGATTGACCCCGAGCTTGATGAACTTAGATTCTTGGATGACATTTTGTTAGAAAAGTTTTGAAAAAGTTTGAACGAAAAAATTTGGGGATCTCATAGAGTTTTTAGTTTAATCTACAAAAATCATTCAGATCTAGACAGATTTGTACTAGATCTAGAGAAACTGAGAAGGAAAATTAGGTTAGAACGATAATTGAGAATCATCTATTCTAGAGAAGCTTTCGAATAATAATTCGAAAAACTTCGATCTCAAATAGATATGAATCTCAATTACCAAATTATTGTATTGGAACAACTAATCCTTGCTTCAGCAAGGATTAAATAGAACTTTAATAGAAGAAGAGAAGAATCACAGAAAAAGAAGAATCGCAAAGAACAGTCCAGAGAGCAAGCACAATAAAACTCAATAAAAATGTATTATTCAATTACAAAAAAAAACAAAAAAAGAAAAGAGAGCTTATACATGAGGTTCAATATTCAATAAAAATAAAGTAGCATTTTAAAAACGTTATAGAGCGACTGATGTGTTTAGTAATGAATATCAGTAAGGGTGAATTGATAATTTCACCAAGTGAGAAGCCCAACATCAAACAGAAGCAAAGCCCATGTTACAACGTCGAGCTCCACGATGGATCTCTAGGAGCTCATGGAGTTCCGTCAAGCTCAACGATGGAACTCCAGGAGCTCCATTGAGCTCCTTCGTGGAGCTCGATGGACCTCTACCAGCTCCATGAGGGAGCTCGTCGAGCTTCAGTAAGATCCACTTCAAGCTCACTGTAACTTGACCGAACTCCACGAAGGAGCTCATTAGAGCTCCACATCGAGCTTGTTGAAGCTCAACGAAGCTCCACGAAGGAGCTTGTAAAGATGGGTGGGGGGAGAGGGGTGGAGAGAGAGGAGCGAGAGGTGGGGGCAAACAGGCATGGGCGAGGGTGAGGGAGAGGGGCAAGGAGCAAGGAGCAAGGGCTAGGGGAGAGTGGCTTGGATAGTTTAGGACTTATAAATTCGGGAGCCCTTATTTTTAATTTTATAATTTTTTTAAAAATATCAAAAAATTAGAATATAAATATTAAAAATTTCAGGGGTAACACCCCAAAACTTTATTCCCCATAAAATTAATCATGATTAATATTTTTTATATATTTCCACTTTGATTCATTAATTATTAACAAAAAAAAAAAACAGATAGAATTGTTGATTATTAAAATGACTTTAATATTTGTTTAAAAGAATAATGAATTATAAATTTTTAAAATTAATTAAAGATATATGCAATAAAAACATTTTTTTTATTAGTTCATCTTCAATATCATCATACAAAAATATTTTTTTTATTAGGCCCATAAATGAGATTAAGCCCATTGGCCAATCAACAAGCTCATGGGCTCACTCACTGACCCATAAACTTTTTTAGCCTCACATCTTACTCATTGGCCGTTCATGAGCCACTCATGGGCTCACTCACAGGCCACTCATGGGGCCACTCATGAGCCCAGCACCTAGAACCACCTCGCACACCACCATGGCAAGCACAGCTCGTGCCTAGTACCCAAATCAAGTTGAGTTAGCCAATGGCCAGACCCAACCTGATACCTCTTGGGCCACACAAAGAGCCATCAGGATGAGCCAGGGTCCCTGAATTCTTAGCCAGCCATGCTGGCTAAGAACCAAAGACTTAAGTGAAGAACAGGACTAGAGAGCAAAGGAAATGCCAATTTTCAAAAGTGCAATACCATTAACATGACAATAGATACTATGAAATAATTAATATGATAGTCAAATTGGTAAATGGGAAAAGACGTTACAATCCTATGGACACGAGACTGATCCTAAGGGTCGTCAAATATATGACCAAGGGTAGATTTGTCAAATGTATGACCAAGGGTATATTAGTCAAATACATGACCAAGGGTATATTAGTCAAATACATGACCGAGGGTGTATTTGTCAACTGACCTACTCATCCTGCTGAGACATAGACCTTTCCTGCTCCTACTCAAGGCCTTGAGGCCCATATATAGAGGACCGAGGAATAATATGAGATGAATTAGAGGGATGAGGAACAAAAAATTGAGATCATGAAATAGTTCGCGAGAGGTTCTTTGTGCCAGAGCCAACACATTTGAGAACCACAGTTCCGGTCGATGAATCGGGCTTAATGACAAATTTAACCCCGAGAAAGTCTTTAATTTCTCTCAGAGTCTCTATCCCATATGGTGATAGTTTCCCGACTCGAACCTTGGAAACATCCGGTGGGCATAATGCACATAGAAGGAACAATAAACCCTGCAAAGGCCAGAGAACAAAATAGTAAAGATGGAAGCTATTGATCTTGATACTGAATGCATTAGAAGGGCAAAAGAGTAAACGTGGAAGTTTCACAAACAATGAAATTAAATTTTAAATTTCTATGAAAAAAATAAAAAAAATACGCATAAATAAAATTTGGCATTAACTTAAAATTACATCTTTATAAGCACGTGTATGCATAAGTACGTGTGTGTGTGTGTGTGTGTGTGTGTGTGTGTGTGTTTGTGTGTGTGGGCAAGCACAAAATGGTAAAAATGGAGGTTACTGATATTGAATAAATGGCAAGGCCAAAATAGTAAAATGTTTCATAAATAATGAAATTAAGTTTTAAAATTATTTTAAAAAAAATAAAAAAATGTAAAAAAAAAATGTTTCGTAAATAATGAAAGCCTAGGGAAATAAAAAATACCAAGATGGGTCAGGTTGGGCCGGGCAAGTATGGGCCAGCCAAATTTGGCTAGCCAAGTCGAGACAAAAACCTATGGAAGAAAGAAATCTTAGACTAGCCCAACCCTTTAAAATTTTTTGAATATATAATTTTTGACCTTATATATTCAAAAATTTTTAAACTTATAATAATCAATATTTTAATATTTTAAGAAAATAATTTTTTAATATATAAATTTTAAAAATCCATAAAATTATACTTTTATTAAAAATTTGAATACATAAACTTGATATATAATTTTAAAATATTTGATTAACAAACACGAACACATCCGTGTAACCATAAAAAATAATTTCAGGAAAATAAATATGCAAGTATTTTCGTGATATATCCGGATTTGATAAGATATATATATATATAATATATTCAAATATAATTATAAAATTTCTAGATATATTCAGATATTTTTGATTTTATAATAATTTATATTAATTATATATTACAATATAATTAAATTTATTTTATTGCTATATGTATTAAATATGAATAAATTTAAAAAGCACATATTTATATATTTAAAATTTACCATATCTCCAAAAAAAATTAAATTTAATATTACTCATGTTAGAATTTAATTAATATTTTATTTTCAATAAATTTAAATAATATAGAAATATATACTTACATAATATTTTTACTATACACATACATGGAATAAGTAAATAACATTAATTTTTACTATTATTTATATATTAAACTTTAATTAAATATGATGTTAGTTATATATTCAATAAATCTAAATAACATGAATATCAATATTTAAATAAGAATTCCAATACATTTATAATAACTAAATAATATTACAAAATTAATATTTCTCACGCACCAAAATAATATAATTTAATTTTATATCATGAATAATAAACAAAATACATTATTTTTTATTATGTCCTCAAAATAGTTATTATATATTAATTTATCTTTATTATAATATTACTAAGGGCGAAGTGCGACAAGATGAGAGAGGCAGGCAAGACATACTTGGTGCGATGAATCTACCACGCCACCTTGCTTGATTTCTTCAAGAAGCGCAGCAGCAGCCCGCAGGCCAACATCCTCCGGGCGGGCGAGATCTTTCTTGTCGTCTTCAAGCTCACCAACCTCACCACCATGGGAGTACGACACAGCAGCATCAGCAGAGATGAAGCAACCAGAAGTGGTCTCTGCAACTAAGGTAACTCCATAGCCAGGCGAACTACAATAACGCCAACAATCAAGCAAATTGAGCTCGTGCCAGACGGGCTGCGAATCAAAAAAACAAAAAGGCGCAACAGTTGGCGTACTTTCCGGCTTCAGGACCAGTCCTGTGACTGGTGAAGATATGAACGTCGGGGAGCAGACGATTGAAGACGCCCCGGGCAGCGTAGATCAGAGCGTTTTCGAACTGCGAGGAAACTCGGGCAGAGAAAGAACAGCCTCGAATCCTCTTCACCATCCCCTCGTCGATCCAATTTACGGCCTACGGACGTGGAAATCTAGCTGCTGAGAAAACATGGACGAGCGAGAACGACGGGGCGAACATATTGAGGAGGAGGAGGAGGAGAAAGCTTACTGTTAGGCTTTGAGTTGTGGGAACGGACAAGACAACTTCTCCGCCGCCAGCAGGTGGCACGCCGATGCATTTGATTTTTAGATGCAATCCTTCTGGAGGAATCCCAAATTGTTTCAGAACCGGCAGGGTCGCTTGGATGAAAGTATCCACACTTGGGTCTTTCGAGTCATTCGTTATTCCTAAACAAAAATGTAAGCTTTACCCATTTTATTCAAATAATTAATAATAATAATAATAATCATCATCATAGATAATACAAGGCTCCTCCTCTTCTCAGAAAAATGTATGAGAGAGATTATGTATGAGAGAGAGGGGGGGAGGGGGTGGGCAGTGATGACTATGCTTTTAAGAAGAATAAGAAAAAAACAAAGAAATAAAAACAGAGGGATGAAGAGAGAAAAAATGGGAGGAAGGCAAAGTGAAGGAAAGAGGGATGGAGAGAGAGAGAGAGAGAGAGAGATGGAGTAAGAGAAAGGAAAAGATGGAGGAAGAGAGGGGAAGAGATGGAGGAAGAGAGAGGAAGAGATGGAGGAAGAGAGAAGAAGAGGGGGGAAGAGATGGAGGAAGAGAGAGGAAGAGATGGAGGAAGAGAGAGGAAGATATGGAGGAAGAGGGATTGAGAGAGGAAAAGATATAGAGAGAGGAAGAGATATAGAGAGAGGAAGAGATGGAGGAAGAGATATAGAGAGAGGAATGAATGGAGGAAGAGAGATAGAGAGGAGAAGAGATGGAGGAAGAGAGACTGAGAGGGGAAGAGAGATTGAGAGAGGAAGAGATGGAGGAAGAGAGATAGAGAGAGGAATGGATTGAGGAAGAGAGACCGAGAGGGGAATAGATGGAGGAAGAGAGATAGAGAGGGGAAGAGATGGAGGAAGAGAGATTGAGAGGGGAAGAGATGGAGGAAGAGAGATTGAGAGAGGAAGAAATGGAAGAAGAGAGAGTGAGAAAAAGAGAGAGTGAGAGAGAGGGAGAGAGGGGGGAGGGAGAGAGAGGGAGAGAGAGGGAGAGAGGGGGGAGGGAGAGAGAGGGAGATAGAGAGAGAGAGAGAGGGAGCGGGAGAGAAAGAGAGAGAGAGAGAAAGAGAGATGAAGGAGAATAGGATAATTTAGAGATGCAAAATTAAAAAAAAAAAAAAAGAAGCAAGAAAAGATTACCTTGGAGTATGATGGAAAGGGGTTTCTTGCCGAATAATCCAAGAACAAGTAATGGTTCCAAGAAATAGCCAATTGATCGACTCACACCACAATTATGCACGAGATGCCTTCCACCAATCACGACTCCGGGCTTATATTTGAATTTTGTTCCTGAAGCACAATAAACAAAGCCATATTGGAAGAAAAAAACTGTTTGCTTAAGTAGGAACATCTCATTTTGGAAAGTTCTTCATCAGATAAATAAAATTACAAGAATGTTATATTTGGGTTCTCTCTCTCCTCATCCCCCTGCTCTCTCTCACTCTCACTCTCACTCACACACACACACACACTCTCACTCTCACTCACACACACACACACACTCTCTCTCTCTCTCATCTCTCTCTTTCATTCTCTATCTCTCTCTCCTCTACCCTTTGTCCCTTCTATCTCTCCTCTCCAGACTCTATCTCTCTCTAGCTTCTTTCTCTCATTCTCTCTCTAGCCTCTCTCTCCCCCCCTCTCTCTAGCTTCTTTCTCTCATTCTCTCACTCCACACTTTGTCGTCCAGCTAGGATCTTATCAACTCTATAGAGAGCAACATTTCTCATGAGAGATAAAAAACTCTCTCGAGTCCACATGATCTACTCATATCAGAGAAAAAATCTACAAATGAGTCAAATATTCATGGAGCAATTGACATTTCTATCACTCTTTGAAGATAACAAAAAAGTCATACTCTAGATGCGTTTAAACCATCACCAATGCACTGAATCTCATAAGAACTTCATAATTAAACGTGATTGGTTGTGATCACTACTGAGACAATCGATCAGTGTGAAAGTTTATCATATGCATCTACTTCTACTCTGAGTTGATAAAGAGAAATTAGGAGGAGGGGTGAAAAAAAATTAAAAAACATAAGAGTCTGTATAATCACGAGACAAGGTTCCAAGAGAAGTATCTGGCCACCAACTCCACTGAGCCAGGCATCATTTAGTCTCTAGCCCGACACGTGACTAATCCAAGCCAGCTTGGGTTAGAAATGAAAACCAGCAAACTGCCCATTCGAACCACCATGTTGTGCCTGACATGGCATGAGATCACAATGACACAACCTGGCATGGCTCGACTGGTCTGCAACCGTTGGGTCATGACGAGTCAATTCTGAGTCGTACTGGATAAGAATAGCCTGAATGCCCAATTAAAATTTTTTGAAATTTTAATTTTTTATGTATTAGAAATATCACATATTAAAATAATATAATAATAAAATATAATGTATTAGAAATTTAAATGAATTAAAATTAAATTAATAATTACAATAAATATTTTGCATTCAACTCAACTCATAATATCATATGACAAAAATATATATAATACAAAAATATATATAATTAAAAAATATATACATAACATAAGTAGAAATAGAAATAAATAAAATATGCATCAAAATCATATAAATCATCACTTCAAATTTGTAGTGTGATAGTACAGATATAGATTATCATCATCATGCATGATTATGAAGGTGGTACTAGTAATGACCTCACTATCCTCAATATCTCATGAATCATCATTTACTAACAATTCTTTAAGCAAATAAGGATTTCTATGATATCAAATTATAATCTAAATCTCATATATAAAATAATATTGACAGTCAAAAAATATATATATCGATGATAAGACGTCTAGAAACCAAAGGAATCAGTAAATCACATGTCATCTTAGTATGAGATAAGTGAATTTATATAATTTATACCAACTTAAAATATTTAAATTATTATTATTATTATTATTATGTGATAGAATAAAATTATAATTATTATCCAAGAATCAAGACAACACATTTCTATTAGACGGACACCTCATCATTTACCCCCTACTAAATAAATAAAAAAAAATATTATCTCTAAATATGATATTTATGTACGTACTAGAAATCTCGCAACAACTACCATGCCTAATATCGTAATATATAAATATATAATTTAATTTTTTGTGAATAAAAACTTAGGGTTCATCTGCATGATTCGTGCATATAGATATATTTCTTAATATATTTATTATTAATTCTACCTTAACACTATATTAATAGAGACAGCCAAGCACAAAGAGTTAGAATGAATGACAAGTATTTTAAATATTTGATTTTTATCGTAACAGTCATAACACTAAATATAAGGTGTCCTCTATACTTGTTAAATACGCTATTAATATTGTATATACACCTAAGTAAAATACAAGTGATGAGAGTCACACATAGATGAATACGTGTTCGTCATATCATAAAAAACTTAAGAAATTTCACAAAAAAAAATTATGTATCATAAACTAAATCATCGATAAAAATTCGTCACTTTTACTATTTGCATAGTCTAATTTTAGTTGTTGATAGCCAACAAGACACTCTTACATTAGATAGATATAATTTCAATGGTGTCTCACATCTATTTTGATTTTTTTCCTTTTTTTAAGCCCACTTACAAATATATACTAGTAAGCTCTTATTGTTAACTATAGACTAATAAATTATATTAAATTAATTACGTTATGCACACATCAAAAATAAAAAATTTTACCTAATGGTCAATCTCTAATAATTCTAACAAATATATTAATAGATTCTATTATTTGAAGCATTATTGAATATAAATTTCATATTTTAATATAAATTTCATATTTTCTAAAAATTCTTATCATACATTTATATATATTAGAGCCATTATAAGAATGTATAATTACTAAAAATCATAAAATTTTTTTTATTAAGTTTTCACTTAATATCTACTCAGTAGACAGAAATGCATGAGAATAATACATCACAAGTAGTCTATATGTCAAAATATCATGGACACCACTATCTTATGATCTTTCAAAAATCTAATAAAAAGACTCATAAAAATAATTAATTAAGTCGTGTTCTTCCTCCCAAAATCATTACAATAAATTAAAAATGTCAATAAAATTAAAATTAATCTAACTTCAACGACCATATCGCTCAGTTGAATTTGTCTGTAATCTAATATATCATATTTTTGATAAATTGATTGGGCTTACATCTTGTGATGGTCAATATCACCTATACACTTGCATATATATAATTTTTTGTAAAATATATAATGCATCAATTCTTTTTTGTCACTCATTGAATTTTTATTTTTTGATAAATTGATTAGCATATCTTTTAAGATGGTCAGTATCATATGTACTCCTACAAGTTTATAATATTTTATAAGATATATAATATGTCAATTCTTCTTTGACACTCATAAAATTTTTATTTTTTATTATAACAAAATAAGTTCATATGATTAAAATATAGTTAATTTTAGATTTTTAGACAAATGAGTCAATGCAAATGTGTCAACTCATATAATTTTTTATTATATTAATTTTAGCCTCAAATCATTCGGTCAAATTATCATCATTATCTATATTTAGATCAAAATTATTATTATTAAAATTAATATTCACCATTTTTTATTTACTTATCTAAATTTAAAAAATTTTAAATTTTAAAAATTAAAAATTTTTAAATATTATTAATCATAATATGAATTAATAAACAAAAAATAAATATGTACCATAACAATATAACTTTATTTGAGTAGCAATCACAACCAACCTCTTTTTTCAAACTTACTAGCTCATGTCCCAAAATAGGCAACAAACTGTAAAATAAAATACAAAAAAAATTTCTATAATTATAATTATAGAAATTTTTTTAATTATAAAAAATTTCTATAATTATAATAATATATAATAATATATATATATTCTTATTTTTATAATTATAGAAAAAATAATATATATATAATTATAAAAATTTCTATAATTATAATTATAAAAAATTTCTATAATTATAGAAATTTTTTATATTATAATAATATATATTCTTATTTTTAATTTTTTTTCATAATTACAATGGGCATCAAAAGCCACGGGCATAACCTGTCATTTTTTGTAGGGACCCATTACATTAATGAAACTGGAGCTACCACACAAGAACCAAATTTAAAAAAAAAAACTCAATCATGACCCATTACCTATGTTTTTGAGATTTGACTAACCATGCTTGTGGACAATGCCAATGGACAAAACACATGGGTCATGCCTAACCCGACAAAGAGATATCAACTGAGTCGGGTAGCTAGAGCACAACATGACTCAGCCGTGCCAAGCATGAAATTGCCTAATTCAGAGTCATGCCTAAACATTTCGTGAGCCAACCCACAGCATGGCTTGTACCATAACGAGCCAAAGATAATGTCATGGGTGACGAGAGACATGGCACAACACAATGGCTTGTGTTAGCCAATTTCAGCCTGACTAACCAATCAGACTAGTCTGGCATGACCTAAGCTAGCATGGAACAAACCAAGTTAGTCTGATAAAACCAAACCTAAGCTAGCATGGAACAAACCAAGTTAGTCTGATAAGGCCTAACCTAAGCTAGAATGGAACAAATCAAATTAGTTTGGTAAGGCCTGACCTAAGCTAACATAGAACAAACCAAGTTAGTCTAGCAAGGCATGACCCAGCTTGGCATGACAATGCATGACTCATCATGGCCCGACCAAAAAGCATGCCAACAAGCCATGTTGGGCTACCTCTGTATAGAATTGAGTTTGTTTGGTGACTTGGACATGCCTAAAAAAGAGTCATTACCAACATAGTAGCTTAGACAAGCCTTAAAAAACAAGTCATACTCAACACTGCACGGTGGCTCGAAAAGACTAAAAAAAAAGTTGTGCTAGCATGGTATGATTTGTTTGACACATTTAACTTAGCATGAGGCCTGATTGTCCATGACCCAACACAGCACGACCACAATTCAGACACATTTCTGAATCATGCCGTGTTAAGCCAAGCAATGCTAATTTTGGGTCCTGTCTCATGCCACATCCAGACTGCCTTGCACACTTGTGACTTTACACATCAACCTATCCTTGCCACCAACATATTACAAGTGCTGGCCAGTAGTCTCAAGCATAGGCTTGCGAGTTGCAATCGACCAACAACTAGCTAGAGACAATCCAATAGCTCAAATATAATATGTTTTTTATTTTTTTTATTATTATTAACTCTTAAGAACAATGACAACACGATCTTTCATCATTGTCCGATTGAAAATAAAGACATTTAGAACTATAGCTACATTTTTAAATTGTGGCCATTCTAGCCATTCATGCCAATTATGCCTAGCATGGCATGAGCCATGCCACGAACTAGTGTTAAATAAACATTAAATGTCAATTTTTAATGAAGAGTTTTTTTTAGACATTAAATGTTTGTTTTTAATAGGAAAGATGAAATGTCAAGAGTCAATAGTGATAATGATTTTTAATTTTCAGTTTTATTAGAAAAAATTAATGCCTATAAATAAATCATTGTATTGATTGTAAAACAACAAGAATTAAAGAAAGAAAGAGTCTATTTTCAGAAATATTTTCTCCTCAATTAAACTAATGCCTATAATCAATAATGTCTCACTGCCCCAATTAACGAATGTGAATTATGCGAATTGGAACATCCAAATGAAAGCTCTTCTCAGTTCTGTGAATTGTTGGGAGATAGTTCAAGAAGGTTTTGAAGAACCTAAATCTACCAAAGGAGATACGACGACTCAAAATAAGGCGTTGAAAGAGATGCGATCAAAAGATAAGACGGCATTGTACATCATGTTCCGAGTTGTTGATGAATCGGGCTTTGAGAAGATTGTGAGTGCAAAAACTTCAAAATAAGCGTGGGGCATCTTGGAGACTACGTACAAAGGAGCCGACCGAGTTAAACAAGTTCGTCTTCAAACTCTTTGCAACGAGTTTGAAAGCATGAAAATGAAAGAATCAGAAGTTGTATCCGATTATATCACGCGTGTTCAAACCGTGATAAATCAACTCAACCGAGACGGAGAAAAGTTATCCGATGCACGAGTCGTGGAAAAGATTCTAATGTCGTTAACTAACAATTTCGAGAATATGGTATGTGCCATAGAAGAGTCAAAGGATCTAGCAACGTTCACAGTCGACGAGCTTGCAGGTTCCCTAATGGCACATGAATATCGTAAAAAGAAGAAAAATGAAGAGATACTTGAGCAGACACTTCAAAATAAAGCATCGTTCAATGACGAAAAAGTATTCTATTCTCAAAACTTTCGAGGTAAATGGCGAGGCCATAGTGGTCGAGGAAATATTCGCATGGAAGAGGACGCGGTAGTGGAATAGGCGATCGGTCAAATTATTCCAACTTCAAGTGCTACAAGTGTGGCAAATATGATCACTATGCGAATGATTATAATTCTGATAAATATTACAATTGTGGAAATATAGGACACTTTGCAAAAGAATGTCGAGTTAAAAAAAGGATGGAAGAGACAACCAATCTAGCCATGGATGACGAGGCGGAAGAAGGCTCTCTTAATGGCATATAACAAAGTCAACACCGACAATGACACGGTGTGGTACCATGACACAGCTGCAAGCAACCACATGTGTGGGAAGGAGCATTGTTTCAAAGAAATGCGAAAGGTTGAAGTTGTATCTGTATCGTTTAGAGATGACTCAAAGGTTGAGGTAAAAGGCCAAGGTACGATTTATTATGTACAAAAGGATGATTTCATCGGGTCAATCCAAGATGTGTATTACATATCAGACCTCAAGAGTAACATTTTAAGTATGGGGCAACTCATGAAGAAAGGATATTTAGTTTTTATGAAAGACCGAATATTACTATTGAAAGGCAAACAAGGGCGTTTAGTTGCACAAGTTGAAATAGGAAAAAATCGGATGTACAAGCTGAATTTGAAAAGTGTACGAGGATAATATTTGCAAGTCAATGTGGAAGACAAGGCGTCACTGTGGCATCTTCGTTTTAGTCACCTACATTATAATGGTCTAAACAAGTTGGCAAAGAAGAACATTGTGCACGGACTACCGGACATAGAATACGAGGGAAAATTTTGTGAAGAATGTGTGCTCGGACAGCATGCAGGAATGTCATTTCAAAAGAAAGCAGAGTATCGGGCTAAGCAACCTCTCGAATTAATTCATTCCGACATATGTGGACCAATCACCTCTGAATCTTTCAGCGGCAAAAGGTATTTCATTTCTTTTATTGATGATTTCTCACGAAAAACTTGGGTTTATTTTCTGAAAGAAAAATCCGATGCATTTGAGGTGTTCAAAAAATTCAAAGTGCTGGTGGAAAAAATAACTGGTAGATATATTAAATCTGTACGATCCGATAGAGGCGACGAATACACTTCGATGATTTTCATGGAGTATTGTAAGGAGCAAGGCATAAGGTGATTTTTAACCGCACCATACTCTCCACAGCAAGATGGTATCGCCGAGAGGAAGAACCGAACCATTCTTGACATGGTTCGGTCAATGCTCAAAAGCAAGAAAATGCCGAATGAGTTTTGGGCGGAAGTTGTGCCGTCTATGTTCAAAATCGGTGTCCACATGCAAAATTATATGATCAAACACCACAAGAGACATGGAGTGGACAAAAAACAACAGTCTCTCATCTCAAAGTATTCGGCAGTTTGGCCTACGCACATGTGCCGGATTAGCGAAGAACAAAGCTCGAAGACAAAAGTAAAAGATATATTTTCATTGGGAATGATGAGAAAATAAAAGGATACAAGCTATTTGACCCAATAAGCAAGAAGATTCTAGTGAGTCGTGATGTACGAGTCCATGAAGCAAATGAATAAGATTGGAATAAAGCAACAGAGCATATCATTGATATTGGAGAATCATTAATTGCTATGCCAACAACTATACCGAAAAATTCTAAAACCATTAATGATGAAGATGAACCACGACAACCTAAGATGGGAAGCTTACAAGATTTGTATGATTCAACAAATGAGTTACACCTTGTATGTATTTTGGTAGATTCCGAAAATTTAAGCTTTTAACAGGCGGTGCAAGACAAAAAGTGGCAAACTGCTATGGACGAGGAGATTAAAGTAATAGATCACAACAACACATGGGAGTTAGCAGAAATGCCAAAAAAAACTCAACCCATTGATGTTAAGTGGGTATTTAAGAGAAAGATGAATACTCAAGGAGAGATAGAATGATATAAGGCGAGACTTGTAGCAAAGGGATACAAGCAAAAGGCGGGAATTGACTATGATGAGGTGTTTGCTCCCGTTGCAAGAATTGAGACAATCAGATTGCTCATTTCACAAGCGGCTCAGCTCAATTGACCGATATTACAAATGGATGTCAGATCAGCATTCCTAAATGATGTGCTTGAAGAAGAAGTTTATATTAAACAACCACCCGGTTACATGAAAATTGGAGAAGAAAAAAAGGTATTGAAATTGAAGAAGACACTTTATGAGTTGAAGTAAGCATCGCGGGCGTGGAATACTCGCATCGATACATACTTCAAAGAGAACGGGTTCGAGCAATGTCCTTATGAACATGCCCTTTATGTGAAAAAAAGTGGAGGTAATATGCTATTTATTGCTCTTTATATTGATGATCTCATTTTTATGGGAAATAATAATGAAATGATACAAAAGTTCAAGAACACAATGACACGGGAATTCGAGATGACAGATTTGGGCTTGATGAAGTTTTTCCTTGGTCTAGAGGTAAGACAAGAAAAGACGAGTATTTTTGTATCTCATGATGCATATATAAAGGAGATTTTAAAGAAGTACAGGATAGAGTCTTCGCTATCTCACATGCACAAGGGCGGACCTTGCATTAAGTATCAGCATTGTAAGTCAATTCATGAAGGAGCCAGTCTATTCACATTGGAAGGCGTTAAAGAGAATCATTCGATACATCAAAGGAACAATGTCACTCAGGTTATTTTATATAAATGCAGCAGATTACAAGTTGGTCGAGTACTCCAACAGTGATTGATGCAGACTTGGACGATCGGAAAAGCACATCAGGTTATGTGTTTTTTATGGGTGACACGGTATTTACTTGGCTTTCAAAAAAGCAACCAATCATGACACTCTCAACATGTGAAGCTGAATATGTGACAGCATCTTTGTGTGTACGTCATGCGATATGGCTCAGAAATTTATTGGGCAAGATGGAACAACAACTCGGTGCAACCAAGATACAAGTTGACAACAAACCAGCAATTAAATTGAGCAAGAATCCAATGAATCGTGAGAGAATTAAACATATTGACGTTCATTTTCACTTCATCCGATATCAAGTAAAGGAAGAAAATATAAAATTAGTATACGTGGCAAGTCGGGACAAAGTCACGGATATATTCACCAAACCACTACCTACGATACTACTCGACAACTGCAAAAGATTACTCGGCATGAAAGATGGCAGAAACATTTAAGTTTATGGGGAAGTTTTATTAAATAAATATTAAATATCAATTTTTAATGGAGAGTTTTTTTTTAGACATTAAATGTTTGTTTTCAATAGGGAAGATGAAATGTCAATAGTCAATAGCGATAATGATTTTTAATTTTCGGTTTTTTAGGGCAAACTAATGCCTATAGATAAATCATTATATTGATTGTAAAACAACAAGAATTAAAGAAAGAAAGAATCTATTTTCAGAAATATTTTCTCCTCAATTATAGTTTGCGACCAATTTTTTTTTACAACTAGCACGATGCAAGCCCAAGGATGACTCTAACAAGTCCAAGGATGACTCTGAACAATGTCGTAACATTCCTCAAGCTGAGCAAAAGCCGTCCAGTCCAGCTGACACCTCTAGCACTAATAAGATTTGCTCGTTATATAAGATTATTGTTTGTATAAGTTTGATTATCAAGATATCAGTAAATTTTATTCTAATGCAACCAATTTTGATAAAAATTAAGATCTAAGAAAACCCTAATTTGGTGTATTGTGGAAATAATAAAAATAATAAATATAAAAATAATAAATTGGGATTTGAGAAAACCCTAAATTGGGATTATGTATTAAGTATGAAAAGATGTTATCACATTTAATATAAAAATAATAAAGTAGTCAGCAAACATCTTCATAAATGCATTAAAAAATATCTCAGCTTATCTTTTCTTTCCTCCAAGCTTGGTACCTTGGACTTGTACACAACAGCTTGATGAATAAATTTATAATTTTATTGTGATGATAAGAACACTCAACATGTGAATTATCTCAATAAGACTTATCTGTTATATAAGAGCATATTATTTGTATGGATTTAATTATCAATATTATTAAGACTTAAATTCCTACAATGCATATCATAGCAATTTCACACAAAATTTGTCAGAAAACAAATTGAGTAAAACAAACATATATTTATCAAAAAAAATAATAATAATAAGATAAATAAACTATCATAAAAATAAAATGAGTATCACAATCAAATCATGTGAAATTGAAAATAAAAAGCATCAAAGTATCAAGTATTGTCTCTCGTAATAATGATCATCACAGCTAAATTTTTAAATTTTTTTTTTTTATAATCTTTGATTTGTTATTGCTAATGTAATTTTTTAGAATGTTTATCATAAAATCATCATAATTAGGAGAAAATACTTATTGCATTGAAAATATCAATGCAATAAGTATTGTATCTCCTAAATGTGATGATCACAACTAAATTTTTAATTTTTTTTTTTTTTGATAATATTTGATTTGTTCTTGCTAACGTAATTTTTTAGAATTTTTTACATAAAATCATCATGACAAACCCTTATAAACAGTTATGACTATAGAGAGAGCATTAAAAAGATCTCAATTCATTAGTTTATTTTACTTTTTTTTTTTTTGTGAATTTTCAATGAACTCGCGCATCTACAATCATGTAGCATTGATTAGGAACGAACCATGAGTCAAATTCATCTGCAAAAAATCAAACAAAAAACACATAGGGAGGTAGAAATCTCGAAAAAAAACCTGTTTCGTTGATTTCTATAAAGCAACCATCGGATATGGATTCAATGAGACGGAGGAGAGAGATCTCGTGTGGTTGCAGGCCAGGCATTGATTTATCACCATGAACATCTTCAACGAGAATCGGCGTGGATGACAACGTAGCCAACACTAATATCTGACGAAAGTTCTGCCTGCACTTGAGCATCTTGTATGTTATTTTTGCCATCTTGATTTATCTGTAAATGGCACGGAAAGAAATTTCACCTTATAATCTTTTTTATGAAAAGCTCTAACAATCAAACAATAATTAATTTCCTAAATTTAATTTTTTTAATAAATAAATAAATAAATTGTCAGCTCTGACAATTAATTTATTTTATTTTATTATTTGTTTATTTATTATATTTTTTATTTTCTTTTTTTTTTGCCCCTGTGATATGGTTTGACCATGAGAACTTGGGTTCAAATCTTATCTACAAGTGGGTTAACCATACTTCACGATGTATTAAATATGCCCAAATTCCATTTTATTTTGTGATTATTTTATTAATTTTAAAAGGAATTTTTTAAACCTGGCAAAACCCTGCCCGTGGGCATGGTTCGTGCCTGTCGCAGCAGGCACATCACCCAAGGTAGCCTGGGCACCTAGTTTGGGTGCCATTCAAGCTAGCTTGGCGGCTGGTGCCATGGCCTGGGCACCTGGCTGATCCAGAGTCCCTGGCCCTGGACTCCAGGGAGCAGGAGAGGTGCCCTGGGCTGCCACATGAGCCATGGCCATGCCAGGTAACCCATGCATGCAGCAGTGCAGTGCTGGAGTCCAGCAGCTGGACTGCTGATGATTAGTGAAGCGTGTTGCAGGCTTCATCCTGCCTATAGTATACCCTATATACGGTTGCATCTACGTATACATACATACATACATATATATATATATATACACACACACATAATAAACCATATAACAATTAATACAATATTTTAAATTATAAAATTTTAAAAAAACATCAATAACTTAACAAAAAATCCTTTAATTTAAAACTATACTGTAGCTAAAATATATTAAAGAATAAAAAAAATATTAAACTGATATAATATTTGAAAATAAAAAAATAAAAATTAAACGATACATATATGTAAAAAAGATATGAAATAATAACCTAATATTTTAAATTTTTTTTAATCTCAATAATCATGATATCAAAATATTAATATTTTCTATATTAGTTAAATCACAATTCATGCCACATATGTACCTAAATGCAAAGCATGATATGAAAGTGTATACAAATAAATTAGTATTTATTGTATTATTAAAAAAATTAATTTTTTTAAAAATAAATCATATCTCAATCTAATTTATCAATTATTATTTTATAAATTATATTATTAACAAAATCAAGTATAATATATAAATAACAAACACATGAAATAAATATTAAATATGTTAAAGTTCAATAATGTCTAACATCTAGTAAGAATTTTTTTCCTTTTATATGTCTATTATCTCATATAGATTATAAAATTATTATAATTTACCAGATGGCCTAATATATATTTTAATATATTTTAAGTCAATTAACTTATATAAATTATAAAATTATTATAATTTACTAAATGGCCTAATATAAATTTTAATATATTTTGAATTTGTTCTAACAAAAAAAAATTATTTTTAAGTATGCTTATACTATCAAATTTATTATGTGACAGATAAATCCAAAATAAAATATCTTAACTAGGAAATATTCTTACCAAATCTTAATATTTTTTTATTTAGTTTTTTGTTTGAATCAACTAAATAGATGATGCCACAAACAAAAAGAATATTATCATGCCTAATTTATATTTTGAATGTCAATGATATTATTCTACTATGTCTTCTAAGTATATTAATTATTAATAATTTTTTAAATTTATATTTTTTATTATACCAACCTTGTATGCTGATCTATAAATTTTATAATAAACAGGTTAGATATATTTATGTAAAGAATAAATAAAAGATTTATAGTAATAATCAATCTCACGATATTTTCTATAATAAACTCATGAAGATAAATAAAAAAAATCATTGAATCTATAATAAATCCAAATTTAATAATTCTATCGCTAAGTTGGATTTATCTAGCATTTAATACATCATGTTTCATTAGAGGTATCAAAGGGGCCGGCCCAGCCCGTTTTTTTTTTTGAGCACGAGCGTGCCTTCGTGCCGGGCCAGGCACGGTTTAAAAAAGTCAGGTCCGGCACGGCCCGCAGGCACAACAGGCCGTGCCGTGCTGGGCCTGCTTGGGCCTGGCCTGGCCGTATGGTTCGGGCATCGTGGGACCGCGAGTCTGGTCCAATCAGACCCGACCCGCTGTCTTTTTTGCAAGAGGGGCGATCGCGGGGTCGGGCTCGGGGGACACCTGACATGGGATGAACCCGTGCCGGTGTGCCGTGTCACGGGCCGAACCGTGCCAGGTCATGCACGGCACGGCATGGCTCGTGCCTAACCCGAACACAGCACGGGCCCGGGCACAGGATTTTCCCGTGCCGTGCCTCGTGTCGGGCCGGCCCAGTTGACACATCTATGTTTCATGATGATAAATAATTCATTATGTCACCTAAGATGTCCAATCTCACCAATAATTTTATAATTATACTTTTTTTCACAAAACATAATTATATCAAACTAGATTTTTTAAGTACATGAGCCAACTAATAACTAAAAAATAAATTAATCTCAAATATTTCAATAGAGTTATTATTATTTATATCATTAATATTAACTATTTAATTTTATTTTATATATAATTAATATTTAATAATTTTAGAGTTAGGAATTAAAAAGGGTTTTTTAATTATTAATGTACCTATTTTTCTAGTATATAAAACTAAAAAAAAAATAAATATGTATCTTCTTGCAAATTTATAGACCCGTAATCATAATTTCAGTGACTACAATTCACCAAATCTAATGCATACTATCACTAATTACATAATATGATTATTTATAAAAAAAACTCCATTACACCATTGAGAATTATAGAAATAATTTAAGTTAAGAAAGATATTGAAAAAATTTTATTAAAGAGAGTTATAGTTAGAGAAAGAAGAAAAGAAATAATTTAAGTTAAGAAATATGAAAAACATAAACTGCCTATTTATAAAATAATTAAAAATCACAAAAATAATTTTTATTTTTTTTAAATAATTTTTTATTAAAATTGAACAAAACTTGATGTCCATTGGATTCTAAATATGTCAAAAATTGTTGGAGATGTAATCCAACAACCAAAAATACTTTTTTTTGCCAAATCACACACACATACATGCTCAAGTGTTAGGCCATGTGACCCGCATCACATGGCACATAGCAATGCGCAATGGCTATTGAGCCATTGGACATAGTAACATTTTTTTTAAATATTGAATTAGGTCAACTCAGGCAGAAGCCAAACCAACCCAATATCAATTTTAATTTAAAATAGGGGCAAGTGAAGCACATACGGCCCTAGACTATAATTTGGAATTTAAAAAAAAAAGGCATATGTGCTACCCATACCAAATTTAGTATTGGGTTAGTTTTGACATGCTTGAGTCATCATGTTGTGTCGTATCGTGCCATGGCTCATGCTATTGCATGAGCCATGTCATGTACCAATCCACACCTCTCTCAAGCACATGTATAAGAGTGTCGTGACACGCCTAGGTCACTGAAAGCAAACCATGTCATGAGATCAACACTATTAATCCTATTTTTCAATCCATTTTATTAAAAATTATATTCACTTTTGTTCATTTAGTTATTAAATTCTTATTTATAATTTCTACTCAATTCTTTTTAGGTCTATTAAGCACATTTGTGCATCTTTTTCCTAACTTCTAAATAAGAACAATTATTCTCATGCAATATTTGACAAAAACAAATGATTGATGAATCAACTTATCTCATTAAATAAAAATGACACATGAAAACTTACTTGGGTTGGCATGGCAGCTTAACTAAGCTAAGAAGCACAGACACGGACACGGAGATATGGGGACACGGTAAATTCTAAAAATTAGGATACGAATACTGCTAGGGTACGACATAATAAAAAAAAATAAAATTAAAAATAAAAATTATTTTTTTATAAATATTAGGTATTTTATAAAATAAAATAAATTAAATTAAATTAAAATATTTTATTATATAAAATAAATATATATTATTTATTTTATAAAATAAAAATATTTTATTTTATTTTATAAAAATATTTTATTTTATGTCACATCCCCACACAAATATGCCCGCCCCTGCCTCTCCCCTCAAATCGCGCTGCCCCTGCCTCTCCCCTCAAATCGCGTCCGCTCCTGCCTCTCCCCTCAAATCGCGTCCGCTCCTGCCTCTCCCTTAAATCGCGCCTGTTCCCTGCCTCTCCCTCAAATCGCGCCCATTCCCTGCCTCCCTCTCAAATCGCATCCGCCCCTTGCCAGTGGCCAACGTCGCCCATGCGGCAAAGTTGGCCACCCAACGTCGTCAGACGTCGGGGCACAATCAACATGGATACAGCTGCCGACACAACCATCCGATATGCCACGTGACGTATCGGATACGAATTGATCAATGATACGTCACGTGGCATATTGGACACGTATCCGTGCCATGTCCATGGCGTGTCCAGGTGTCGGACACGTGGACATGGCTGTAGGGAGCCGTGTCCGTGCTTCCTTGCAACTAAGTACCACAACCCTACAATTATTTGAGTTCACTCTATAACTATTACATCTATTTAAGCTCAACTTAATGAAAAGTTTTTTATCTGTTTTTATCAGCACAAACATAACATATTTTCTCAATGACTGACACCATCACCATAATAGATGCAGTGTTGCAGGAGAACTGGGTCTGTTGAACCAAACCCCAGCACGCCTCACCCATGCATACACATCCTTGACGTGGTGCGGCTGTGAGCATGAGATTCACAACCAAGCACACCCCATGTGAGCATTGAAAGGAACAAAGGCAGACGCCACAAGGGCTGTACAACTGTTTATCAGATGATTCACGTATGCAAACGCAACTCCTAACATGCAAACGCAACAATGCACATATGCATTGCATAACCTCCACAAAAACCAAACAAACACAATGTACAGAAGAAGTATACTACAACAGCAATACATGTGACGTTACGACACAGCGATGCTCAACTACACCCCACTGTTACGCCTTACCTGCAAAAGAAACAATGACAAGCAAAGTTTCCTGCTCTTTGAGCGAATGGCAACTCCTCCAAATTGCAGTTTACAGAGATCAACAAGCAGAAATACAAACGAAGCAAATAGCAACAGGGAAGAGATCAAAAGAATGAAAAAAAGCCCAGGGGTGAGAGGAGGAAAAGTGTCAGTCAAATCGTTTTTCTCCACTCTCCTGATAATCCCTAAATCTAAATTCATTATGCACCCTGCCTTCCCTGCCTATGCCAGACCACCACTCGATTAAGTTATCACATTAAACAAAATATATAAAATAAACAAAACAAAATAAACAAATAAACAAATACACAAATAAATAAAATAAATAAAATAAATAAAATAAAAAAAATAAAATAAAATAAAATAAATAAAAAAACTAAAAAACAATAACAAATGGCTAAAACTGATTAAAGTGTTCATGATTCACTTATCTATCATCACATGATAAAACCCTCAAATATTTCATGCATCATCTTTCTAGACAATTTCAAGACCTTAAAACTCAATTTTTGATGAGATACACAAAAAGAAGATACAATATTTATGCATTCATGATTAATACTTTATTTACTGTTTGATAGAGGATCAGTGGGAAACTTCTTTCATTGGACATTTTTACTATCCATTGAGAGTATTCTAACTCTTGATCAAATATGTGACATATATTATTTTTGAATACCAAATTAAATCATCTCCCCATTAAATATCCCACACTGAGAAAATTTTGGTCAAATGCTAGAACCAATAGAATATTACTTATGATTTTATCTTCTGTGAGTGTGAAAACAATGACTCTATACTTTACTTTTGCTTGGACAAAATCACAATTTACTAGTTTAACATATAAATTTATAAATGGATGTAAATTCACAAATATGTTATAACTTCTAGACAAGTGATTTGAACAACCACCCTCTAAAAATCATATATTTGGAGAAAGTTTTTTGGTTTTAGACATATAAAAAAAGTATTCTGTAGAGATTATTTATTCTACACAACTAGCACAATGGATGTGCTTCAGCCTATAGTTTTTGAAATGGTGTCCAAATTTTATACAATTTTAGCATTAATTCTATTTTCTGAACCAACACTCTGTCTCAGTGTGTTGATTCTCTTGCATATATTGTAAAAAATATGTGAACCCTTCCGAGGGATATTTTAGATTACAGAATTTGTATGGTTTTTATTTTTAATTCTATACTTATTTTTGAAAACATACTTGGATAACCCTTTTTTTTATTTTTTGTTTCTGTGGCTTAATTATCTTCCTTCACTGTTTGAGTCTCCCACCTTAATTGCATTACTGATTCAACATATAATTCTGTCGTCTTGAGTAATTTTCTCTCATAAAATTTTAGAGAGCTAAGAACTTGTTGAATGGTCAAATTAGAAAAATTCTTTGTTTTCTCTATTACTACCACAATAGAATTGAATTTATCAAGCATGCATATGAATAATTTCTCAGCTAATCGAGTTTCTACAATAATTTCTCCATGTATTTTTAATTAATTTACCACATCTAAAAACTGAGTTAGAGAACTCAATAAGAGAATCTGAGTTGTTTATCCTCAAACTCAGATTCTCAAAATATTTTCTTAATGAATGAAGAGCTCCTCAGAATTTTTTCTCCCTGGAACTCTTCCTAAAAAAGATCTCAAGCCTCTTTGACTAGAGTATAACCCAATAATCAAGAAAAAATAATATTACTGACTCCTTGTTTGATGAACAGTAGTGCCTTGATATTTGATTTCCTTAATTCTCATTTTTTTAATACCTCTTTTTCTTCTAGAGAATAGAGGTTTGATGGTTCTGTGTAACCAGAATCTACAATCTTTCATATAACTTATGATATAAATAATATTTTTATTTTAATAAACTAATAATCAAAATTTTTACTATCAAACAGGGATATAAGGATAGATCATGAGTTAGATGAACTAAGATATTTGGTTGTCATTCTGTTCAAAATTTTCTTAAGAAATTTAAGCAGAAAATAATCAGGGATCTTGTAGAAATTAGTATTTATTTAATACAAAACCTTTGGATCAAAATAGATCTAGACTAAATCTAATGGATCCGCGAAATTCTATTTAGGCCAGAGCAAGAATTTTCAGTATCATTTCATCTTGAAAATATTTTGGACAATCAATTTAAAATACTTTGATCTCAAATAAACACACTACTCTGATGCCAAATATTATATTCTTATTACTAATCCTCAATTCAACAAGGATTTTTTAAAATTCTAGTAAGTAAAAGAAGAGTAAAATGCGTTAAGAACTTTTGAGAAAGAAAAACTTTTGAGGAAGAGAGCAAGTACAATAAAAAACAAATATCAAAAATATTATTATGTCCATCAAAAAAATAGAAAAAAATCAAAATTTATATATCATGGCTTGATAAACGATAAGAATAAAAGATACTTTTATTTTTATAGCGCATCAGACATGTTTATTTAATTAATATAGTAGAGAATAAGATAGTAATATAACTAAGTATTGAAACCCAAGCATGGCAAACATAAGGCAGAGACCTGATATCAATAGTAAGATATTTATATTGAGATTATTTATGACTTAAATGAAAAAATATATGCTTAGGGCCAATAGTAGTGCTAAGTAATAAAAATGTTGAATTTCATCTAGTCTTGTAATCATGTATTAGATTTTTATCACAACAAATATTCAATTGATAAATAATTTTAATAAACTTATTCAATCTCTTAGGTGTAGCTATCCAAAAATTAATATTCTCCTGACATATCTCAATGGTCTCCTTAATTACTTTCAATCATTCTTTTAATATCAAATTCAATATGTGTGCACAACAACACACATAAAAAAAATTCTCATTCAATATAAGTGAGCTATTAGAAATCTTACCTAAAAAAAAATTGACCATTACATCATTAGTTGTGAAATTATTAATAATTAAATAAAAAAACTTCTGATCAATATTCCAATCAAATAAACAATCCATAAAAACCTTGCTAAATATCACAGATGTATGTGGGCAAGGCAAGTATATAAACTCGTCATTAAAAATAAAATTGAATTATTATAAAAACACTAAATTATAATATAATATAAAAGTAAATGAATTTTATTTTATTTAAAATATATCTCATTAATCGGCTATAAAGTACCTAAGAATCATTAATGAAATATGTTATTAGTGATTGTAATTCTGCTTCTGTTATCACATAACACCCAATATATTCATTGTTTTTAATTTCTCACAATCATAAATCTTCTATATATCATTCTTGTTAATATTTTGAGAAATCATTTTAAACAATTGTTGAAGGATATTAAAATATTTTCTAAATCAAACATAGTCAACCATTGAAAAAGGATAATTAGTGTGAGGATAACTCATAGAGAGACCAAGGTTTGGTTATATTTCATATATTTTGTTTTTAAGCCAAATCAACATATATTTTCCATCATGCAAGAAAGTGGGATATTACTTTCCATCCCAATGAAAAGATTTAAGATCCATGTGAGGAAGGTCTTGAAAAAATCTATCCTTAACTTTTTAGAGTGTAAAGTTTCTGGATATCCAATTCACACTTCTTTGATAATGATGTTGTGTCAAGCAAAGAGTGTCCAAATATATGAGCATATAGATAAAATGTGGCTGAGGATGTCCACACTGATATTTATGAATGTTAAAAGAGGACTTGAAGGAAGCAAGAAGATAAAATAGATTATTGAATGCAACGAGTCAAGTGAATTTGGACAAGATGTGTCACCCTTCCCGAAGCCATAATAGAAGTGATGAAAAGAAGTGGAGAAGGTCATGATGAAAAGCATCTTGGCCAAGTTGAATATTAATATATTATACACCAAAAAAAAAAATAGAGAAGTCATGCACATACTAGAAAAGATAAAATTTGATGATGAATATTGGGATTAGTATTTGAAAGAAAAAATATTACATTTTTCTAACTCCCTAATTGTTGAATTGGAGAAAAGAGACAATATGTGGGGAAATGTGTGGAAGAAATATAAAAGGAAGATAAAACAAAGATAGAGAAAAAAGATTTCTAATAGGAGATGCATCTCCAAAAGAATGAGCTTAAATTTATGTCCACCCAATAAAAATTTAAAGATCATATTATAAAAATCTTAGAGAATGCAATAAAACAAATGGTATGAGAAGTACCAATTCATTTAGAAAACTCTATAAGCCATTATAAGTAAGTATAAGAAAATGATCATGGACCAAGATTCAAAAATATAGAAAATATGTATTATTGGGAGAAGTAATAGATCAATGATGTTGTAATGTTTTTCTTCTTGTGATGTCAATGCCATGATTTTTTTTGATGGAATATGATTCAATACCTGAAGATAAAATATATTTTTAGTATGAGAATTTATTTAGAACTTTACATATTAATTTTTTTAGGTAATTTGGTAAATTTTTCTTGTTATATTTATACTTATTCTAGTATTTTTTAGAAATATTTCACTACAAGCTTATTTTGTGATAATTTAAAAAATAGTAATAAAATCATAGTGAATTTGGATTTAATTGATAGGCTCGATGGAAAAAAAAGCTTGAAGAAAAAAAAATCAATGGAGAGTCATGATAATATTTCTTAAGTAGTTCTAGTATCATTTTTGGTCATAACTCTACAAAAAAAATAGTTGACTTTTTTTGTATATCATAATTCCATCATTAAGTTGACATAATTATTTTATTATGCAGTATAATTATCATAGCTATGATATTTTCTTTGTATCATGATCATACTATTTCAAAAATATTTAATAGCCGTGATATTATTTTTCTCATCGATGCAATCAAGTACTTCACTAATACAGACTGCCACAGAAATTTCTAGAGCTACAATTTATTTAATATAGAACCAAAATACCAAGTATTTTAAGTTGTAATATTATTTTCCATTATGATTTTTCATTTTAAAGAGCACTTATTCTTTTTGTGGCTTTTCTAGTATTACTACTTTGTGCACCAAAGAGAAAATATAAAAATCATAACTAATTCAAGTGTTGTGAATTTGTAAACTGAGAGTAACTATCTTATTCGAGTTAATCTCATCACCATGACATATTACTCAGAAAGCCAAGACAAAGTCATAGCCAGTTCTAGTACTATGACTTTTTGTTATAGAAAGATATTATCTTATTTACAAAATTTTCACACTGTGATACTTTACTCAAAAAAACAAGATCAAAGTCACTACCTATTCTAATACTACAACTTATTATTATAGAAAGTAAGGGCATTCATTAATGTCATTCCTAGTGTCACGACATCTATGTTATAGAGAAGATCTAAAAAGATTAAAAAGTCACAACTTTAAGTTTATGTTATGATTTTCAACTTAAATTATCATATGAATCTTCAAAATATAAATATGATACTTAGAAGATTTAAAAAAGAAAGAGAAAATGAGGGAATATGAATCACACATGCCAAGAATCCTAGGCAACAAAAATTTGACCCTAGTTAGGGCAAATTCAAGCAAACACAAGTAATCTTCAATTATAATTAGAATTTTTTACTTTAATTTTTACTTAGATATTCATTGGGAATCCTCGAATTTATGAGATATCTTTCAAAACATCTCACACAATTTTCTTTTGAATGTTCATCTAGGTACTAGGGTCGGTAAATATATTATATTTTGTTGAATTAATGGCTTTATGACTGTGTTTATGTTTATATTTTTGTTTGAATGTTAATGGATATAGATACAAATTTAAATAAAAAATTATAATTTTCATGAATACATGCATGTTGACCATAATATATAGTGATAAATAAGTCATGTGACACACTTACATGATATGTTAAGAAAGAAGATATAGTCTTTCTAATATTAATACAAAAAATAAACTAATATGTGAAAACTCAAAGTTGAAGCAAATCTAATTATTATGAGTATGAAATCATTCACACATAGAGACTAATTGATGATTTGGAGAGAATTTAAAATAAATATTACTACCTAAAAATTTTTATATCTTTTATTTTTTCATTTGTTCACTGATTAAAAATTATTTATTTATAATTACATAAAATTTACAGGTGGACACAATAAGAAGAATAGGTCAAAAGTGTGTTCTACAAATATGCTGCCAATCGATATAAGGACATTATGTACGAGATCAAATATAAATGAATGAAGAAGAAAGAAAAAAATTTGAGTGTCCCTAATCATATTTTCGAGGAGTGGCGGAGCAGATGGAAAGATCCAGATTATAGGAAGATGTATGATAAACAGAGTGACAATCATTGCTCAAAGCGAGATAGGAAAGATAGTGGCATATCTACACACACTTATGGATCTCGCTCTATGCGTGAGCACAAATGAGCATTGATATTATTTCTAATTTATACTTTTATATTTATTACTTTGTGAATTATGTTCAATTATACCTAAATTTCATTTCTCATAAAGATTTTTTTTAATATAATTAACGTATGTATTGTGTGTAATTATAGGCACACAAGGAGAATAAGAAGCCCAGTGCTCCTCACTTATTCAAATATACGCACACGTAGGCTCATGATGATCAAACTTTTGTTGATTAGAGATCTCGTGTAGCAAATATAAATTTATATATTAAAAAAATTCTATTTTTTTGTTTGAATATAAATTGAAATACTTTCGTACATTTGTATTAGGCGAGATATGAAGAAATGTTAGCTGCTGCGACTCAAGCATATTCCCAGTCTACTTAAGGTTCATGTAATGGTGTAATAGGTAGTTCTCATTTATTGGCTCTACTAATTGATACGAATCAAATTTGATATGTGACCGTTGATGGCAATGAGAAGATGCACGTCTATGGCATTGATTCGTCAATAATTATTTGTTGGTGAATGATTTATAAATAATCATTAATTACCGATCATTTAGAAACCATGTACCGACCTAATTAATTTGGTCAAAAAATTATCGAAATATAATGGATAAATATTTGTCGGCAGATGATTTGTAAATGATAGATAATTTACCGACCGACTGATTTTTTGTTAGTAAAAAATTTAACAATGAGCAAAATTGCAACTAATAATTTTGGTCGATAAATAGTCACTATTTGATTTACCAACCAAAAAATACGAAATTAACAACCAAAAAATTAGTCGATAATTCGATGAATTTTAGTAGTGAAAATTGAGCAATATATAAGAACTTAAAATTAATAATATATATATATATATATTCATTAGTAAATAAAATAATTATAAAATTTATACAAACTATTTTCACCATTGAGTTTTGACATCTTGATAGAAAATACTATGAAATTTACTATAATTTAGTACTCAAAAATAATTAGTACTTGCTTTCACTTTTTCAACATATCTCATCATTTCATAGTATATTTGATTTTTTTTTAAATAAACCCATTATTAGGTTTAAATGTTAGCAATTTATGAGAACTTCTAAGTAATATTTTATAATATAATGAAATAAATAAAAAGAAAAATAACATCTTAATGGGTAATATTTCAAATATTATAACTATAAAAGATAGAACTAGGCTACTATCAAACCACGTTATATAATTTATGATGTGTGTGTGTGTTAACTAGATGGGAGACACCTTTCAAACTCTAATTATAAGTACCTATGGGACACTAAGTTTTTCGATAAAAAAAAACAATCAAAATTACTGCCACAAAAAATAATCACCAAGTGGCCGTAAAGGATACATATTGACCTTTCAATCGCCACAAAGTTTGATCATTGAAAGCATCATCACAATAAACAAACAGAAATTAGTGACTATAAATTATGGGCCACTAGAAATTATGCTCGTTCAATTAAGCAGCTAAACACAAATTGGTCACAGATAATGAGCACCAAAAATGTGATCAATACATAGAGCAACCACATGAATACCCCAAGGCCCTGAGTGATCAATATATAGAGCAACCAAAAATGTGGTCATAAATAATGACCAATCACATCATAAATTATGTTAAATTTTTAATTAATGATGCATTAAAAATAAATTATTGCTTGTACAATAATAAATTTAAATATTATATACATTTTTATAGATGATAAGTTTAAATATATTTATCAATTATATTTAAAAACACAAAGTGTTAACATTAAGAATCAGCATTGTGGTCCAAATGTGAAATAGATAATATAGCACGTCATAAAATATGATATGCTCAAGGCAGAGCATCTAGTTTCCATTGACTATAAACTATGTCTGGTTCACCTTATGGTAACTAATCAGCTCGAATTCTTTCTTTCTCCCCTCCATGAATTGTTCAATCACATCATACATCACGTCATCTCTTCTATTTGAACTCTCCACTCACAAGAGGATTGATAATTAATTCATAGTTCGCATATTTGCTCTTGCAATTGAGATTATGTTGACTCTAGCTCTCTAATCTGTTGGTGAGAAGATCGAGAGGTTCTAAAAATGCAAAGTTAGATGATTTATTTTGACATATTCCATCCATGTATCTTCCATGTGATGAAGCCTGAACAGCTTGCTTGAAAATAGCGTTAGGGTTTCGAGAACTCAAAAAATATTTCGATATTTGCATAAGGATTGTGATTATTTTAGTGTAGTCTCATTTATAAGCAATGGAGAGGAAGCTTACCTTAAACTAAGCTCGGCTGGAAGGACTTTTACCGTATCACCTCTGCTCGAGAAAATATTCATGAAGATGACGACCCTACGGTGAGGTTCATTTCGTTGAAACCGGCATCTCAATTTTTATATCCCTCAAAAAGGAAACCAACTATCAGTATATATAATTCAATCCGTTTAATTTCTTTTAATAAATACAAACAAAATCTATTAATTTAAAATATAATATACATAATTATAATTAATTTAACGCATATGAAATTAATTTGATTTAATTTCCAAATCAAATTAATTATTCTTATTATATATATAGATATATATTAAATAAATAAAAATATTGACTTCTTTTATCGCTTATAAAAATATAATATACATAATTATAATTAATTTAACGCATATAAAATTAATTTGATTTAATTTCCAAATCAAATTAATTAGATCATAATCAAATTAATTATTATTATTATATATATATATATTAAATAAATAAAAATATTGACTTCTTTTATCGCTTATTAATTTAACCCAAATAAGATTTTGGGTAGATGTATCAAACAGGACGTGCCAACCTGCCCGGCCCATTTTTAGCCGCCCCGCTGTGCTTTCGTGCCGGACTAGGCACGGTTACTATACCGTGCCTGACCATGCACGGCACGGTTACTATACCGTGCCGGGCCTGTTGAGGTCAGCCCAGCACGGGGTTGCGGCACGAATCTGTCGGGTTCCGCCCAGTCGGGCCGAACCTCTAATATAAAATAAATTAGGGGTTTGGCTGCGCGCCGTCACACCGAACCCCTATTTTTAAAAAAGTAGGGTTTCGGCACCCCCGCAACCCTAATTTTAAAAAAAAAATTGGTTTTGGCATGGCGTCGTGATGGGCCAGGCACGGCACGAGGCCCGATTGGCCTCGGCACGATTGTGCCATGGTCGGGCATGGCACGAGCCCGGGCATGAGAAATTTTCGTGCCGAGCCGGCCCAGGCACGACTGAATCGTGCCGTGCCTCGTGCCGGGTCTGCCCAGCCTTGCCTGGTTGACACCTCTAATCTTGGGCTTCCAATGTAAATTATTTCACACAATAATATACATTAATTATAAATTCTCACTATTATAGAATTATGATTATACTTTCTCAATTATTCTAAATATACTATGTCATTGTTACTAATCATAAATTAAACTCCCTTAGTTAAAATTATAAACATCCATTGATTGAATCGAATTATCGAAAATCTAATTCAATCAGCTTTTAATTACTTCCATTATGCTTTCTACTTAACATTTTTGAATTATTGGATCAAAATCTACATGTAAGGTTTAACAATATCATAGCGTATTAGCTTCCTCTTAAAAGAGTATCACCGTCCTTTTGATAGGATATAGATTCTATTAGTTATTAATATTCACCATATAATTGATAATCTATTTGTAGACTTGGCCCTTTATAAATCAAATTAATTATTAACAAATATTATCAAATAATAATTACCATAAGAATAAGTGTACTAGTGATTATAATAATTATAGTGTATTTTATTTTATAAGTTAGTACAAAAATAATTACACCATTTTTGTTTTTTTCAATATACTAAAGTGTACTAGGACTAAAAATTAGAATTTTACCATTCACTACAGTCAAGATAGACTCATTGAAATCTAATTCTATAATCTTACTGATATGGTATCCAATTTTATCAAATTTGTGAAGAAACTTATATTCGATGAGTGCTAATGGTTTTATCTTTTATGCTTAAGCTAGTCTCCGTGCACTAAATCATCCATAGTCAGAATAAAAGACAAAAGTATTTTTTATAAATTAACTCATTAAAAAATCTTTTATTAAAATAACAAAAACATACTAATCAATAAAACACATATAAATAGCTTTTGTATAAACTAGTTTTAACAATCTCCCACTTAGACTAAAGTCATGATATTACACATCTGACTCACATCCCTTCCATATGTCTATATTAAATACTTTAGATGGAAGGTTCTTCATAGAAGAATTTATTAATTTGTTTGTCAATCTCACTTTTGTCACTATCATATCCTTTATTTTCATAATGTCTCTTATTAGATGTATTTTTCCTTTTTATGGATTTTAGGTTCCTTCGAATTTGCAACCACTCCACTATTATCATGGTAAAGTGTAATTAGAAATTGCACATAAAGAATAACTCCTAAATATATTAGGAAGTTTCTATGTCACAGAATCTCCTTGGCTACTTTCAAATATGTCACATATTCAGCTTTCATGGTGGAATCAACAATATAAAATTGTTTGATAATTCTCCAACTAATGGCTCTACTTTCCAAGATAAACACATTGCCCAGAATAAATTTTCACAAATCCTCATCTAATTGAAAATTCAAGTTTATATATCCTATAGGTTAAAGATTATCCGCTTGGTATACTAATAAATTTTCTCTAGTCCTTTTCAGATACTTGATTACATGTTTTACCACTATCGAATACTCTTGTCTCGAGTTAGATTGATTAGATTGATATCTACTTACCATGCCAATAGCATAGCATATATCATATTTAGTGCAAAGCATCACATACATAAGGTTTCCTACTACAAATGCATATGGAATTGTATTCATCTTTTCTATCTCATTGTGTATTTTTGGATATTATTTCTTTGATAAATTAATTCCATGTTTGAACGGGAGAAAACCTTTCTTGTAATCTTGCATGCTGAATCAAGTCAATATCTAATCGATATAAACTACTTGAGATAAGCCCAACATTTTTCTCTTGCTATCTCTCAAAACCTTGATTTCAATAATGTGAACTACTTCTCCTAAGTCTATTATATCAAATTAACAGGATAATTAGATCTTAGCCGAAGATAATAAATCCACATTATTACAATGGGCAAGATATTTTTAACATATAATATCAAGAATATCACATTGTTGTTACTTTTCTTTATATACACACAGTACTCATCTTGATATTGATCAAAATCATAAGACTTAAAAACTTGATCAAATGATAAAAATAAGACCTAGTTGCATTATTCAGTCTGTATATATACAAACAATACATTCATTGAGATCTCCATTAAAAAATGTAATTTTCACTCTATTTGTTAAATCTAATTGCCATAATGAGTTGTAATAGACAAGAGAATCCATATTAACTTTAATATGACTTTAAGCAAAAATATTTTCTCATAATAGATTCCTTCTTTTTGAGTAAAACCATATGCTACTACTACAATTCTAGCTTTATAAGTATCAATGTTACCATCTATCCATCTCTTTTTCTTATAAATCCACATGCATTTTATGGGTTTTATCCCCTTAGGTGATTCTACAAGATTCTAGACATGAATGGATTGCAGTGATAATAATTCTGATTCCATAATCCTTTACTAGCATTTCTACATATTTTTCTCGAAGTGCTTTATCATAGTTTCTAGAATTGGTATCTAACTTATCATAAATTATATTACAAGACTCTCCTAAGAATGTATACCATGTTGATTGATGAACTCCCACTATGGTGACGCACTCCTCTTAGTTATGTGTTTTTAGTGCCATGATGTATAGATAGAAATCCCTGTCAACTACCATGAGCACTAGCCTTTGGTTATACTAAAATATCAATGATGGCCACACAATTCAATATCCATACTATCACAAATTATTCTTTCATTATAGTGAGATAATTATATATCCAAGATGCCACCATGTGGTATTCCCTCTATAATTGAAGGAGAGTGCACAAGCTTATCTATTTTTTATATCCCTATTATAATTTTACTTCTAGGTTTGTAGTTTACTATACTACCATTTTCTTGGAATCAGATATTGATATTAATAATGACCTTCTAATCATTTGGACTATAAAACAAACTATTTTTTATTCCTCTAGGATGTCCCACAAAGAAATATATTTTTATTTTTTGGTTCCAACTTATATGTCTTCTCTTTTAGTACTTGTGTTGGGCAACCCCACAAATTAATGTATTTCAGACTTTAATTATGTCTAGCCAATAATTCGAATGGAGTTGCAAGAACAAACTTAGATAGAACCAAGTTGAAAAAATAAGCCTCTATCTCATAGGCACATCCCAAAATGAATAAGGCAACTACGAATAACTCATTAATGATCTTACCATGTCCATAAGAGTCATTTATTTATTCTTTCTATCACATCATTTAGCTGTAAAGCGATAAGTTTTGATAATTGGGATGTGATCCCTTCATCTAACAAGTAGTCCCTAAATCATTCAAAGAGATACTCTCTACCATGATTAAATCATAATATTTTGATATATTTATTGTGATGTTTTTCCATTTCCATCCTATATTGTTTGAATTTTTAAAGGTATCAGATTTATGATGCATCAAATAAATATATTCATATTTTGAGTAATTATCAATGAAAGAGATAAAGTACTCAGATCCACCTTTTGCTTAGATTGTCATGGATTCACATAAATTAGAATAAACAAACTCAAGCACCTCTTTGACTCTATAGCCGTTGACTTCATAGGGCTACTTGGACATCTATCCTTCTAAGTAGGACTTTCATGGTGGAAGTGTTTTCACTTTCAATGAACCTAATGGTCCATCTTTAATTATTCTCAAAATCTATTTTAGATTTATATGATCTATGGGTAACTGCTAAAGATATGTCTAATTCATTTTAGAAGAATATTTTCTTCTATGTGGTAAGCAATTGATGATATTCGACTCATATTATTGCAATAGAGTAGAAAATATTTTAATTATAAAAAGATTATCTTTCAATATAGCATAATAGATTATCCTTTTATTCAAGAAAATTATAACGAAATCATTAAATAAAAAAGATATCTATCTCTTACTAAACTAAAAACCAAAATCAAATTTTCTCCTTAATAGAATAGAAGGTATATAAAAATAATCTTTTCAAAATTAAAACATCATTATTTTCAAACTGAATACAAATGTTGTCTCCTCATATTGATTTCCATATGAAGATTAATGTCATCATTGCTTTGTTATCTGGTTTCCTAGAACCACTATAAATAATTATAGATATGATTAGTGGTGCATATATCTACACACCAAGTATCCATATATGCTACTTCTAAATATATTTTAACCACTATTAATTGAGACATTTCCTGATTGTTCACTTTGCTAAGATAAATCAAATACTATTTCTTCTAGTCATCCAGTGTCCTAATTGCTTGTCATAAAAATATTTTCATTTTGGCTTTTTAACTCTCACATGTGTCTTAGGAGCCGTAGTTAGGATTTAGGCATGCTTCTGAAATTTTTTATTATTTTTTCATTTTGGTTTAAAAGTTCTCTTAGGTACAAATACTTTAATTAGTTTTATAATAATACTTTCAGCCAACACTAATTCCTTAAGTTATTATGCTAAATTTCAATTAGATCTATTCATATTAAAAGTTAGGAAAAATTACTGATAGGAGTCTGGTAGCAACTAAAAAATAATATCAATCTAAGAGTCCTCATCAATCTCAGCTCCTAGGATCTCTAGTTCATTTAAAAGACTAGTCATCTTGAAAATATTATATCTCACATTGGTATTTTTAGTCATTGTAATGTTCACCAAATCTCTCATGGCTTGCTGCCTGGTAGAATGAGTACTATTCCCAAATATTTTCTTGAGATTAGATATTATGTCATAGGTAGTAGTCATAGACTAATGTTAATGTTAGGGTACAAATGATATGAAAACCAAAATATAACATCTAAACATCTCATCAACTTTCACCCATTTCTTATAAGGCTTGGATTTCTCATCAGTCACCCCTTGTTATGGTTTATCTGGGCACAGATCTATGAGTATAAATTTGTAGTTATCAATAGTTAGGATAATATCAAAATTTCTCTTCCAATCTATGTAATTGATCTCATCCAATTTATTTTCTTTGAGAATTGTGGTGAGTAGGTTGAAAGATATTTTTTTGAAAAGTTTTTTTAACGAGCATCATTAATTTGAATTATATTATGATAATTGATTTCCTCAAATAAATTTCCAATGAATTTGTCATTTGTGTTCAATCTAATACATTATAAATAGTATCTCTCAATGGGAGGACAACTACTATTCATTATTTATTATGACAGGACATTTTATATTAATCTTATTATCTATGAAGTGGCTATGCCAAATAAAATTAAATTGATAATTTATCTTTGGTCCTATAAAAAATAATACTGACTCAAATAGAAAGGATGCTATTATTTATAACTTAGTGTAACCATTACCTAATTCTAAATTGATTGACTCATAAATAAATCCTTCATATGGAGAAGTGACTCAGTTAATTAATCCATAGAATTACCTTTACTGTGGTTTGTACTAAGTGTATCTACAAGCCAGTTAGCCCAGGGAAAAGGGACCAAGACCAATGCTCTAACTAACTTGCATAACTATTAAATTGGCGATGGAGAATATCAAATAGTGGGATTCAATTAATGAACTCCTTAGCCCACTTAGATATTTTTTTTAATCCGAGGATTTTTTATTTAAAATTAATTGTATATATTTTGACCCAAAATGCACATAAGACTATTGAACATATTCTACCATGCCACATATACTACAACATCACATATATTACCATGCCACATATATTATTATATATCACATATATTATCAGGTCACAAATACATGATGACCAAGTATCACGCCTATCCATGTGTCAGAATTCTCTGGTTATGTATTTTATAAGGTACCTCACTCATAGAAGGTGTCATAAATCATGCAAATCTACCTAGTTTAGTTGCATATGATTAGGGCAATGCCAATAGTGAAAAGGAATGGAATCTGCCCCAATTTTTCTAAAAAATTTCGGATTCTGGTTGTGTGCTCCACTACTATTGGTGTTTACCATCGTGAGTTCCACCTTCACTAGTTATTACAACCTTGAGATCCACCTTCTTAATTTCTACTGCTTTCAAATATTTTCAATACTTCCACCATTGGCTATGTTAACCACCACATATGTCATTGCTGGAAATTGTGTGCTCCACTACATAGTGTTCAAGCATATATTTCACAAGCACATAGTTTTCAAGTATATATTTCACAATCATGTTTTGTAGTAGATTTTCCAAGCCAAAAAAATTGTTTTAAAAAATAGAAAATGCATTTATGTTTAGAAATATTACATAGATGAATAACATATTGAACTATTAATATGCATGCTTCTGAAATACAGAATAGAACTTCAACTTACAATCATGTCCAATAAACAAACAATGATATATCTTCTTTATTATTTACAATTAAGGTTAAATAGAAAAAATTTAACTAGATCTAAGTTCCAAAATAAAAGACAAAAATATATATATGTAGAAATTGAGATAAATTTTAAAATATAAAAAAAAATCTTACAATTTGTCTGGCATGCTTGACTAATGATATGGAACATTAGCCATATCATGACATTCCTAACCCTAGTCCTCCAACCTCACAATGATGATTTCTTTGTTTGTTGCTCTCTTATCAAGTTGAATGAGTCATTATTTAACTAATGTTGCAAACTCCGTCACACCTCATAAAACACATATATAGATTTTTCTTATTTTCTCCAACAATGAAGCATGTTAGGGTATCTCTTACCCACAAGAAACTCTCATTATTTCTTAACAATCTCATTCCAAACAACCCCCAATTGAATATTTATGTAATATAAAAAACTTAGCCAACATGCATGGACTTAAAAAATTGTGCAATGTCTCTTTTAAAAGTGCATTATCCAAAAATTGCATATAATGTTTTTCAAAGTGCATTCATCAATTATCAAAAAATTCTAACAATTTATGTCAACTCACATTCACATTATATGATTATTTCAATCATATCAACATTTACGTATCTAAAACATTATTTTGAAGCAATTTCACTTCTATTAATATTTTAATGAAAAAAATACATATGTTTTAACACCCTAACATTGATATACCTTAAATCCATTATAATATAGATTTCAACCCTCTTGTAGTATTATTTTCCACTTGTATCCATGTTGATGTATTCTCTCATGAAAATATAGCATTTTTAAAATGATAATATATGTGACTCAATGAAGTAGCAATTATATAATTATACAAGTATTAATTACATAAAGCATGATTTACTATTAAATTTAAAAAATATTAAATGTTTCATTTCCCATCATTCACTCAATGTATTTTATGACTACCAATATAGCTGATTCCTTTGTTAGAATCAAAATTATTTGTCATAAGAGTATGTGATTGTGATTTGATATCTAATCCAAGAGTGTAGATGTTTGATGTAGCTGTGACTGGATGCCTAATCTTTGAAAGTGGGATATTTGAGGTGGTTGCGATTGAAAGGCTAATACAAAAGAGTGTAGGATATTTGAGAGGTGGTTGTGGTTGAAGCCCTAATCTTAGAGTGAGATATTTGAGGTAGTTGTAGTTGGAGACCTAGTCTTGCAGAGTATGATGTTGGAGCTGATTGTTATTAGAGGCCAAATCCTGGAGAGTTTGATGTTTAAGGTGGTTTTGGATGGAGGCCTAATCCTATAAAGTGGGATGATTTAAATGGTTGTGACTAAAGGCCTAATCTAAAAGATTAGATTGTGTGAGGTAGTTGTGGTTGGAGACCTAATCTAGAGAGTGATATATTTGAGGGGGTCATGCCTTGATGCCTAATCTTTGATATTTAAATGTTTGAAGTGGTTGTGAGTGGAGTCCTAATCCTAGATTACTGATGTTTGAGGTAGTTGTGATTGGAAGGATAATCTTGGAGAGTGTGATATTTTAGACATCTTAATGAATGGCTTGAGAGAGCAAGATAAAAAATTCTGTGTGATAGATGTATCCATGTCTAGGCCTAATGATACTATTCTAGTGGTGCACGTGCAGTAGTAGATGTAGATAATTCATACATTGAAGTAGCTGCATGACCTCGACCCCTTATTTTGAATAAAAAATTCAATAGAATAACTAATTAATAATGGAACACTTGTATGATAATATTATTCACCTTTACTACCTCTTCATTAACTATCAGTTTTATTCATACCATGTAAATGATATCACCTTCTAAATAAGATGAACTTTTTGTTTGCAATAATGCTTCTTTATCTTCTTTCTAATTTTTTTCTTGTTTTTCTTTTTATTCTACTTCATCTATCTCTCAATAATATCTTATGGATCGCCTAGTGGATCAATTAATGTACCTTGTTAATATTCTTCAATAATATATACATAATTAATTTTAATTGACACTTCTAGAAATAAAAGAAGTTCTTGCACATTTATTGTATCTGAAAAGCTTATTGGCAACATAGAAAATACAATTGGTTTGATTTTTGATATAAACTACCAATTAAAGAAAATACTCTTGGCTATGAACAAAAATATGCATGAGCTACTTGGATTGTGAAGAAAAATGGTCCATACTTGTCATATCATCTTCTATGGTTTATTTCAATAATGATGTATTCCTTATGAATTCTTATACTAAAATTAGGAACATGATCCAACCAATCACACATTAATAGAATTGTATGCTTAATTGGCTAGATAAGATATTTTACTTCACTACTTCTACGAAGAGACCATATCAATCATTTCGCATAGTGGCTGTAGTTTTGACATTTGATACAAACTTCACTATTTATTAACATTTACTCATACTATGTGAAACTACGTGAAACTTATACCTATTTACAAAATAGTCATTATATATTTTAATAGTTCCCAGAAGACATTTTGCAAGATCTTTTAAGAAATTGTTATTGATATTAGAGTTTGAATATTCTGCCTAGAATAATAGGATATAGGTATGTCATGCATATTAATAATAACTTTAATTGAAAAGATAATAAAAAGAAGTCTAATATATACTTTGAACCATATAGCAAAGTCTATCTCAAGTTCGGTATCAATTTCAGTATTTATTAAGATTGGATTTAGGTTTTGCAATAGTTTAGTGTACATCCTATTAATTGATACAATTTTAATAATGTTAATCAAAATATAATCAAGACATATATAATATAATATATTAGAGATGTTTTACTCATAAAAAAATGAACCTAACATATGGTTCTACAGCAAAATATAGGAATGGATAATTTATATTCTCATTTAGTAATATGTCTCATTCTAGAATGACCAAGTGATCTACAACTTTTTTTGAAAATTAGTAAGTTTAAAGGATGATCTAATGGATTATAAATAAAACCATCTTCATTATTTTGAAACAATTCAAACTTTTGTTTTACATGATCCTCAAAAATTATGAATAGAACATTGATGCGTCTTCAGCTACATATGCGTTGCATATCGAGCTTTCCACATGTACCTTATTCCTAATTTTGTGTTTCAATTTTTAAATATACTCATAAGATGATAGGTTAAGTAAGATAAATATACACTAATTCAAGGAAATTCACTACTATGATTTAAAACTTAGATTTTAACATCTCAAATGAATACATGCATTAGAATTGTACTTGTCCAACAATGCATGCATAAAACAAATTGAAGGGAATATTTTTTATAACTTGCATAAAATAATTGGGTGTTTGATTCAAGTATGGAAATGTCTTCATTTGGTATTACTATTTCTAGTATACTTTCAAAAAACAAATTGAGCTCAATGATAGTTTTCCACACATTAGGAAGAAGTAGTTCTCAAAATACTATTGATGTTAACCTTTACATAAAGAAATGACAATCATCACTTTTCAAGTTTTCATTTCAAATAACATCAATCTATATTTATCCACACACCTACCCATGTTAGACACATAACCATATGAAAGTTTTAATTTTACTAACCAATCAGACACTTTTTCATAGCCCAAATGTCTAGGGTATTGCAAGTCATATGATATTTTCCCATTGAAATCAACTTATCAAGTTTTGGCCTCTGACAATAGGTATTCAATTCTTGCCTACACTTGAGAGTATCGTTTATTTTACCAGGTATATTCAATACTATATTAAACAGGATATCAAAAATAGTCTTCTAATATGCAATACATCAAGGTTGTGTCGAATTATATTAAAGCTCTAATATGGAAAATCCTATGATATATTGTGTTTTTTTCAACCACATTATTGACTAGTCTTTCTATCAACTAGTCTTTGAACCTAATCTAACTAGAGGTATACCAACCATCACAATTTTATTTTACAAATATGCACTCTTATTATGTCAAAATGAATGATCAATTTCCAATAATATTTAATGATCATCAAACTATGATTGCTTGCCACTCCTATATAACCAGAAAAAAGTTGAGTCCTCCATACAATAAGGACCAGCAAACCATCTTATTGTTGACCATTTATATAATATTGAATATATAGGAAAGTTATTATTAGTCCAATTCAATGCTACTTGCAACTTATAATTTTGATTCTGAAAAATATCAAATATTTCAACTTCACAATCCAATAATAGAATCAACTCATGTATCACTGGTTGTAAGTATACATTTAATTTTTCTTTATAATTTTGAGATCTTGGATTAAGAATAGTTAAGAACATGAATGTATTCTTAATACATAACCATGGATGTAGGTTATACACAATTAGAATAACAGGCCAACATGAGTATTGCCACCAATATTGGACAAAAGATTGAAACATATATGTGCAAAGGATGAGATGCACATTTATAATTTTTATTGCAAATTTAGGGTGAATATCTTTGAAGTATTTCCAAGCAATATAAGTGAAAGGGTGTTCCATAACATCATCTTTGACCACATATTCTTCATGTCACCTCATGTCATTAGCAATGACTTTACATGAACATAATCTAAGAAGCTGATTATTTAATAGAAAGTAATATACTTTCTCAAAGGACACTTCACCCCTCCTTTCTTTTTTATTATTGTTGTTGTTTTTGTTTAAATGTGGATGACCACATAACCTACACTGAGTCTTATTCAAATCTTCCTCCAAATAAATTATGCATACATTTGGAAAATAATGTATCTTCTGTTGATGGGCTATTTGATATAGTTGAATGGGCATTGAGTAAATTTACTATTATGCCCTTTATGAATATTTATTAAATATGAGCTGCTGTAAAGTATTTCTTTTATCATCTTTTTTCTTCAATTATTAGAGTCATATATAAAATCTATTTTTTCTTTTCACCTAGGGGTTGAACATTTTGATAATTGAATTGCTTTGGTTTTCTCTACTGTGTTGCTCTATCTCTTCTTCTTCTCTTCTACTCTATTCTCTTTTGTGCTTCTCTGTTCTTAAGAAATCCTTGTTTTAACAAGGAATTATTGTTATTTAAAAACATTCTGGTATTAGAGCCTTTTTTCTAACTGAGATTGAAATTATCTTTGAACATTGTTCCAATTTAATTTCTCCAGATTAGATGATCTCTGAAAACCCTAATTATTTTTCACGAATTCCTTAAAATCTAGCACAGATCTGACTAGATCTGCTAAGATCTGAAGGTTTTGTGGTGTTTAAAACATATTTTCTACAAAACCCTAACTTTATGTTCAAAATTTTCAAGTTATTTTTTAATCAAATATGTTTTCAAAAGGTCAAATCTCATCAAACTCATGATCAATTCCTATTCATTTGTTTGATGGTGAGAATTTTGATTATTGGCTTGTTAAAATGCGAACCCTATTTATCTCTCAAAATATATGGAAAATTATGGTTTCTGGATACGTAGAGGCCCCGAATTTCTCTGTTCTGGAGGGTAGGGAATTATTACAAGAGAATGAATTAAGGAAGTTAATTACGAAAGCATTACTTTTCATACAACAAGGTGTAAGTAATGCTATATTTCCCCGATTACTTGGCTATACTCAAGCCAAGGAGGCATGGGACCTTCTTATCGAGGAATATCAAAGAGATAAGAAGGCTCGAAGAGCTCTTCTACACTCCTTGAGAAAGGATTTTGAAAATCTGAGTATAAAAAACTCAGATTCTCTTACTGAGTTTTCAAATCAGTTCCTTGATATAATTAATCAACTTAAGATTCATAGAGAAGACATCTCTGAGACTCGATTAGTTGAAAAATTATTAATCTATATGCCTGATAAATTTGATGCCATTGTGGCAGTGATACAGGAAACCAAGGATCTTTCAAAGTTGACCATCCAGCAAGTTCTGAGTTCATTAAATTCATATGAAAACTGACTATTGAAGAGGGTAAAGATTTCTAGAGAAACTGCAATGCAGTCAAGATGGGAGGACAAGCCCAATAAAGATGAAGTTCAATCCAGAGACATAAGGAATAGAAGAACAAGTCAAATGTATGGTTTTAAAAATAAAATCAAATCTGTCTTTTCTTCTACACTCTCTAATGACTCACATAAGGGCCAACGTGTCTCTTGTAATATATGCAAGAGATTAAACCACACTGCGACAAAATGTTTGTTTCGAAAACAAAATTAATGCCTAAACTGTAAAAAGTTTGGGCATAATTCAAAGGATTGTAAAAGCATCTCTAAATAGAATGCTAGCTCTACAGAGCGAGTAGCCTCTGCAGAGCATCTATTTTATGCAAATGAAACAGATAACATATCTTCATCAAATACCTGGTTTCTAGACAGTGATTGCTCAAATCACATGTCTGGAAATAGGGAAATATTTGTGGATTTACTTCTAGTAGTGAATTCACATGTTAAATTAGGCAATGGTGAATTAGTTGAGGCATAAGCCATGGCAGAGTGGCAGCACCCACTTGCACTGGAACTTAATTTATAAAAGATGTGCTTCTGGTTCCTACCTTGAACCAGAATCTATTAAGTGTTTAATCAGTTAATTGAAAAAGGGTACAAACTATCTTTTGAGAATAATACATGTGAAATATTTGATCATGGAAGTGATCGACCCTCATGGACAGTAAATATATCAAGTGGAAGAAGCTTTCCATTGACATTTGCTAAGAGAGCATACATGGCATTATCAATGAATGTCTAGTATGTAGCTTCTCTTTGGCACAGAAGGTTTGGACACTTAAATTATTTTAGCATAATAAATATTTTTTAAAATAATCTGGTGAAGAGAGTGCCTTCAAACCTTGTCATTCCTCATTCTGTTTGTGAGGAGTGCTCACTAGGAAAACAAATAAGAAAGAGCTTTCTTAAGCATTCTACCTAGAAAGCCTCTGAACCTTTAGAACTATTGTATGCTAATATATGTGGTCCAATGTTAGTGAAACCATTAGGTAACAATAGTTATTTTCTACTGTTTATTGATGATTGCACGAGACACATATGAGTTTTCTTCTTGAAGCACAAGTCTGAGTCACTTGAATGCTTCAAAAAGCTCTTGTCCATTGTCGAAAGACAATCTGGACTAAGTGTGAAAGCACTTAGAATAGATAGAGATTGTGAATTCCTCTCTCAAAAATTTACAGAATTCTATGAATTAAAAGGAATAGTTAGGCTGTTGATCACTGCCTACTCACCACAACAAAATAGAATTATAGAGAGGAAAAACAGAATAATAATGGAGATGGCTAGGTCAATTTTGAATGAGAAAGGTCAACCAAAAATCTATTGGGCAGAAGTAGTGAAAACATCAGTGTATCTGCTCAATAGGTGCCCCACTAAAGCACTGGACAACCTTACTCCAGTGCAAGCCTGGACTGGCAGAAAACCAAGTGTCAAACATTTAATGGTATTCGGGAGTATTTGTTACTCCCATATACCAAATGCACAAAGGACCAAGTTAGACTCAAAGAGTCTAAAGTGTGTCTTAGTAGGATACCGTCTGCAATCCAAGGGTTACAGACTGTATTCACTAGAAACTAAGTCATTTCTGGTGAGTAGAGATATATTGATTGATAAAAATAGCAAATAGGGCGAAAGCTTTAATGAAGCTAATTCTGGAATTAAAAATGGCTATACATAAGCTACTATAGCTAGCAATAAATTAATAAGCACTCCAAGGTATGATTTCAACTCTTCCTCTGAATTTACTTCTGAATTTTCTTCTTAATGTGGTTCTGAACGCAAGTCTGAATCTGTTTCTGAATATAGTTGTGAATCTTTATCTAATTCTGAATCTATGTTTATTTTAATTAAACCAAATAATATAAATACTTTTGTTAACTATAAAGACCTGTCAGATATTTACCAGAGATATAATTATGCCTTAGTTTAGTCACTCAACTATGAAGAGGCTGTAAAACATCAATTCTAGATTAAAGCAATACAGACAGAAATATCTGTCATTAAAAAAAATAACACTTGGACTCTGGTTGACTTACCCCCAAATAAACACAGAATAGGTGTAAAATGAATCTATAGGATTAAGACAACCTAATTCAAATTAGCCTGCATATAAGGCTCGATTAGTAGCTAAAGCCTACTCACAGAAACCCGAAACAAATTACCATGAAACCTTTTCTCCATTAGTAAGGTTAGAAACTGTAAGGCTTCTAATAGCCTTAGCTGGACAAGAGGGTTGGAATTTATTCCAACTAGACATAAAGTCAGCCTTCCTAAATGAAAAGCTCAAGAAAGAAATCTATGTAGAGTAATTCCCTGGACTTGTAAAAAAAGGGGAGTGAATACTATGTTTATAGATTAAATAAGGCTTTGTATGGGTTGAAACAAGATCCTTGTACTTGGTATCAACAAATTAATTCTTACTTATTGAATCAAGGATTCAGTAGAATCAAGAGTGAGCCAACACTATATATTAAGAGAGATGAACATTCTGAAATTTTAATTGTATCCATATATGTAGATGATATTATCTTCACAAGTAATAAAATTGAGTTAATTAATAATTTTAGAAGAGAAATGGAAACTATGTATGAAATGTCAGACCTAGAAAACCTAAGACAATTCTTAGGACTTGAAATAACTCAAGACAGAAGTTGTGTGTCCATCTCTCAAGTTACATACATAAAATTATTGCTGAAAAACTTTGGAATGAGAGACTGTAAACCTGTCTCTACCCCCTTAGAAGTGAATCAAATGTTACTTTCTGCCCAAGGAAGACTAGTAAATGGAAAAACATACAGAAGCTTAATTAGAAGCTTGTTGTATGCAACCGCAACTAGACCCGATATAGTGTATTCTGTCCACTTACTGTCATGGTTTATGCATGCTCCAAATCATATACATTTAAGTGCTGCCAAAAGAATATTGAGTTATCTTAAAGGCACAATTAACTTAGGTCTGAATTATAATAAGATCAATCACACTGAAATTACTGGTTACTGCGATAGTGACTACGGAGGAAGTCCAGAGAATTACAAAAGTACCTCTAGATATGTATTTAGCTTGAGAACTATAACTGTTTCTTGGTAGTCCAAGAATCAATCTATAGTCACCCTGTCTACCACTGAAGCTGAATATGTTTCAGCTTCAGTTGCAACTTATCAAGCACTATGGCTTAGAAAACATTTGGTCAATCTAGATAAACCACTAAAACATCCAACTAGAATTCAGTGTGATAATCAATCGACTATATCTATTGTGAGTAAAGTGGTTATGCATAGTCGAACTAAATATATAGGCTTAAAATATCACTTCATTAAGGATATCATTGAATCTAATGAAGTTAAATTGATGTTTTGCAGGACCGAAAAGCAAGTAGCCGATATATTTAGAAAGTCACTACCTTGAGAAGAAAAGCTGGTTTATTTAAGAGAAAGATATGGACTAATTTCAATTACATCAAATGGGGGGGGGGGATTGTTGACGGACTATTCGATATAGTTGAATCGGCCTTGAGTGAATTTACTCTTATGCCCTTAATGAATATTTATTAAATATGGGCAGCTGTAAAGTATTTCTTTTATCATTTTTCTTTCTTCAATTATTAGAGTCATATATAAACTCTGTTTTTTTTGACCTAGGGGCTGAAAATTTTGATAATTGAATTGCTTTGGTTTTCTCTGCTGCGTTACTCTATCTCTTCTTCTTCTCTTCTACTCCATTCTCTTACGTGCTTCTCTATTCTTAAGAAATCCTTGTTTTAACAAGAAATTGTTGTTATTTTACAACATCTTCTCCACTAATAAACATAACCCATGAATCATATGTTTTGCTTCATGAAAGATTTTAATAATTATATTTTATTTGGGCACAACCTCTTTTATTAGTTTAACACTTGCATCAAAAGCATCTTCAGACATATGATGCTCAACTTTAATATTTAGCATTCTAGCTACCACTAATAATTATGATTTGTGAATTATTTCCACACCCTTTTCATAGTGGATTACAAGCAACATCAAACATATTATAAAATTGTTGGGCCATTAATAATTGGATTATGATTCTTTTTATATTCATAATTTTGATTGAAATAATAACCAACATCATTTATTACCATTATATGATAATCATTCATTCAATTAGAAGAATTGGCAGAATTCATACATAGATGCTCATTTATCACTTCATTTGCTTCCCCTTGCCTATCCCACACAATATTTTTTTTTGAAACCATATTTTTGTAGGTGGTATTTCAATATCTCCATATAAAGAAACTAGCAAGTTTGACACTTGGATTTCTGATACCAACACTTGATTTTTCCCCATTCATCCACATTGAATCAGTTAAAAAAATTTCAAAATATTTTCAACCCCATAAACAAACTTTGGATTAAGAAAATCATCTATCAGCCGTTTAAAATTTGTAAATATTTTTATCTGATTTCTTAAAATTATTCTATTTAATCCTTTTTAAAATAATTTTGATTAGCATTTTGTTATATTTAAATTTTTAATTATTATTTACATTTAACTTATTTAACTAATTTAGATTATTAAAAGTTATGTTAATAATTTATTTTATCTATTTAATTTTATTTTATTTTATAATTTTACTTCGTGTCATTAAAGCATTAATAAAAAATATTTTTCAAAATATAAATGTTTATAAAATTTTTAATAATATTAATTTATATGAATTTGAAAGATATAAACCCATTACTATTGAACTACACTTTTATTCATTTATAATAATGAGTGAATTAAAAATCATATATGAATATTTTATTTATTTATGATCTTTTAAAATTTTGGTAGATTGATAGTGACCACATCATAATTGAAGTGATGTTTTGTTAAAAAAAATGGAGAATATGACCTATGGAACGTGGGTGGGTTCTAAGTTCTTTTTAGGCTTAGTCAAACCTAAAATGAAGCCCTCCACCCTTCATACTTACAAAAATAATTTTAATTACATTAATTTATATTTCTTAGAAGATACCATTTAAAACTTTTAAACTTTTTATTACATTTTATAAAACTAGAGTATTTGACACTTTTAAAAATATTTTTGATTACTTTTTTCTTGCATTTAAATTAAATTTTAATTGTTATTTGCATTTAATTTATTTAACTAATTAACATTATTCAAACTTATGTTAATATTTTATTTTATCTATTAACTTTTATTTTATTTTATATTTTTTCTCTGTGCATTAAAACATCAATAATAGAGGATTTTTCAATATATAAATGTTTATAAAATATGTAATAATATAAATTATTATTAATTAAATATATATAAAACCAATACGAATAAACTACACTTTTATTCTGTGACCTGTTAACGACCACTATAAATACACAATTATTAAGTTCTAACTAATTTATTATGGAATTTTATGATTTTTTTTTTGTAGTGTTTCTCACTCAAAATAAATTACATTTATATTGTGGAAACATGTTTCCTTTGGAATTAGATTCATTGTCTACCTTACATATGAATATTATTTATATGTTTTATATGTGTACTAGTGTATAGTCTATGCCCTTTCCTTTTTTGGAAATATATATAATGAATATGATGCACATTTTCTCATATTCCCACTTTATGTATAAATATATTTCTTTAATATAGTGAATTATATATTGTACTACAAGAGAAGAAAGTAAAAGTATCTAACACTTAAATATCTATTTAATGCATTAGTTGAGTTCAATATAGTACTATTAATAACAAACAATATATGGCATGAAAATAATCAATTCCATTTCAAACTTGATAAGCTTGATAAATTTTAAATTGGATGACAAAAATTGAAAAAAAAATATTTCAAGATAAAAACAGATAGATATTAAAATAGAGATTCAATTAAAAGTGAAATAAAAAAAAAACATTTTATTGCATGCAATTCCATTTTTCAAACAGCGAAAAAAAATTAATTTTTGTCAATTAAAATTAGATAATTTGGCAAATCATATTGAAATTGCCTATGAAAACCCCACATATCATCTAAATCTTAATTCTTGTTAATATTAAAAAAAAAAAATTGTTTTAACCCATTATCTTTTGGTGGATTAGGCTAACAAATTTATATGAGTTTAAGGCGTTATTGTTTATTTGAAATTTAGCATATTTAATTTCCTCGATGAGTAAATATAGAGTTATTTTTTATCCATTCTTCTCCCACTTCCTCGGCCCCAAACTCATCTTATATTATTTCTCGGTCCCATATATCACATATTGGCCTTAGGGTTCATGGTCAGAGCATGTAAGACCCTTATCTCAATAATATGAATAAATTAATTGACAAAGATGCCCTTGAGCAATATCCGACATCCTTGATAATCAAATCCCTATTAACAAGATTAAACAGTCTGTCCATTTACCAATCAAATTACCATATTGTTGATGTATAAATTTTTTTTTTCATGATATATCAAATATAAAAGTTTTGTCTAACTAATCTTAGTGGGGATGTGTCTTTCTCCTTGTTCTATCTCCAAATAACTTTAGGGCTGTGATGGGCCATCGTGCATAAGTGATCTTGGGATTTCTCAATCCCAAAAGCTAGCTCATGCTCATGAGATGAGGCTTTCTCTCACACTTATAAACTCATCATCAACCCCTTCCACAACTGACGTGGGTTAATCCAACAGCATGTAAGTTCAAGTTTAGAGCCTAATGCTTGGATTTCTATTACCATTTCAGTGATAGAATTAATTCACTAAAGTTTTATTTATCCCAACAAAAGATTGTTATTTAATTAGTTACTTAGCATCCTACATTACATATAGGACATTAAGAATAAATTAAGCAAACAAAAATATTAGCTTATTTTTTAACTTCTAAAATGTGAATACATTGAATAAAGACAAGTTATTTAGCATGACAAAGACATACAATAGTTGAATTATGATTCCCTTTGATTTACTGCACATATATTCTTTTTTGTAGTAATTCATAAAAATATATATTTATTTATTTATTTATTTATATTTATTTATTTATTTATTTACACACACACACACACATATTCTTATTTTGCATCACTATCATGAAAAAACATTAACAAAACTAAATTGGCATAATTAGATGAATTGCTTTTGGATTGGCAATGAGAATTTTTTTTATTGTGGGAATGTGGACTTTCCAATCAAAGTAGCTTTTTTGGTTCCTACAAATACCCATCCTTTCTAAGTCATGATCATTTCTCAAATTTCATTCTCATATTATAGTTGCCAACTCTTTAGTTCATTTCACTGAGGTAAAATGCTTACACATTGGTGGTGTTTAATTTTTTTACTTAATGCATGAATATATTTTTTTTTGAGCTTAATGCTGAATGGTACTTAATATTATTAAATATTAAGTTGTTTATTTTTTATATTTGAGTAATGAGTAGGAATGAAAATTAGGCGAATTTTAAAAAAAATAAAAGAGCCTTGTCGAGATGAGGTAGTCCTGTCTCTTATCCTCTTTGTCATTCATAATCGTAAGTGTTATTAGCTCTCCTTCTTATTAGGTAATGATGAATTTTTTTCTTATTTAGTCATTTTGGTAGAAAATAATTTTTTTTGAATAGAAAAAGTCAGATATTTTAACTTTTTCTAATCAGAATTCTTTTAAAAGAATTCAGCATTAAGTCATAAATTTTTTGAAAAACAATTAGTTGAACACTGAAAGCAAATTATTTTCAGTGTTCAGCCCAAAAATAAACAAAATCTTTGTTATTTCTTATACTTATATGCTTAATAATGTATTATTAGTTATGAGCTATTTGGCATGGTTGCCCTCATGGTGGTCACACTCAAAAGAGTACTCCTAATAGTGGAGGGAATGGATTGGTCGTCTGAGAATCTCTTCTAATAGTAGGCCAACAAAAAATTAATTTTTTATTCTTGTTTTGTAATTAGTGTGACACCAATAAAATGAAACTAAATTCAAGTATATATAAAATTAAATTATATGTCTAGTGGGGAAACAATTAACAAGTTACAAACATACCTTCTGTTTTATTTTGTTTGTGGTAAAATTATTTTTTTCTCAGTTAAATTAATGAATTAATTAATATTTTTCCTCCACTCTCATCCAACATAAAAAAAAAAATTGTCTTATTTTATTCCTTTGTCTAAAATATAAAGTATTATTCTATTATTTTTTTTTTAAATTTCAAATTTACCTTTTTTACAACTTGAGGAATTTTTTAAGTCATGCTTAAGTAATTTTTTTTTAATTTTATTATAAAATTTACTAGATTTTAATTTATTTCTTAATAAATTATTCTCATATCCACGATTTTTTTGCCAATATTTGTCATTAAAAAACATACTTCACTCAAAAAATAAATTTTCAGAATGAGGATATAATTGTTATACTAGAATTTAGAACCTGAGTCTTTTACATAAAAAGTATTTTTGGTCTAGATCTATCTTAAATTTATATTTAGACTAGCCTATTTTTAAAACTATAAAACTCCCAAATATCAGTTTAAGTTGGTAAAAATTATTAATTACAAGTAAATTGAAATGTATGTGGGCGTATATGTGTGCGTATGTGTGTGTATATATGTATGTGTGTGTGTGTGTTCATATGTATTATTAATACGAGCTTTTGTTTGTGGTCTATGATTTGAAGGACCTTTGTCGAGCTCAGAATGATTAATTGTTTCTTGATAAAATCTCGCATCAGGTGATCATGTCAACTCTTGGAAAGAACCTCGGCAAGTGTTTTTCGCCAAGAGAAGAGGCAGTACAAGCAGAGAAACAGGGAAATGGGTCGATTATTGGGTCTCTTGATTTTGATCAAAAGCTCATATCTTCGTCTCCAGGGAGAATCACATCAACTAGCAGGCCATCTTCATGGCTGTCCGAGCTCTTGGGACTTTCTTGCACTGATGGAGGCCATCCTTCATGCAGGAGAGAAGAAGAAATGAAATGTGTTGATGATGACAATGATAAGATCGTCGAAGGTGAGAAAGTGAACAAGAAAGAAGAAATGAGGGAAGCTGGAACTTACATTCATCCTCTAGTTAAAAAATCAGCGAACTCGTTGAGCAGAAAGAGCCTCGATGTCTGTACCGAGAGTCTCGGGTCGGAGACCGGTTCCGACGACTTCTCCCTGAGCCCTCTGCCGGAAAAAATGGACGAAATGTTGCATGTGGAACATGATGACATCACTGACTGCGCAGATCGTGATTATCAGTTCTCTCCTTTCCCGGCGAACAAAAAACCACCAAAGAGAACGTTCCCACCTCCCATACCCTGTAGATATTTCAGTGGGTTGTCCTGGAAGACGAGGTCTCACCGGAACGGTGGCAGATTGGTTCTTGATGTGATAAGTACTGATCTCACACAAAACTATTTTCGTGCTAGACGCAGCGATGGTCGACTTGTTCTTACTCTAATCGGAGACGCGATGGAAGAGGTTGTGCCAGAAGCAGCTACACAGAAACAAAACATCGGCAGCGAGACAGAACAGTTCCACGTGACAATTAAAAGCTCTCAAGAAGAGAATAATGGGGAAGAAGATGACGATGAGAGGGTAGAGAAGGGAACGAAAACAATCAGCAAGGATGTAGGAAAGATGGATAATCGATTATGGGTGTTCTGTAATAAGTTCGAGAAACGCCATCAAAAGTTCAAATTCGAGGTTGAACATGGAAGACGGTCTGCCCTAGCTCAGTCGGAACTGCCTTGGCCGCCCGAGACTAGAGTCGCATCACTGTTCGCAGCACCATTGATAACCAAGGTTCCCTGGCCGCTTGCGCCTTTTGAATACTGCTGGAACCTAGAGACGATGGTCATCTGTTCGCTTGGCGATGACAAGTCAGTGCTTTTTGAAGATACAGGGTCAAATAATGGACATCGCATGCTTGCATGGAGGGGGAAACAAGAATATTTTGTCCATTAAAATGCGTGTACTGTCATTTTTCAATGTTATTGTGCTTTGGGAATGACAACATTGCCCTCATTTTATTTAGTGGTAATTAATGTTTTAGTGCACACACACTCCCAACAAAATAATTGAAAAATCATAGCTAAACTTTTAATATTTTAATTAAAATTCTAAAATATCCCTAATTAATTTTGGTATACTCAAACGTATTAGTCCTAAAATATCCTTAATTAATTTTAACTCCCAGTCTCCATTCGCCCTCTCCACTATAACTTGCCCCTCACCCTCTTCCCTATGACTTGCCCCTCACCCTCTCTCCTATGACTTGCCCCTCACCCTCTCCCCTATGACTTGCCCCTCACCCTCTCCCCTATGACTTGCCCCTCACCCTCTCCCCTATGACTTGCCCCTCACCCTCTCCCCTATGACTTGCCCCTCACCCTCTCCCCTATGACTTGCCCCTCACCCTCTCCCCTATGACTTGCCCCTCACCCTCTCCCCTATGACTTGCCCCTCACCCTCTCCCCTATGACTTGCCCCTCACCCTCTCCCCTATGACTTGCCCCTCACCCTCTCCCCTATGACTTGCCCCTCACCCTCTCCCCTATGACTTGCCCCTCACCCTCTCCCCTATGACTTGCCCCTCACCCTCTCCCCTATGACTTGCCCCTCACCCTCTCCCCTATGACTTGCCCCTCACCCTCTCCCCTATGACTTGCCCCTCACCCTCTCCCATATGACTTGCCCCTCACCCTCTCCCCTATGACTTGCCCCTCACCCTCTCCCCTATGACTTGCCCCTCACCCTCTCCCCTATGACTTGCCCCTCACCCTCTCCTCTATGACTTGCCAATCACTCTCTCCCATATGACTTGCCCCTCACCCTCTCCTCTCGCCTCTAACCTCTCTCCTTTCGCCCTTCCCCTCGCCCTTTCTCCTCACCATCTCCCCTCGCTCCTTCCCTTTGCCCCTTCCCCTCGCCCCTCGCCCTTTCCCCCTGCCCCTAACTCTCCCTCTGTGCCCTTAACCCTCTCCCTGTACCCCTCGCTCTTCTGCTGTATATGTAATTTGTTTTTATTTAATAACTGTTTGTATAACAAAATATTTTTCTGTTTTAATATTTTCATGTAAGTGCAGGAAATGAAATATTAAAATGCCGAGGATGCAGCAGTAGCACAATAACGGAGGTCCCGCTGCGGTTAAATAGACCAGATGTTTTTTTTTAATATAAAACGATTTGTAATTTTATTTTTTGAGTGGCTGTTTTTGACCCGTGTAACTGTTCATTGTCCCTCTCTTCTCTCTGAGCGAATTTTCGTGACTGCTCTGTGTACTGCATACTGTAAGACGTTTTCGTTTTGGTTTTAATATGTAACGCATAAGTATTTTCTAGTCGATGTAGCTAGTCGTACTGAGCGACTAGCGAACCAAGTTATTTTCGGTGTTGATTTTTCTCATTTTTTGATTCTCTCGTGGATTCTTGCTGAATTGGGATTATATTGCTTGATTTCTGTGTTTTCTGTTGTTTCTGTTTTTAATCTCACTACTGTTGAAGCGCAATTACCCAACACCCTCTCTCCTCCTCCCCCCCATCCCCTCGTCCCTCTCCCCTATCCCCTCACCCATCTCTCTCACCCCATAATCTATTCTTCCTTTGGCAAAGTATTTATACAATCATATACATCCACAATTACATATCATCTTTTCACCGATAACTCACCTCCTTCCTCAGTATCTCATGACTTTGCGGTTTGTAAATGTTAAGTTGTCCACACTGCATGAAAAATCAAAATTAGAGACGGACACTTATTCGTCTCTAAATAGAGACGGATTAGAGACGGATTACATACAAATTAATTAGACACGGAATGATTTCCGTCTCAGATTTGAGACGGATCTGAGATGAAAATCATTATAGATGGAAATACAGACTGAATAAGTTCCGGCTCCAATCAAAGACGGAATCTGAGATAGAAATCATTCCGTCTCTATTTATAGATAGAAATAGAGACCGAATAAGTTCCGGCTCTAAATTGAGACTGAAATTATTCGATCTCTATTTCCATCTCTAATCAAAGGTGGATTTTATTCTGTATCTGATTAGATGCGGAATGATTTATGTCTCAAATTTGGGATGGAAATCAGTCAGTCTCTAGTTATAGATGGATATAGAGACTGATAAATCAATCTCTGAATTCCATTTCTAATTATTGACATTTTGAAGAAAAAAAACTATGAGACTAAAAAATTCAAAATATCTTTTTTCCCTCAAAACAATTTAGGTTTTATCCCTAATATTTGTTTTATTTTAGATAATATCCTACTTGTCCATCTATCTTTCGGTCCTATAATATCTATGTAATTTTTTTTCTATTTTTTTATAAGTAATGAAAAAAAAAACAAAAATGAAAAAAAAGAACTAAATAATTTGTTTATAAATAGAAAGTCTAGAATCACAACTTTTACTAGTTAGCTCAATTGAAAAACATATATACCCTATATAACAATAAATTAGAAAATGGTCCAGAATTTTCTCTACATCATATCCAAGGAAAAAAAACTCTTGCACATATGCAGAAATAAATTATAAATTAATCATTTTAGTTAAAAAAATATAAATTAATTAAGCTTTCTTAATTTAAAAATCAATACTTTGGTTTTTTGTCTATTATTGTTGAATATGATTAATTTAAAATTTCTCTCATTTTTAACAAATGTCAAATTTGCCCATCAATCTTTATATATATTTTATTTTTCAAAAAAAAATGTTTGGGAGAAAAATAAAATGAATAAAAATAATAAAATAATTAGTTTTTGAAATAGAAATAACTAATTAATTTACTCGAATATGAACTTTATCTCTTTTTTTTTTTCAAAAAAAAAATAAAATAGACAAAAAAGAACCTTCAAGAAAGGGTATATATATGAAACATAAGTAGAAATAAAAATTGAGGTAATTAAATGATTTATTAGCTAATCATTTAATTAGAAATATAAATTGAGGTAGTTAAAAAAATATTCAAATTAAATGTTAAAATGATTATCGTACAATAATCACTAATCACAAATTAAATAATCAAATTGGGGTAGCTAATCACCAATTTTTAAATTACCATTTTTACCTTTATATACAGAATAATGTAACTTTTGGATAATATTTTTTATTTCTTTTTTTTATATTTTCAAGTTTATTAAATTTTAAAATATAAAAGTATAAAAAAATAAAATAAAACAAAATCATAAATAAAAGTATTATGAATATATATATATATATATATATAATTTTTAAAAAAATTATTTAGTAGATATTTCAAATAAGTGAAAATAATATTTTATATTATAAAATTAATTTAAAATAAGAAATTAAAAATCATAAGCTTTGTGCAATTAAAAAAAAAAAAAAGAGATAGACCTTTAGATAGGTTGGATGAAATTGAGTGGGTGGGGAGGGTGGGATTAGGCATTAGGTAGGTTTTGTTGGGCAAAAATTAATTTGTTAAATATATTTTTGTTTCATTAAGTTATGTAATATTATGTTTAATTTTAATAGTTTAATTGACCCTTTTATTAAATAAATAAAGACAAGATGTGCTATCCCTAAGCATAATTCCCCTATAAAAGTGTTTTTGTATATATGTTCATTGCTTTTACTAGATATGTTATTCTTATAAATATTTTTTTAATTTTTTCAATTTAATCCAATTTATGCAACTATTTTTTCTAAAATCACTTACAAAGAAAATATCGCTATAAACATTGTAAGTATATTTACTGCCTAAATGGATTCTTTTTATTTGTGTTCCACTTTAAGACCTGCAAAAAAAAATGACATCTACCTGATTGAAATTTTAATTTAATATAAAATTTTAATATAGTATATCAAATCTGGGGTGAATTTATAAATTTAATAACAAAATAAATTTGTCATGATAATATACTTATATGATTGTTATAATTATTTTTTATATTTATTAATTTTATAATATATCTTAGTAATTTGTTCATTCACGTGTTTGTTTATATACAAAGATTAAAATTTCTTATTTATTAAAATCTAGTTTATGCAAACAAATTAATTTGGATTTGGATTTAATTTTAATTTTGTTTTAGATTGATCTCTGGACACTTATTTTTTATATTAGATAAATTTTAAAAAATATTGTTTTTTATTTTGACATTTATTCATTTTATCATATTACATAACATTAATATTTTGTTCTTACAATAATTTAGGAAAAAAGTATCAAACTTTTATTCGCATTACTTTGAATTACATGTTCACACAAGAGAGCAGATTGTGCATCGTAATGATGATGGCAAGGTTGTTCCAAAAGAAGGTAATTTATCAATATTCACGTATCCTAAACAATCTTATGAAACTGCAAAGCCTAGGCTAATTGAAGGAGGGGAACTTTTGGCTGCTCAAAACCTATATCCTTTTAAATTGTGATGAGGTTACACCTTATATCAAGTAAGTATTTTTGAATATTAGTAAAATTATTGATTTTTGTATTTTAACAATTTTATTTTTTTTATTTGAAGTATTTACATTAGAGGTATCAAATGGGCTGGGCCTAGTTGGCCCGGCCCAGTATTAGCTGCCCAACTGGGCTATTGTGCCATGCTTGGCCCGACACAATTTTGTGGAGGTAGACCTGGCACGGGCTTGCGACGCGAAAATCATCGGGTTCGGCCCGGTTCGGGTGGGCCAAAACCCTAATTTAAAAAAAAATTAGGGCTTCAACAATGCACCACCACAAGTCTTTGAACTTTTGGGGCTCGGCGAGCCTTGCCCGTCGGGTGTCAGCTTGTCGTAACCACGCTCGGTACGTTGTTATGCACGTAGTGCCGACGTGCCATGTACTCATGTCGTGCCTGGCATGGCATGATAGGCTGGTCTCTCGGCCTGACACGGCACGACAGGCCGATTCCTCGGCCCAGCACGGCACATCCAGTGTCGAGGGTGCGCCTGGCATAGGCCTGAGCACGACACTATAGCATACAATGCTGGCCCAGGCATGGCTAATCATGTTGTGCCTCGTGTCGGACAAGGCTAGCCTGCCCATTTGATACTTCTAATTTATATTCTCAAGCTACGTGAATAAGATCCAAGAATTAGCAATGCTGACATTGATCAAATACTTGATAATAATTTTGTTTAATGGTTCGAACTTTATGTGAGAGCATTTTGTTCCGTACAAAATTTTTCATAATTAAATATTTTAAATCAAATACATATTTATATTACTATTTTTTGATAAACAGGCACGTAATCCTGGTAACAATGTGGCAAACATCTTTGTAAAGGTTCTTGCTGAAGGGCCAAATAGAACCACACAGTCATATCCAATGTACTTTGTCAATGGGTACAAATTTCATACTATAAGCCACGGGACTGGTCAAGCTACCATGAACAATTGTGTTTGCATTAAGGGTACAAACTATAGTGAGAATGCTAGTGATTATCATGGTCAATTGATATAAATATTGGAGTTAGAGTATCCTGGTTATCAATTCAAAAGAAAGTTTCTATTTAAATGTGATTGGTTTGACCCTTCAAGGCTTGGTACTATGAGGCACCCAAATTACAACCTCGTAGAAGTCAACCAAAGTATAAGGTTTTATAAATATGAATCATTCATACTTGCAATGCATGCGTGCCAAGTATATTATGTACCATATCCTAATTAAGGCGAGCCCAAACAAATTGGATAGTTGTGTGCATGATTAAAGCGAGGGCAGTTGTAGATATGCCTAAATTGTCAAAGAAAACTTCTTCAATGCCAGAATTGGCCTCTCAAGACAATGAAAATAATTTACATCCAATTGAGGTTGTGGAGGACAAGGATCTTGGTCTTCTTAATGATCCAAATGGTGGAGATGTAGGAGATGATGAATTCGATTATGAAGATGAGATTGAACATATTTTGGAATCTGAATTAGAAGATGAAGATGATGATGATGTTGAAGACTTAGTTGATTTGTAGTATTTTTTTTTTTGCAATCTTGTTGTGAAACACCCTAGTAAATTTATCTCTCCAGTTATTATAATCACTAGTTGTCTATTTTCTAACTCCATAACCTATCTTTTGACGTAATGGGAAGGGATGAGTTTGGAATTTTGTGATAGTTTTTATTTATAGTATTATTTTTAGGAAAAGAATTGTGTAACAATACTTGCTTTAGTGGAACAAAAAACTTTTTAATGATTAACCTGCACTTGAAAATAGATTTTATATCCAAATTTCTTCATTCATTCTTTATTACCTTTTTATTTAATTTCTTTTGTCCACCTGATTTTTCTTAGTATATTATGTATAGTATTAGTTGGCCAGTATTTATCGTTGCTGCTCTATTTTGAAATTGTTATCTAACTTGTACACATCAAAAGACCCAAGTCAAAGTGTGGACAAGATGAATAATCTAAGCTTCATTGTTAGAATTATGAATATAGATTACGTGTGTGATGATGAATGGTATTATTTTAGATGCTATAAGTCTATGATCATAAATAAGTATATTTGCTCTCTTGAATCTCTATTTATTCTTAGAAACTTTTTCTTTTTCGTATCATTAAATAACATGCTTTAAAAATTTATTGGAAAATTTGTTACATTTCCAATGATGATTATAAGAACTAAAGCATACTATAAATGGTATCATGATTGTTTAGTGTACATCTAGTGAAGAACTAGGGCTCTAACTACATTTTGATTTGGAGGTTTGGTGATATTTGTGCACAGATCATCACTCATACCACGGGCAAGAGAAATCACCGAATTGAAGTAAGTATCACCACAACCCATCAACACAACCCTAAATTTTCTTTTCGTTTTTTTCATGGTTCTAAGAAGTGTCGTGATTTTCTTTTTATTTCTTGTGAATTGTTTGATTTGGGTCTTTATTGGGGAAAATGAGAGTGTTTGTGATTAATGATAAATCTTTATTTTCCATTATCTTGTGAATTGATATTTTGATTTATTCTATTGGGTGTGCTGAGTTCTATCATATGATAAAACCATACCATTTTTTTTTAATTTTTCTTCGAGTATATCTAGGTAGTTGACTATTATGGCTAATACTTGAACATTAGAGGTTTCATGGTTTAGCTATTAGAGAGACCAATGCATGGATTACCAAGGTTTCATTTTCTTTACTTTGTTTTCCAATTGTGCTACATATGTATTTTTGTTTAAGTTTTAATTGATTTGTGTTATTGGTATCTGGATTTTGTTATTGCGATTTGGGTAGAAAAGATATAGGGTAGTGTCATAGTGGTTATGATTGTGCTTTTGTTGTTAATTATGGTTATGAGAAAACTCCTCCAGAACTGTACAAGGAGAAAAAGAAGCATAAATATAGTGAGATTGTATTATATCGACAAGTTAACTTAAATCATTAATCACAAAGTTATGATTCATACTTTGTTCAAGGGTTTCATAATTTTTGATTGTGCAATTGGAGTCGCTATACTATAATTAAACAATAATATACATATTTGTTTTCATAAAAGCTTAAATACAAAACGACCCAAATGCCCCTTAAGTTTTGTATTTTATTGTATATGAAGATTGGTGGAACAATCATAATTACACGGGTATTGTTAGAGTTTTTTTTTTCTTTTTTGTGTCTGCTACGGGTTATTTTGTTCGGGAATTCAAAGAAAAATTTTATTACTTACCTGAAGGTTTGATCCGTGAACCAATGATAGGTGTCAACACTCTTTGGATAGATGTAGATTCAATGATTATTTTCTATTATGCATTTCAAGGAAGGAAAATTTGTTGGAAATTAGATGTTTACTTATTTCCCATTTGTTTCCCATGTTTATGCTTAATTTCTATATTCTATAATATTGATTCAATCCTTTCATTCATTGATTCTTTTTCTACGTCTATAATCGTGGAGACGATGAGTTTTTTAGGTATGTGATCATTGAGACTAGGGGGAGAAAAAAGTTTGAGAAAATCTTTTCCTATTGTGTTTGGCAATTTATTGAGAAATTTTGTGCATAAAAATCTTACACAATGTATATGTTTCATTTTCTCTGTCTTTTGATTGGCCGAATAGACCAAATATAACTCAATATTCCTTATTATGCCTAATATTATGGTATATAGGCTATACCTCAAAATACAACCAATATGGTTGGATGCTTCTGATTGGGATAAACTTATACATGTTAAAGTGCATAAACCTTTTATCTTGGATTGGTATATTACTCATAAAAAAATCATTTATGCTAGAATTTTATTTTTAAAATATTGGTTTTGCTTTTTAACTAAATCTAGAAAACACATATGATATTGGTGAAAAAACACATTAAAGCTCATCTCATCAATATCATTTTATGGTACAATGATCCAACTGAAAAGAACTTTAGAGTTGACAATTGTAAGTTAAGTATGAATTGCATGATACCTTTGTATCAAAACAAGTATGAGTTCTACTATTTTTTATACTATCGATGTTATTGCTTACAACTATTGTGATCATATTTTAAGCAATCAGGGAAGGACTATAGTTGAAGTAAGTACTTACAATTTGTTTGCCATTATGCTTTATGCTATTGTGATCATATTTCAAGATACAATACAACATTGACTTTATGCTTGTAGTTTAATACTTTATGCTTGTTGATGAACTTCTTGGGTGGTAGAGATAAAGGAAGAGGAAGAATCCATGAAGGAAGAGGAAGAATCCATGAAGGTAGAGGTAAAGGAAGAGGAATAATTAATGAAGGTAGAGGTAATAATAATAGTAGATTTTGGACAGAGTCTATTGATGATATAAACCATACCATGTACAAGAGACCCAAGAGATGGCTCCCATGATATAATCACAAATTTCTTCAATACAACCATCACATCCTCTGCTAGCACACGCACCACAACAATTTAAAATTGGCTATGCATCAGTATCTGTTGCTGAATCTATAAATGTTGAGGCCAGCATTGATGGTGATTCTATATTTGACCCTAGAAATGTGATCACTATTGAGAACAGAGAATAAGCTTTAATCAACTTAATTATCTTCTAATAATACAAATAGAAACATGTACTGTATTAACATGTCATAAGCATTACTATCCATCAATCTGGGAAATTTAGTTACCACTCAAGTGCTTTAATGAAAGATAGTCATAATTGATAATATTTAATTAATTTACATGTACCAATACACTAGAATACTCTTATTTTTATGTAATCAAATGTGGTAGAAAAAGTCAACTTTATTTTTTTTTCTTTTCGTTTTTTTAGATCAGCTAGTCAAGCCCATTATCCTTATCTTTTTTCTTAAAACCTGCTAGAGATTGAGCTATCTCATTAATTACTCTAAACACTTAACTAGCATAAGAAGGTTCAAACACAAATACTTGTCCACAATGTATATAGGTTTGGATACAAATATATGTTCAAGTCATTTTTAGTAGAATTTTAAGTCAATTGCATTTAATTATCCAACATAATCAAGATTAAAATCATTACCAAGAAAATGATTTCTTTATTTGTTTAGTATTATTAACTATTTTCAATACTGGAACTAACAAGAAAGTAATTTTTATCATATGTTGTTGTCTCACAAAAAATGCTCACAGGTGATCACTAAGACTTCGAGCAGCGACTTCACAAGGATGGGCATATTTGGAAGAACATTCTTCAAAACACTAAAGATTTGTATTTTGAGGCTTTTCAGGCAATATTTCTTTCAAATATATTGTTATTTTTAAAATATAAAATGAGTTTGTACTAACTATTTTTTTTTTGCAAATTAATAGAAATATTTTCGGTGGGATCAAAAAATAAGTGGCATAGTCAAGATTCTTTGGGAAAAACAGGCAGCTATTAGATACAAGAGTTTCATTTGGAACATTAAGAATGCCAAATAGAAGACGGCCTATGTTTCTGATGATATTTGGAAAGCATGGAATGATGAATTCAATAAGTCTGCCCACATAGCAAGAGTTCGACATAATAAGCTAAATCAACAAGCAGTGAACCTGCCACTCATACAAGAGGTCTATCACACATTCTTCACATGCTAAATGCATGTTAGGTTTTTACGATAAGAAAATTTGTTACAATAATATTTTAATTGTGTGATCACATTATATACATTATTTGTTTTAAACTCACAGGAACAAAGTTTGGGAAAGAAGCCTACATACTATGAGTTGTTTATTCACAATCATGCTAAAATGAGTGATGGTTCATTCATCACTGAGAAAGCCAAAACTTTGAATATTAGCATTCTAATTAAAATTTAATATTTTATCATATTAATTTTTAATTATTTCATTACTAAAATTTATAAATTCTAATATTTGTGTTGTTGAGTGTAGGAAGATTTCATCCAATTACGGAAGGAGATGTCACAACCAGAGGAGGGGTCATCCGAACCTCGTCCAGTTGATAACAATTAAATTTATAACTTCACCTGCGACGTGCCATAGCCATGAGTTAGAAGATAAATTGTAGCTTGTGCAAAAAAGAAAATAAGGTGTTACGTGATCAGTTTAAGGATTTGCAAGATCAACACCAAAAAATACAAGATCAAAAAGAAAAAAATACAGAAGGAGATACGTAAACAAAAACAGGAGGAGATGTGTAAACAATTGCAAGAGATGCAGAGACAAATGAAAAAGCAGATGAAATCACAGTTAGCCTCTTTTTTTAATGGTAATATTATCACTAGCAATATTTGACATTAATATTACCATTTTGTTATTTAAGAATATTATTGATTTTTTAATTAATTAAAAGTATCATGTATTTCAACTTTTTTAATGATATCTATTAATTTAATTATTAAGCCACATCTTAATTATTTCAAATAATTGACTTTGAATGACAATAAGATCGGTATGAAAAGTCAAGACATGTCAACAAAAAATATTAGTATATATAGACAAAATAGAAATAAAAATTTTTGTCTCTGATTAGAGACAGAATGTTGTGGTCTTTGATTAGAGACTTAATTTGAGACTAAAAATTCCATCTCTGATCTGAGACGAAATCATTCCATCATTGAAGAGAGATAAAATTTGAGACCAAAAATTCTTTCACTGATTAGAGACGGAATAAAATCCGTCTCTTATCAAAGATGGAATCAAATCCATCTCTAAACAAAGATGGAATTAAATCCATCTCTGAATAAAGATGAAATTTAAGACCAGTGATTCCATCTCTGGTGTGAGATAGAATCAATCTGTCTCTGAACATAGATGAAATTTGAGACTGAAAATTCTATCTCTAATCATAGATGGATTATAGACGGCCGAAATCACATACTAGCATTTTTAAGATTGAAAATTCCGTCTCTAATCCATCTAGAATTTTATTTCTAGACTAATTAGATATTAAATTGTCCAGCTCTAAATGAAGGTTTTTTTGTAGTGCCATGAGTTTATATTATGAACATTTAAGTTTATGTTTACATGTATATGCGCATATATAGGCATGTATATAAACACATCCAAACACACATTATGTACATTTGTAATTTCATATTTATATATCCATGTATGTATCTAAAGTTTCTAGAAAGTGTGACTATACTACATGTGTGCATGTGTGTGTGTGTGTGTGTGTGTGTGTGTATGCATGCACTACTTACTGTGTATTCTTACACACATTTACATACATATGTATATATATGTAAATGAAATTAAAAGTTTTTGATATTACAAATTTATTTAAAATAAATTATTGTAAATTGTTTATATTAAAAACAAATATATATGTGTGTGTGTGTGTGTGTGTAAATATCTATAATTTTTTTGTTTTTGAAAATTTAATAAAACTAAATTATTATAAATCATTTATCTTAAAAACAAACACACACACACACATTAATATATATGTATGTATATGTGTGTGTATTAGTGTGTGGGTGTTTGTGTGTGTGTGTTTAAACTAAGATTGAATAATATTGACAAGTTTATTTTATCTAAAATAATGAGTATACAATATAATTTGTATGAGACATATTAAAATAGTTTATGTTTGAACTAACATATAGCACATGATCAAGTTTATTTTAATAAAATATTAAATTTATAAGTTAATATGAGAGAGATAAAAAATTTAATAAATATTTTCATTATACAAAAATATGTTCCACTTCAATAACTCTCTTCATATAACATCAAGTATTTATAAGATATGAGAAAGTTATATTGATTTTTAGAATGATTTTTTCATTAAAATTTAGAGAAAATCGTAAGTTTATATTTTTAATGTAAAAATATGTTCAATACACTTATCAAATAATTCATAGGCAGTGGATGTTTCATATAGTAATTGGAAATTTTAAAAAGCTCATACAAGTGTATGTGGTCAACAAGTAATATATAAGTGAGTTAAATATCATCTCAACGTGTATTGAATATATATGAAAATAATATAAAAACAACCAATATTAGAAAAATAAATAAAAATGTTTAGTCTGAGCAACTAAAAACCAAGTTATGAATAAAAAAAATTAGGTGAATTATGTTTTGGGGTACTCCCCCAAAAAATTTTAAAAATTAGAAACTAAACTTTTAATATTTGAAATAAAGTCACCAAACTATAAATACTTAAAAATAAGGGAACTCAAATTCGTAAGTCCAGAACTACTCTTGCCCTTCTTTCCTGCCCCTCACACTCGCCCTCGTCATCACCCTTGCCCCTCGCCCTTGTCATCGCCTCTCGCCCTCACTTGTTACCTCTCGCCCCTCACCCCTCTCCATGAGCTCTAGTGAGCTCCATCGCGGAGAGAGCTCTATAATGGAGCTAGTGGAGATGAGCAAGGGGAGAGGGACGAGGGGTGATAGCAGATGGGTTAGGGGCAAGGGCGAGGAAAGATGGGCAAGGATGAGAGAAGGGGAGAGGGGTGAGGGTTGTTTAGTAATTACGAATTTGAGTACCCTTATTTTTAATTTATTTATAGTTTGGTGACTTTTTTTCAAATATTAAAAATTTGGTTTCTAATTTTTAAAAATTTATGGGGTAGTACCCTAAAACATAATTCCCCTAAAAAATGTAGGATTAAACAAAATGAACAAATAAGACAATAAGAGTCAATGAGCTAACAAATTTATAATGGACTACACAAAAATTGGTGAATTCCTTCAATTTATTTTTTAATTCTATAGTGCAAGCAGTCTTAAACCGACAACTTTGCTATGAGGTAACATACTAGTCTATTAGAGCAGATGGCAGTGCCATGGAACAAAATACAACTTCGTGATTAGAAATATATCGGGATTTAGAAAAAAGTTACAAAGCAATTTTTGCGAAAAAAAAATTCTCAAGTATGTGGTAGGGATTTATTTTGTATGGGGGATTCATCAATTGGCACTTGTATAAGGTATTTAAGGAATACACATAGTTGTGCCTCTTATGCAATCCTTTTTCAGAAATGGGCATATGTTTCATTGCCATGAGCTGTAGAGGAAACCCATGGCTCTTCCTAAAAAGCGGAAGCTCCAGCTTCTTCTTTTTCAGGAAGTGAAGCAGTAGACAAAGGAAAACAACAAGTTGACTTTGAGTTAGAAAAGCAAATCACTATTGCTGATGATGAATTCAACCTCGATGGCATGCTTGATAAACCCAAGATTGTTGAATCTCTATTGGAACTATTGATTAAATGGAATTTAACAGCTGATCATTCATTAAAATCAACATATAAAATTGGCACAAATTGTCGGTTTAAGACTGTCTGCACTATATTAGCAAATATTTCCTAAAAAACTATACTTCAAATTTAATATATATATTTTTTCCAATTTAACACACTTTTAAAAATGTTTATTTATATTTAACAAATTCCTATGTTTATCCAAATTATATGTGTGTGTGTGTGTGTGTGTATAATCAGTAATCTTAACTTTTACAGAATTAAGATTTTTAAACAAACATTATCTAGCTTTGATCTATTGGTATTAATATTTCTAGAATTAATATTAGCATTAAATTTTTACTATTAGCTAGACAAAAGTAAATTTTTTGCAATTAATATGATAAGATGAATAAGGGAAATTTTTCTAAAATATAGTTTAAAAAAACTACAATTTAAAGTTGCAGCATCAATTCTAGCAAATAAAACTTGGCCAATATTTAAATTTATGTTATCATGATAAGTATAGCACTCATTGTTCAATAGAATTTAAATAACTAAATAATTACACTACACAAAAAAAATTGAAAACAAGGGAAAGAAATGTTGATAAAGGTTTTGGTTGAAACTCTATGTGTATGCCTCAAGTGTTCTCTTTCAATATTCCAAATCCATCAAAGAAGGGAAAGAAATGTGTATAAGTTTTGATTAAAACTTAATCCTTAGATTTGTTTAAATCATCACTAATACATTGAATTTTATAAGAACTTTAAAGTCAAGAGTGATAGGTCATGATTACTATTAAAATGATTTACCAATGTTGAAGTTTATTGTATATATTTACCTTGAGATTGGTAATGGGGAAATGGGGGGAGGGTGAAAAAAAAAATTCTATTTTTTGAAATCCCCCCTTCTCCTCTTCCCCCTTTACGACTTTTTTTAATGGCATCTTAAATTGTGTATCTCCTTCAAACTTATCATTTTTGAAAATTAGATTTAGTTTTAAAAACCCTTCTCTGTTTTTTTCTCTTTTTGGAACTTGGTTTTCAAAAACTTATTATTTTCCAAAACTTCTTTTAACTATGACCTCTATTCGTAACTTTCTTCTATATTATTCTTTAAAATTAGAATGAATTTTGGAAAACTCTTTTGTGTTTTGTTTGTTTTTATCTCCAAACATCTTTTTTTTTGTTTCTTACCTAAGTTGTTCTTTGCAACTCCAACCTTTGAATATAATAACTTTTAATTAATTTCCATGCCATTTCAAACACACACACACACACACATTATATATATAAATATATATTTACATATATATATGTATATATAAATGTATGAAAATATCAAAAAAATATATACATATATAAATCTATAAAAATAAATATGTGCATACATATATTTATAAATATATAGTATATATACATACATATATAATTAAGTTTATATAAATATTGTATTTACATATATATAAATATATATAGATATGTATATATTTTTTATATATTTATACATATATTCATTTATATATACATACCTTTATATATATACATATATACATACACATACAAATATATGTATACATTTATATATTTTTTTTTCTATATATAGAGAATATATATACTTGGCTAGCACCATTCTAATGGATTTATATATAAGTGATTTATGAGTCACCATGATTCAAGCTTTAATATTCCAGATATAATAGCTTTATTTATGTATAAAATTTATCCAAATGTATTTTTCATTAAAAATTTGTGCATGAGTTAAAAAAATAAAATATGATAATATATATATGAAACTATTAAAAAATAAAAATTTACTCTTTATTTTGTTGAAAATACACAAGAAAGTGAGGAGAGGAGAAACAAACTATAGTTTCATAGAATTGTTAACAAGTGAATATGCCAAAAATGATATTATAAAATATTTTAAATTTGAAATATAATTAATAATTGAAAATTTTAAAAATCATAGTAGTGTTATGATGGTGACCTTAGATATATAAAAAAAAACTTAAAATAATATATCATTCATATTCATGTGTTTTATTAACGTCCATCATGTTAACTCAAGTTGGACACAAAAAAAATTTATTAGAGTTTTATCAAATACTTCATTGTCATGAAGACTTTACTGTGAATGATTATCTTCAAAGAAAATATAATTTAAAATAAAATATTTAGTATTATATTTAATAATATTATAAGTAATAGTGTAATAATAACTATTATAAATAATAGTTAATTGGATTAAAATTTTAAAGTTAGATGCAAGGATTATGTTATTAACCACGAGTTCTTGCACGATCTTGGACTCTCTGTGTGCCTTGTTAAAGCATGCAAGATGGGCATGACCCATGTCATTATAGAGGTCATGCCAACACATCATCTGGTTCAACCTTAAAAAATGGGTGATGGTGACTAAAATTTTTTTTGATTGGCACCTCAAGGTTATGACAAGCGGTAGAAAGGTAGATTAATTATATCTTACTTATAATGAAGTTTTTAGGGATCATGTAAGTGTTGTTCATGGACATGTAATAATTGATATCAGATATCATAGATTCATATGTGTGTGTAAGGATGATTAGCTTCTATTGGAAAGTAATTCTTACTTATTGTGCAAGAGTCATCTATTGATGGGTGGTTGACTTGTATAGTTTAGAAAATGTTAAAAAAGGTATCAACTATTACATAATTATTCCAACTCCATTTCTCCTAGAAACTATTCACATTTAAGAGAAGGTAATAAACTATTAGAAGAAAATAAAGTAACCAATGGTTGGAAATAGGGAATTCACAAATAATTTTTCAAGAGTGTCAAAGCTACTCATGGTAGCTTCTTGTTTGGTAAGGATGAAGGATTGTTGATTGCCTTCGAGTTTTGTAAGGGGATCTATAATCTCTAGAAATATGTTTTGCAAAGTTTAAGTGTTGGACTGGTCTTTATCAACTCACCCAGATAAATACATGTTGCATTTTGTGAATATATATATATATAATATAGCATGTGTCTATATGCATAATCTATATTGAATTTGGTATATACAAACATATATATATATATATATGTACACACATATATAATTACATATCTATGTATATATAGATAGATATATTATGTATATATATGCATGTTGCATTATATATGTATATATATATATATCGATAGATATATGTTTATGTATATGTTAATGTATATGCTACATATATGCTATATCTATATATAAATGTATCGATATATATATATATATGCATACGTGTTGTATATGTATATGTATATATATATATATATATATATATATATATATATTATATAGCACATATGTCTATACATTGCATTTTTTGTATATTCTTATATATATATAGCATAGGTGTATGTATGCACATAAAATATATGATGCATTTTGTACATATACAAATATATATATATGTACAATGCACATATCTATCCATATAACATGTATTATGTATGTATATACATATAGACATCATATATATGTAGCACTTTTTGCATAAATATATGTATGTTGTATTTTCTATATATACATGTGTATATATATGATGTGTTTAAATGTTCTATACATACCTATATGTATATGCATAAGATAGAACACACACACACACACACACAAAGAGAAACAAGATATACGTATTAAAGTGTGTGCGAGATGATATGAGGTGGCGGCAGAGAATAGGTGCAAGCATGTGGCTTGCTTACACCTACTCCATAATTATGTTTCTCCACTTTATCATAAAAATATTTATGTTTTGAACATTTTTATTGTTTAATGGGACGTTGGCTTTAAGTTAAGGTACACTCAAATGCATCAACCAAAAAAATATCTTTAATCTCCTCTACATCAGCATGCCATGCTATAAAAAAAATATAAAAAATACAAAAAATGGTATTAACAAGGAAGTGTGTATATATATAGATCCATGCACACACAACACACATACAAATACACACACACACACACACACACACACACACACATAAATAATAGATGATAATGTTTTTGAAAAGGTTTTCAAATATATCACTACAACAAAATGACAAAATAGAAATGAAAAATAGAGATGTCCAATTCTAATTCTAAAGTTAGAAATAGAATAGATATGGATTAGAAACAGAAAAAAAACATTGCTACAAAATTTAGAAACAGAATAAATATTCATCGCTACTTAAAGTCATGATTAATTTCACATAAAATAGAAATGAAATTGGAAACATAATTAGAGACATAAATAGAAATGATTTAACTTTCCATCACTATTATCACGCGAGGATGTTGGCGGATAAAGTTGCGTGGTATTTAGAGACTCAAAATTTTATTTCTACATATAGGTGTTATTGAAAAATAATAATTTGTCTAAAAATGGAGATGGAATTGAATTCAATTTCAATTATTTAGAAATAGATAGGAGATTTGTTTTAGAATTTGATGATGAGATTAAATTCCGTCGTTGATTTTGAAATGGACATTTATTTTGTCACTATTTGAAATAAATGATTTTTTTTTTCAAAGAATACTTAATCTATTTAAGACTCTGAATAGGTTCTGGGCAAATTAAGCACCAACATTCTAATCCCATCATCCTAATCAACTTTGTATTCCTCCTCGGTTGTGTCCATTGCCCAATTCACCATTCAAAGAGGTACACAATTTCAATTTGTCACTTACATGTAGTATGTAGCACAACAAAAAAGTAGTCAATTAGAAACAGCCAAATTCATTTCTAATCAAATGTAATTTATAATTAGCGACCTAAATAGAAATGAAATATTTCTATTTCTAAATGATTCCTTTCTAAATATTAGAAATGGAAATTGCTCAGGCCTTTCTAATATGTGTGATGGAAATTTATCATTTCTAACTATAATGATGAAAATGAGATCTCAATTTTCATTTCTATTCTGATACTAAAATAGTGATGGAATAGAATAGAAATGCAAATTCTATTTCTAAATTGGAAATAGAATTAAAACACCATATTCCATTTATATTTTTTGCAATAGGAATATGTCCCATTTGTTATAGTTTATGTATATTATATAAAATATACAAATACATACAGAAATCACATACGTTGCAATCTTGTAAGTACTTGCATATTATTCATCCAATAATATTCACATAGCATCCACTAAAAAGTATAACAACAAATAACAAATATCAAAGTTCAACCATTGTAGTCCATGTTAATAATATTAAAAATAGGAACACTAAATAAGTCTACCACAATAAATTTGATTTAAAAAATATAATAACATGACATAACAAACAACTATGAGTCCTTGTCGAGATGAGTATTATCCTTTTGAGATCTGGATGGTTCTTCTTTAGAATGATGAAAAAAAGATGAAGCATTTGCCAACTTGTACATAATTTTTTCAATCTTCAAATTTTTTTGTGGTATTTCCTTCTCTCTTTTCATTATTTCTTCCTCTCATTTTGTCATCTCTTCAATTTGTATTTGCATATCTCATTATTTTATTGTATATCTTCTTTTATTCTTTGCAAAGTATTTTGAAATTCCAACATCTCTTCTCACAACCATTCATCAAACAAATTATTATAATTGAAAGATGAAGATAAAAATCTCCAAATAGAACCTGGATAAAATATAGATGCAATAAAATATTATTATATATTATCATGAAAAAAATGTAATGCAATAAAATGAGGAGCTCCAAATTATTGTAACTGAAAGATGAAGATAAAGAGCTCCAAATAGAACCCGGATAAAATGTAGATGCAATAAAATGTAGAACATGGATCAACAAAGTGTTATTCCATTTATATTTTTTCCTGAAAAAAAACAAAAAAAGATATTGTGATGCATTTTTTTCATACTATTTCATAAAAAAAAAACAAATTGACATTTTGGTAAATACAAAAAAATTTACTTCAAATTCTGCCCAATTATATTCTTTCATATTTTGGGGTAATTTGCTCCACTTTATATTCTCCATAACTAGTTTCTCATTAAATATCTTTTTAATTATATGAGAAGCAGGGGGAATAAATTTGTAAGTAATTTAATATCAGCAAGCATATATACATATAAATAAAATACACTCATATTTATACCACTAAGTAAATATTTTATTCATTTTTATAACTTATCCAAAACTTCATATAACACAAATATTATTTTATTTCTCAATGATAATATCAAATCAGTAATAACATCATGGTTTGTTGTTAATTAAAATTACCATATTTTAAAAATAATGATTTATTTATATTTTCATTCATAGTTGTTATTTAAATTTTTTACAAACGAAAAGAATGAAAAATGATAATGCATGCATGTAGTACATTTCCGAAAGGTATGTTTTGTTTATTGTAAACTTTGGGGTGAATGAAGATTTTATCATAACTTTACATGCAAATAATGGATTATGAATATTCAACCATTGTCACTATTATAGTACCAGTGCATATACCTCCAAAGATAGGTGGGATGAAGCTAACAATACTTTCTAGGGTAAAATAAGACAAACAAAATATCAATGGCTTTCAATCTGTGTGTCTCATGATAAGATGATGCCAATGTATTCTCTATACGTGTAAGAGAATGCAGAAAGATATTTATAGTGTTGTTGTCGTTGAATAAATATTGAATTTCTTCTCCATGAACTATTAGTTGACTTCCTCTACCCCTTCCCATAGATTGATATCCTCGGCCACATGAATTGTCACCTCTCATACCTAATTCAAGTTTCATAAACATCAAAAAATACATGTAATCAATATATCATTCTTAACAAAACACAATGAGAAACACATAGATATTTATAATTATGATTTTTTTATTTAATACCCAAATTGTAATAGTTACAAAAGAAGTAACACAGCTTAACATCAAAGTCAATAAATATCCACTCATCATCAAAAATTTCTAATAAATCAACTCTATTTGCATATTCATCATTATTTGATTGTGTAATTAAATCTTCCTCATTATCTTCTTCAACAAAGATATCATTAATATCTAAATAGTTTCTATCTTCACCAAGCAATATTTCAAGTCCTTCATTTTCCACAATATTGATTGGATAAAGTTCCAATTTATTCTTTTGATAAGATAGGTATGTGAGTGTCACCTAACTAAATCTTAGAAAAGTGAACATTCTCATCAATTCTATGTCCATACAAGTTATGGAGAGCAATATTTTTATGAGATATTTATTTTTTGGGTTTTTTTCCAAAAAAATATTTGATTTTTACCTTTAGCATGTTTTAATATTTTTTGATTTTATGTGATTTATTGCTTAATTTTTACAATTTTTTCCTTTATAGATAAATATAGGATATTTTATTTTTTCTAATGTGAAAAAATACAACTTCAAGATATTGCTAAATATCTAAGAGTTTGATGCAACCCTCATTAACTCATTCAAATGTAACATTACCTTCAACTCATCATTGGATATCATTGATTTTTGTTATGCATGTTCATTTTTTTCACAAATATAATAGACATCAAACATAAGATAATTTTTGTTGGGTCTATCCGAATTGGGCTTACCAATTTTTATTTAGTTGTATTCAAGTTTGGTTATTTTAAATTTAAAATGATAATATATAATTGTTAGTTTAAGCTTCAATATTTTATTTTATTGTTGTTTTTTTTTTATTTTTTTTTGTTTTCAAACATTTGTGTCGCACATTTGACCATGAAAGTAGAATAAATTTATCACATCCTAAAATTAAAAAAATAATAATTTATAAAATTGGGAAACTTCCATTTTTAACATGAGGCATGCATAGTGCCTCTTTGATGGGGGAACACCCCATCCAACATTGATTAAAATAAAAAAAATTATCATACACAATAAAAGGGTGTGACTACAACTTATTTATGACATTTATGTAATGTCATAAATAATTTACTAAAACTTTAGTATGAATAAATTAATATCTACAAAATTATTATTAAATAAACATTAGTATTATATATATAATAGGAATAAAAAATATTATATGAATTGATAATGAATGGATGAATGCCAGAATAAGAATGAGTTTGTAGTGTAGATTAATGAGTTTTTTTTAGTTTTGCTGAAAAGCACCCTCAACCAATGGATAGACCAAAAATAAGACACTCATATAATGACCATAATAATCAGGATAAGAGTTTTCAAGATATAAACATTGTACGATTATATCTTGTAAAAAATGTATTTGTCAAAGACTATTATGTTTAATATAAACTTAGGGAAATAGTTATGCCACAAACAACAAATAATTATGTACTTAGTAGTATTATTCAAATGTTACAATGAAATATGTCAATCTCAATAATGCATGTGAAGTCATGTCAAAACATGTTATTAGCTATTTCTTTAATCCGAATGTCATTGATAATATTCCAAAACTAGCATCTAAAGAATATTATGAAATTTTATAAGTATCAGAAGAAGATGTTTGACTAGGTAATCCATATGGTCACTCAAAGTTATTTGTGGTTGCCATACTATTGAATTTAAACATAAAACATCATTTTTAAGAAAAGTGTTTTGATGAAATTTACAAGTTATTATCCAAATTGTCACTAAAGAATAAAGTAATGATAAATAGCTTTTATAATACAAAGAAGTTAATGCAAGAATTTAGTTTTCTAGTAGAAAAAAATTCACTACTACATTAATGGGTGCATACTATATTGGGGGGAAGATAGTGAAGATTATTTGAATATGAATCCATCGTCGATAATGTGAGTTGGTACAAAGAGCATACTACTGAAGAAGGTATGATGCGACATTGCTTTGATTCTCCATCTTAGAAACAATTTGATTTTATTCATCCATCTTTTGTAGTTGAAAGTCAAAATATTAGATTAGGAGTATGCACAAGTGTATTTCAACTATTTGGTCAAACATGACAATAATACTCTTCACGGTTGGTGATTATTAAACTATATAATTTACCACCATAGATGTGTATGAAAGATGAATATATTATTTATGTGTTATCATGCATGGTATGATTAACCCAAAAGACAAATTAGATGTTTTCTTGTAACCCCCTTTTGTAGAGCTAAAATATTTGTGAGAGCAAGGTATGAAAATATATGATACATCTAGAAAGTAGAACTTCCAGATGCAAGTAGCTCTTATGTGGATGATAAGTGATTTTCTAGCGTATTCAATATTGTTAGGATGAAGTATTATAGGAAAATTAGCTTGTCCTTACTGCATGGAGAATTATGATACATTTTCTATGAGCAAAGGTGAAAATACTTATTAGTTTGATAATAATCGTAAGTTCTTACATATAGAACATTTATTTTAGAGGAATATATAAAAATTTAGGAAAAAGTATATAGTTGTAAAAAGTGCACCACCTTTGAGGTGAGGTGCAAAAATATTAAAGGTGATTAAAAGATATGACTTCAAAAATATTATAGAAATTGATGTTGATGTCGTTAATGAGTAAATTTCAAAGAATTATCACTATGCTTGAAAGAAATAAAGTATCTTTTGGGATTTACATTATTATAAAACTAACATAACTAGACAAAATTAGATATGATACACATTGAGAAATACTTTTTTCATATTATTTTTAAAACTATCATGAATATAGAATGAAAAATAAAAGACAATTCTAAATCAAAAGAATATTTAAAAAAGTTTTGTTCATGTCTAGTGTTATAAAGGGATGAATCAACTAATAAATTTTCTAAGGCTTGTCCAAATCTTGACAAGGATGCAAAGAAAGCTTTGCACAAATGGCTGATAGAGTTCAAGTTCCCTAATAGATATGTATTTAAGATTGGAAGACGTGTTTATATGAAGAACATAAGTTATTTGGGATAAAAATTCATGACAACCAAGTGTTTATGTAGAGGCTAATAACCACAGCATTTTGTGAATTATTTCTAGAAAATATTTGAGAAGCCTTGATTGAAAAAAGTATTTTTTTAAGAATACCTCTTGTAATTTTATAACAAATGAAGATATGGAGCAATTACAAAATGATATACCCATAATTCTATGCAGACATGAGCATATTTGTCTTCATAGCTTTTTCGAATCCAAGAAATATCTTTTGATCTATATTATCTTATGAATCCATAATAGCAGGTCCAATGCAATATATATGGATGTATCTATTTTAGAGGTTATATAATTTTTATTTCATTATCTAAAAATGTAAATGTATTTAACATATAAATATTATTATAATTAAGCCTTTTTTAGATATCTTAGAAAATTAAAAAATAATTTTTGAAATAAAGCCAAAGTTGAAGGATCAATATGAAATGTCAACTTAGTTAAAGAAACTTTGATATTTTGTGCACAATATTTTTAGCCATAAGTATATATTTCCTATTATAAAATATCACGAAATAATGATTATAATATGGGAGATATATCAAAAGAAGCTGACATGCTTTTTATTTTCTCCCATGTGGGTCGATCATGTGGTAAAGAAATATTAAGATATTTATTAGATGACTAGGAGTATCATACTATCCACACATATGTCTTATTGAACTACGAGGAAGTTAAACCTTATATTGAATAAAAGTAATAATCATTTTATATTTATATTGCTTTCTTATGGCAAGTGATATACCTATGATATTCAAAATAAGTTCATTCTTATTTTTGTAGAATTTATGCTAAGGAATTAAGACAAAGAGACTCGCATATTGATGATGCTATGATTAATGCTAGTCTTGATAAAAATTTTGCTTCTTGATTTGATAAATTTGTTACTATTTAACTTATCATATTTTCTTCTAATAAATAATGCCCCATAATATTTAACTTTGATTTTATTTTGTATCCCCCCAAGTACATTTTTCGTTATCAAATATATGTACCAGACAAATAAAGGATCTTGAGACAGGGCCATTATGAAGTTTATAATATATCTCATATATTATATAAATGGATACAAATTTTACACTTTGAAACATGATTCAAATAGAGCTATAATGAATAGTAGTATATACATTAAGTGGTCTAACTCTATTGCATCTAATATTGACTTTCATGGTCGATTGATTGAAATTCTATATTTGGAGCATTTTGCTTTATCAATTAAAAGGACAATTCTATTTAAGTGTGAATGATTTGATCCTATTCCGAATTTGGGTACAATAATTTATCATCAATACAACCTTATAAATATATACCATAAGAAATATTATCATAAGTATGAGCCATTCATTCTTGTGGTAAAAGCATAATAAGTATATTACATCATTTATCCAACCACAAAAAAAATATGTTTGACTAATGGCTATTTGTAAAATAAAACATAGATCAGTTATAAAAGTTCTTAAAAAGGATGTTATTGTGACACCATCACGTGTACATGCATATAAAGAGAATAATATGGAACTTCATCCAATCAATCATGTAAAAAATGATGGGCTTAAAACATTGCTTGGTGAATATAGAAACTATTTGGATATTGATGATGACCATGTTGAAAAATATAGTGAGGAATAATTAATTGTACAATTAGATGAGGAAGAATATTTAGATGGAGATAATTTGTTTAAAATTTCTGATGATAAGTAAATATTTTTTGACTTCGATATTAAGTTATATTAATTATTCTGTAACTATTACAATTTAAGTGTTCAATCAAAAAAATCACAATTATAAATGTGAATATGCTTGTCATGATGTTTTCAAATTATGACATATTTTAAATATTTATTTTTTATCTTTGCATATTTTCATGTTTATGAAAATTTAATTAGGCATAAGAGGTGATAATTCAAGTGGTTGAGGTTCTCAATCCTTGGGAAGGAGTAGATAAAGTCAAAAAATAGTTAATAGAGGAGGCATTCAATATTTATTTAGTAACGACTACACCATAAATATTTCTCCTCATTCTCCTACATGTGCAGAGTATATGTTGGCATTACCTCATCTTGACACACTTATTATCTACCACTTGCATTCCATCTTTGTCTCATTATATACTAGCTAATATTGTTAGCTTCATTCAACCTATTATAGGAGGTAAATGTGTTGTTACTACAACATCGACAACAACTAGATTTTCACAATCCATGGTTTACATACAAATTTATGATAAAATCTTCATTCTATGCACTCTTGACAATAAATAATATGTTCATTGCATAAATTTACTACTTCAGGCATTATTAGCTTTATTTATTTTCATTTGTAATTAATTTATTTTAGAAATGTGCATAAAAATATCAATGAATATTTTTGTTTAAAATTTAGTAATTTTTATTAATAACTAACTATGATTTTGTTACTGATCTAACATTATCAATCAGAATTAAAGTTATGTATGCATTACTAAGTTTTGGATAAATAATATAAATGAAGAAAACGTAAACTTGGTAACAGAAGCATTAGTGTTTTTCATTTAATGTATATATACGTGCTAATGTTAAATTACTTATATATTTAATCTTTTTACTTTTCATAAAATCAAAAAGATTTTTAAGAATAAACTAGTTGCATAGTGTATAAAGCGGAGCAAATCGTCATCATATATGAAAGAATATTATTAGAAAGAATTTGAAATATAATTTTATGCTTGAAGAAAAATATCAAATTGTTTTATTATTAAAAACTATTAAAATATGCATCACAATAAAATATTTTTTTTTGCAGAAAAAATATAAATGAAATAATGCTTTGTTGATATTTATGAAAGAACGTGGAAACATATAGATAATGTCAGATACTATAACAATCTTGTAAAATAGAGAAAAAAGAATGGTAAATATGCAAAGTCAAATAGTATTTCTCTAAATGTTTGGATAAAATAATATGAATATTAGAATAGTAAAGAGTTCAAGGCATTATCCCATATGACATCATAAATCATTGATTAGAGAAAGTATGTGAAAGATCAGAACCTTGTAAATATATTGGTGGTTCCAAAGTGACTCACCAACATTTTTTAAATTTGATAATATTATCATTCCTAATTTATTTTGATTTTAACTTTGCAAATACAAATAATATTCAGTTAATGATAAAGTTTCATGTACGTGATTGAGAGTATAAAATGAGTTGGGATGTTCACCAACATTGTTTGACATATTTAAGCACATGAATAGGAAGAAAGATGAATTATTTGTAGACAAGTGGTCAAATGATATTGATATGAGTTTCTCATTTTATACTCTCAATGTGTTATGTGAATTGTCATGTAAAATAAGAAAATGTAAAAAAATTAAATTTTTGGCAACCACAACAATTAAATTTCTAAGTGAAAGATATTTTTATTAATAGTACTAATTAGTTATTATTTATGGACTCCTTAACTGTAATGACCCACTTCACTTTTATATTACTATTTAGTAGGTTGTTGATAGTTTGATGTGATATTTTCAATTTTATATGAATATAGCACTTATTAGTTATATTATATTATTTAATTATAGGAAGCTATGGATAATATGATTGATATTACTTCTCAATTGACATATCATTCTATAGAGGCTCCATAAATTGATATTGCGCATATTTACCTTTGGGCCATTGAAGTGGAGCTGAAAAAATAGTGAGTGTATGGTTTTGGTTATATTTAAAATCGATAATTATACATTTTATCCAGGTTCTATTTGGAGGTCTTCATCTTCATCTTCCAATTATAGTAATTTCCTTGTTGAGCGGGTGCGAGAAGAGATTCAAGAAATTCAAAATAATTTACAAAGAAAAAGTGAGGAGATACAACACAATGATGAAGAGATGAAAAAATAAATTGAAGAGGATGAAAAAAAAAGAAGAATAAAAAAAATAAAAAGAGAGAATAAAATAGAAAATAAGGTTTTAAAGATAGAGAAAATTATGTGCAAGTTGGCAGATGTTTCATCTCTTTTTCAACATTATAAAGAAGATCCATCCAGATCTCTAGCTAGAAGAGAATATTAATATCGACAATGAGTTATAGTTATTTGTTATGTTTTTTATAAAATTTTTCCAAGAAACTTTTTTGTGCTTGACTTTTTTTTGTCATGTTCATATCATTGTATGTATATTTGTGCAATGGAGATGGTTGAATTTTAATGTTTATTATTAGATGTTAAATATTTTAGTAGATCTTATGTAAATGTTATTGGATGATGTATGTGCAAAAAAAAATTGGACTGCAAGGTATGTGATTTTTGTATATATTTGTAAATGATATATGGTATACAGAACCAACAATAAATGGAATATGTTCCAGTTTCTGAAATTAGAAAAGTAAAATGACATTTCAATTCTAAAGCTAATTTAGAAATAGAAATAACATTTATATTCCATCATTATTATAGTATCGTATTAGAAATGGAATGGAGAATCTGATTCCGTCACTATATTTAAAAACAAAAATGATTTATCACACTAATTGGAAATGCCTACACTTAATTTGTTTCTGAAGTTTAGAAAAGAGTCTTTTTAAAATGGAAAAAAATTCTATTTCTAATTTTGTTGCTAATTGAATATTGAGATGAAATTAGAAATGGATTTGATTGTTTGTAATTTGCTTATTTCTTATAGTGTACACGTCATATATATATATATATATAGTGTATGATACTATTATATATAACATTTTATTCGAATATATAATGTTATAACAATATATATTAACACACACACACACACATATATATGAATAAATAAACTAAAATTTAATTTATATATAATGTTATGAATATGAATATAAATATACACATGCACACATAACTTTATACATTCAAATATAAAGTAATATATTAATATATTACTTTATATAATATAAAGTAATATATTAGCAACCAAATTAGAAATTTTTTTTTTCCATTTCAAAAGATAATGTTATACATGTATTATATATGTATACGAATATAATGGTATAACTAACTTTGTACATATATAAATAATCCAGTTAAATGGTATAGCTTTATATTTAAATATATAAGGTTTTGTTGTTATACATAATTTACATGATTAATAAAGTTCATATATCTAAATAGATAATGTTACAACATTATATATATTCAAATATAATATTTTAAAAATGTTGGATATATATACACATTATATATTTGATACTAATATATATATATATATATATATATATATATATATATATATATATAGTATGCATATATATATTGATACAACTTTATACATAATATTTTGTATTTATTTATTTATTTTTATGACGTGACATGCTGAAGTGGAGGAAGGCGGGAGGGATGGGTAAAAAATATAATGAGTTATGTTTCTTTTGAATATAAGTAATGTTTTAATTAATAAGAGCTACCGGTAAACATTATTTGGTAAATAAAATGAGGGATATTAATGATCCACTCTTGATGTCCTAACAAGAAATATGTAGCATCTACTAGTAGGTAGGCTGCATATTCACGTAATGATAGACAATGTAATCAATTCTTGTGTATTGAAAAATAGTAGCATCCACATTGATTTTTATCTAGCCAATAACAAGCTTGTTCCATGCAGCATCTCTACAACAAGCAAGAGTGGGAAACACTATGGTCCTGATTTGTTTGTTTGGGCAGTCTGCCATAGTCATAGATACAAGTTTTGTCTAACTGTATTACTCAATTTGTAAGGAATTATAGGCTTTTACTTTCATATCCATTTGTTTCTTTGGATCCACAATCATCAACAAATAATCACAATAAGTGCTCGCTTATATAGAGGGTTGACCTTAGGGGAATGCATTGATCTATCCCAGTTTCAATGTTGAGCATAAGATTGAGATTTGAAGTTTGGACATCAACTAGTTTATTCTCACCAAATCACACCCATATAGAACATGGATGCTTGTCTCTTCCCTAGGGTTAGCCTCAACCTTCTTCATTATCAAGTTGGTTGCTATGAAATGGTAGTTATAAGCAATTCTCCATGTTTCTGACTTGGCGGGGAGCTTTCAAATCCTATATTTGGCTCTAAACCTTTGAAAATTGTGCCAATAATACCCCTTGCAATGCTCTATCATAACTTTTAATAATATGATACTATTTTCTTATCATATATCTATATTGAGTCCTCTTAATAGAGACTGAGTAATGAGATTTTAAGGGTGAGATCCATGTCTCAGGCATTAGAAAGTCTTGATAATGTTATTATCTCATTTGCTGCCACTTAAAAAAAATGAGGCTGTTGATCTTTGCTTGATTCAATCCCTCTTTAACTACAATAGTAACACATCCAATCTTTTATAAGGCAACCAATGAGTGCTCATATGTTGGTGGAGTAGTAATTGCCATGCGAATGTGACTACTCGCATGCACTATGTGCTATGTAGAAATGATGCTTCACCAGATATAATATGAGTTATAATGTCGAAAAACTTCTAAGGAGTGAGATTGGAAGTAGATAGCTTTAAAGATGCGGTTAATAAGGGAGAATGGGTCCATGACCAACCGCCATGCCAATTTTCCAAGCATGACAACGTTAAATTGTCTAAGTCTTTTAATGCTCAAACCTTCACATTTCTTTGGTACACATAGTTTATCTCATGCCTTCCCTTTGATGCCTTATGAGCCCTCATTTTGCCTCTCCCACCAAAATGAATTCATCTTTTTATTTATTTTTGAACACAACTTTACAAGTAGGAGGTAGACATTCATCATGTAGTTTGGGATTGCTTGATTTATAGTTTATAACAAAATTTCAATACTAGCCTATGAAAATTTTTTTTGTTCCCCATCCTTCTAATTTTTTCCAAGGTCTATTTTTTACTAAGTTGAGGACTTTTTTCTTTTCTCTGCCAACATATGCTAAAATACCTAAATATTTTTCTTGATTATGGCTTGCTTGTACTTGAAATATAGTGCTCACCTTGAACTGGATTTGGTCACTGGCATTGATGTATAATATAATGCTGGATATGATGTAGTTGATGGCTTGACCCAAAGCAGCCTTTGTAGGTGTCGACCATGATTTTCACTATGGAACTTTCATATGGCATTACAGAAAAGAAGAGGTATGCATCATCATCATCATCATCACCAAAGAATATATAGCTTATCAGTTGGACATGCCTTGCCACTTAGCACCCATGAATCAATCTATAAACTTCATTCTTTAGCAAAAGAGCGCTCAAACCCTCCATGCACATGAGAAACAAGAAGAGAGAAGATGAATATCCTTTTCAAGAGAGCATTCATATCATAGCCACCAACATATCTTTCAATTTTCATGTCAATTTTCAAACTTGCTACTCCATATTTTTATTATCTCTTCCACTTCAAGTAATGTGAGAGTTCGAATGCGATGTCCATGATGAGGCGACTGGATATGAATGCTCTATGCATCTCATATATACTATGTGGGGTTAATTTTTTTAACCTATTTGATGTAATCTTTGTGGTCACCTTACCAAACCACATTACAGAGAGTAATAGCTAATAAATCTGCCATAATATCTAGGTTATGTTTTTTGGGAATAAGGGTGATTACAAATTCATTCAAATTGTTTGATATCATTTCTTTTAAGTATAAATCTTGACATAATCATATTCGGATACATGATTAAGATAGCTGCTTGCCCTTTAGAGACTCTTCCATTGGGGCTATTAAACATTCGTTTTGGGTTGTGGTGATGCATATTTGAATGCATTCAAACACATAAGACCCAATGCAATTAGAAGTAGTAAAGAGTTTTTGAAAATACTCAGATGCTAGTTTTTGAATATGGGCTTCGTTGAAGTACCACACACACACACACACACACACACACACATATATATGAGTCATCTCTCAATCTTTAGATGTGGTTCTTTTTTTTTTCTTGTTTTAAGACAAAAGAGTGAAACAAATTTTGTGTTACCATTCTTGTCATTTAGCCAGAGCTATTTTACTCTTTGTTGAATTATGATACTCCTAATAGATCCATTTTCCTCTGTAGTAATCATCTTGTCTATGTGATTATGTATCGTATTCTTGATGGTGATGATATTATGTGATGATGCGTTTTAGTGTAATTAAACTTATTTTTGATTTTGCTGTGCTTGTAATAAAAAAAAATCACTACAAATATAAATATATTTATGAAAGTGTAGGGAAACATGTCATTTTTTTGTAGTGTTTTTTTGAGAGAATTATGTATTGGTGCACACCTCATAAAATATTTGAAAAAAAGGCATTGAATTTTTAATAATTGTAAAACTTACACTAAACTCTTAACTAATTAATTCTTGGTGCACTTAAATATAATAATCCCAAAATACCTTTAACTTAATACCTAAATAGTTAATTAACAGTTAATAAATTTCACTCTTCCCTCTTCCCTCGCTATTGCTTCATCTTGTAACTTCATCCCAAAATACCCATAACTTCATCTCAAAATACCCATAACTCCATCTCGTAACTCCCCTTGCACTTACTCCTTGGATGAGCTCGTGGAGCTCAATGAGCTCCATAAAGTTCGAACAGGAGCTCAGCCAAGAGCTCCTAGAGCTCAATGGAGCAAGGGCGAGGAGAATTAGGTAAGAGTTATGAGTATTTTGGGATGAAGTTATGAGTATTATGGGATGAAGTTATGAGAAGGAACAGAGGCAAAAGGAAAGGGAAGAGTGAAATTTATTAACTTTTAATTAACTATTAATTAAAAAAGTAATTAATTAAGAGTATGATGTAATTTTTTTTAAATTATTAAAAATTTAGTTAATTCTTTTCAAATATTTTAATTTTATTGGGATTGTATAAAAACATAATTGCCCCTTTTTTGTTGCGGTAGTTATCTTTGGACCTTTGGTCCATGAAAATATGAAAATATAAAATGCAAGCTGAGCACTAGCGCGTGGCGTGATGGCGTATCTGAAATCGCCCCCTGCTAGGAGACTAAGCTGCACGTCGAATCTAGAGGAAGCAGAAAGAAGAGGCTAGGTAAACAATCCGTGGTAATGGGAGAGACAGCACCACCTGCAAATATCGACGAAGAGTTGCTGCTCAAAAGTTTCTTTGCAGAAGTCAGTGAAGTCGAACGAGACAACGAAGTGATGAGGTTTTCTCTCTCTTTCTCTTTCTCGATACGCCATGATCTTCTCAATCTGGAGTCAATTAGGGTTTACAAATTTTCTGCGGAATAGCACGATATATCTAATTTGTGTTCTTTGATGTAATGGCAACGCCATGTTCTTGATAATATGTTTCTGCTACTCTCTCGGATTATGGAGTAGTCTTCAGAAATTGCTTCACTAAAGTAGGGATTTTAGTACTAAATACAAATCTAAAAATTTCTTATCATAATTCCTAGGATGATCTTCTAAATCGTACTCATGAAATCTTAGATCAGTGAATTTCATATTTGTGGTCAACCATATGTTACGGGAGTTCATGTTAAACAATTCAAGATCCTGCACGATTTAAACCTAGTAAAAAAATTTAAGTTTATAAATTATTTTTAATCTTACTCAGTTGAATACACGATCAAAATTATTTGGTTGTTGGAGATAATATCAAATTATTAGATCTATTATAGTTTTTCTCGTGGTAATATATAGATGTTGACTTTGTTTATTACATTAAGTTTGTAATATTTAAGAAATTTGGTAGAAAAGAATTCAATAATCACGAAAACTTAAGGGGAAAATTTTTCAGTAATGATTGATTGGAGGCTCATGAAGAAGATGAATTAGTTAATAATGAGTATTATGAGGTGAATTTTGTCTTGAGATCATATGCATCCTTCGAGAACAAATTCACATTTTGTTCATATATTACATGGGATTATAGATAATAATCTTTACTTATATTTGAGAGATTTTGAAGAAGTATGTCGGACCTTTCAAGAGTTGGAATGCTTAATTTGTTTAAAAGTATTTGAACATGAGGTGATGTGCAACCAAAATTTTTAGAGTTCTTTAAAGTAGTTTGGAGTCTGCATGAGAGAACATCAAAGGTAAATTAAGAATTTTGGTATAATGAAAAATGAGAAATTTTATTAGTATTGGGAGAGATGCATGAAAGGTGGAACTTTTTATCTATTTGACAAATTTGATATTTATGTGCTTGTAAGTTATTTTTATGAGTTAATGTGATCACCTATGAATAAATTATTAAAAATTATGTGGGGAGAGATATGTCTAAATTAAAATGAAAAGTTTGATATGGTAACAAAGATAAAATTCTTTTACTAGAGGACTGGATGACTTGTAAATTAAGGGGCTTAAAGATACTAAAATAATAAGTGATTGTTCACAATAATGCTCCACTTATAAATCATGTGGACATGTGATAGAAGTGTATTCTCATGAAGAGGGAGTTTCCATTATTCAAGACGATGTTATGGAGGAATAATCAAACTTAATGTTCTTCTAACATGCAAATTATTTTATAATCATCATTGGTATAACAATTGATTATGAATCTAAGCAAATCGATGTAAGATTTCATTGTGAAATAAATGTCTATGAACAATTGATCTAATCAAATGATAAATAATTTGAAGTATACTTATAAAAAGAAGATAAGCAGCAAGCAAAATTATCTCTTTCAAGAGATTAAAAATGTGAAATAATATATCTTGCGACTAATATTTTTTCATTTGATGAAAGAGAAGAGAATTTATAGCTCAATCACAACCGGATATGAGTGTTCTTGAGGTGGAAAATTTTAGCAGATATCCACTAAGGTTAGTGAAGTGTATAGTATCATAACTTTGAGGAATTGATGATAATTAAAGCAATTGACATCTCAATCCTATTTGAAAAAAAATCAAAGAACCCAACCAAATAGAAATACCTTGAAAAAAAAGAGAATGAAATAGTAAGTTTTTGCAAAAATTCTAAACTCATAATCAATGAAGGCACTTGGAAATAGAAGATACTAGCAAAATCATCATTTCTACAAGGCTTACAAGGAATAACTCATGACACAATAACATGCAAAATCAAAAAAAAAGTGGCAGTGGGTCAAGGAAAATAAAAAATTCAGAAGTTATTTCAATTACTTGTGAAATTTCATAAGAGAATTTCAAAGGAAGATGCATAGAAGTAAGAAAAAAATTATAGAATCATATTATTTAAATGTTCTTTAAGGAAGAAAGGACTCAATAATCATGCATGAGGGATCTTCAAAATACTTAAACAAGTGAGTGTAAAAAATCTATTTTTAGGCATGAATCACAATCAGTACTTCTGTACATGAAAAATTTCAAATATTTATGTATAACAAAGAAGAGACTTAACATTAATAAAAATGTATTATTTACCAAACAAGTGAAATTATTGAGTCCAAGACCCTGATAAAATATAAAGATCCATGTATACCCATCATTTTTATACATACTGAGATGTATTTTTTGTGAAAAATTTTATTTGATCTGAGAACAAATGTAAATATCATTTCTTATTCACTTTATATGTGATTTAGAATGTGAGAACTCAAATCAATGATGCTATACTTTTTTAGTGGATCGTTCGATGAAATTTCATATTGTATTATTAATGATGTATTTTGTAACTAGGGAAATTCTATCATCTAGAAAATTTTGTAATATTTGTTATAGAATCCGTGGTGAGGGGGCTAAATCCTATTATTTTTGAGTGTTTTTTTTTGCTATGAAAAATACCCGTATCAATTATTATGATTATGTTATGCAAATGAATTTTAGAAACTTGACACGCAAAGAATCTTATTCAATAGAATATCCATTATAATGGAATATTATATAATAAAAATTAATAAACATCTGGTGAAGATGTATGCCAAGTTGAAAGTTGAAAAATAAGCTAATAGTTAACTTCATTGTACCTTGGAAATTTTTGAAGATGAGATGCAACTAGTTCAAAACATTTAATGAACTGGGTTAGAAGTGGAAGTTGAAATATAATGTTCAGTTCGTAATACCTTGCAGATTAGATTGATGATCGAAGAATTATTTTTTTGAAGAGATAGTTTACAACACCTTGTGCATTAAAGTTGACATTTATTTATAACTAGTTCACATCTTATGAACTGAATCTTAGCATGAAGTGCTGATGCAAAAGTAAATTGTTGAAAATGAAAGAAAAGAAAAAAACTCATGCGATCTAGTTGGCAACACTTTTTGATTTAGAGGATTATCTGAACAAAACCAAAGGTAAAATGAACTGTAGAGTTCACAAGAGCTTGTGAACCAAACTACCATTCTTAAAAGACCTTATGGGGGAAGATGACTAGGTTACTTTCAAATCAACCTCAAAATAATTATAAAGTTGATTGAAATATATTTATTTGAAAGAGTCTATAATTTTTAGTGGTGATCTTATCAATTATTGCTCATATTTAAGATGATGACTTGATATTTGTGTTAATGAAATATGGAGTAATTGAATGAATTATGCTTGATTTGAAAGATTAATTTCTTAATATCTACTCACTATATCTATTTGGACTTTGGAGGATATTAAAAAAATATATAAAAAAATATTCATCTATCACAATATATATATATATATAATGTATGCTGAAAAGAATCCTAATTTATATATAGAAAGCAAAACCTATAGGGGAAGCCTCTTTGTTAAGGGTATCAAAACAATAAAAAAAAAAAAACAACTATAATGCTCAATGTTAAATTGATGTGTAGATATCTAATACACTAAGCTGCAAAAAAAAAGGATAGTTAAATGACTTTTTTTAAGGCCATAAATATATTTGCTAGCTAAAGTACTATAGAACTATTAACTATAATAATAGTCTCATTATAGTCTTTTCTCCTTGGTACAAATAATGTCTTTATATATTTTATTCACTTGTGGAATACTTGATTGCATGATACATGTCTTGATGATGACTTTCATAGTAAAGAATAATAAAAGATGCAAATGAATATTTGATTTTCTCAGCAAGGTGCATAGTTCAAAGTAGCTCATTAGGTGACTATCACAATCATATTGAACTATGCATTTGTCCTTGATCTTAAAATTATTGTTCATTTTTTATTTTTTTAAAAGATAAGATTGTATCTAAAAAAGTAAAATATAATATAGTAGATCTCATTTTTGTGCAAATTTGTGCTCATTTGAAATATAACAAATTGATTAGCTGGAGATATTCATGATTATTGAAATATAAAAAATGAATGAAAAAAGAAAAAAAAATATAAGCATCAAAGAAAAAAAAAATAGAAAAAGAGAAAAAAGAGAGAGAAAAAGAAAAATAATAAAAAAAATTTTAGTATTATTTTTTTTTTGTTTTTCATTGTTAGTACTAACAATGTGAAAGATGGGTAAGTGATTGATACTTAAAAAGTATATATATATGATATAATTTTTTATTGATTTAGTCATTTTCAAGTAGTAATTATTCATAGTTAACTCAATGTAACTTGTTATAGTTTATTATTCGGTATATTTATTTTTATGAGAGCACTCAACTTGTGGGATGCCTCAATCACGACTAACTCATTATGTGGGGCCTAGCTTGCTTTTCTTATACTATGTTATGAATTTGCGCTGGGAACCCTAGGGAGGTGAGTTTGCTCAGTGAGTTTGCTGAAGTGCACAGTGTGCAGTGTTTGAGTGCAATGAGTTTTATCTTGGCAGTGTTTGCTTGCATGAGTTTTATTTTGGTAGTGTTTGTGTAAGTTTTATTCTGGCAGTGTTTGTTTGTTGGAGTTTATTCTGGCAGTGTTTGTTTGTGTGAGTTTATTCTGGCAGTTTTGTGTGCATGAGTTTGCACAATGCACAGTGAGTTTGGACCGAAGAGTGGGTGAATTCTGGCAGTGTTTGTGTGTTGTACAGTTTATTTGTGCTGAGGGGCTTTTGAATTTTTGAATTTGTGCAATGTTTGCATAGCACATGTATGCTAGACAGAATTTTTGAATTTTATGAACCCTAATATTTGAATCATGTATTTGGTGACATGGTGTAGTTTGGGGAGAATACAAAATTTAGATTTAAACCCTAATTTGGGTGAATGAAGTTAGAATTTCAGTCATCATGTTATGTGATAACTTTTAAGTCGAAACTATGTACAATGGGCTATCAGAGTCACAGTCATGATGTGATTCATTGGTTTGGGGATACTAGGCCTCCTAACAAATGAATCACCTTGTAGAGATGTGATGAAAAAGTGATCACAAGTAGATTCTTGATTTTTAGTTGTGATGTGATAGCCCAATGCGGTAGAATTGATATCAATTTTTGTTTTGCACACATTATTGTGAACATGTTTTTTTATTTATTTTATTAATTTTTTTGATAATATTAGAATACTCAGAATTTTTACCATACTATTTCACCCATAATGATGTTAGGTCATTTTTGAAGAGATATATGCTCTTTATTTTAGGACATTGGAACTAGTATTATGGCCTACAAAAAGATTTGTTATTGGTTGTAAATGAGTTTTTATTATAAAGACAAGTTTAAATGAGAAGATAATTCTTTTTTAAGATGAGATTTGTAAGTCAGATGTTTATTTAAATATTTGATATGAATTATTAAAATATCTTTTATTTATTGGTTAAAATAATTTTTATTTAAATTTTTATTTTATTTGTGTTATCTCATAGTTAAATTTATTTGTTAGATATGAAGAATATTGTTCTTTATTGTGTTTTTGAGAATGAAATATACATGGAGCATAGGTATGGAAGATGTGCTAAGGTATCAAGCATGGTGGTGGCACCTCTTCCTCATCGTGTGTCTCCCTTTTTAATAGCAAGGGCTCAACTCAAGATTGCCTTCATGTATTTAGGTAGTTGATATTTTCTATCTTTATTGTAATGATTGATAATGAGAATAGCATTCAAGTAAACTCTAGCTCATGTGGAAGAAAAGATCTCGGATAAAAATATGCTTGTTTTATCAATGAAAAAAGTTGAACATTCTCTTATATATTTTTGTGATAAAATAACAAAAGAAGAGATATTTAGACAAAATCAATATCTTGTTAGTAAATTTTGAAAAGTTATTGAGGGTAGAAAATGTACCAAATATATTAGAGAAGAAATAAAATAGCATATGAGTGCATAGCAATCACAAAAAAAGTAAATAAATAAGAATAGCCAAAATAAATAGTAGAATGAATATTATGAATATATCTAGTGAAGGTAGTAACCAAGGAGGAAGTAGTGGTTTGTAATCTTCAGAGGCAAAGATAAAAAGGTCATATGGATTGTTTTTTCACTTATAATCAGGAGTTGATTGTTCAAAATAGGAAGAATAAGAAAATGAACTGAATCATTATTAATGATGCTGAAAAAAAGGAAACAAGAGTGAGAGTTTGTATGTTTATCTTTAGGCTAATGTATGAGGTTGCTTTATCATTCAATGTAGTCACTTACCTAAGTGTTTAATTAATAATAAGAGGCTATTGGTCACTATGATGTGGGTAGGAAGACACTAACTATTCATGAAATAAGAGTTGCTAATCTAAAAAAAATGACTCTTACCACGGATTTGATAAAAGATAATCTGGTTGAATGAAAAAAAATAATTGCTCAATTATATCGTATAAATAGACTAAAAAGAAAGAAAAAAATTGATACTTTTTTTATTTAATTGTTTTAAAAGGAATCATATTGATGCAATCTATTGATGTTTTTTTTGTGATTAAGACGGAAGAAAAAATATTTGAATTACCAAACAATTGATAAAACAAGTTGGTGAAGAAATTATTATTAATAATTACTCAAGCTACATGATGACAAGTAACGAATAAAAATTATTTGTTGAATTTTTATTTTAATTATAAAATTTGAATTCTTAATGTTCATAAGTTTTAGAGATGAAGACTATATTTAGTGCACAATATTCCCACTTTTGTATGTGTTTTGGAATAAGTTAATATTTTGATAGTCTTGTTCTCAAAATTTAGAGAAGTTGTATTTGATAAGTCTCTATCTAAGGTCTACTATCCTTGAATGAAAATAAATGCATGCAATATAAGGATTTTTAGGTGATTTTTTATCAATGCTTTACAGCTATTAGGTAGAGGTGTCAAACGGGTCGTGCTGGGCCGGCCCGGCTCGTTTTTTCTAGGCCCGATCGGGCTTTCGTGCCGGGCCAGGCACGACACAGTACAATAACCATGCCGTGTCTGTCCCGGCACGGTTTTTTGAGGGTTCAGCCCGACACGGGCCCGCGACACGATTCGTCGGGTTCTGCCCGGTCGGGCCGAACCCTAAATTAAAAAAAATTAGGGTTTCGCCCCACCCGAACCCTAATTTTAAAAAAAATTAGGATTTCGGCACGCCCAAAACCCTAATTAAAAAAAAAAAACTAGGAATTGGGCCCGCCCAAAACCCTAATTCTAAAAAAAATTAGGAATTGTGCGCGCCCGAAACCCTAATTTTAAAAAAAATTAGGGTTTCGGCGCCCCAGTAACCCTAATTTAAAAAAAAATTAATTTTGGCACGGTGCCTTACCAACGGGCCACGGTACCGTGCCGGGCCAAGCACGGCACGAGGCCCGGTTGGCCTCGGCACGGCACGGCATGAGCCCGTGCACGGCTGAACCGTGCCGTGTCTCGTGCCGGGCTGGCCCGGTTGACATCTCTACTATTAGGTTAATAATTAATTGATTTAACAGAGGTGAAAGATGAAAAAAACTATAAATGTGATGATGAAAATAATGGTTGTGATTTTGTAAATTTGGAGAATGAGTTATGAGTAATGTTATGTACATATTTTTTATTAATGTTTTGAATTTATATGTTCAATTATTAATAATAATTATGTTTTATTTTGAAAATTATAGATTTGAATATGCATTAGTGCAATGATGCTTAGTTTTTATGATTGTACTTTATTTTTATATTTTTTATTGATTGAATAGAAATTTTGAATAATATTTGATAATATTATATGAAATTACACACACACACACACACACACACGGGGGTGTGTGTGTGTGTGTTTGTATGTGTTTATATATATGATAGGGTGTGCTCCACTTCATTATATTATGCGCCATATGTGCTCCTTGTGTCTCAAGCTTTAGGATGACTTTTCACATTAGTGTGTCTCATGTGTTTTTAAATTATGATATTGTGTAGTCATCTAAATTTCTAGCATCACAATTTGATGTCGTTTGTAGATTGTGAAAGATATTATATGACTCGAAGTAATTATCGAGAGCTTTGTGTGTAATATTTTCATAGACAATTATTTTTTTTTTAGATTATACATATATGTTATGATTTTTTTTATGAAGTTTTAATAATAGGATAATTTTATTTCTTTTATATGTGGATCATATTCTGAATATGAGAGATAATATCTTAGACATTGCTTAATTTCAAATGAATAATTCTGTGAGACTCAGATCTTTGTTTGGCATAGATATGATATATCTCAAGATAGATTATTTTTTCATATAGGAGATATGCACTTGATACTCTTACCGACGTTGGACATTTTGGTTGTGTTCTAGTATATATTTTTATTAATCTAGATATTTTTTATTTCTGATAAGATTCATATAGTCGACTCTTTTACTTAAAAGAGAATCATAAAAATAAATAATTTTTTAATTATTATTAGATCAAATTTAATCTATGTAGTCATTATATTTAGTTGTTTCTTAATTTTTTCTTGGTAGTTTTACTTAAATGCAATTCTTTGTATTGAGATATATAAAAAAGTTATTAGGGTTTAGAATCTCTTTTTGTGATAATAGTCATTTATAATTATCTTGATATTTATATTTTAGTTGGGCCCCAACTTGTACTGAGAGAATGTCTTTGCTAAATTTTTGTACTTTCATGAAGATAATCATGTCATAATAAAGTAAAATAAATAATTATTTTGAGATTTAATGTACATACATAGTTCAAAGTAATTTATGATTATTATTAATGAAATATTATGGATTTGACACCTTGTAGAGATTGGTCATCCACATTCTTATTTTATTATTTTTTATTGTGATAATTAGACAATAAGATATATAACATTCAATTCATTATTTCAAGAACAGATAAAATATATTGAGATGAACTATTTTTTCATTAGAGAGAAAATACATCATGAGATCATTGTGATATCATATGTTTAGACCACAAAATATTCAATGGTTATTCACTAAGATTTAGAAAATGACTAAATTTATATTTTTTGTTCCTCCAAACTTGTTCTGGACTTCTTTGTTCCAGCTTGTAGCGGGGTGTTGCATTTTATTATTCTAGTTTTTTTTTATTTTATGTGTTTTATGTTCTATATTATGTATGGGAGCACCTAACCTGTGAGATGCTCCAATTGTGATTAGTCTATTTTGTAAGGGTTAACATGATGCTTTTCTTATATTATGCTATGTTATAATTGTTTTTTATTTTTAAAGAAAAAGTTTGATAATTAGTCGAGATGATTGATATTTTTTTTGAAAAAGGTGTGACAATGATTAAATATATTTAATATGATTCATTCAAATATTTGATGAATTAGTAGACTTATGACTTAAAAAGACTTGATGTACTTTGTTACTTTTATTTATGATTGTATTATTTTACTTATTTTTTTTTTTCTGAAATATATTTCAGATTTTTTCAAATTCTTAGTTATTTAACAAATGAATTAAAAATTAATTTAATAAAAGATAAAAATTATAAGAATTGACAATATTTTAGAGTATATGTCTGATAATTTAAAATTGAATATACTAATCACAAGATTATAAACTAAGTTTCATATGCTTGCACATTCTTACAAAAATTAGGTTAAAGTAGAGGTGACAAATGGTTTGGGCGTTTCGACTTGACTCATGAAAATTAGCCTAGGCACAACATGTTTGTGCATGCTGCCAGGCTTGGGGGTTGGCTCATGTTCCACAATAGCATGCATCACTCTCTGACCCAAGTCATCAATGTTAGTGACAAAATGTGCCTGGGTCATTCCCATGGTTGAGCATAAGTCCTAACCTTAGTCAGTATGTCAATCTTATGTGTTATTTTTAAAAAAGAACCATAATTAGATGGGGTTGTGGTGGTCATATTTTTAGAGAGAGAAGAGGGAGACATGAAGAAAGAGAGAGAGGGGGGAAGAGAGGTACAGAGGGAGTGAGAGGGAGGGGGGAAGAGAGGTACAGAGGGAGTGAGAGGGAGGGAGAGAGCAAAAATGAAGAGAGAGTGGGAAGAGAGAGATAGAGGGAGAGACATATTTCAACGTGTAGTATATAAAGTCAAAATCTTTTTCACTAATTATTTAAATCTTGTTCATTAAAAATAATAAAATATTATATTTGAGATTATTTTTATTATTTAATATTATTTATATTCTTCTCACTAATTTAAAAAATTTTTGAACTATTCTTATTAATTATGAAAATATAATATCCCTTTCACTAATTATATATTCTTCTTATATACTAAAATAAGTTTTTTTTTGTCATATCAATATTGTATGTGTCATATTATTAATCTAATTATTAAGAATGATATTAAATTGATTAGTAATAATATTTTTGATATTTATAATGTTATTTTTTATATAAAAATACAAATTATTGTGTTGTCTAATTTGAGAGGTATTATCAAATTGAATTAATCATAAAAGTTGGAATCATAATGCCAATAAGATTGAACTCAACTTATTTAATGTTGAAAGATGCAATATAATATCAATTTTTTTTTAAATTTTATTATACAATATTTAATATTATTTTATTAAGTGATGTTGATTGTTGATTAATCTATTGTTGAATAAATAATTGAATTTAAAAATTTTTTATAAGTGTTGCTCAATCTTTATTTGATGTTTATTATTCAAAAATTCTATTAGTTTTCATGTAATTAATAAATATTTTTCTTATTTATAAAATATATTAATGATAATTTATTTATAATAACTAAAGTAAAAATTTAAATATGATAATATTAATTTTGTTGTTTTAAATTACTATTGTTTTAGATGTTCATGTCAAATTAAATAATCTTTTTAATGATTTTAGATAAGTATATGAACATATGAATATAAATTTTGAATCAATATAATTTTTTTACTTATGGTAATACTAGAAATAATCTAGTAGAATTGTATAATTTATATCACATTAAACTCAGATAATAAATACCTTACCCTAAACCCAAACTAGTGCATAAAATATATATAAAATAGGCTTTTTTTTTGATATTTTCTCTAATCCAATATAAAAGTATTTTTATTTTCTTCGATTCAAGTGGTATTATCGATCATTCACTCTTAAAGCTCACAAAGTACTCAAAAATAAATTTAACAAATTTTAAGTAAAATAATTTTTTTTGTAAAAAGCTAAAAACAAAATTAATTTTTTTAAAATAAAATATATTTTACTTGTTATCTACATCAAATTGATGAGCGATTGACTTAAGAGTTAATTGTCTTTTTGTAAATTTTTTTTTTATTTTTTTATTTCTCATTTTAGATTTTTTGATGTTGTTGTAACTAAATTATGTTAGCTTGAAAATATATTATAATTTTTTGTAAGGTATGTTAGGAGGATGCTATTGCTATTACTTTTTCATTTATTTCACATTGTGTATGATATTTTTATATGACTTTCAATTATAATAAATTTTAATATTTTATTATATTTATTGATAATTTTTTTATATTTTATTCGAGAGTAATAATATCTAAGAAAGTTTATAATTTTTTTAATTTTTTTTTAATTTTTATAAATTTTATATATATATATATATATTAAGTAATTTTTTTTAATTTAAGTTTTAAGAAACGATAATATTTCAAATATTTATTAAGTAAATTTATTTCTTTTATGAAAATTATAAAATAACTTTTCATAATTTTTAAACTTGTATGATATCTCCAAATTGAAGTTACTAAAAGAAGAAATATTTGATTAAAATGAGTATACTAATTTTGATATGCAAAAGCATTCTTAAATATTTATGAGGGGAAGTTGTCTTAACATAAAATTGTTTGATTATTCATATATTTTTTTTCTATCTTTTCAAGAAATATTTTCTTTTAGTTTGTTTCATTCAATAGATATATATTGACTATCTTGAATCTTTACGTGCACTTATTTTTTTTTTCATAATCTTTTTTTTGGCATAAAGAAGATGAAAACTTCATGTATCACCATGTTCTTTGGGTATTCTATTGCATAGAAGACCTATATGTATTTTTCTTTTGATGTTATGAGAGTATTTATATGTGCTTGTGATATTCTTCGAACATGAATTCATCTTAAATGATTAATTCTTGATTGTCGATTACCTATTCTATGGATATCTTTGATTAATTCAAACTCATGATTAATTGGAGTTTTGAATGATGCCCATATAGCTCATGACATTGTTGCCTCTTCTACCTCTGAGTCCGTGAGATTACACTTTTAGGATACTTTGTAGAACAAGGGGATGAGGATTTAGATGGGGTACTTAGATGAGGAACCACATCATTTGTAGACACATAGAGATTGACAATTATTAAAGTGAGATTGATCGTGTTTATGATGATATCTAACATGAAGTTGATTGTGATCATACTCCCATATAGCGGTGGCCTAGGAGCCTTGATCTTCATTACATGTGTGTGTACATTAGCTTGGGTTATGTACATTAGTCCTCGAAAATGTCTTCATTTCTAGTTGATTTAATATGGAAAGATAACTTGTACCTTTTGATTGTTTTATAAAAGGAAAAAAAAAATTTATTCAATATGCTATTTCTCCGTGGCTATCTTATCTTAATACTTTTTGTTTTAGTTATTTGTATTAACATGATAGTTACGTGGTGGTAGTTATTGTGTCACAGACTCTTGATCATCCATGATGTTGACAAGTCATATTGAATGAAATTTATGTTATTATCTTTGCTTGGGATTTGCCACTTGTGACTAAAATGCCACATGCAGTAGGATGTGTGTTTTTAGTCATAAAGACTAGATTTGATGGTAAGATAGATTAATTTAGGGTCATACTATTTGCTAGTAGTTCTACTCATACATATAGGTTCGATTACTTAGATACATCCTCATCAGTTACTCAGATAACACTTTGCTGTTAATGAAGAGGAGAAGTTGCATGCAGTAGCCACCAAGGTTTATATTATTAAGAAGGATATGTTGTGCTTGTGGGTTGCAGAAAATTTTATATTAATAAAAAATAATTTTTTAGAATTTATTTCTGTTGGGTAATTTTGCTTCCAAGGTAAATTTTACGGATTCAGAAGAAGAAAAAAACATTAAACGATATATCCACAACCACAGTATATATATGTATATCAAATCATAGCAGAAACACGAAAATAACGTAGTTCACTGGTCGTTCAACACAACTAGCTACATCCATCACAAAAATGCTCACGCGTTTATATATTATAACTAAAAATGTTCTTATAGTTTGTGAGCTGCAATCGCGATGAAAACCACGCAGAGAAGAGAGACGAAAATGAATAGTCTCACAGAAAATTGGCAGCAACCAAAAAAATAATAATAATAAAAATATTTATATTAACAGTTTCTCGGTATTCAATAACAAAGTGAGTCAGATCACTTGAATAGATCGGGTTGTGCTATTGCTATATTCTCAATTTCTCAATATTTTCTTTCTTGCACTAACATTAAAAATATTGAAACTAAAAATATTTTGGTTATATAAAATAATTTATTAAAACAAATTATATACAACAGTTTTTATTAATATTATAAGATTATTTTGTTTTATTATATCATTTGAAATTATTAAAATTGTTTCATATTATTCTTATTTCTATTAATCTAATGTAGATGATAGATTTATTTTGCTCCTTGTATGTATAAATATTGTAATTATAGATGATGATCAATTGAGTATTTTGTAGTTGAAATAATTTTTTTAGATTGAGTTTTAGATGAAGAAATTTGACAGATTTAATTTTTTTTTGTATTGAAGTGACATATTTTGACATGAAAATGATCTCGTCATAAAGGAAGATTGCTATTGATATGTTATTAAAGCTGACATGTTTGCAATAGTGCTATTGGGTTTACATATTGTTATTTTATCTTTCAAATTTTAATTATTTAATTATTTTATTTAATTATTTTATTTAATTATTTTATTTAATCACTAGTTTGAGAAGTGATGCAATAATTAATTTTATTTAATTATTTTATTTTATATTCTATTTTATTTTAGTTATTGCTATATATATTTATTATGCACCTTTAATAAATTAGTACTCCTTTTTATTTTCATAATTAGAGTTTTCCTATTAAGGACATTCAAGAAACCCTCAGCCCGGTAAGAATATTTTTTTACTTCTACTTTTCTACGTGTACTAGTAAAATTGTAAAAATTCGGATTCTAATTTTTTTTAGTAGTAAATTGATCCCTCAAAATCTTATTTCGAGAGAAATAAACTTTAATTCTGATAACATTATATAATTTTTAGTAGTAAAATTGCTTATATTTGTCATATTACAAGGATAATTGTGCTTGACTCATTATATATAATGATGATATGATCAACACAATATTTAGACGAATAATATTCTCATTTGAAACCCATCTGATAGATCTAGTAAGTCTTTAGAAATTCTAGCAAAAATAAGATATATATATTGATGCGATTTTTGGAATGTGACTTCTTAATTATTATAAAATTTTATTATTTTCTATATGGTATAAGGGAGTACAATTCAGTTCAATTTTTTTTTTTTTCATAAAATTTATAATGTCACTTTTTCTGGAAGAAATCCACGACATGCAGCTTTCTCCCATGGTGGACATATTAAAAATATATAGTAGAGGCGACACACTCTACTTTTATTGTCCTATAGAATTGTTTGTGGCTCAAAAGATCACAGCAAGCAACGAACTTCCTGCAGAGATCTCAGCTATTACATTTGCAGCAGAGCGCAGCATTCCTCATGATTCTATGCTTTGTGTGTCTTCCATTGAACCACTCTGCCCCATTCAACCACATCAACTTGCCTCCCCTCACCGCAGCATTACTTGTTCCTATTTTTATGTTCCATCTATTCTTGTAGAAGAGCAACCAAAACAGACCCATAAAAGGCTGCTTGATCCACTGAAGGTATTCTTTTGGGCAACCTATGGTATTCTTTTGATCATTATTTATGTTTTTCAAGAGAATTTCATAGGCTGGCCATACTCGTTCTTGCTCTTAATGTTGTCAATTTTTGTAATTATCTTGTTCATAAATTTTTTGTTTGATTCTGGTTCAAATTGGCTTGTGATTCTTACACTTAATGTTCTTATTGTTGCCATTTTTTGTAATCATCTTGTTCATAAATTCATTGTTTGATTCTGGTTCAAATTGGCTTGTGATTCTCATACTTATTGTTCATATTGTTGCCAATTTTTGAAATCATCTTGTTCATAAATTTTTTGTTTGATTCTGGTTCAAATTGGCTTGTGATTCTTACACTTATTGCTCTTATTGTTGCCAATTTTTGTAATCATCTTGTTCGTAAATTTTTTGTTTAATTCTGGTTCAAATTGGCTTCTGATTCTCACACTTGTTGCTCTTATTGTTGCTAATTTTTGTAGTCATCTTAATCATAAGTTCACTGTTTGATTCTGGTACAAATTGGCTTGTGATTCTCACACTTGTTGCTCTTATCGTTGCTAATTTTTGTAGTCATACTTTTCATAAGTTCATTGTTTGATTCTCGTTCAAATTGGCTTGTGATTTAGTTCTCTTCTGATCCGACCGATTTGAGAGGGTTTTGAAGTTTGATGTTTTTTAGTTATGTTTCCTATTTGATGGGAGCACTCAACTCACTCAACTCATGTGGGCTGACCTAATCTTTTTCTCTTCTATATAAGGAGTTTTTGTATATGTTTTCATATAGAGTTGTAAGTTATTCAATCGAGTTGTTTTAAGTTATCTCATGTTGTTAATTTCAATTGTGTTATTTTGTATTAGTTTGTAACAATATACATTCGAGTACACATAAATATATCTTTATATATGTCTGCATGCAAGTAGGAACAAATCAAAAGGCTTATTTTTTTAATTTGGAATTTCACGTGGCAAAAGCTCAATCCACACAAAGCTTTTTATAGGTGTAATTGAGCTCTTGGAAATTGATGCTGCTTTTTTTTTTTTTTTTTTTGATGAAAATTTGGGATAAGAAATTTTTTTTTTTTTTGCACTTTGAGAATTCACACAAACATATATTTCTCTCTCACTAAACTGATGTATTATATTTTCTCCTAATTAATCTTTTATGTTTGTGGGGGGGGGGGGGGGGGGGATAATTTGTAACAACAGGATTCTTTCTTGCTTTAAGTTAAATCCTTTTGAATATTTAAAGCTGCCATTCGATGCATCCCCCGAAGAAGTGAAGAAGCAATATCGCAAGGTAACCTGTCCCTAGACATGATCAAATCAGCTAATCTATTTGAAACAGGTTTCCTTTGTGCTGCTGGTTATGATTTTTGCTTCTTATTGCTGCAATTCTTCTCTTACATGTAGCTATCTTTGTTGGTTCATCCTGACAAATGCAAGCATCCACAAGCAAAAGAGGCATTTGGAGGTGAATAGTACTACTGAATCATATGTTTTTATGCATCAGATAACATGTGAAGCATTGGCTAGCCATCCGGAAGGAGCCACTGTTCTCATTATATATATATATATGTGTGTGTGTGTGTGTATTTACCCATATATATATATATATATATATATATATATATATATATATATATATTGAGGATGAAATTAGAAAGAAATATCTTATTTAGTTTAATCATGTGATTAGAAAATGATAATTTATTTTTAGAAAAATATTTAGATTGATGAATTAATAAAAGTATAGAATAAAAATATTTAAATTAATAAAAATTTGAATGAAAAAAATGAGGAGATAAAACATATATGAATTTGATTTATGTGATAATCATATTATTTAGATAATTAAAATCTATATGATTGACTTAGTTGTGTTGAAAATGTATTCTCTCCATAAAGGTGAATCATATGAGATTTAATTTGGAGGGGATATATCATGTTTAATGAGAAGAAAGTGATTAGTCATATTATGATCAAGTTATCTAATTATGATAGTTTTGAATTATTATAATATTTTTTTATTATTTTTGAGTAAAAGTTGTCATGGCTAAATGTGCTTACAGTAAAATTTATCTTTGTTGATTTTGTCATGATGCAACCAAGTTGTCAAATCATCAAATAGTTATAATAGTAAATTTTGAGGTGTTGACCAATCCCATAACGACAAACACAAGTTAAAAAAATGTCATGCCCAATGTACAAGGATCTCACTTAGTATGAGGTTTGACGTAGGTTATTTGACTATCTAAGGCTTTTGAATCTAAGGCTTATTATTCTTGAACGAAGATATTTGGCATTATACCAAAATATGACCTCTAATGATAAATACAAGGTAAGTTATATTAATTAATCAACAAGATTTGAACTCAGGATCATTGTTATTAAAGATGCACCTCTGATACGCCTAAAACCCAGGCTCAAGCAAAAGTGCCTTGCCTTGCTTAGTCTCGTCTCGTCTCATCTCAGGTGCCCTTCTCCCACATAACTTATTATTCCCAAAGCTCACTCCCTACAAATTTATTATTCCTAAAGTCTCTTTTCCTTACAAATCATATTATTCTCAAAGTTACTCTCAAAAATTATAAATGATATATTAAAATTTTATTATTATTTTTTTTAAAAATTCTGAATATTTGTGATGATGAGAAATACTAATTATATTTAATTTTTATTTTTAATATTATTTTCTCGATTGTATTTTATTAATAGAAATAAATTATAGATAATATTTAATATATATATATATAAGGTAAAATATCTATTACAAAAAAAAAAACTTGTGCCGTAATTGTATCTTGTGTCTTAAGGTTCCAAAAGTTTTTTGCTTCTTAGGGTATCTTGTGCCTCAAATAACTCATCCTAGGATCATGCGCCACACAACATATCCTCATGTTCTTCTGTGACCAAATGATCCACCCTTGCTAGCTAGAATTGTTGATCATCTTGTCAATATTTTTTGTCGATTCTTAGAGGCTCTTAGCTTTTCTTTGTTTCTCTAAAATTTTACCTGCTAGATATTCATTTACTAATATCATGAAAACATGTTGTTGTTCTTAATTTCTCATAGGGCACGACATTATAAGTTGCATATGCCACCAGCTAGGCAACTAGTTTTAATAAACTTGTCATAAATTGGTCTCTAAGAGCTAAGATAAGGCTTGATTGATGATAATGATGATGACATATGTCATCTTTCTGATACATGCAGCACTGGCAAAGGCCCAACAGCTATTACTTGATGAACAAGAACGAAGCTACCTTCTTGGCCAAGTTAATGCAGCAAAAGGTAGAGTTCATGAATATCTTGTCGCATATGTGTTGGTGATACATGCATATTTGGCCTTCCACTTATCTCAACTCCAAGTTCTAATCAAGAGTGATGCTTAACAACTGGTGGAACTGCAGTGGAACTTATTTCAAAAAGGAAGAAACAATTGAAGAAAGATACAGCCACCAAATTGAAGTCGTTAGTCGATGAGGTAGGCTTTGTTATATTGACGCCCTCCATCCTTTCTGGAGCCATGACCCACCCCACTTGCTCCCATCTTTTCTGGGCTAGGCTAGGATTTCTGGAGCCGTGCTGGTTGCCCCTGGTTATGTTTATATTTGGCCAGAGCACGTGCCTTGCTTCCAACCTGGACTGTTTTATATTTGTGCTGGGTCCCAATTTTAGGCACCTCACCTGGGCTGATCCTTGATGCCTAAGTTTTCTACCTCTACTTTCAATATTTTTTCTCTCTTTTTTTTTTTTTTGCATTATTTTATGACTTCCTCCATGCTATTAATAGGGGATGAGTAGTGTGGGGGAGGGGGGGAATACAAAAAATAATATTGATATATTTAGAACTATAATATAAATGATATATATATATATATATATATATGATATATATACCGAGTTTGGCCTGCTACATGTTGATCCCAAGTTATCCTAGGTTTGGTATGGTTGCAAGGTCTACTGGCTAGCCCTTAATTTGTACTGTGTGTGTGTGTGTATATATATATATATATGATATATATGTAACTTAAAAATAGCATCATTATTATTTTATTTTAAAACTAAATATAAAATGAAAAATAATAATATAAAAATAAATAATATTCAATTTAATTAAATATGAAATATAAAAGTATAAGAAAAATTAATGCTCATGCTCCTGTAAGAATGTTAAAGTTTCAATATTGTGTAATTATAAATTTGACTTCCTACCTATAATAATATTCATAATAATAGAAAATATAGCCTCCAATGCTATAATGTGGGAGGGGTTAAAAGATCATGTGCTATTTTATATGAAATAAAAAATATGAATTCGTATGATTTCTATTAACTCATTGTGTTAGTATTTTTTATATTTAATATATAACATGATAGATTAATAATTTGTTTGTTTAAATATTTTGATTGCTTGCACCTAATTGATATATTACCTTATCATTTATTATTGATTAATTTAATAAAAAAATTATTTTTGAATATGATATTAATCTCCATACTTGGAGGCTTATGTCAATTATCATATTTATTTTTGTAATATTCATATAAGTGATTATCTAATATTTTAAATATTGGCAACAAATGCAATAAATTAGTAAAAAGATTATCCTATATATTAATATTTTTTATTTTATTTAAATAATTATGTAATTATCATATGAGTGTTCACTATATTATTTAGACACATAATTGATATTATATATGTATTTAAGTGTATTACAAGATATGAGAGTATATATAGATGAATAAAAGTCATCATATCTTAAAAAATCTTTAAAGAAATTTAAAAATAAAAAATCATACTTCATAATCAAGTTTATTTATTACAACTTTACTAATTTTACTATTCATGATATCAGATATAGCATATTGGTAACACATGAATCAAATTATAAAATTTATATTATTTATTAGATTTTTTAATATTTTTTTATTAATTTCAAATTACATTTTAATGAATGAGAAATTAATTCTAAGTCAATTTATATTTAGTTAATAATGTAGCACATACTACTAACATGATATTTCTTAGTTAGGGGATTTATGTAGTATTATTAAATATTATATTAAATATTATATTAAATATTATATTTTGTATTTTATCTTTCCTATAAATATTCACCAGACTATTATATGTTGTGGTATCATTATGAGGATGTAATATTACTTGAAATGCTAATTTTTTTATTTAGTTTTTAGTTTGAATAAATATATTAGATGATGACACATACGAAAAGAATATCAATCTAACTAGTTTATATTTTGGACATTACCTATATCACCCTATTATATTTTGTGATATTCTAATTTATTAATTATTTTTAAAATTCATAATTTTTAATAATATCAATTCTACATGTTGACAAATAGATGTTATGATATGTTGAAAATATATTATTTTAAGCAGAAGACTCATACTAATACTTATTCTATATATGTTATCTCTTGTAAACTTATAGTTATAAACAAGATAATATTTCTCCTAGAACAAGTCATCTCTATACTAAGAAATTACATGAGCATTTCAAGGTCATTCATATGAAATTATGATTGAATATACTTCTTGAGTTGAGTGATTCACAATAAATAATTTTATTTTATTAAAATATCATCTACGTACATAATAAGTAAATTTATTTTATTGTTAGGACTTTTATGTAGAACAAAAGGATGTATAACAAACTCGTGTAAATCAGAGGAGGCAATTGTTTGTAAAATTCTTGTAAATCAAACTTTTCCCTAATTGTTTTAGGTCATATAGTACATTTTATAATCTATAAATTATATTTGATTGTGTTGCTCAAAACCTAAATAATTTCTTCATATATCTTCATCAAAATTATTGTGAAGAAAAGTAGTTTAACTTATGTATCATATATTTGTGAGATGATAATAACATACGAATTTTTATGAAGAATATCTTGATTATTAGAGAGAAAATATGCTAGTAGTTCATACTAAATATTTGAATAAATCTCTTTACTATATGTCTTGTCTTGATGTGATTTATCTTTTTATTTTTGAATTTATCTTTATAGTGAACACACATGCAATTAATAATCTACTTTCTTGTAGGTTGTGATATTAGTTCTTCTAGCTTATTGGAGTGAATGATATTTATTTTTTCTAACATGGTCTGAGACCATCTTAGGTAAGATTCAAGAGGAGACATGTATGTCTTAATATCATCAAGAGAAGTAAAAAAAACATAAAAGAAAGGAGAATTAGTATATGACATACTTGTGATCGAGTGATAAGTATAATTCTTTTATCCCTTTAGAGAATAATTTGAAAGTTAAGATCAGAGGGATTGACTAAAATACACATGTTTTTTTTTTCAGGGTTTGTAGCACTCGCTCACACATCCAACCTAAGATTTATTTTTTCTAAGGTATTACTCCTAGGACCGATGTTCTGAGAGAATGTGCCATGTATCATAGATTTTTTATTCTCTCTCTCTCTCCCTCCTAACTCTTTTCATATTATCTCTCATCCCCCATATATGGGCCTTGGGACCCAGGATTGGAACAAGCAAGGCCTAGATCCAGTAATAATATTAGGACATTTTATAAAGACACCTTGGGGCACGCATCCAGCATCTCTGGTGATCAAACTCGTGTCCTTTAGGATTAAATAGTCTTTTCCTTTTGTATTTTATACTATCATACTGTTGATTCATCACAAGATGTAAGATAAGTATGATGAATCCATTTAATTCGAAGAGCATCATCTTCCTTTAAGTGGATTCATCGAAGGATCTTGATGACAATAGTTTTGTTCTAATGTAAGATGGAAATAAGGCGTAGATTATAATAGTGAGATTTAATATGGAGCTCATAACTTCTTTCATAACTTTTTCAAAGATGATATTTGATTTATAAGAGTCTTTTCTATAAAGCCCTTCGCAAGAGAGTCGACTGATGCCAGATTAGCTTTAAAAAATGATTATAAATCATCTGCACACATTAAATGTATTAATCCATTGATTCCCAATTGTGATAAACTAGGGTTCTATCTGTTCTACTAGATACTCTGCCCTTAAATCATGTGGAGGGACTCTTAGATGTCGTTTTAACTTTTTTATATCTTCTCCTCCCTCTTCTCTCCTTCTTCCCAAACTCATCTAATAATATGGGTATATAATTTAGTCAATAAATTTAATTAAAATAATTTTTTTATCATAGATATTTTGTTACGCATCAAATGACATAAATAATGACGAAAAATAATTGATAAATATAGTAGTTTAGTAAATATTTTCAAGTCTCATTTTTTAATTAAAAATTAGTAATAACATTTTTATATCGTATAATATTTTTTTTAGGATTAATTGTGGAGGAAAAAGATAGAAACTCTTTGAAATTGTAAAATTAACCTCTCTCATTTTTTTTAATAGAAGAATAATTTCTTTTTGACATAAATATCCTTCAACTCTTCAATTATTTACATGTGTATGTTGAAAGAGATAGTTATTTTTGCAAGAAAAGGATAAGGGTATTTTTGTCTAGAGAGAATTATTTTTGAGTGAAGATCAACCTCCAATGGTTGGTGATATAATTCATCAGGCAGAGTTTTTTGTCCCGACGATTATTTATAGCTCTTGGACATCAAACTCGTAGCCTCCAAGGAGGTGCGAATCTAACATCTAATCAATCAAAATAGCATGCCGTTGATAATTATTTTATCTTTTATTATTGTCTTGTCTAAGTATTTTCTTATCATTTTTTCCCCCTATGATTATTCAGTGCTCCATCTCTAGCGCCAACTTGGGATTCTCGTCTTAATCAAATTCATTGATTCTTTTATATATCGTCATTCTTTTATGATATGCTCATCTTAATCATGAGGGTTAGTTAATTCTTGCACTAACTTTGCGTGGTCATCTCTTTCATGATGCAGGCAAACCTTGAGCATGAGAGAACCGATGGGTTCCAAGCGGAGCTCAAAGCTAAGGTTCGAGAATTGTTGACCGAACAAGAATGGCGTAGAAGAAAAATGCAAATGAGGGTATTCGATCCCCTTGCCATCCATATCTTGTTTTGGATACGTACACACACACACATATATATATGCATACATACATACATACATACATATATACATACATATATATACATATACATATATATCACTACACACACACACACATATATATATGCATACATACATACATACATACATATATACATACATATATATACATATACATATATATAACTACACACACACATATAGACACATACATACATACATATATATACAGACATACAAACATATATGTATAGCATGGATTAAAATATCAATTTTTACGGATATATTGGTACTTGGATTTTACGGATATATCGAAGATATATCGGTGTGTATTTGCATATGAGCACCAATCAAGGATAGCTATATTAGTTTTAATGGATATATTGATACTTAGAATTTACGGATATATCGGAGATATATCGGTAAATATATCAGAAATTTTTATCATTGATGTATAGACATATATATACATGTATACATATATATATAAACATACATATATTCATACACACACACACACACACACACACACACACAGACATACATACATACATACATTCATATATATACATACATACATTCATATACATACATATATACATACATACATACATATACAGACATACAAACATATATGTATAGACACACATATATACATGTATATATATATACATATAAAGATAGATATATATATATATATATATATATACAGACATACATTCATACATATATATACAAACATACATACATACATTTATATATATGTATATACATACATACATCAATACACACACACACACACACACACAAACATACATATATACAGACATACAAACATATATGTATAGACACACATATATACATGTATATATATATACATATAAAGATAGATATATATATATATATATATATATATATATATATATACAGACATACATTCATACATATATATACAAACATACATACATACATTTATATATATGTATATACATACATACATCAATACACACACACACACACACACACACACACACACACACACACAAACATACATATATACAGACATACAAACATATATGTATAGACACACATATATACATGTATATATATATACATATAAAGATAGATATATATATATATATATATATACAGACATACATTCATACATATATATACAGACATACATACATACATTTATATATATGTATATACATACATACATCAATACACACACACACACACACACACAAACATACATGCATAAATTTACATACATACAAATGTACATATATGTATGCGGGTGTGATCATTGAAAATTTTGAATTTTCGTTCATGTTTTGAAAATTTTATTGGAGTTTATCATGATTTAGATATCAGAAGAAGAAGGAAGATTGAAGAAAGACGATGAAGAACAAAAAGAGATGTGGAAGAGAAAGCGGGAACACGAGGAACAATGGGAGGGGACACGAGAACAAAGGGTTGGTTTCTTTAAGCTGGTGGCTATAGGAAAGTTATAAATCAGCTTGATTTAATTTAATCTCGAATCTCTCTTTCTGGGCATCAACCGGAACTGTGATATGTTTTGTTGGGCGCCCGGGCTAGAAATGTTCACTAGAGCATGCGGGGGTGGTGAGCCGCCTCGTGCTTACATTCTCCATTGATGAAAAATATTGGGGGTAGGGTAGTCTTTTTCATTACTCTCCCTCTTCTTGTGACCTTCTCTCTCAATCATTTCAGGTTTCAAGTTGGAGAGATTTTATGAAGACCGCGAAAAAAGTTAGATTTCTTTTTTTTTTGTACCAATTTACTCCCTGCCACACACACTCACAATTGCACACATACCCACACACACTCGTGCGTGCGCACACACACACACGCACGCATGCACACTCACTCACTCTTTACTTGGCTAGTGTGAAATCAAGGTAGTGTTTATATCATGAGGATTTGGGTTTGATTCCTATCAAGGTAGCATTCTATATTTGTACCAATTTACTCTCTCTCCCACACACACACACACACACACACACACACAAAATCACGCACACACACTCACACACACACACACTCATTAGTGTTGGCTAGTGTGAAATCAAGGTAGTGTTCATATCATGAGGATTTTAGTCGATTAAGCTCCAAAATGGTCAACTTATCAAAAAAAAATTGATCTCATTGCTCACACACATTTGGTTGCATTAGTGTACTCTTGAGCGCGCGCGCACACACACACATGCATATACACGCATACACCCTTGGTGATGCCATTGCGAACCTCATAAGGTGGTGTTTATATCATAAGATTCTTATCTGTGAATTGCGAATATGATTCAACAATATATACTTACTTGGAGGTGGAACTAGGGTTTCTTACTTAAATTTACTAAAAATTTAGTTAATTAAACTCAAAATTGAGCTCATTGCACACATGTATAGTTACGCATTGTGTTGCGCCATATAGTTACACATATTTACACGCATACACACAGTGCGTGCTTACATGTGTACACATGTAAGCTCGCACACACACACACACACACACGCATGCATATAGTGACATTTCAGAATACAAAACACACGAACCATCTTGGGCTAGGGCTAGCCGTTAGTATGTGGAGATGAGTTTTTTGATGTTTGAATATACAAGGTGGTCATACACTGACTGAACCTGACATGATCATTTCATTGAGCTAGGGCTAGCCGTTGGCTTGACCGCAGGCTAGCCTCCCAGCGTGAACCATCTCGGGCTAGTCCTGGCTCATCCCTCATGCTGCGGCACTAACCTGAATGCCCAACGGGCTCCTTAAACATGCAGCAGGGTCTGTTTGCCACCGCTACTCTTTGCCATAACAATTAATATCTAATTGTTTTGTAGGGTAAAAAAGGAGAAATCCGGCCTCCAAAGCTTAAGACAGAGGACCCCAACAAGTCTTACGTTCAGCGCCCTATAAAGAGAGGGTAGGTGCCCTACTACCCTTTCGATCTATGGCTGCCTCTTCTGATTTAAAGGTAGGTTTTAATAAAAAATGCATTTTTTTTGCAATTTTTTTTTTCAAGCCAGGAATAGTCTGCAGAATGTAAATGCTCTCATCAACAATAGGTAGAAATAATTAACCTAGGACTTTTGCTGATTATAGTTACTCTTTTTATTATTATTTTATTAATATTAATATTATTATATTTATTTTTTTAACTTCCAAATTTACACTTCCTGTAAATGATTTGTCATTATCTGGCCATTGGTGGAGCCCACTTTACATGTAGTGAAATATCTGCATAATATATTGCATAAAAAAAAAAACTTGATTTGGACTACGTAACAATGTTTACATAAAAAAAAAATAAAAAAAATACATAAAACTAAATATATATGCTTTACGAAACCATATATTTCATAACAATGGAAAAAATTTATTTATCTATTATAATAATAAACTGTCGGAATCTTTTTTTTTTTTTAAATGAAAATATCTTTTTACGAAAATTAAATTTACAAGAATACAAACTTGTGTGTATATGAATATAGATACGCGCGCGCGCGTCGCGCTCGCTCACACTCATTATTGTTTATCATAGCATTAACTTTTTTGTGAATAATACTGAACATCTAGACTAAGGCACATATATAAGGGATAATACTGTATGATTTGACTTTGAGGGACAAATCTTGAGAAACAATCTCACAATAGTAAAAACATGTGGATACGCATACACACACACAAAAACACAAGCAAATGCACACACAAACACTTACACAAACACCCACAAACACTAATGCACAAATGCACTCACAATTACAAATACACATGCACCCACAAGCACAAATACACGCACCCACAAACACAGATACACACGCACCCACAAACACAGATACACACGCACCCACAAACACAGATACACACGCACCCACAAACACAGATACACACGCACCCACAAACACAGATACACACGCACCCACAAGCACAAACACGCACCCACAAGCACAAACACACGCACCCACAGACACGCACTCACAAACAGACATGCACCCACAAACACAGACGCACTCACAAACACAGACACATGCACCCACAAACAGACACACACGCACCCACAAACACAGACACACACGCACCCACAAACACAGACACACACGCACCCACAAGCACAAATACACACACCCACAAACACAAACGCACCCACAAGCACAAATACACAATCGCACCGACAAGCACAACTACACAAAGCCATCCACAAGCACAAATACAAAAACGCACCCACAAGCACAAATACACAAACTAACACCTACACACAAACAAGCACAGACACCAACACAAAAACCCACAGGCTCAAAAAAACACACGCACAAAAACACAAACAGATGCATCAAATTTATCATAATTCATCTCCACGTGACTGCAGATTTTTAAGGTGAAAGATACAGTTGCAATATAGAATGCCCACAATCAAAGTAATACAATGTCCACAATTTGCAAATGCAAGCCCATAAATATTTTATATCACATTTACATATTTGATGATGACAATCATGTGAGAGAGCAAAACCACATCAAGCCTAAAAACAAATAGACAAGACAAAGAAATACAAGAAAACCACCAAATGAAGAGAGAGAGAGAGGGGGAGAGAGAGGGGGGGAGAGAGAGAGAGAGAGAGACCCCACAATTTTACAAGCTCTTAGAACACAACTCGAGCCCCCCACCTGACATTGAATTTGTATCTTCATATCCAAGCAAGGCACTGGGCTTGGTACCCCTGTGAATGTGGTGGAGTTGGCCGAGCAGCTGCAATCAAGACCTATACAGATGCCATGGGCCACGGGTTGGGGCAAAGTTTGGCAGGAGATGCATGAATCAGGCTTGTTATATCCAGGCTAGAGATCTTTCATTAACCACGGGAGGCCGCCCTCGGGTCGGCGTCGGAGGCCGATTTGCATTCAGCTCCTACCACGCACCCAAAAAAAAAAAAAAAATTAAAAATTAAAAAAAAATAAATGACATAAAATAAATTCTAGGGAGAAAAAAGTAATTTTAATGAAACCTGCATCCAAGTATCTTCGACGTGCCGTTCTGGGGATGTTTCCGGAGAGGATATTGGCGGCGGTAGAGGATGGATGAGCTTCGGAACCACCACCAAGTCCCTTCCTAGAACTAATATTGCCCCCGCATTGTTTGCCGTACCTACACAAATAACTGGCCGAGGTGATTCTACAATGCAACAATACATACTTACATATACATACATATAAATATACGCACATACATATATATATATATGTGTGTGTGTGTGCGCGAGTGTGTGTGATTATATACGCACATACATATGTTTCCTTTGTCAATCAAACTATCATAATATTTGCATAATTGTGTCTATTCGCGTGCATATATGGATTTTTTTATACATGCATGCGTGCATACATACATGCATGATACATATGTATATTTGTGTCTATATGTGCCTATGCATGAGTATTTCTTTATACACAGATACACAGATACATACATAAATACACACACACACACACACACATATATATATCTTTTTTGTTTTGTCTAGTCCCACCCAATTACTAGTGTGTGTGTGTGTGTATCTATTTGTGTTTATATATATGATTGTCTATGCACACACACACACCCACATACAACACACATGTGTGTGTGTGCGTGTGTGAGTGTGGGTGTGTGGGTGTGTGCACGCGCATAGATGTGTCTATATATGAGTGTTTGTTTATAAATACATACGTATAAACAAACACATATCAGCATAAATAGACAAATATAAGCACAAATATATATAGACTAACACACACTAATCATGACGGTGGTAAGCAGGGCACACGCATCTTCGCAAGGTGATAAAACAAGAGACGCTCTCAATCCATAGTTAAGATTGCACATCATGAACCCTAAATCACAAACCTGGGAGCATGCAAACCCTAATGGTTTGAACCCTAATCTCAAGATTCATTATTTTCAACTACACAATCACAAACGAGACAATCACAATGGGGCCCACAATACGATAGTACAAATGGGAAAATCCAAATGCACACCCCCCAGATTAGAAAAGAAAGAAAAGAAGAGGAGAGAAAAACATAGACATGTAAAAGGCAACACTTTACCGCAGTAATTTGTGGCCGAGAATAGAGTAATGAGGTGTCCTTGGGCAAAGCGTTCGAATCCGTCCATCACACATTCATGAGCACGCACAATAAGCTGGAGATCGTTGTTGCTGCAGAACTCCATCACTCGATCCGGCTGCAACCAAATCCTTCCCCGTGTTCATCACAATGAACACTATCATAGATAAAGCCACCACTAGACATTTCCGCTACTTGAGCGAGATAGAGGGAGAGAGGGAGAGAGGGAGGGAGGGAGAGAGGGAGAGAAAGGAGAGAGGGAGAGGGAGAGGGAGGAGAGAGAGGGAGAGGGAGAGGGAGGAGAGAGAGGGAGAGGGAGAGGGAGGAGAGAGAGGGAGAGGGAGGAGAGAGAGGGAGAGGGAGAGGGAGGAGAGAGAGGGAGAGGGAGAGGGAGGAGAGAGAGAGGGAGAGGGAGAGGGAGGAGAGAGAGAGAGAGAGAGAGGGAAGGAGGGAGAGAGAGAGAGAGGGAAGGAGGGAGAGAGAGATGGAGGGAGGGGGGGAGAGAGAGATGGAGGGAGGGGGGGAGAGAGAGAGAGAGAGAGAGAGAGAGAGAGAGGGAGGGAGGGGCAGCAGACATGGTTGGTATCTACAAGCAATCAGCACTAATAATACTCACCCCAAAAGTTACTAGCCCGGGACCTCTAGCATTCGGCCGCAATCCTTCTACGCTATCATTCTCCGTAGGATCCGACCTGAAGAGAAACATAAGGTTTGTTACATCACCAAACTCATGCTATGTGATGTAAACTAATATCAATAAAAAACATGATATCTCAACTGCTTGACCCAAGTGCATGCAAACACACATGTATGCATACACACATACACATGCAAACACACACACGCACACACATATGTGTGCGTGTGTGTGTTTGCTTGTGTGTGTGCTGATAGAAAAATCACAAAGGAATAATCTCTATATGGTAGAAGAAGGTTGTAGAAATTATACTCAGTGCACGAGATTCTCATTTTAGCACTTGGACTAAGAGAGTCGTAATAAGGCATACCTATTAAACAAGATTCATATTTTGGCACAAGATTTTCATTTTACCCAAAGCCTTGTTCTTCAAAGTCAAAAAAAAAAAAAACTACCTCTAATGAGTCTGGAATTTAAGATTTATCACAATTGGATGAATATTCTTATCATTATACTAAGACATGACCTCCAATATATACATACAAATACACACACACACACACACACACACGTATACATACAAACACGCACACACTCACATGTATGTGTGTGTGTGCGTGTGTGTGTGTGCTGATAGAAAAATCACGATGGAATAGTAGTATAATCTTTCAGAGCATCATTTTGCTTTGAAAAAACTCTATGTGGTAGAAGAAAGTCGTAGAAAATTATACATAGTACACAAGATTCCCATTTTAGCACATGAACTAAGAGAGATTAATATTTCAACAATCTTACTGCCGAAAGCAAAAATCAAAGAAATTGCATCTGATGAGTTTCAAATATGAGATTTTAGCACACACATGCAACATAAAAACTTCATAGACGATTAGACAATATATACGCACTAGATGGAGGTCATAGTAAATCGTAGCTATTGCACAAAATTCTCATTTTAGCACAAGATCTAAGAGAAATTAATATTTTGACAATATTACCCCTAAAAATAAAGAAAATTGCATCTAACAAGTCTTAAATACGAGATCTACTATCATTGGATAAAAACCCTCACACACACACACACACACACACACACACACATGTTCTGATATGTTTACTAACCATTGGAGGGGAACCACGGATGATCCATGGAAAAACCCAAAAAAAGAAAAAGAAGAAAAAGAAGAAAAAGAAGAGTTTGTTCACCAACCATAAGAGATCCATGAGCACAACAGACCCAGCTTCCATGGTAATTGGGCGCTGAAGACTATCGATCTGTTCCAAGTGATTTATAGAGCGACCAATGCCACCATGCATACAAATGATTTTCTTCTCGATTAGCGCAGCCAAAGGAAGCCAATTGAACAAGCGATTTATCCGATGCCAAACCCAAATTCCATCTCTCTCGCCCTGTTCATCAACCAGCCAGCAGCCATTAACAAAGCCACTCCAAACTAAAAGAGAAGCTGCTCCAGCATAGCATGGAAGATGAAGTACCATTCGTTCTATGCATTCGATACGAAACCCAAACAGCGCATTAATGTCTGCAGCTTCATGGTTCCCACGAATTAGATGTACATTGTGGGGATACTCAACCTGCAAAAAACACACTTATCAGTGCCTAATCTGCTCTTATTGAATCAAAATGTGTATAATCCAAGTGATTATTAGGCACTAATTGATGCGCTATTGGTCTCCTGCGAGAACAAAATTGAACCCAATAATACCTTCAAAGCAAGCAGAAGAGTAATGGTCTCCAGGCTATGTTGGCCCCGGTCCACATAGTCTCCCAAGAAGAGATAGTCAATATAACTGAGGGTAGAAAAGGAGAAAAGAAGTAAACATGCTTGTAAGGCTACTCGATTGTACGAATGAACATTAAAAAAGCTTACTTTTCTCATTGGGTATCAAAATGAAAATAAAACAAAGCAATTAGCCACGAGAAATATTATCTGATTATTGATATTGGTGATAATGACAAGTATCTTCGTCTAAGGGCAATTATGTCATTATGCGATAGCAAATATCTCTGTCATAATACTACTGTGTGTATTTAGTTGACATTCATAGGATGCAGCTTCTCTGACTATCGCTGACAAGTCTATCAAGATATTAATCTCTCACAGAGCAGGAACCATGTATAATGGGCATAGTCTCTATTGATAGTAGCGATGAACATGAGCGATTATAATAGTGTGATCTTGAAGATTTTTGAAAAGCTACTCAATTATATTAATGAACAATCAAAAAAAAAAGGTTTACCTAAAAAAAATTATAAAAAATTGTCTGATTTTCACCTAAAAGTATCTTCGTCTAAGGGCAATTATGTCATTATGCGATAGCAAATATCTCTATCATAATACTACTGTGTGTATTTAGTTGACATTCATAGGATGCAGCTTCTCTGACTATCGCTGACAAGACTATCAAGATATTAATCTCTCACTGAGCAGGAACCATGTATAATGGGCATAGTCTCTATTGATAGTAGCGATGAACATGAGCGATTATAATAGTGTGATCTTGAAGATTTTTGAAAAGCTACTCAATTATATTAATGAACAATCAAAAAAAAAAGGTTTACCTAAACAAAAATTATAAAAAATTGTCTGATTTTCACCTAAAAGTATCTTCGTCTAAGGGCAATTATGTCATTATGCGATAGCAAATATCTCTGTCATAATACTACTGTGTGTATTTAGTTGACATTCATAGGATGCAGCTTCTCTGACTATCGCTGACAAGACTATCAAGATATTAATCTCTCACAGAGCAGGAACCATGTATAATGGGCATAGTCTCTATTGATAGTAGCGATGAACATGAGCGATTATAATAGTGTGATCTTGAAGATTTTTGAAAAGCTACTCAATTATATTAATGAACAATCAAAAAAAAAAAGGTTTACCTAAACAAAAATTATAAAAAATTGTCTGATTTTCACCTAAAAGTATCTTCGTCTAAGGGCAATTATGTCATTATGCGATAGCAAATATCTCTATCATAATACTACTGTGTGTATTTAGTTGACATTCATAGGATGCAGCTTCTCTGACTATCGCTGACAAGACTATCAAGATATTAATCTCTCACAGAGCAGGAACCATGTATAATGGGCATAGTCTCTATTGATATTAGCGATGAACATGAGCGATTATAATAGTGTGATCTTGAAGATTTTTGAAAAGCTACTCAATTATATTAATGAACAATCAAAAAAAAAAAGGTTTACCCAAACAAAAATCATAAAAAATTATCTGATTTTCACCTAAAAGTATCTTCGTCTAAGGGAAATTATGTCATTATGCGATAGCAAATATCTCTTTCATAATACTACTGTGTGTATTTAGTTGACATTCATAGGATGCAGCTTCTCTGACTATCGCTGACAAGACTATCAAGATATTAATCTCTCACTGAGCAGGAACCATGTATAATAGGCATAGTCTCTATTGATATTAGCGATGAACATGAGCGATTATAATAGGGTGATCTTGAAGATTTTTTAAAAGCTACTCAATTATATTAATGAACAATCAAAAAAAAAAGGTTTACCTAAACAAAAATTATAAAAAATTGTCTGATTTTCACCTAAAAGTATCTTCGTTAAGGGCAATTATGTCATTATGCGATAGCAAATATCTCTGTCATAATACTACTGTGTGTATTTAGTTGACATTCATAGGATGCAGCTTCTCTGACTATCGCTGACAAGACTATCAAGATATTAATCTCTCACTGAGCAGGAACCATGTATAATGGGCATAGTCTCCATTGATATTAGCGATGAACATGAGCAATTATAATAGTGTGATCTTGAAGATTTTTGAAAAGCTACTCAATTATATTAATGAATAATCAAAAAAAAAAAGGTTTATCTAAACAAAAATTATAAAAAATTGTCTGATTTTCACCTAAAAGTATCTTCGTCTAAGGATAATATTATTTTTATTCAATGGGAAGTGCCTTGTTGAAGCATTTTAAGTCTCGAGTTCGATACTCATAAGATGTAATTTCTCTGATTATCATGAATAAGACTATCAAGATATTAATTTCTTATAGATCCAGCATAATGCATGAGTCGTGTAGACTGGATATGCCCTTTATTGACATTAATGATGAACAAGAGCGAGGGCAATAGTGTAATCTTGGATATTTTCAATAACAAAGTAAAAATTATCTAAATGTGATTCGCATAATCATGAAAAATGAAATTGAAAATAACATATTATATAGATATCATAATATGAATTGATCAATTAAAATATAATCTCAACAAAGAAATAAATTATCTAAAAAAATAAAATATTTATTAGTGATATCCATATAATTCATCCACATAAAAATAAAAAAATATGCAATCACATTAATATCATATTTAGAAGTTGTGTCTTGGAGTGATGATAAGTATATTCGTTCAAACACGATAGATCTCAAGTTTGAGGCTCAATAGAAGTAAACTCTTCAATTTTTAGGGATAATACTATCAAGATATTAACTTGTCACAAATCAAATACTACGCGTTAGACTTCGTACTATGTATGATCTTTATTACTATCATATTTAATATCAAGTCTAATAAATATTACCATCTCACTTGAACTATACATTAATTATGTACTCTATGTATTCTATTTTCATTTTATATTCTAATGAGACACATACATAATAAAAAAAAAAGAAAATTTATCTAAAGCATTCATATATTGCATAACAATGCTACAAGAATTTGAAAATAAATATGAAAAAAAAAATACAATAATATTTAACATAATAAAAAAAAACTTGCCTAAAATATGTATGATGAAGTTCATTTTATGTTCTTTTTAAAATCAATAACTACAATGAACACCTAGCAACAATCAAGCAACATTCTCTCAAAAATAAGCTTGTTTTCTAGTATGACCAAAGTAAAGTGCATGTCTCAGGCATTACGACATGGCACAACACAAGAATATTAGCATAATCAAGAAAATAAAGAAAAAAACTTAAAATAATACTAAAGAAAAAGGGTGAAGATGTATCATATCATTTTTATTTTTTCCAAAAAATAACTAAATAATTAAGGTAAGTGAAATAACTAAACAAGTAGCCAAAATTTCTAGTAGTATTAAAGTGCCACCAAGAATTAGTAATATAGATATTTGATAATAAATTATAGAAAAAAAAATCAAATTAAATATAATATGAGAGGATTGGAGAAGAAAGATATTGCTATTACAATTAATGATTTGAGAAATTTAGTATTTAACTATCATAACTGTTATATATAATTTATTTTGATTTTTATTTTGTATAATCAAATATGTTTCTATTTTAATATTTTCATGTAAATACGGAAAAAAATATATTAATATGTTGGGAATGCAGCAATAGCACAATAATGAAGATCCCAAAGAATTTTTGGAGCAGAACCCGACAAGTCCAAGTGATATGACCCGCTTCGTCGTTAATATAAATTGATTTCATTTATGTTTTTTGGTCTGTTGTAATTTTTGGCGTGGAACTGTTCATCTCCGTTTTTTTCTCCTCTTTGCATGATTTTTATCAATGACTGCTTATGCACACATACTATAAGAAAATCTGATATTCATTCTGTTTGATTATAATCTATAAATGCATAAATATTTTTCTGGTGAATGTAGTTAATCATGTTGAACGACTAGTGAACCACATTATTTCGTGTGTTTCTATTGTGTTTTTTTAATTTTTTCCATGACTTTGTTGGATTGTAATTGTAGATATATATATATATATATATATATATTATTTATTGTTCTTTGTTGTTATCTTCTTCTGAATCTCTAAAATCATAATCATAGAAGCGAAATTGCCCAATAATAACACTACAATAACTAGTATGAAAAAAATAAAATAGCAAATATCTAATCTCTATAACATGATTGTTACCTTTGATTTGGCAAATCAATCAATAAGATCAAAATTATTGATAATAATAATACACAAGGTTATAAAAATATCAATGATATGATTAGCAAAAAATTCATAGTACTCCTCACTAATGATGGTGATTATCTTGTGAAAAAGTTGTGTCGACTATGAAATATAATAAATAGACTACTTTACCACCAACATGATAATCCAATTGACAAAAAAATAATGGATGCTTAAATCTTGAGGGCATGAGTTTGATTCTCAGAAATACCATATACATTTCCCCAAGATGCTTCTCATATCGCTATCATACAGTTCAAATGGATGCTTTACTTGCTATGACCCTAAGACCCAGAGGATCATATATATAAGCTAAGAAATAGTATTGATCAAGTCCAGAAGGTGGAGGGTGGAGGACAAAAAAAACAAATAGCCTTATTTTTGCTCCCTGCAAATTGAAGGAGCAATTCTTAAGACTTGTAATCCAACATGAATTTTGAATATGGCTAATAGTAGTGATCATCATATTATAAGTAGAAACCTCTCTCTCACAATCAGTACAAATAAATACTTGTTTGTGGCTACAAAGTTGAGTAGAGAAAATAAAATACAAATTTCCAAGAGAATGTATATAAATAATCACAGATGACTACTTTAATTCCTTAATCAATACAAATATAGCTTATTTCAAACCCAAATGCTACAAAGAATTATGGGACAAGCAATGAAGCAAGTCAAGAACACTATTATGAATTATATTTACCAAGGAAGCATGGATACGGCTTCCTATAGGCGTGTCCGCGTGTCGAACACTCGAACACAGTACGGATACGTGTCCGATACACCACGTGACGTATCGTTGATCAATTCGTATCCATGCCAACAATGTCCGACGAAGTCGCCCATTATGGCCGATTCTAAGAGCGGCGCAAGTGAGCACGATTCTGTAGGACGGCGGGGGTGGGTGCGATTCTGTGGATGAAGCAGGGGGCGAGCGTGATTTTGGGGAAACAGGGGGCGTGCGCGATTCCGTGGAGAGGTAGGGCATGATTTGGGGGGGGGGGGGGGGGCATGATTTTTATAAAATAAAATATTTTTATTTTATAAAATAAAAAAATTATATTTTTATATAAAATAAGATTATTATTAAATATTATTTTATAAAATAAGATAATTATAAATATTATCTTATAAAATAAAATAAAATAAAATATTTTAATTTTATAGAATAAAATATATATTTATTTAATAAAATAAAATATATTATTTTATTTTATAAAATACCTAATATTTATAAATAATAATTTTATTTTTATTTTTATTTTTTTTATCATGCCGTATCCTAGCCGTATCCGTATCTTAGTTTTTTTGAATTTGCAGTGTCCTCATATCCTGCCGTATCGTATCCCAGTGTCCGTGATTCTTTGATATTTATTTACTCAACTAGTCTCGAGTTTAATGAGTGTGCAATAACTTGAGCTACAATAAAACATGAAAAAAAGATAAGTATCAAACAATTTCAATTTTATTCATTTAGGATCAATAAATAAGCCCAAAACCTAAGTAAAATTTCTCTTAACCACCAAAACAAATCTCTAAGTTAGATGTTCACTAAGTATAATTATCATGGATCAATCTTTGTTATATAATCAACGAGGATAGGAAAAAAAAAGTTGCACTCAATACATAAGTTTCTCAGTTAGTATAATGTTTGACATATAATCATTGAGGTGCTTACCCTAAATCAATTAGCATTCAACTCATTCCAACTCCAAGATGGACATTTTAATTCTAATTCTATGATAAATTATTGAATCTCATGAGTCGTAATGAGATTCATATCTATCCTCTTACCAAAACGTGATGGCACTTCTAATTTCCAAAATGTATCCTTAAGTAAGTCCCTAACTAGAGAAAAATTTAAATATAAAAACCTAGGGACTAAAAGAGAATTCAAAGGATGCAATTTTAACTTTGGAAATTCAAGTTTGGGAATCTTTCAGGCTCTGCAAGACTGAAGTTGCAAAGCTACCAAGGCAAGCAAATTGCAGCTAAGAATGCATCTCAAATAGCCCAACTTGAAAGAACATGTTGACAACAGCACTTACGCAATATCTCCGGCAGTAGAGGGGGCACCATACTCATCAAAGAGGCGCATAAGATCTCCAAATTGCCCATGCAGATCACCAAATATCTTGATGGGAGCCTTGAGCTGTAAAACACTTGGTTCACTTGAAAGTATCTTTTCAGCACCGTCACAGACATCTGCTATTTCATTGCAATCCAAAAAAAATTGGCGCCGAACAGGAGGCTTCCACCCACGAGGTTTTAGCAGATGCGTGATCACCTGAAGAACAGAAGGATGTGATTGGCATTAGAAGATCAATGACACAAGATTATCAGCTTAAAGAAAATACAGATCAGGCATAAAATTAATGCATAAATATCTTATACATCAAGTTTGTAAGATAGATAACCAAGCTAATCCTGGCTTTAATTTAACCTTTCGTGAACATATTCTCAATTTAGTAGCTAGCATGAACATGTAATGAAACAATAAAACTATTATAAATCTTTTTCTGAATAAAACAATAAATTTTTTTTTCACCTCCCCCCAATCCCCCCTCTTACCAACCTCATGGTAGAGGTGTCAAACGTGCCGGGCCTGGCCGGCCCGGCCCGGCACGTTCTTATACCGTGCCCGGGTTAAGATATTCGCGTGCCGTGCCGTGCCTGGCCCGGCACGCCGGCACGGGTCCATCCCGTGCCGGTTCACGCGTGGCACTGGCGGCGTGTCACGCGTGCCGTGGCGTGAGTCGTGAGTCACGACTCACGGCTTGGATTTTCGTGAAACTCAACTTGAGTTTTGAACATCAGAGCTTCCTACAGTGCACCTTGCACGTGACTGACCTCATTACTTTTACCGGGTAATATATTTTATGTTTTTTGTACTTTCTCTCTCTAAAGCTTCTTTCTCTAGAAAAACTTACGAAAAATAAAAAATGACAAATACACCTAACACGTTTTTAAATTTGGAAAATGAAAATGTTAGTGTTACACAGACGTCCGTGGCTCCTGAAACTTTGGTTTCTCCTGTCGTCTCAGCCAAAAATTCTAAAAAACAAAAAACTAGGAGGACTTCTGTAGTTTGGACACATTTTAAAATCATAACACAAGTAGATGTTAGGGTGAGGAACATGAAATGGCACAGTGCAAATATTGTATGAGACTTTTAACATGCAAGAGTACATGTGGGACTGGGCACCTCAAGAGGCATGCTGAAATATGCTCCAAAAAACATGGACCCTTAGATCCTAGGCAAACCCAACTTGGCACTACATTTTTTGAGACTGGATCTAGTTCAGTCTCAAAGTTTACTCTCTTCGTATACTCCAGCGAGTTGGGTAGGGACGGCATGGCCAGGCTCATCACATTGATGGGTCTTCCGATCAGATTTTCGGAAGATCCGAGGGTAGTGCGCATCATGCAGACTTATTTTCAGTCATCCTATCGTAGGATTCCTAGGTCCACATCTAGGAGTGACATACTAAAGATATATAAGTTAGAAAAACATATAATAATTAAGGAATTTTTGGCATTTAGTGGAGTGGTGTCCGTGACGTCCGATATATGGACATGTCACGATGATTCTTCTTATGCATGTCTCACGAGTCATTATGTAGATTCTAACTGGACAATCAATAAAAAAATATTAGGATTCATTGAGATTCTTCATCCTCATGATGGCCCGGCCATTTTTGAGTAATTGATGAAAATATTTAGGGAATATAAAATTCAAAATAAAATTTTTAGTGTCACTTTCGATAATGCTGCGAATAATGGAGTAGCGATCAATATGTTTGTTAGGAATATTAGAGACGCACCTTTAGGAGAGATCTTTCATGTCAGATGCATGTGTCATGTGATTAACCTGATAGTTCAAGCGGGTATGAAGGTGTGTTCCCCCGCGTTGGAAAATATACATAATGCACTCAAGTATATTCGCACTCCTCGCAGACTACAAGAGTTTGGTAATCTCTGTTTGTCTGTGAATCTTAAGAAGAAGAAATTCCAATCAGATGTGAGACATCGTTGAAATTACACGTACCTGATGTTGGAATCATGTGTTGGATACGAACACATGATATCCGACTACGTCAATAGTAAGAGTGGCGAACTTATTATTGACGACACTGACTGGGCTTCAGGAATTTCATTTATGAAATTCCTGAAGATATTTTATGACACGACGAACATGTGTTCGTCGGTGTATACGCCCACCACTTGTATTGCACTTCGTTGCATATGCAACATTAGTAGCATGTTTAGGAAGTATCGAGCGGACCCGACGCTTAGCCATATGGTTGCAGAGATGGAGACCAAGTACCTGAAGTACTGGTCCACCATTCCATCTCTTTATTACCTCGCAGCATGCATGGACCCTAGGGCTAAGGTGGAAGGGGTTGAAAACACCCTGACTTTCATTTCCTCGTGCATGAACCTGGAAGAGCCACCTGAAGGGTTCATTTTCGAGAAGTTGACAGACCTGTTCACATACTACGATACTAGGTATGGTGGTGGTGGTGGTGGTGGTGGTGAGACTGTGAGTATGGACACTGATACCTTGTTCGGAGATGACGATTATTCTATTAACCTAGCGAGGGGGAAACGTAGGAGTGAACCTTCACATAGGAGCGAGCTGTCTCGGTACTTAGATACCGATTACTGCTCAATCCTATCACCTTCTGACAATAAGAATCTTGATTTATTACAGTGGTGAAAATCATATGAGTCCGCCTATCCCGTGCTATATAGGATGGCACGGGATCTACTGACTCCTCCGGTGTCGAGCGTAGCATCGGAGTCTGCTTTTTCTGTTGAAGTGAACGTGATTTCGGATAGGAGATCGAGATTACGTCCAGATATGGTTGAGGCTTTGGCATGTTTGAAGGATTGGGAGGAATCGAGATTTAGCATCAGTGATCGTGCTGAAGCTGGGACTATGACAGACACTGCAGTCGCATCCACATCCACTACGATGGCGGAGGAGCTGATTGCCGATGATGATGACCCATATGATACTGATCTTGATGTTGCGGCTGATGATTCTCATTATATGCCGCTTGACGATTGATGCTCATCTGCTCTTTTTTTTCGATATTTTTTTATTTTTTTTATTTATACGCTTTGTTTGTACTTTGTACTATACGTTGTGTTGAAACTTATACTTGTTTTGTTCGGACTATTGGTTTCAAAAGCATGAATGATAATTTTTCATTTGTGTAGTTTAATTTTTTTTTTAATTATAATTTTTACTAACTTAATGTATTTATTTATTATTTTACGATTTAAATTTTATTTTAAAATTTAATAACTTTAAATTTTAATATATAATTAATAAATTATAATAATAAAAAAAGCTAAACTTTATTGAAAAAAAAAAAATTTTTTTTCTAATTTTTGTTTGTTTTATTTAATTTTAAATGTTATAATTTTTACAAAAAATTATATTTTTTAATTATTACTAATACTGTAAAGTCCATACAGTAACTTAATAAAAAAATTTACAATAAAAAAAAAATTTCTAATCTGCCATTTTGGCATTTTCAGCCCGTGCTCGTGCTGGCCTCCCGGGACCCGGACCCCGGTTGACCCGGTCCCGCGTTGCGTCTCCCGCCCCCCCTGCCCTGCCGTGCCGTGCCTACGGGCCGTGCCGTGCCCACCTATAACTCACTGTGCCGTGCCGGGCACTGTAGCACGACCGTGCTCGTGAAAAACGGGCCGTGCCGTGCTGGGCCGGCCCGTTTGACACCTCTACCCCATGGTATATACATAAGATAAACTTTTACATTGATCAATCATCTTAGTAATGATCACGACCAAGCACATTTAGTTTTGGAGTTCTTATGAGATCCAGTGTATAAGTGATGGTTTAAACACATCTTAAGTGAATAAAACAATAAAATTACTACTCATAAAAAACTAAAATTGATATAATAGCCAAAAGCTTGAAGATGACAATAAAATCATCAGATAGGGAAGGTAGCACTCAGTGCATAAGGCTCCCACTTTAGCACGAACTATGTGAGAGATTAACAATCAACATATGCAAATAATATGGCATTATTTTATCCAAACAAATTTAACTTTATAATTCTTATTAGATTCAAATTTATTATGAGATAGAAAGTTCTTGTGAGATCAAACATGACATCAAACATCATAGAATCATGAGATGATTAAAAAAAAAATTTAAAAAATAATTTATCCAAGGAAAATTATACATGATGATGATCACAATGGAGTATATGCAAAAATTGAATCGAAATTAAAAACTTCAGAGAATCACAAATATCCATAATTTCATAAAAAAATAACAATCCTTATTGTCTTATCACAATGGAGTGAGTAAAAAATAATATTCATAAATTTCTACTAAAAAAATTCAAAATTAATTAACTACACTTTTACCATATGTAATAACCATTCTAGTTGATGACTAATATTTTTTAGATAATTCTCCTAGGCTTGATACAATTATGAATTAACAAGTGTATTTATAGATAAAGAGAGATTTGCAGTTAGACAGAGCAAAGATTGTCAAACAATAATCAAAAAGAGCAAACATTACAAAAATATTATATAAATATTATAAATGAAATATAATCATTCTTTTAAAAGATTATACAAATTTGATATTAAAAACAAATATATAGAGATCATACCCAATTTACAACATTCTTACTTAGTGCAAGATTTGTAAGAGATTAATATCTCAATAATATTACCTCCAAAAATTAGAGAAATTATGTTTGATAAGTCTCAAATATGAGATATAGGATTCTTGGACGAAGCACCTATCATTCACCAATACCAAATAGATGCAACATGGAGATTTTCAATGCAATGACACATCTAATTATTATTATCGCCAAAAAACTTATAACTTATGAATTAGATAATTTTTGATATCTGATAGAATAGTGCTAGTATAATCACATTAAGAATAAATATACAAGACAATCAAAACTATTTACAAATTATATTTAAAGAATTTACTATAATTGAGTGAACTTAGACATATCATCACCTATAAAAAATAATAGCATTAATATATATCACTAAGAATAATTTTTGAAATTAAAACAAAAAAAAATAAAAATCTTGCAAATCAAACTATAAGAGACTTTTTTTTATATATAAAACACAATTTCATCTCAGATAAATGTTTTTACAACTCAACACGCTAAATCCCATGATCTATTGCATATATATCTCAATATCATCATGAAAAAATTTATTTTTTACTCCTAAATAATAGAAAGACTAGTTACGTAAAATTATTAAAAGAAAAAAAAATCATCGACAAATTTATTTTGATTATTAAAAACATATCTAGATAAATCTACCATAAATATGAAAGTATTTCATTCCCAGCACACAAGTCTCAAATAAAGCTATTTTCTCAACAAAATTAATTATGAAAAATCACACCTACCAACAACAATTTTTTATAATTAAAATTTAATTATAATAAAGACATATAACTCATTTGAGATAAATAATCATAATCTTGAATAAGATAATATGATACAAATAAATCTATAAATATTAATTAGATCAATAAAAATAAAAACAAAAGGATAAGTATTAAAAAAAATTATGAGTCAGTTAACAAATGATGAAGATCTAGGATCAAAACTAGAATTCATAAAAAAACCTAATAGTGCATTAAATGAAAACCAAGTACAAAGATACCTAATGATTAACCATAAGAGATTAATATTCCAAAAAAAAAAAACACACATTTGAAATAAAAAATATTATTATATTAATCATTATTCTATTTGTTGAAGAAGAATAATAATAATAATATGCGATTGGAGAATAAATAAATATACAATTAATAAATCAAAATGTAAATTTCATTCTTCTAAAAAAAAACTTATGAACATAATAAATACAATCAAAAACATGAAGTGAGACATAATTTTCTCTCATTATATAATCCAATGTGATACTTTATCAAAAAAAAAAAACTCAAAAATATCATGTTGGTCAAATAAATTAAGGTTGAAATAATGTCAACTAAACACATGTGAACGAACACTTTCGGGTGCTAGAAAAATCATAGTTAACTAATCTAAATGCTATTTAAAATAATCATTTAAATGCTTGGTTCTATAAATCTTAGCTTTACAAATAAAATACGACTAAAATGATAGAGAAAAAAATAAAAGATTTAAAATATGATGATAATAGGCCACCTCCAGACAAAACCAAAAATATAAAATTTAGCAAATTTGATTTCTAAGAAAATCTTTAATTTGAAATAAAAAAATTATATTGCATGTAAACTATAAAACTTGGAGTTGCCACTCATACCAACTCCAGGAACAAAAAACAATGACAATTAGTATAAATACCACAATCAATCTAAAATACATTATTATAATAGGCAACATAAAATACACAATAAACTAACGATGACAATATAAATGTCATATCCAATACATTAGGCACATGCATAGCTTCGAGTCTGAAAGTGAATAAAATTTTGTCAGTCTTACCCCTAAAAATCAAAGAGGGAACAAGTGATCTCAAACCCCAAAAACTCACCACTATTCAATGAAGATACTTGTTATTGTACTAATGCATGATCACCATAACAATGAAAAATACATACTAAAATACAATAGATGCAAAAAAAAAAAAAAAAAAAAACACTAGATGCACCCACAACAAATTAAAAATTGATGATTAATTTTCAATGATAAAAAATGAATGATTTAAAAATTAGAGTTTTTGAGCGCCAAAATATCGATAGTCACTATCGGATAAATGTATAAATATAAATCATAAGAAACAACTATTTCTTCCAGCAATCTTTGAGCAAAAATGCAAAAAATAAATAAAACAAATATATCCATTACCTTTTTAGGAATGCTATTGAGAGACATCTGCCTATTGAGTAGCTTCCTTGCTGCGGTGGCACTTTCTGGTGTCCCATAGCTAACCCGCCGACCCTCATTTTCAAACTGATCGATAGAAAGCTGCCTGACCATGCCACCTAAGGCACCACCGGTCTCAGCCGCCACAACAACCTGAGCCAAAAAGAAAACTAACTTGTTCTTTTGCTACTAGCAAAGCAGAAACAAATTGGGTTCTTTTTCAAATATGAAAAAAAAAAACAGAAATGAATGGATTACACACAGCTCTGTGATGCAGCCTAACTCCTATTGGCATGGCACTATTCAATCCAGAAGAATCAGACGTGATCAAAATAGAATTCTGTTTTCCACTCGGGGTAGCTTCTGCCCCATTATCCATTTCATGCAGTTCAACTTGTCCATTCATTTGCCTAGCCTTCACCGCAGCTAATGTGGCACTGATAGCCTCTGCTTCTGCAGCTGATGCTTCTACCAAATATTCAACACCTTTGCTCATTCTCCTGTGTAATGACACAGAACAATTGATCAGGCAATCTCTTGACAAAGATTTGAAAACGAATAGAGCTTCATTGGGAAGCTTACCGAGGTCCTTGGAGCATAGCATTTTCAGTGCTTATATCTGCGTACATATCACCATTCGCAGGAGGAGCAACCGGATTGGCCAGCACAACTGCACCATCAGAAACCATTTCGTGGGGAGCTTCCCTAGTTTTCTCATCGACAAAACCATATCGTCCAGGAGGTCTCCCTGCAAGTGAATTACAAGCTGCTGCTGCCGCAGCATGAGAAGCAGCAGAAGTTGTTTCAACAGCAGCTAGATCTTCAGCTGCAAGTAGATCATCAAGCAGCACACCTGCAATATACATACATACATATATACATACATACATACATACATACATACATATATATATATATTAAATGTGTTACCGCTAAATTAAAATGATATAAGATTTCAGAAATAAAGGAACTGGAAAGAAACATGTACTTGCAAATCACTTCATTTGTATTTTCATTTATAGTAGAACCTCTTTAAGTTAAACGAACTGGAACCCATGTGGGAGTTTTAATTTAAATGAGTTTGAAATAAGAAAAATTAATATATCAATAAAAGTCTATTATACAAGCTCTCAGCATTGCCACAATCACTCACAATTTAATTTAGAAAAATATTTAATATAAGTAGACTTAATTTAGATATATTCTAATATATCACAAAATCTTATTAAACTTTTCAATATACAAAACAAGGATTAGTGTTGAGCACATAACAATACATCATAAATAAACTAATTAAAGATCATACCCAGTATGTAAGACTCCAGCTTAACATGTGATATGTGAGAGATTAATATATTGACCATCATATACCCAAAAAATCAAAGAGATTACACTACATCTTATGAGCCTCAAACTTAAGACATATCGCAGTTAAACAAAAACATTTGTCTCGACACTAAAGAACAACATCTTCATAAATTAACTCATTACATCTTTAGATGCGTTTAAACCTAATACTAATGTACTGGATCTCATAATATCTCAAAAGTTAAATATGTTTGATCACGATCATTACTGAGATGATTGACCAGTATAAAAATTTATCGTATGCATCTACAATGAGGTTGATAATGGAGAGTTGAGGAGAGAGAAAAAAACTAAACTCATTGCATCTTATAAAACACAAATTATATTAGAACTCTTTGGAAAATTATAGTAGCACAAAAATGATAACAACAATTCATAAAATATCATAAATAACAGTACATTTAGGAGTACGGCATCCCCTAAACTCATCACATCCTCTAAACTAAAAGTCACATGGCCAACTCAAATAATATTAAAAATATATTTTAATGATGATGATGATGATTTGCATAATTATTACATGCGGAATCACTTTTAGAAGTAGTTTCGAACATATTATGTGACCACATGTCAAAAAATAACTGATATAAGACTATTGTTTTAACACGGTACTAACTATTGGACAGAGAAATAATTATCATTATTACTGATAATTTTGAGTATTTGTATATAAATGTATATGTGTAAGTATACATATTTTTAGTCCTCCGCATATGAGTTATAATTGAATTGTCGATCCCACTCCCAGATAAAAGATGAGGGCGACAACTAACATCAAGTAGAAATCAATCTTAATAAACTTGTTATAAATTTACTATGAATCCCAAAACAACTAAGATTTCTAACAGTGTGTTGGAAAAGCAAGATCCATACAGTCAACCCCAAGTAATTAGGATTATAAATTATTGATGAATTGAATACTAAGAGTGTAAGTGTAGCTTACCGCCACGTAAGCCACCATAGATAAATATCAAGTCGCCAACTGCAGCAGCTGCGTGTCTGCAGCGCCTGGTCAGCTCTACTGCAGCATCACCACCAGCAACATCAGCGCTGTATCGTCCCGTCCTCGGACTTGTAACTACAGATTTTGTATCACACCAAACACCAGCAGCAGTATCCAAAACTACACAAAGGTGAAAATTATCAGAATAGAGGTTGATGAGGCAAGAACATCAACTACAGATAACATTACACACACACACACACACACACACACACAGAGTGATGATATTAGGTACATTGGCATTGGGCTCTATGGCCCAACAGCAGGCAAGGGGATCAAATCCCCCCATTGGTGACTTTTCTCTTCGTCCCGCCCAAAAAAACCAAAAACACCACACATGCATATAAACAAAGACAAGAATATACAAACAAAGAGTATGCGCAGTCAGGAAAATGATCAAAATCAACAACAAAAATATAATCTTTTCAACACATACCCACAGAGTCATCCGTTTCCAGCAATCATTTTATGCATCGTGTTAGTGACATTCCTCTCGTTGTATGAATGCCATTATTTAAAAAAATGATTTTGGACCAATTTGTCCCTGGAAGTGGGCATCTACCAGTTTTCACCTCCGGGGGTAAGTTTGGGCACACAAATTGCTAGTACAGGGGTGAGATTCGCATTCGACTGGGGACCACAACGATAAACCACATTGCCTACAGTAAAGCCCAGCCTTACCAGCCGAACCAACCCATAGGGGCTAATAAACACATGGCAATATCATACGGCACAAATTTTATTTGAACTAACTAACTCAATTATATCAATCAAATGTAAAATGCGCAAACAAAATGAATCACCTGCAATACTTGATGAATCTTCCACCATGCGACCACCACCAAGTGCCCCGCCAGACACATGCAGCCTTGCATTAACAAATACCTAAAATACAAGGCATGCAAGTGATTCTCTAGGAAGAAAACTAATATCCACACACACATACAGACAGAGAGAGGGGGGAGATGATATATTTGCAGAAGCATGTTTTCAAAGCCAAAGTAGCAAAAAACTGAAAAGCTGTCTGAATGGGCAAATACCCAAAAGGGTGTTTTTGGAAGTTCAGCATAAAAACTTCATTTTCAGGCACGCGCAGACGCACGCGCACACACAAACCCACACACAAAATGAGGAAAAAAAACCCACAGCAGCATGCTGATATCTTGGAGATGGAGACACCCCTGGAGCAATTGCCCACTCCCAACGTCCATCCCTATGTTTAGCAAGTCCATAAGCACTGGCCAGAGGCTGCCAAAGGGTCGACAAGTAAAGAATAAAGATGTAGAACAAGCATCAACCTCAGTGTCATTGCAAGAAACAAAAGAAACTACTATTGCCAACAAAAGTGATAACATGAGAGAAGATTCAGGATGGTTAGATTTCTACCACCTACGTGGCCATTAGCATAGTTATTAAAGACACATCTCAGGAAAGCCTAAGGCCTGGATGACAATTATAAAATGATTCTTGAAGATCGTTCTGTCAATTAAAGGCCTTCAAACAGTCTCGGAGAATAGGTAAAATGAAAGCCAAATGTTATCAATGATAAAAATTTCTGATATATCCACCGATATATCTCTGATATATCCATAAATTCTAAGTATCGATATATTCATTAAGACCGACATATCTATCCTTGATTGGTGCTCACATGCAAATACACACCGATATATCTTCGATATATGCGATATATCCATAAAATCCAAGTACCGATATATCCGTAGAAACTAATATTTTAATCCTTGAATGTTACCAACTCACCACACTATTTGAGTCCCTTCCACCACACAGCAGCAGAAGCCCATCTGAACGCGCACTAGCTGTAGCATACCTAGGAAATGAACAGGATAAAAAACTTTGGTTCACCACCCAAACGATATAGAACAGAAAAATTCACTTGCTACGCCAAATAAGTATTGGATAAAACTACAAAACACAAACTAACAAACATCAACATAACCAACAATAAAAAGAGTGTTTTCAGCATCATGGTTTAAAAAGCAAGAAAAAAAATCAAGAATAGCCTGTTTGAAAGACTGAAAAAAGCTAAATATGACATGAAAACACATGCATAAGTACAATTTATCAAGAACATGATTTGATGATTACAGTAATGATGATAGATATCGTACCCAATGCACAAGACTCTTGCTTGGTGTGAGGCATGAGGAAGGCTAAAATCTTAACATCCTTACCTCTGAAAGTCAATAGATACTATATTCGAAGAGCATGAATCTGGGACCTACCATCCTTGAGCAAAGACATGCATAATTGAACCAAGGCATGACCTCTAATTAATGACACAGCACAAGGTCTGACACATAAAACTTACTACCCTTAAACGAAAGTACTTGATAATCATGATAATAATGACTAATGAGTGACAAAATCTCAAAGTTAATTATACTTACTCATTAAGCTATTTCACAAATTCAGAATTGTATGTATAATTAGGACTCAGAAGCACCATAAAGCATTATAGAGTTAGATAATTGAGATTATAGTTGTTCTAATATAGGCACTTCCATATTAAGCTATTTCACTTCAAAGTCACTTTTGTAGCTCATTTTTCATTAGGCACAATGGGAGTGGAGTACATATGATCGGTGAGCTATGACATAAATCTATACAAAAATAGGTAAATTTGGAATCTAACAATATTGGGAATTTTCTTGTAGTCGGCTTGTTCAAATGAGTGAAAGGAACAGTTTTATTTTTCCAATCTGTTGGCTTTTATTTCTCCTACAATTTGCAGCAAACCACTAATAGAAAAACAAGCACAGTAATCATGGCATCATGTAATATCAGTGCTTATATTTGGATAAGTAAGCAAGCAAGCAAGCAAGCACATTGATGAGAGCCTACATGCATGGCGGAGGCCCTTCCCCTTCTGGCTCCAATTTGTGCCACTCATAAGGCTTAGCAGCAGTGTCCAAAGCCCATACATCTGACAAAGGCCGCTTCCCTAGAAACAAAACCATGACGCGTGTAAAATGAACGCCAATGGTAACTAAGACTGGCCTTTTTAGATAAATTGCCAAAGCACAAGTAGCATACCATCATTTCCACCAATCGCCATCAAATACCTCTGACCAACCAAAGCCATCACGTGCCCATATCTAGGCCCGGGCCCCGGGCCTTGAACAACAACCCTTCAAGATAAAAAAACAGCAATTTTCACCACGAAATAATAAAAGATCACAAGGAGCAGAAACCCAAGTCGGTAGCCCACAAACCTATGCCACCGTGGCCTTTGTTGGGTGAGATCCAGGACATGAAGATCCTCTGCAGATAAACCAGCCGGACCAATTCCACCCTGCACACAACGCGTTTAAGATGTCAGTCACACCCCATATCAAGTTACCAACTTGGTAGGCCCACCATGAGTTAGTTCATATGACAAGAGCAAGCCCTAGAAACATGATTTATCCATGAGATGTTGGATTCGGATCCCATCTTTGAATCAAGGGCAAAGCACATTCTCAAACTTCCCATAAGATAAAACTAGGAGAAAAACTCATCTCTATGTGAGATCAGGCAATGTACACACGGCTCCTACACAGCACATGATCTATGAGAGATTAATATCTCAATAATCTTACTCCCAAAAATCAGAGAGATTACAAATGATGAGTCTTGAACCAGATAGCTAAAAGCCCAGACACCATAGTTTCTAAAAAACATTACTCGCTCGATAAGACATTTTCAAAAGCAAAAAAGAAATTTCAATTATTTTGTTTTCAATTTTTATTTCGCCAAAACAAATGTTCATCAATTTTACCATCACCAAGGCATGTTCTTGATATGACTATGTGAATTTTAATTCACCAAATAATTTAATCATCACACAAATATGACAAATTCAAGAACACTGGGTGCAACAAGTCGTATAAGAAAAGATAAACATGAGCATTTAGAGGAAGCTAACCTGAATAACAACCATTGTTCCCACAGCAGTTGCCACATGGGCGGCCCTTGGTGTTGGTGGGTCTCCAAAAGGAGTAATCCTTGAGAGTAATGAGAAAGAAAAAAAATAAGAGAAACTGTGGATGGCAACAACAATGTGATATGCGACATACTAGATCATAGCTTATTGATCAAAAATAAGCTTACCGAGACCATCTATTTGTTAACACATCACAGCAGTGAACATCAGCGGTAGCACCTGCAAGTCCTGCAGCTCGAGCCAATACCAAGTGTTACCAAGATTCAGAGCTTAATAATATATGACTTGGGTTTCCTCCCTATCCGAGCTAGTTTTTTGATGATGAGTTTGGCCCAAGCCCAATTCCTAATATGGCATCGAAGTATGTATGAGCCACCCGTATGTGTCCAAGCCTACGAACTTCAAGCTCTAGACGTCCAATCTGGTGGTGTTAATATATGAATTGTGTTCCCTCTCGCACAGAGCGAGCTTTTGGGGATGGGTTCGGCTCAAGCCTAATTTCTAATAAAACTCATTAATAGATTTGTACATAATATCTGAAATATAATCTCTAATGATATATATAAACAAAAAAAATAAATAAATAAATAGTGAGAACGCACAAATTAGCACACATTATAAAAAATAAAAAGAAATAAAATGAAAAAAATATTACCAATTATAATGGAGATTGAAGCTATTTTAATATTATGAAATTTATACATATTTTACTATATTTTTCATCATGATGATTTTTTATTGAATTTTCATTGCATATTATGATCTCATTTTTGTCTACCTTGTTCAACCATGAGATAACAATAATTTTCACTGGTAGTATTGTTCGACCAATAGCACCTTCATGCAAAGCAACATTCAAGCATCCCTTTTACAATTAGGAATATTTCTCTATGCTATGCTACACAATTTTTCATCAAAAAAAAATAAAAATAAATTGGATATTATTTTAAAGTGTGTCTATATGAATTTTTGATTGACCAACCAAACTCCAAAAAACTAAATTGGAAAAAAAATACTTGCATGGATCACTTTAGTGCATAGGATGAACTGTCGCTTAAAAACATGATGAATCAACAATTATCAAGCTCAGTGAATAATCATAAAGCATAAAATTCAATTTGATTATATTTCTCATTTTTTTTCTAACTTACGCAACTAGCAATTTAGCTCAAAATGATTCTTTTAGTTTAAAAAAATATCTCATCTAGCAATAAGAAGTAGAAAATAAATTCTTATGATATTTTATTATACTTGCTGAAAGAAATATTTTATCTCTAAAAATCAAATGTTAGACAAGTCAATCTAAATTTAAAATTTGTCACATGGTATTTAAGATTTATTTGAGATGCATGCAAAGTTACAAAATAGTTTCGTTGATAGACTGAGAAAAAGATGAGGGAGCTCCTTTATAGTGTTCTCGGTGTGAAACAAGCTTCTCTATAAACTAATAGTGTGATCTTGTAAATCAAAACAATAATATAATTATGATATTTTTTAACCTTTTTTTTATATTTTTTTTTGATGTTTTTTTTGCACGATATAACATCTTCTATAAGCATATTTTGTCATCAAATAAGAATGACTTTATTTTCAATGTCTTGCTGTGAGTTCTCAATTTATTCACCATTTGTTGATTGAACTAACATGTATGAAATTAAACATGTAATCTCATCTCTTGTTGTAACACACATCACCTAGAAAAATAAATTATAGTCTTTTATCAAACATGTTATTAAAAACATTAATGTGATAATGTGAACGATTTGATACCCATGATAATTTGAATGATTTTATTATGTTTATTAATGATTATTTTAAATTTATATATAAATAGTTGTATAAAAAATATTTTTTTTTTATCTATTTTTTTTGAGATTCCATAAAATAAAATAAAAACATGATTTAGTCGTATTATTGAAATATATGAGTGATAATACTTTGCAATATATATAAATATATTGTTAGGAAGGTAAATGAGTATTTCTAGAATATGAAATAATATATCAAACTTCTTGTACATGTATACTCACAATGAAATTATTAAAAAAAATATTTGATTGAAATAATAATATAGACTCTACCTATAAAATTATTCATAAGCTATTTTTGGAAGATATGATATTATGATTTTAAGTGGAATTAAACTAATTAGTCGGATATTTTTTTCTATTACCTCGTATAAAGTATCATTTCAAAAGTCTATATCAAATTAAATAATTTTTGATTAACTTCTTTAGTTCACACGTATAATTATTTTCTAAAATATTTCTTTTGAATATTAAAAAAACCCCTAATACGATATATACTTATTTGTTACTTAGTTACTCAAAAATAAAATAATTATTCCTAACATGAGATAATTTAAGTTATTATTAATGTTAATGTTAGATTCTTTGAGATTATATTTTAAAAAATTCTAAATTCGCATAAAAAATTTAGTTATTCTAGAAACGTTGAATAATTTTACACTCCCACTTCATTATAATTTTTTCACAAACTTAATACAAATATATGAATTATAATATCATAAAATATATAAATATATTTTATGGAAGGTCAATGGAAATTTTCTAGATTATGATATAATATATCAGATTTCTCATACAAGTACACCCAAAATGAAAATATTAAAAAGAAAAACAAACAATAAAATGGGATAATAAAAATTCTAAATTAGAATATAGAATTTTTATTATAAATTAACTAATTAATTAGATTTTTTTTTTCAATTATATCACATAAAATATCATTTCAAAATTAGATATCAAATTAGATAATTTTTTAATTATCTTCATGAGTTCTCACAGATAATTATTTTGTAAAGAACCCCTCTTAGAAATAACGAAATAACACCTAATATAATTAGATATGTTATCATTTGTTAATTACTCAAAAAAAAAAAAATTATTCCTAACATAAGATAACTTGAGTTTATTATTAATATTAATGCGACATTCTTTGAAATATTATTTTTTTTAATGCATGTCACATCAAAATTTTAATTCTTCTAGAATAGTTAAAATAATTTTACATCCCCACTCCATTATATTGTTTTAACAAACTTAATACAACTACAGTTATTTCCAACTAATTCTTAAACTTAATACATGTACATATGGATTATACACACTTAACTTCACAATAACTTAATGATGAATATTTTCTTTTAAGAACTATCTAACAACTTTTAAGTATTTTGTTCAATTTTTAATGATGAAATAATATATTATATAATTAATGATTTTTTTTCACAATAAAATTGAATTTGTGTGTTTATATATATATTTTTAGTTCTTCTAAACTCTAGCAATTTTTTAATCATATTATCTTGCCAAATCCACTAATCAAAGATTTGTAATATGTCCAAACACTACTTGCAACGATATTTTTTTCCCTAATTCTCCATATAACCCAAGTTTTTCAAGTATAAATTTAGCTTGAATAATTCTTCAGAGAAAAAATCAACTATTTTTTTACATAATAAAGAGAAAATACATGCAAATAGCTCAGTAATCAATATTATTTTTTATGAGGTGTTTGTCAAGTTATATGTGTTTTTTAAAATCATTTTGATGAATTGTATCATATTATTTCCTATTGACAATTTTATAATCAAAATATAGCTTCATTGGTATAATTATCAACATTTTTAAGTTCTTGATTTTTTTTAACCATTGTATTTCACAAGCTTCATTAGCCATAATTTTGTAATATGTATCATTATATTACTTACAATGATATTAGGTTTCTTGCTACTATTTGTAACAAAATCTCTACAAAAACAAATACACATCCGTACATTATTCTCTTGTTAACAATTGAGCCTTCTCAATCAACATCAATGTACAATTTACTATTATATTATGATTTTTTTCTCAAGAGTAATAATTTTTGAAAAAAAAAATTTAAATAGTAAACAACCAGATAAATTGCATAAAAATATTTCTCACAAGACAAACACAAATTAACACATCATGCTTACAATTAAAGCAATATATGTCATGGTATGCTAGGTAGAATATTTTTTTCATCAATTTATGATATAGAACATTATTAACTTATCATAATTATTACAAAAATAATATCTTCAATTTTATGATGCATGACAAATGGAGATCCTATTAGCTAGCAACCACTAGTGACAAATAAATAATATCTTCAATTTTTAGATCATGTAGCTTATATGCCAAAAAAATATTTTAACGGTGCCAAAGTTATTAATCTTGAACATTGATGAGAAAATTTTTAAGCTAATTCATCTCAAATCAACATCAAATCATCCAATTATTTAATCAATACACCTATATTTATCTTGTAGTTCTATAATAAACATCATTTAGTCAATTTGTTGTTGAGTATAACCATTTCATGATAAACTGTATAATTTTGTCAAAACAAATCTTGATAAATAATTTAACTTATACATTTTTTTTAGTTGATAAATATTTGTGGCACACATTATATTAAATCTTGATATGCATTCATGTATATGCTTTCTGATAAATCTTTAGAGAGAAATGTATTCTCAATGTCAAATTATCATCAAAATTAATCAAGAATAGAAATAATATGCAATAAAACTCTAATAGCACCTAGCATTTGAACTAAAATGAAAATTTTTAAATAATCAATAATATCATATATTTGGATAAATCTCATAAGAACCAATATCACTTTATATTATTCTAACGAGTCATCAGACTTATATTTTATAATTAAACATTAAATGGTACTTTAGCATTGTTTTTTTATTTGAGAGATTAACTAGCTCTCACATATTTTTTAGAAGATTGTAATTTTTCACTCAACTTTTTAAAATATCCATAATGTTATGATTTTTTATGAGAATGAAGCATAAAGATTAAAATATGATATTTTTATGTGATACAAAATAAGATAAACAAAACTATGTCGTAAAACAAATACCATTTTGGAGTGTAACTAAAAAATAACTAAGAGTTTGAATTTGATTTAAATTGCACATTTCAACATTTAGAAATTATAATATATGTTACAGATTGACTAAGAACAATATCTAAAGGAGATAAATCATATGAGAACGAGACAGTATGAATTATGATAGAAAAATATGTTCTTTTAGGCACAAAATTATTTTGAGTCACCTTAATAGTAAAAAAATTTGGGTTTTCAAATTGCATGGTATACGTAGGGAAATAATTATCTAAAAAATATTAGGTTTGAAAAATATAAGCCTCTTGATTCATAGATAATTGATTTTTAGATTTGATAACATTTTAAAATGAGCCATGAAATATGATTGTGGCTCAATAAACATAATATCAATGATATCAAATACCTTTTTAGAAATAGGCAATAAGAATTTAATAGTTCTTATAAGTAGAAGTATAGTAAACAAGTATAGATATAAAGACTTGGAGCTCAAGTGTTCAACAATATTAACAACTAATATGCATATATACAATACAACCAAATATTTTTTTAAATATAAAAAGTATCCTTGACGAAAAAACTTCTTATAATACAACACTAAATTTTAACATTTTAAATATGTAAGCAATTGATTTATAAGATGTAGTAGTACAAATTCAATTATTTCAATATAAAATTATCTTAATTATTTTAAATACACACTATAATTATCACATTGTAAAATTTATTCAATTTTTTGATAACATATTTTGAATATGATTAAATCAAAATAAAAATCATTTTCATTTGATAGTTTCCTTTCAATAAATAAATTAACTCAATTTCATACGATCATCAATAAAAATCAGATATCAATTTTACTAAAAATCATCCATGAACAAATATGTAGTGAAAATATAACATCACCATAAATCATCATAAAAAGTATAATTGATTGAGAAGCTTAACAAAAAAAAAAATAACCAATGATATTTCATAAATTCATACGTTTCAAATTCAAAAAATGATTGACTTTTTATGTATTGATACATAGTTATTAAAGAAATGACTCGAGCATACCTTAAGCTCCAATATCACAACGCACTTGCCAAAATGCCTCTCCTAAGGGAAGGCATGCCCATTTACGAAAGGAGCAAAAAGGTGCACCTGATAGAAGGCATTCACCTTAAATACCCCCCCTCACAAAAATGAACCCGACAGATCAATCCTTCAGCCATCCCCACTTAAACTTATACTTTTATTCCCACTCCGACTCCCAGAGGCACTTATTATTTTGGAAAAGATATTCTCAAGCATTGAAGTTGGAGCAAAATCAATTTCTTGAAGGAATTTATTTATTTTCTTTTTTTAATCCTTAAAATTGATCGATCTCTATTTCATTTCAATCTAACATCTTCATTAACTTTGATGCATGGTTTCATACAATGATAAGTTCTGACTAAGTAATTTTTTTTTAAGTTTATTCATCATTATTGTGCATCTTTGATTTTCTTTAATATATTTTCACACAAAAACTTCAAAAATATAGTTTCACACAATCGTTTCTGTAATTTTCTAAATAGGAGGAACTCATTCTATAAAAATAAACAAAAATAATATTTAGTAAATATTAGAGATATTTATAAGATTTAACATTTTTAAATAAATTTTAAAACAAACCATTATAAATTTAAAAACAACTCAATAAAAATTAAAAAATAATTTATTGAAATATCATTATTATTGCCAAGCTCATACAAGAACAAGCAGTCCAAGTTCATTCATGGAAGGAGCCGCATCAGCTTGTTGGTGAAAGGAGTTACATCAGCTCAATCACTTGGATGGATATGACATCGTGATATATGTGCAAAACTGTGAATCTCTCGAAATTAGAATGTTTCAAGAGTTTTAGCATTTTGGTATTCTCCAGAATTAGAACATTTTTTTGTATTCTCTAGAAACTATAATGATTTTTTAATGCCCAATGGCTTTTGGCGAAGCCTCACCTTGAGGTGGGCATCAATGCATGTATCTCGAATGCCTTTTTAAACATTAAATCCATAGCAAAAAAAGAAATAAATTAAAATATCAATACCTGAATGATTTAATATACATTAAGTACAACTGATCCTTGATGAAAAGATTAAAAGAGCATCATATCATTAATTCTATTTCCTTTAAAAATCCAAAGTAATGATGAAAAAAAAAAGATAAAGGTGAATGAGATTGCTTATTTATCAGGAAAGAAATATAAAGATGAATGAGAGTTTTAAAATGGTATTAAACGAATGATAGTTATAATAATTTTGTGAATTTAGAATTTGAAAAATACCTATAAGTATTAATTATGTTAAAAAAAACAAACATCTTAATTATATCTTACGCACCCAATCTCCAAATGACTTTTGAGCCTCGATGTGTATTTCCTTTCAAATAACTATGTATTGATCAACCAAGATAACATACTCCATAATATCTAAACATACTATTATTATTTTAAAAAAAGAATTTAAACATGTTGCAAATGTGAATTACAAAAAAACTACAAAATAACATAACATGCTTTATCTAATAAATGAATATACAATTGACAATAAATAAAAAAAAGTTGGATCAGGATCCCACATAGTGGAAATTTCCATTCATAAAGTAAAAAAAATAAAATATATATAACATAACAAATATATACAAAAATATTTCTCCTAGAGCTAATGCATAAATATATAAAATATTAAATTTTTAAAAAATAAGGTAAGACTACTTCAATACCTCTAAAAAAATATCAACTAACAAATATAATGTGGTAGCATAGTTTGTGATAATAATCATATTCGTAATCTTCTACCTATGATAGAAATAATTTTTCTCTATGTGATTTATCCACTCATAAAACACTAAATTATATGTTATATATATCTCATTATTTGATAGTAACATTATAGAATAAGAAGATAAGTAAAAAGATATTTAATCTTCTCAATAACATATCATTCAAAATAACTTGTAAATGATTATATTATCATCATCATGAATTATAACTCTAAATTAAATTTCAAAATAATGATCATTCTCTTATTTTTTTAACCGACAAGATTATCTTTAAAAAAATTATAAAAAATAATAATTAACATCATTTTAACATAGGCTAGTGTCAACTCAAATCTAAATATCTAATCAATTATAGATGCCCAAAATCACGAAAGAAATACCTAACCTCAAAGATTTTTTCACATAACTCAATATGTCAAAATATGTCTGAGAGGAGACATACCATAAAAATCTATAAGAAATAAATAATTATACTAATCATATAAGTTAGATATAATGGAATAACAATTAAATAATTATTTTTTATGATTCTTATATTTATAGACTAGTCAATTAAAAGAGTAATATTAGACATGAAATTAACATATGACACAACAAAAATATATACTAGAGCACAACCCAGAAGGCTAATCCTTATAAGAATATAAACTACATATTCGCTTTATTTTTCTTAGAGTATATTATCTATATCTCAAAAAAATATTTGAGTCTCACAAAATTATTCATATAGACTTACAACTTAAAATAATTTTTAAGTTGGATAATTTTCAACTCATTGTCTTTCATAATAAAGATATAATTCATGTACATAATCAACATGATCACCTTATCATATGAGTTCCTCTGAAAAGATAAAAAAAAAATTATAATATACCTATGAAATCCAAAATAGATGTCAACAAAAAAAAATCTCATAAAACAACTACTTAATGATTATTTTAGATCATAAAATATATTTCACATTTTACAAAATGAGTACGACTATAAAAATTTGAGCAACTAGTCAATATGCATTCTTTTCTCAAGATTACGATAAAAAAATATATTTTTCAAGTCGAATTAATATATTATCTAATTGAGAAAAATAATAAATAATTTAAATATATATACCAAGACCATCAACAACTAGAGTAAAAAATATCCTGATAATTTATAACAAATATCCAAGAACACTACAATAAGTTTTGTTTCCAAGCGATCTACCTTACCATACTTAACATCTTCATAATAAACATCAACTTACAGCTAACAATAAAACTTCTTAATATTGAAATATTAATTATCAAACATTATTGAATTAGAAAATATTTATCTCTTCCAATATTACTTGACATTATCTTTAATGAGAATATCTAAATAGAATATTTAGATTTCATATTATCACTAAGAGAAACAAAAAAAAATAAGTAAAAAAAATAAAAAAACATAAATATGATAATAATAATGAAATAATATATTAAATATAACTTTTTAGTTTTTTAGAGAATGACCATAAAAAGAAGATCAGAGATGACATCTACAATATCATCTTATATTTCAAGAGAATATTCTTTGTATTGAACAAATTGTATATCCTTTTCTCCTATGATAAACTCTATGTCATACGTGATCAAATATCTATATTTCCAACTTATATTGAATCGAGGCTAGGATAGAGTCAAGAGTTACCAAATCATCTAGACTCAAATAAATTTTATTTTTTAGAAAAACTTAACTCACATTATCAAAATATTCTATACATATTAGTACAAATAATAACTTTATATTTGTCATCATAGTATAAACTAACATATTAAGATATTAAAAATTTAACCATTGCCTAATTGGAGGCCAAGTGAGATAACAAAGCAATAAAGAAAAATAAATAAATACAAATGCATCAAATAAGCCCTTCTTTTATTAGGCTGATTAAAAGATAAATTATATTCAAAAATATAATATTAACACTCATTAATACTATATTAATCATGAAATATATACTAGAATACTCAAGAAATATATACTAGGATAATATTAATCAAGATAATAAAAATAAACAATATTTATATAATTTTCTAAAGACTAGAATACTCAAAAAATATATACTTTATTATCCTAGATATTATTTTTACACATTGAAGAAAAATCATAAATAGAGCAAATATTCCCAAAACAAATATTCTCTGAAATACAAGATCTAAAAAAGTAAACCATAAAAACCAATTGAAAAAATATTCAGTTTATACAATAATTTACATTTAAAATTATATTTCTCTAAAAAAATACTTTAGAATACTTTTAACAAAATATGTTATAAAATTTCAACAATCTCACTATGTAGGTTGTGCTAGCATAGAAAATATGATATATGATCTTGTGATCAACATAAAAATACTAAAATTATTAAATGTTTACTCTGATGCATTATTACTCTTGATAACTTTTATGTTTTTATTATTTTAATTTTATATTTTTTTATTATAATAACTAAAAAATGTGACTTGAAATAAAAAATAATAATTAAGTAAATTTTATATAATAATTAATAAATATAATAACATATCTAAAATCATCGTGAATTTTATATATAGTAAATCATTATATGTCTAAGTATATCAGATTAAATACATCTTTTATACACAAGTCTAAAAGAAATAATAAAAAGCTATAAGACATTTTTCTAACTAAGATGGCTCACGCTCGAGTGTAAAGAATTTTTAAATTCTAAAATTCTATATTCTCAGCTTGATCAATAATTAATAAGTAAATCAAAAAAAATTAAATAATAGATCAATAGTATTCAAATATCAAAAAAATATATCATATCATATAAGTGAGAAATATAATTCAACAACCTCACTCAAAACAAATATTTATTATAATTTTTAAATCCAACAAATAATATCAGTGAATAAAAAATAAAATCAAAATTAAATTACCTTAAAAAATAACTTGTAAAAAAATTAATAAGTTAACTATTAAAAATTAATATGACAACTTTTACTAAAATTAATATGATAACCATTACTAAAAATTAATATGATAAATATTACTAAAAATTTTTAAAGATCTATCATTAATTATTATAATATTCAAAAAATAATAACAAAAATAATAAATAAATAAAAATTACATATAATATGATTATTGAGCTCCTATATTAATAACCCAAAAGTCTACAGTATAAAAATGAGTATCAAAGTGTCTAAAGATTAGAAAATTATTATTATTATCTTACTTACAAGAACTTTTATATATTCTACTCTAGTAAAGGCCCCAAAGGAAGAACAATATGAGAATCCTAGAATAGCTCATTTTCACCCTTGACAATCTAAAAACACTCAATAACTTTTCTTTGTGTGACCACTCATGTAGCATTATGTTGAGGCTCTCATTGATTAGCCTCTACTACATCTAGTACTCCCTATAATATTGTTATATGGTAAATAGAGTCTCTGCCATAAATCTCAATCTACTTCATATATTGAGCTATCTAGTAAGATAATTCTAGACTGATGAAAAACTCACAATTGCCTAGTCACAATCAAATCAAATAGCCACTTCATATGTCCTACTCTCTCGAAGACATCCACTTGTAATAGGAATACCTCCAAAAGTTATGTAGCTGGCTATGTAAAGTGGACAAAGTAAGTAGTGATCTATTTCAACTCGTGAACTCCTTTAGTCTCATTCAAATGAACTAGGAAACAACAAAATATATCAGCTCTATCTCGAATGACTACCACATGGCAATAAGTAGTCGGGAATCAATATATAGCCATGAATCTCACAACCCATCAATATGAGACTCTTATGTCATGTGATCCATCAACTTCTATCAAAAAAAATTATGTCAAAACTCAAGTAACTATTTGTGTATAAATTTATTGATCAAGCAAATCAAAAAAATAATCACCAAGATTTTGACACCTTCCATCAACTAAAAAAAAGGTGAGACAATCAATATAATTCTTTTCTTCACCAATACTACCAAAACATACTTAACACACAAATTTCCATATACGAGCAACATTGTGTGGTTGACATTCTATCATATTTACTTTGCACCGCCACACTCCCATTGCACAACTCCAAATACCTACTTAGGGCACCACGTCTCACATCAACATCAATAATATGTTGGTATCACTTCATTTGTTACATGCATGCATGTAAAAACATGCTACCTCACACATACTCATTTATAATTAGGTTTCTTGCACACCTTGTGCTTTGATACCATAGAGAAAAGATGAATTACAAAAAAAAAAAAAAACACAAAAAAATATTATTTAATTAATGAATTAGCTATAAAAAAAATTGGATTAAAACAATCCATATGTTCAATGCTCCCATATATAGAATAAAAAAATTAAGACATCAAAATAATGTACCAAATAAAAATCATTATAGTTTAATTAATACAAAATCTTATGGGATAGAAGATGACCAATAATATTTCACAAGTTAATACATTTCATATTTATGAAAATAATAAACATTTTTATTTGTGAATCAGCCAAGACAACCTAGTCCATAATGTCAATAATATTAACATTTTAAAAAATAAATTTAAAATGTTCACTATAAAATTATTTACTTAAATCAAGTCAATATAAATAATTAAGTCTACTATTGTGATAATAATAATCCTCTTGGAATATAACATTTGACTATGATTCGTAAGATTACGTGAATATATTTTTTAACAAAAAAATTTTCTACAAGACATTTCATAAATAAATAGAGTTTTTTTATTAATGAACAAAGTATCCGGCATCACCCGATTAAATCTAGTAGAAGAATATCACCCTCTTGGTTCAACTTCTAGACAATTTTTGCCAGCAGAAAAACATTTAGGTTATGGAGGAAAAATGGGACTGCACAAGATGTCTTATAAACCCACTCGAGTTCTCTCAATCCAGATGCTGCTCTTTCAAAAAAAGTAACATCAATAAGAAGCTCCTCGAAACAGTATTGAACAATACAGCTGAACAAGAAGAGAAAGAAATCGATAGAAAAAACATACTGATTCCAGCATTCCCTGCAGAAGGAGCACTGGAGGTTGCTGAATTGCCCTCAAGTGCTGTGGCACCGCCAAACAAAATCAATCTTGGTCCAATGTACCCTGGCGTCCCCTCCTCTCCGACTGCTGCCACTGCAGTCAATGTGTGCCCGCACCTTGGACCTGGCCCATCTTCAGTTTTCTCCATAATTGCATCAACAACAGAGTACGTTGGTGCGTGCCTGGGGCCAACCACAACAGGGCTTTGCTGTTGCAGTGGAGAAGCAGAAGCAGGTGGGGAAGAAACATGATCAGTTGGCAATGGCGGAGAATTGTGAACTGTCTCATGCACCATTGGCAAATCAACATCCATTGCTTTCTACTTCCTTGAACTAACACTTTTTATGAATCAAAATCTCTGTAATCAGCATTATTTTCTCGATCCGCTTCCATTTCAGAATTCATTGAAGTGGGTGTGATCAGAATACAAAACTAGTCAGATTGTTCTAAAAACCTCAGCTAGAACAGCTAAATTTCATCGCTTTTTCAGTTAATCCACAGTCACGAACAATTAAGCTGAATCTACAAATCGGAAAACCTAATTTAGCAGAGATGTTCGCTGGGGATCTTTGCGCAAGAAAAAGCTTCTTAGGGTTAGTTTATCCAATTCCTCTTTTAAATTCAGCTAAAACTCAACAAATTCGTAAATCTCTCTTCTCTCAAAAAACAAAAATTTCACAACACCGGAGTTATTCTGCAACAACTTCGACCCTCGCGCATGGAAATTCACATTTCGAAACCGGAGTTATTCTGCAACAACTTCGAAAATCGGCTTGATGCTCGCAAACTCAAAACCCTCCGGCTCTCACGCGAGGAAATTCACAATTCAACACAAAACACAAAAATTTCACAGAATTTTCCAAAGCGGAAGGAAACTCTGTCTTCTCTCTTGGCTGACACCGGCGACGGCGACGGCGACCGGCGAGAATAACTAACTTAGCAAAACACACACAGATTCAGAAACACTCTCTGTCGAGTGATTTCTGTCTCACCAAACAACGTTCTGAGCGTCCTCCATGTGTTTCGTACCTCCGTGTCTGCTTTCCCTTTTTTCGAATCTACAATCTACATGTGAATATCAAAAGTTCGCACGGATGGTCGGAATTTTTACGCGTGTGAGCCCTGAGAAATCCAAATCAATCATGATCATAAAATCAGAAAATATTTACGGTTGAGATCTTACTTAGAAGCTAAACTAAACCCAACCCAGATTCAAAAAAAATTAATCAATATTAAACTTTCAAGTTTTAACCCGAATCCTTCCCTCTGAGCCGAACCCAAATTTAACTCAGGTTGTACGGAGCTAATCGAGTCGGGTCAAGTTATGTTTGAGTGATGTCACAACAATTAAAAATTAATAAAAAATTACAAATATTTCGGAATTTTGATTAAAAATATAAATTCTTAAAATTACATCACCCTGTCCTCTTAATTTCATTACGTCAATATCGAAATAAAATATTTACTTTTTAAGATCCAAAAATAAAGATATTTACAATTTGGACTTATAATTTAAAAATAAAAAATAAAAAATATCTCGAAACTAAAAATAAATATGTTTTTCTATGCTTTATGTTTTATTACTAAAATACCCTTAGTATGTTAAAATAATAATTTTTTTTTTCAAATGCATGGTTGTCATCATGTTTTCAGACATGTATATGTTATTTACATGTACAATTTAAAAAATGTATGTTGTGTGTGTGTGTGTGCGCGCGTGCGTGTGTGTGCGTGTGTGTGTGTGTGTTAAAAATATTAAAAAAATAAATACATGTGTAAGTTATATATAGTTATATGTTTAAAAATTAAATACAATGAACGTATATACATTAAATATATTTAAATATTTAAAATGATATATATATATATATATATATATATATCTATTTATATTTATTTATTTATTTATTTATATTTATTAATTAATTTATTAATTTATTTATTTAAAATTTAAAATGTATATATGATATATATACTTACATATTTAACATGTATATATAGCTATATATATATATATATATGTATGTATGTATGTATGTATAAGTATATATATGCTTATATGTTTTAAAGGTGTATATATATATAGTTATATATATGATTAAAATGTTAAAAAATATTTAATGTAATTATGATTATATATAGCCATATGTGGTGTGTGTGTGTGTGCGCGCATGCATCATTTTATAAATGTAATTTTCTTTTGGAAAGCATCGTTCACATCCGAAACACTGTAGAGAACAATATTTTGTAAAAATATAAATTTTTTGATGTATCAAAGGTATTTTTGTAATTTTTTGATTAAAAATGTTTTTTCATTTAAGATAATTTTTATTTAAATTTTTGAAAAACATGACTAAAACATAAATATTTTCATTTTTGAGTCCCAGGACATAAAATTTCCAAATTATTGCTAATTAATATTTTTGAAATTAAAATAACATTAATTTATAAAATTAATAAAATATAAATTTATGAATATGAGAACCTAGTTACTTGACTTGCAGTGCATCCCTATAAATTTATATATTTATATTTATTTATTTATTTATATTTGAGAATTATTGTGGCGTGTTGGGGCATTAATATTTTTTAAATTTTTTATAAAATATCATAAAATTTTGATTTCAGAGATATAAATATTTTTATTTTTTAGTGTTAAACATAATTTTTCCATAAATTTTTCATATTTTTTTTATTATTTATAAATTAAAATGTACGTCGCCTTGGGTCGAGAAAATTGGAATTGAAGCCTAAATTAACTAAATGTCAATCCAAACAAACTATAACTTCGATATCTAATTTTTAAAGCATTTATGTTACGGGATTAGTCATTCGTGCGGTGATGCAGCTCGTGCGATGACCTCACCATTGACATTATCATGTGGCTCAACCCGTCATGCTGTACTCCATGCCTCTGTGCTAATTGGTTTCGCTTTATCCCGTGCTCATCGAGAGGAGAGTTGCTCTAATTCCCGATCAATTTATGCATGATAGGCTAGAGGTGTCAACAAAGTCGGGCTGCCCAAGCATGACCCGCAGCATGGCACGGTTCAATCATGCTATCCATGCATGATTTGGAACCATGCTTGGTATTAGACCATATTGCCAAGTGGCCCGTCATGCACCATGCCGGGCTAGCAAGCGTCGTACCTCATGCCGTGACAGACACGATGCGTATGCCTTGGCCTAGTGACGGCGTCCACCGGTCGTCCCACCCGGGTACCTAGGGACCCGGAATCGACTTTGAGTCACGTGTCAAGTCCCAAGACTGCCACTGACAGGGAGATTCTGATTGCAAAGGGTCATCCACATAATATGGCCAACCGCTACGTTTTCACACAATGAGGTTTCAACAGGGATGGTTCGGCTTGGCCTGTATGGGCCCACACTCTGCGAGCCAACTTATGTTGTGCCAAGCAGCTCAACTGGTTCTCATATCATGTCCAACATAACCCATTTGACACCTCTATGATGGGCTAACACCCCGTCTTTTATAGTAGAGGTGTCAAACTGGACGTGTCGAACTGGATCGGCCCATTTTTTTCAGGTCCGACCGTACTTTCGTGTCGGACCAGGCACGACATGGTTACTATACCTTGTCGTGCCTGGTCCGGCATGGTTTTGTGGAGTTCAGCTCGGCACGGGCCCGCGGCACGATCCACCGGGTTCGGCCTGGTTGGGCCGAACCCTAAATTAAAAAAAATTAGGGTTTCGGCACCTGCCACCGCCCGCCGACCCATAATTTTAAAAAAATTAGTGTTACGGTCTCGTCGTCGCGCCGCTACGACGCCGAAACCCTAATTTTAAAAAAATTTGGGGTTTCTCGGCTAGTACCAAGGTACCGTGCCAACGGGCCACGGTACCGTGCAGGGCCAGACACGGCACGATGCCCAGTTGGCCTCAGCACGGCACGGCACATACCCGGGCACGGGAAATTCCCGTGCCGGGCCTGCCCAGGCATGGCCGAATCGTGTCGTGCCTCGTGTCGGACCATGCCGGCCCGACCTGGTTGACACCTCGACTTTACAGTCGAGTCCCAAACTAGCGACAAGTTCTTCAAACTTAACGAGGTAAACATGTCTGAACTGTCACTATGCTCGATATTCAATAAAGTCTTCTACTATGATTATTGACCAATATAATAAGTATATGATATTTAGGTCATCATGTGTGAGTATGTATATGCGCATGCGGTATGGCTTGTAATAAAAATAGCCTAAGGTGAGCCCAAACCATTAAGATTAACTCAAGTCGAGACTAGCATAACAAGAATCTCAGCAAGCCTAGCTTGACACCAAGGTGCACTGCTACAGGCGCGTGTCAGGCAATCATCTTTTATATATAATATATATAAATGTTTTATATGAAACTATTTTCCAAAAATTACTATTTTCAAAAATAGTTTATATAATAAATACGTAACACGCACACCACAAAATTTTAGAAATATTAATTTTTTTAAAAAATAATATTTTTTTCCTATGAATAATGAAATAAAAACAATTTTTAAATTAAAAATAATCATAAATATTTATTTCTTTGAATAATCAAAAAAAATGTATTTTTGATTTACTGCACTTTTTCTAAATTTAAAACTCTGGTTCTTTTTTTTTATTTTTTTAAAGGATTTTCCTCTAGAGAATTTTCATAAAAAACAAAAAATCTATTTAAAAAAATTTCAAGTTTGAATTTAATAAAATTATTAATATTTATCCAAAGACAAATATTATTTCAGAGAAAACTAAAAACTTTTTTACTAAATATTATCAAAATTAACATTAGCCAAGATAAAATTTAACAGCGTTAAATTAACATTATTTTAAATAACCCGTGGGCAGTGAACCGGGCCACAAACATAGTTACATAAAATAAAAACGATCGTACCAAATTACATAAATAACCTCATATAGTGAAGGTTATTGGTCACCGGTTCGATATTAGCAAAAACAACCCGATTGGAACCAACCCAGAGCAGAAGTAGAGTCGTTTCGGGTTTAAAGTGTGGTTCAACCGACTTTTAAGGGCCCCGAATTAACGGATTTCTGGAAATATAGAACCGCAGTCAATTCATCGTGGCCGTCATTTCCAACCCTCCACGAACGGTCCTTCCTCCTCGGAGGTTTCTTGTGGTGCTTCTTCCACCCGCTGGCCTCCATTATTCTCAAGTTCTTCTTCTTCTTCATAGCATGCTCCTTGCCTGCTGCAATATCAAACGAGAGAAGTTCCTGCAAAACAAGCTCTCTAACGGCTGCCTCACAGCCCAGACCAGTCTGGTCTGCGAACTCAGAACTAGCCTCGCCGGAGAACCCAGGCGGCAACTGATAGTGGAGAAGTTTCCCGTCGACGTAATCCTTCAGAATCAGGCGAGCAGCTTTGGTCTGGTCCGGGGACCCACGAGAAGCGCAGAACACCCGCAGGAGCTCGCTGGCCGTCGGAACTCGGGACTGAAGCTCAAACGACCTCGGCCTAGGGAGAGAGATGTTGTAGACGGATTCGAGGATCCGGCGGGGGACGTGATTTGCAACGACCTGCAAGGCTTGCCGGTGGTCGGTCATGCGGTCGACGGGGAGGATGCCGGAGGCAATCATATCGTGTTTCGAGGCAGAGAAAGAAGGGAAGACTAATCCCGGACAATCACAGAGGGTGAGCTCGTCTGAAATGATCAGGGTCTGGAAATGCTTCGTCTTCCCCGGCGTCGCAGTCACGCCGGTGCACTTCTGGCCCACCAGAGCATTAATGGTGGAGCTCTTGCCCACGTTTGGAAACCCGACAAACCCGACCACGACCTTCCGGCTAGCCGAAGGAGCACCGCCCGAGACCGCGGCACTGCCCCTCGCCTTCTTGATCTCTTCTGCTTCAATTTGTAAGCGAGCCAGAAGTTCATCTCTGCCGAATATTTTTGTGTCAGGATCATCCGTGCAAGACGGCAAGTCTCGGGGAACCGTCGAGGCGGCTTTTGCAGACCAGAAAATGTAGAGAATGTTGTGCTGTTTGAAATATGCTCCCCATTTCTCCCTGATGTACATTAAAAGATTACTCAAAACTTAAAACCATTCATCTTCTTCCACGTGTGAGGGCCGGAACTGATATCACAAAACTAGAACTTTGCTTACATACAATACATATGTATGATTTTTCCATAAAGCATGTGTATATATTACACATGCATGTGTATTATATATTGCACTATATATATATATATATATATATATATATAATGCATGTGAATTATATTGAACATTATGCATACACACATACTTTGTATTGTACTTTATAGATGCGTATATATTGTAAAAATAAAGTGTGTGTGTGTACTACACACACACACACACATACATATACATACATATATATATATATATATGTATATAAATACACACACACACACACACATATATATATATCATACTTACAATAAACATAAAAATTAATATATTGATAATATCATCCTAATTATAAATATGATGGATGACTACTCATCTTTTAAAATAATACTCGGTTTATTATATTTTAGATTTGTGACACTATATCTCGGAAAGTCATGATTATATATAAATACACACACACACACACGTATATGTCAATACCAGATAAACAATTCTCCCATTTAGCATGACAATGTGTGATATTAATATATTAAAGGTTTTGTCTTCAATAATTAAAGAAATTATCTCTAATGAGTCTTAAATCACACTAAAACATGCTTATATATATATATATATATATAATATTTAATGAGTCTTAAAATTCTGACTTATTACCAATGGACAAAAATAGTTATGATACCCTACGGCATGCCTCTCTCTCTCTCTCTCTATCTATCTCTCTCCCTCCATTTCTCTCTCTCTCTTCATCTCTCTCTCTCTATCTATCTCTATCTCTCTCCCTCCATCTCTATCTCTCTCCCTCCATCTCTCTCTCTCTCTCTCTCTTCATCTCTATCTCTATATCTATCTATCTCTCTCTCTCTCTATGTCTCTCTGTGTGTTTCTATGTGTGTCGCTGTGTGTGCGTGCATAAGTGCTTGAGTGAGTGCGTGCATGAGTGTGTGCGTGCGTGATCCCACTAATGAGATTTTTTTTAAAAAAGTTGATTCTTCAAAAATATAAAATGCATAACAAAAGTTTTCATATATATATATATATATATATATATATATATATATAATCAAAATACAATGTGTGTATGTGTACACAAAAATATGACAACTTAGACCACAATTGAAAAGCAATAAATACATTCAAATATCAAATTAAGGTTGAACTAGAACCCAAAATAAATCAAGAAAATATATATATTATATATGTGTGTGTTTGTGCGCGCGTGTGTAATCAAAATACAATGTAAGTGCATGCAAGCATCAAATGAAACTAATTTAAAAAATTTCAAAGAAAAGAGATTATTTTATAGTTTTTTAGAAAATATGCTTAAAAAATAAAAAAATCAGGAGCAGCTTAAAAAACAGAAAACCTTTATTTGTTTTTATTTTTTTATTTTAAATTAAAGCAACTATTTTCAATGAAGCAAAAAAAAAAAAAAAAAAAAAAAAAGAGATGTGAATTTAAAACCTGATCGGAAGAGGCAACAGATCTGCTTTGTTGAGGAGGAGCAAAGTCCTCTTGTTCTCATCCACTTCTCTTGCATATTCCTGCAATAATAAATAAATAAAAATACCAAATTTAACAAGAAAATCAAGAAGATGAAGAAGAATATTGCATGAGCACGGGAGCGTGGTTGCACCTCAAGGTCTGGGCAGCGATAGAACAGCGGATCACGAGCATCAACAACCATTACAAGCTGAAAAGAAGGAAATACAAAATGATACTGACGCATATGCTTACGCATTATACGTGTAGAGACAATAAATTTACTCCCATGGGATAATTCAACCGGCAAGAACACACTCAAGATTGTGTTTTATACTGTAAAAACTGAGTTTTATTATTATCTCTAAATTAATTAGTAGAGTGGCACACTATTTTCTTCCTTCACCCTGATTTTAACTAAGTTTGGGCTGCCGCCCAATACAGTCCAACATGGCTAGGTTAGGCTAGGTTGGGCTAGGTTAGGCTAGGTCACCATTTTTTGAAGTTGAGTTGCCTAGCCTATAAGTGTGAATGTGATGACACAAGAATTTCTAGAAGACTCTAAATGTTTTAAGGAGCTTCTATGTAATAAGATTGTGATATGTGACACAATTTGAGCCTCAGGGAAAGAACAGTTCTTACTATATAAGAGAGTCTTCTCATTGTTGTACTCACTCAAATTTTATTTATAATTTATTTTCAATCTCTAATTATTCCTCTCTCTTACTAAGTTATTAATTAGGGTTTTGTAGGTTTGATTCTTGTGAGATATAAGAGCATGCTAATTTATACATTTGAGAAAGACATTTTCCTCACACCCCTTATATATCACTAAACTAATTGTCTCTCTCTCTCTCTCTTACTAGACTAATTATCTCTCTCTCTCTATCTCTCACTAAACTAATTATTTCAATCTCTAATTGTTTCTCTCTCTTACTAAACTAGTACGTAAGATTGTTTCTCTCTCTCTCTTACCAAATTAATTATTTCCCTCTTTCTCTTACTAAACTAATTGCTTCAATCTCTAATTGTTTCTCTTACAAAACTAGTACGAAAGATTGTTTCTCTCTCATACTAAACTAATTGTTTTTTTCTCTTACTAAACAAATTATTTCTCCCTCTTACTAAACTAGTATGTAAGATTATTTATTTCTTACTAAACTAATTGTTTCCCCCTCTCTCTCTTACTAAACTAATTGTTTCAATCTCTAATTGCGTCTCTCTTACTAAACTGGTATGTAAGATTGTTTCTCTCTCTTACTAAACTAATTGTTTCTCTCTCTCTTACTAAATTAATTGTTTCAACCTCTAATTGTTTATCTTTTACTAAACTAGCATGTAAGATTGCTTCTCTCTCTTGCTAAGCTCATTGTCTCTCACTCTCTTACTAAACTAATTGTTTCTCTCTCTTACTAAACTAATTATTTCTCTCTCTCTCTCTCTTACTAAACTAATTGTTTCTCTCTCTATCTTACTAAACTAATTGTTTCAATCTCTAACTATTTCTCTCTCTTACTAAACTAGTATGTAAGATTGTTTCTCTCTCTTACTAAACTAATTGTTTCTCTTTCTGTCACTAAATTAATTGTTTCAATCTCTAATTATTTCTCTTTTACTAAACTTGTAAGATTGTTTCTCTCTCTTGCTAAACTAATTGTCTCTCACTCTCTTACTAAACTAATTGTTTCTCTCTCTATCTTACTAAACTAATTGTTTCAATCTCTAACTATTTCTCTCTCTTACTAAACTAGTATGTAAAATTGTTTCTCTCTCTTACTAAGTATTAAAGCTTACCTTATACTTCCTATATACTACATCTCTATTATAAATTGGCACTATTTTTTTTTGAGTATGAAAGTTTGTAACCTTTGATGCATTCATCGTAGCCAAGAAACTTATATTAGCTTCCCTAACATCTCAATTTTCTTCTTAATGAAAAAAAAAGTCATGTATATATGGAGAAATAATGAATAAAAGAAACATAACACACTAATCTGTAAAGTGATGTCTCTGGTATTCCTCCATATAAATCGATGTGGAAATAGAGATGCTATATTTCATATGTTGATGATTTCTCTAAATATACATACATTTTATACATTCAGAAGAAAACTGAGGTCTTAGAGAAATAAATAATGTAAGTTATTTGACTTCAAAGAATGTATTATAGAATTTGGTCGTGACTTGCATCCTTGAGCTATTTGACTTCGTTATAGTTATTAAAAGCATGATTGGGACGTGCCCAAAGCACATGTGCCACAAAGTGCCAAAAAAACCCCTAATTTTGACCATTTTCAATAGGCATTGGAGCCGCCAAAAAAAGGGGCTCGGCCGGCTCCTTGGAATGAGCTCGATCAGCTCCTTCTTGGAAGGAGCTTAGTAAGCTCGTTCGTTGGAATGAGCTCAGCTAGCTCTTCTTAAAATTAGTTTGGACAATCATTTCATGTATATGTATATATATAGATATATACATATACATGCATAAATATATATTATATACACATACATATATATATTAAGATATAAATAAATAAATAAATATATATATATATATATAGATATATATATATATGCATATGTAGGTACATATATATACTAGCCTTTATTTATAAATGCATTAATCCATTAATACGTAATATTAGACAATATATAAAAATATTATCTACAATACAATTAAGAAAAATGACGAGACACATTAAAATAACTTAATTTTTCGACACTATAGATTTTTAAGAATTTGGAGGTTTATTAACAAGGCACCTATAAAAGTATTAAAACTTCAAGTGAACTAATCATCCAAGCATGCATCATATCAGAGATTTACTGAAAGAGCGATAGTATTAGGGTCCGTTTGATAAAACTAAAAAAATTAAGTGCTAAAAAATAAGAGTTAAAAAATTAAGACTACATTTTATAAGTGTTGAATTTGTATTAAAAAACTATTTAATAAATTACTGTTAATTTTATACTGAATATAAATATATTATTTGATAACTATAAATACTGAATGATGAAGATAATGTATTTTATATATTAACCTTATTATTATTGTATTACATATTATCCAACATAAATAGAATTTCTAATAAATTTTTTTTAGTATAATTATTAATTATTAAAAAAAATAAAATCTCTAAAAACATATCTATAAATATATCATAAATCCAAAAAAAAAATAAAAATATTTAAAAAATAACCAATAAAATATAAACTCTTTAAAACTATCAAAAATTTTAATATAAAAACAAAAATTAATGAACATCTAGTTGATTTGTTATTTTCTCTCTTAAATTAATCATGAAAAAGAATTAAGATTAAGATTTGTGGTGACAGAGAAAAATGAAGAATCAGATTCACAAACTGATCCATAGCGTGAATGTGAAAATAAAAAAGAAAAAAAAATAAAATAGCAATTTTAAAAAAAAAATTATTGAAAATTTTTAGCCTTTATCATTACGCAGGTCTCTATCTACTTAATATGTTCAATATTTTTTCACTTAAAATTTTAAAATTTTAGCTCTCAATATATTTTTATCAAACACATTTAAAATTATAAACCATTAAAAATTTTAATTTTCAATAGTTTGAATATTTTAAGTGCTTTAATAAACAGCCCCTTAGTCACACAGGCTTTATTATGAGATTTCCTAAAATTAATAGTTTTAATAATATTGTAATGATAGTTGATCAATTTTTAAAATATATTATTTTCATCCTTACCACAAAAGAATATCCAACAAAGAAAATAATTAAGTTTGGCTGCTAGCAAGAGACTTTACACATACTTGTGATATTAACTATCAGATTTACACATGGTGTGTCAAGTGGCATTCTAAATGATTTGAACCTAAAAATATATATTGGATGGGTATGTCCATAATATATTTTGATGAGTTTTCTAATATATGATTATATCAACTGATCCAATTTAAAGTAACAACTTCAACCTTTCATTTGTATTCGAAAAGAATGGAAGGAGCAAACTTGCTCAACATCTTTTATCTCGAAATTTTTTTTTTCTCTTTTTATAATAAGATATTTTAATTTCTTATTCTCACTTAATAATTACAAGATCCCAAATACCCTTTCCAATGACCTTTGTCAATCAAGATGACAAGAGGCTATGTTGGAAAAATTGAATATAAACACATCTAATTACACGTGAGATCTCATCGCAAAGCTAGTAGATAATCTGATCGTAATATGTAGATGTATATATATGATGAAGAAATGATCCTAAAGAAAGATAAATCAACTCGAGGCTAGATTGAAAAAAAGAAATTAACTAATAGAACACATTCTCTCATGTAATCAAAATAACCACTAGTAAATTATTATTTTCTATTACCGCATCAAACATGTTGACTGTGTATTAGCTAAATGTAATATGTTCTTTCATGAAAATCTAGAGAACTAAGTATTTGTGCTGTCATTAGAAAGTATTATTCCTAAGAGAATATATATAGTGTGCAAATTGCAAAAGACCATTTATGGCATAAAGTAATCTCCTAAGACATAGTCTAGTGTAATTTTCTTTGACACTTACTATATTTAATCTTAGAACAACTATGTTAGACTATTTCTATTTATTTAGACATTAATCAGGAAGTGAATATATGTTGTTAGTTGTATGTGTCGATGGTATTTTGATTACATAAATTAATTAGCTGGTTATATTACAGCTAAAACCATTTCTATATATTGAATATCAAACAAAAAATTTAAGAGGTTTAAGATATTTTTTTTAATAATGAGATCGAATACTCATAAGGTATACTCTTTCTTTGTAAGAGAATATATACTTTGTATATTTTATCTGAAGTCAACATGTCGGAATGTGCACCCACTAACTCATCACTTGATATAGAGATATACTTTTCGAAATGTGTTGATTCATCAGTCGACTCCACTAGATATAAGATAATCATTGAAAAATTAAATTATATCATAAAAATTAGATTACATAATAACTATAATGTCAAAATAATTAGTTATTTATTAGATTCTTCTTGATATATTCATATGAATATAATTTTTATGAACATAGTTGAATAAAGAGGTATTCAAATTATATTTTTGTTCATACAATTACAGAGATGTCAATGACAAATTTTTGTGATTTTTTGTGAGTCATTTCATCTCCTAAAAAACTAAGCAGCAAAAAATTATTTCTAGATCTCGTATTGAGATAGAGTACACAACTATGATATCTAATCATAGTTGTTAAATTGAGATTCGAATCAAGAATAAGAATGTTTAATTAGTGAATCAAAAATCAAAAATCGAATCTCGAATCAAATTTATTATAATTTTTTTATACGTTAATTAATTCATATTTCCTACAGTTTTATGACAATTTTAGCATTTTTATTTTTATTTTTGAGATTTTCTCAGTATTTTATTATTTTTTCACGTTAGATTCATAATATCAAAGGTTTGAGTTATTTTTTCACGTTAATTAATTCTTATAATTGATAATTTTTTTTTTGCATTTTAGTTTTTATTTTTATGATTTTTTGAGGATTTTAATCTTTTAAAAATTAATATTAAATTGATTCATGTGAATCAATTCATGATTTAACGATTCATTGTTTAATCATGTATATTTTTAATTCTTTTAAAGAATTAGAACGTTTATCTCCTGAATCGTGAATCAAATCGTAAATCATATAATTTTGATAATAGTGCATCAAATATAAGTGTAGATGAGTCAAACTACTCATGAGTTACTCAAGCTCAACTCAAAGAATACTCAATTAGCTTGTTAAGTCGAGTTCACGTATCATAATACTCAACTCGAGCTGCTCGTTAGCTTAATCAAACTTTTAATATTTTATTAATATATTATTTATGATATTATATTGATGGGTAATTTATTGTTAATAAATTAAAATTCATTTGAGCTTAATTTAGTAGAGCTCAAATCAATTTCAAGTGAAGCTTGAGTAGAGTTCGAGTATAATTATTTATTAAATTATTAAATTATTTGAGCTATGTCGAATCGAGCTTGAGTAGCTCGACCATTTTTTCGAGTCAAGTTTTAAACATCTGAAAATAAGCTCGATCATGTACGACTCGAGTTTGAGCTTCAAGTTTTTTAAATGAGTTGAGCATGAACTTGGCTCTGACTTGACTCGACTCATTTACACCCCTAACATCAACTATTTGTGAGCACTCATGGTTCAGTCACTTCTTATAAGAGCTCAGCTACAAGTTTAGAGATCAATAATATTTTACTATAAATGTCAGACAGTTCAACACATTATTACCAACTTGGTATTGCATGAGAAGAAAAAATATAATAAGGTTGATTGTCACTTCATTCAAAGACAAAGTTAATTTTTAGTTTATTTTTAATTATTTTATCTGCTTTTCCATTTAAAAATACTCAATTTATATGATACCTCCAATCTTATATATATGATCAATATTGTATTCAAATATAAATATCACTTCAAATAAAATTTATACTTTTTAGCTTATCTCCTCTATCTCCCTCTCACACTCTCTCCCTCTCTCCCCCTCCCTTGTCCCTTCATCCCTCTCCCTCTCTCCCTTCCTCTCTCTCTCTCTCTATCTCCCTCTCTTTCTTCCTCTCTCTCTCTCTATCTCCCTCTCTTTCTTCCTCTCTCTATCTCCCTCTCTCCCTTCCTCTCTCTCTCTCTCTCTATCACCTTCTCTCTCTCTCTCTCCCTCTCTCTCTCTTCTCCTTCCCTATGCAAACTATAACACTAAACAATCAATACCCTTATATAATATACAAATTAAAATAAGACAACTCATAGATTGGTTGCTCTTGTCGGGAGTATAATATAATCAAAAATCATAAAATAAAACTAAAACCAATAAGGTTGAAGTCTAATCATGCCCTAGTTTTCTTCTTTCTACTTTTGACAAGAAATAGAATGAGTATGACTTACTCCTAATGAAGAAAGAGAATGCATTCTCAACACATTCCTTGACAATTACATCTATATAATGTTGAAGTGATTCTATTCATGTTTAATGTTGCGTGTGTGTTTACCATGCATGCCCATCAATGCTAGGAATACTCCAACCCCAAAAATCAAAAGCACTCTATCAAATTTTCTCAAGTTATGTAGAGAATTATAAAGCGAATATCAAACCATACAAATTTCCAAAACTGTAATACAACAAGCTAACTCACCAATTAAAAAAAATAAAATAAGAAAACAAACTAACCAGATCACTGCGTTCTACGACCCGCCAAAGTTGTCTCCAAATATCCAAATTTTTCTCAAATGGAGTTACAACAAGCTTCTCGTTCTCCTCGAGGCTTCATCGAAGCAGAGCCACAAAACCCCAAGTTAAAAAAATAAAAAATAAAAAATAAAAAAATAAAAAATAAAAAATAAAAAAAAAAGCATGATCACCGACTAACCTTGCGAGGCTTCGCCGCCAGACAAAGAAAGCTTGTCTTTCATTGGCATCAAGCTCTTCAATGGACATTTTAGGATCCCAAGGTGGGCGGCGAGGGACGCGTAGGATACCAACATGTAAGGATTCCTCTTGTTTTTGCTGCAATTTCCTTTCCTCTGGTGACAAGGCAAAGGTGCCAGGGCTTGCATCTCTGATCAAACAAAGCATACCCAAAAACAAGTTAAGAAAAGTAGACCTAACATTTCAACAAATAATCATTAATCAAAGATGTCAGACGGGTCCGAGATGACCCTAGCTCAGGCACGGCTCAAGCCCAAGCACAGACCCCAGGCACCAACCCATGCACTTTTTGAGATATGTTGGGGCGGCACGGTCCATTTGACACTTCAACAATACAATGAAGCCATACAAATATAACTATCCAATACAGACTCTAAATAATATACTTATACAATGAGAAAACTAGTTGGGAAAGCTCACAATTTGAGGGCTCTCTTCAATATCATAATAAAAAACAAAAACAACAATAAATAACTATACATTGTAAGCTACAATATTTCACTCAAGCTTGTAAATAGAAGTCTAAAATATCAAATTTCGAGGAGGAACAAAAATTAAGATATTTTTAAAATCTTCTTTAATATATCTATTGGATGCTTTACTGTGTGAATATATGTTATAATAATCATCTCATCTTGAATATTTTTCCTCAAATAAAATAATCCATAACTATATGCTTCATACACTCAAAAAAATTAAATTGAAAATTGGTCTTGTTGTTTAACTAACACAATAAAAAATAATAAGAAAAAAAGTAATTATCATTATCACCATAAACTCTATATTTTTATACTATGGTGAAATTTTGTTTCTTTTACTTAATGTTGAATAGATATTTTTTTTGAGATTAATAGTATTAAGTTATTTATTTATTTTTACTTAATACTGAATAGATAAACGGATACCGAATTGAGGGTTTTGATAGAGGTGTCAAACGGGGCCGTGCCGGGCCGGCCCAGTACGTTTTTTCCAGGCCCAACCGGGCTTTCGTGCCGAGCCAGGCACAGCACGGAACGGCAACCGTGCCGTGCCGTGCCTGTCCCGGCATGGTTTTTTGGGGGTTCAGCCCGGCACAGGCCCGCGGCACGATTCGCCAGGTTCGGCTTGGTCAGGCCGAACCCTAAATTAAAAAAAAATTAGGGTTTCGGCGCGCCCGAAACCCTAATTCTAAAAAAAATTAGGGATCGGGTGCGCTCGAAACCCTAATTTAAAAAAAAAATAGGGTTTCGGCGCCGAGTAACCCTAATTTAAAAAAAAAATTCAGCACGGTACCGTGCTGGGCGAAGCACGGCACGGGGCCCGGTTGGCCTCGGCACGGCACGGCACTATTGTGCCATGGTCGGGCACGACACGAGCCCGGGCACGGGAAATTCCCATGCCGGGCCGGCCCGGTTGACATCTCTAGGTTTTGATTGTGTGAGAGTGAACTTTTTCTGAATGAAAAAAATCAAATTTTTTCCTTCTATATTTCACCTATTTTTTTCAAAAAATTTAATGATAAGTCAGTAAAAAATAAAAAAACAAATGGCTGAATGTTGAAATTAAATTGGTTTCACCATCCAGCCAAAAAAAAACACACTCTAAATCTCAAAATAATCATTTATCTCATAATTTTCTGAAAAATAATATTATATCAAAAAAAAATACAAAATCATGTCACATACCTCCTCTTTGTACATATTAGTATTCAACTCAAACTCAAATGCATGATTGGCTGTAAGTATTCATGATCACTAAAAGATATTTTAAGCCTCGTAAATTTCTCCACATACCTCAATATGTGAAGAGCTACGTCTGAATAAACTTGCCGAGAAAAATCTATGAAATATTTAAATATGCACATTGTATATATTATATATGATCTGATAATAATTATATAATTAATTTTTCTTAATATTTTCTTGTAAATAATATAGACAACTTGAGGAGTCCTATAAGAAATAAAATTAATATATGAATCAGTATGAATATCTTCTAGAGCAAAACTCAAAAGTCCAATCTCAACAAAAAAATTAAATGCATATCTCCTATGTGATAGTATAATACCTCTCATAAAATAAAGCATTTTTATACAAAAAAAAAATATCTTCAAAAATTCTTTAAATAAAACTATAACTAACATTACTCATCGAGTTAGGTGATCCTCAACGCATCATCACACGACCAAAATATCATTCACAAATATAATAAAAAAAATATTATCATTATACCTCTTCCACAAAAATAAACAAAGTTATATAATACACATATATAAATCAAAATAGATGACAACTTGTAAAAACCCCACAAATCAGGCTCTTAATAATTACTTTTAAGTTATAAAATATTTTTTACAATCTATAAATTATGCTTGATTGTGATACTGAACTCAACCTAGATAATATATATATATATATATATATATATATATATATATATATATATATATTCACCTCAATATCACTCTAAAAATATATTTTTTTTATGTCTAATTAATATATCTTTCAAGTTTCACATTTGAGATACTGGCAACTATATAAAAATCATATAAAGATTATCTTGATCACTAGAGAGGCAAAATCTTCATAATCTACATCAAACATCGGTGTAAATTTGCTCACAACATGTCTTTCCTTAAAGCAATATATTTTCTCATTTTAATTGGCCTTCACTAAGAACACTCACACAACCACAAACTGATCTTTCTAAAGATTGATGAACTAATTCTCACGTCTCAATGAAATAAGTGGCATCGATCTCTTTCAAAATGACTTAATACTATCATAGGTGAAATAACATCTTAGAAATAGATTTAGAATATTAGTATAGTCAAGAAAAATAACTAAATAGAAAGAAAAAATAAAAAAAATAACATAACAAGTATATTTTTTTTGTTTCTTTCATGAAATGATCAAAAAATGAATACCATGGCAATTAACTTCTAAATTAGTAATATTTATTGAAGAATATAGGTTAATTTCTAAATTTATTCAAAAGTCCTTACAAAAATTCTCTATTGTGACCCTTACTAGAAAAAAAATATATATTTCCTCACTAGCACGATTATAACAAATATTTCTTATTTTCTAAGTATTAAAACTTTTATTTTCTATCTTCCAGTTCCAATTCATGACTTTTATATAATCAACTCAAAATCAAATAATCACAGCATAAGTAATTGCTCATTATTTATTAATTCTTTTATTTATTTTCCAAATACAATTATAATGAATGTCAAAATATCTAAAAATTTTTGAATATATAATAACATTCAATTTACTATTTTATTTTTCTCTTAAATTTTATTTATTCACGAGTAAATAAAAACTTTATCTTTTATGATTTATCTTACTAAATAACTTTTTCAATTATAATTTTCTATCCTATCATTATATTATAAGATCAAACAAACTTTAAAAATAACTTTTTTTAAGACTAAATAAGATGGCTTATAATTTTTTACTTCAATTAAAATTCTTACTAAATATTTAAGCTTCATTAGTCATTTTCTTATTTAATTCTCAACTTTGTCATTCATCTTTGGTCACTCTAAGAATTATAGATCCTAATATTACAAATACGTCTACATTAAATTATGATCATATTAGAAATAAAAGCATAGATACTATTTTATTCTGCAAGCCAAATTTATGTAAGCAAGCATGTATTACATATGATTTATTTGTGTTGGAGAACTTTTTAAAATTTAAAACTCATAATGAATAATTTGTCAATCTTATTAATAATTATTCTCATTCTAGTTAAATTTTATTTTTCAAAAAAAAATCTTCAACTTTTTTTATATCTTAACTAAATCATAAAAACAATAAATTTTGATTTAATAAAAAAATAAAAAATATTAAAAAGAGTGATAATAATTTAAAATATATATCTAATAGCTTCAGTTCATATTCTAGTGGCCTTAAAAATAAGTCCGACCATTTAGATATAGGCCACGAATGCAATGCCCTAGTTTTCTTAAAATATATTTGTTTATAAATCTTGGAAAAATCATTAGCAAACATCTCTTAAACTGATATTCAGAAAACATATGTTGACTATGCATTCCAAAGGGTAGAAAAACACTCCTGAATGAACACTTTTTCCCATTGAAAATGAATTTTCCACTAGGGACGTCAATTTACTTTGATCGGCCAAAAAAATGTGGATTACGAGCACAATTCAAACAATGAAAATTAAAATAAACAAGAAATAATTCATCAGAACTCACAGATGGAAGACATGGTCGGCATCGCCATCAACAAAGTGGAACCGAGCTGTCTCCTCGTCGTCCATGCGCTGAATAATTGTATCGAGATCATTAATATCAGTTGTCGATTCAAGAAATTTCTTCTGCTGAGACCGGTAGAATCTTTCTTTCATTATCGATTCTTGAATCATCTGATTGTGCCACTTCTCCAACGCCCTGCCTAATCCCGATTTCAGGTTCTTCGTCTTCCCCATCTGCTTGATTATAAAAATCCTTGCTTTACTATAAGAATATGATCAAAAATAATAGAGAAAAAAAATAAGAGATTTAAAATATGATGATGATGTGCCTCCTCCAGACAAAACCAAAAATATAAAATTTAGCATATTTGATTTCTAAGAAAATCTTTAATTTGAAATAAAAAATTTATATTGCATGTAAATTATAAGACTTGGAGTTGCCACTCATACCAACTCTAGGAACAAAAAACAATGACAACTAGTATAAATTACACGATCAATCTAAAATACATTATTATAATAGACAACATAAAATACACAATAAACTAACGATGACAAAATAAATGTCATATCCAACGCATTAGGCTCATGCATAGCATCGAGTCTGAAAGTGAATAAAATTTTGTCAGTCTTACCCCTAAAAATCAAAGAGGACACATGTGATCACAAATAGAGGTGTCGAGCGAAACGTTCAGGGGCGGCCAGGCCCGTTTTTTTCAGGCCCGCACGTGCTTTCGTGCCGGGCCGGGCACGGTTTTGTGGGGGTTCAGCCAGGCACGGGCCCACGGCACGATTCGCCTGGTTCGGCCCCGTCGGGCAGAACCCTAATTAAAAAAAAATTAGGATTTTGGCACCCCGTAACCCTAATTTAAAAAAAATTGATTTCGGCACGGTACCATGCCGGGCAAGGCATGGCACGAGGCCCGGTTGGCCTCGGCACGGCACTGCACGAGCCCGGGCACTGAAAATTTCGGTGCCGGGCCGGCCCAGGCACGGCCGAATTGTGCCGTGCCTCGTGCAGGGCCGGGCCGGCCCGGTTGACACGTCTAATCACAAACCCCAAAAACTCACCACTATTCGATGAAGATACTTGTTATTGTACCAATGCATGACCTCCATAACAATGAAAAATGCATATTAATAATACAATAGATGCAAAAAAAATAAAAAATATATGCACCCACAACATATTAAATATAGATGATTAAGCATCAATGATAAAACATGCTAGAACTAAAAATTAGGGTTTTTGAGCGCCAAAATATCAAATTGCCCCAAACGCTCCGAAAATGATCACCAGTAAGTATAAGTTGGGTTCTTCAAAAAATAATAATCATCAATTCAATCTATCCCCTATTGATGATGTGATGATTCAAAATGAGTCTCTGGAACCATGTCTCTGATATCATGTTCAATTTAAAGAAATACAAAATTTTTATATTTCACTATCGAATCATGAATAAATATAAATAATAATAAACTATTTCTTCCAGCCATCTTTGAGCAAAAATGCAAAAAATAAATAAAACAAAGATATCCATTACCTTTTTGGGGATACTATTGGGAGAGGTCTGCCTATTGAGTAGCTTCCTTGCTGCGGCGGCACTTTCTGGCGTCCCATAGCTAACGCGCCGACCCTCATTTTCAAGCTGATCGATAGAAAGCTGCCTGACCATGCCACCTAAGGCTCCACTGGTCTCAGCCGCCACAACAACCTGAGCCAAAAAGAAAACTAACTTGTTCTTTTGCTACTAGCAAAGCAGAAACAAATTGGGTTCTTCTTCAAATATGAAAAAAAAAGGTGAATAACAGAAACGAATGGATTACACACAGCTCTGTGATGCAGCCTAAGTCCTGTTGGCATGGCACTATTCAATCCTGAAGAATCAGACGTGATCAAAGTAGAATTCTGTTTTCCACTCGGGGTAGCTTCTGCCCCACGATCCCTATCATGCAGTTCACCTTGTCCATCCATTTGCCTAGCCTTCACCGCAGCTGATGTGGCACTGATAGCCTCTGCTTCTGCAGCTGATGTGGCACTGATAGCCTCTGCTTCTGAAGCTGATGTGGCACTGATAGACTCTGCTTCTGCAGCTGATGCTTCTACAAATTTATCAGGTAATTGATCACCTTTGCTCATTCTCCTGTGTAATGACACAAAACAATTGATCAGGCAATCTCTTGACAGAGATTTGAAAACGAATAGAGCTTCATTGGGAAGCTTACCGAGGTCCTTGGAGCATAGCATTTTCAGCGCTTATATCTGCGTACATATCACCATTTGCAGGAGGAGCAACCGGATTGGCCAGCACAACTGCACCATCAGAAACCATTTCGTGGGGAGCTTCCCTAGTTTTCTCATCGACAAAACCATATCGTTCAGGAGGTCTCCCTGCAAGTGAATTACCAGCTGCTGCTGCTGCAGCATGAGAAGCAGCAGAAGTTGTTTCAACAGCAGCTAGATCTTCAGCTGCAAGTAGATCATCAAGCAGCACACCTGCAATATACATACATACATATATACATACATACATACATACATACATATATATATATATATATATATATATTAAATGTGTTACCGCTAAATTAAAATGATATAAGATTTCAGAAATAAAGGAACTGGAAAGAAACATGTACTTGCAAATCACTTCATTTGTATTTTCATTTATAGTAGAACCTCTTTAAGTTAAACGAACTGGAACCCATGTGGGAGTTTTAATTTAAATGAGTTTGAAATAAGAAAAATTAATATATCAATAAAAGTCTATTATACAAGCTCTCAGCATTGCCACAATCACTCACAATTTAATTTAGAAAAATATTTAATATAAGTAGATCTAATTTAGATATATTCTAATATATCACAAAATCTTATTAAACTTTTCAATATACAAAACAAGGATTAGTGTTGAGCACATAACAATACATCATAAATAAACTCATTAAAAATCATACCCAGTATGTAAGACTCCAGCTTAACATGTGATATGTGAGAGATTAATATATTGACCATCATATACCCAAAAAATCAAAGAGATTACACTACATCTTATGAGCCTCAAACTTAAGACATATCGCTGTTTAGCAAAATCATTTATCTCGACACTAAAGCACAATATCTTCATAAATAAACTCTTTACATCTTTAGATGCGTTTAAACAATCACTAATGTCTGGATCTTATAAGAACTCAAAAGTTAAATATACATGATCGCGATTACTACTAAAATGATTGATCAGTATAAAAATTTATCGTATGCATTTACGATGAGGTTGATAAAGGAATATTGATGAGAGAGAAAAATTTAACTCATTACATCTTATAAAACACAACTTATATAAAAACTTTTTTGGAAAATATAGTAGCACAATAATGATCACAAAAAACCATAAAATATCATAAATAGAGGTGTCAAACGGGCCGGCACGGGCCGGCCCGGCAAGTTATTTTAAGGCACGATCGTGCTTCCGTGCCGGGCTGGCCGCGCCCCGCCCGGCCCGCTCGGGCATTCCTGTTGGAGAGGTTCGGGATACGGGGGACCGCGGGTCGGGTCGAATCAGACCCGACCTGCTGTCTTTTTTAGCGGGAGGGGCATCATGGGGTCGGGCTCACGGGACACCCGGCACGGGAAAAACCCGTGCCGATTTGCCGTGTCGCGGGCCGAACCATGCCGGGTCAGACACAGTACAGGCCCGGGCACGGAATTTTTCCGTGCCGGGCCGGCCCTGCACGGTTGACACCTCTAATCATAAATACCAAAACTTTCAGGAGTATGACATCCCCTAAACTCATTACAGCCTCTAAACTAAAAGTCACATGGCCAACTCAGATAATATTAAAAATATATTTTAATGATGATGATAATTTGCATAATTATTAGATGTGGAATCACTTTTAGAAGTAGTTTCGAACATATTATGTGACCACATGTCTAAAAATAACTGATATAAGACTTTAGTTTTAACACACTACTAACTATTGGACAAAAAATAATTATCATTATTACTAAAAATTTGAGTATTTGGATATAAATGTATTTGTGTGAGTATACATATTTTTAGTCCTCCACCTGTGAGTTATAATTGAATTGTCAATCCCACGCCCAGATAAAAGATGAGGGTGACAACTAACATCAAGTAGACAATTGATCTTAATAAACTTGTTATAAATTTACTATGAGTCCTAAAATAACTAAGGTTTTTAAAAGTGTATTAGAAAAGTAAGATCCATACAGTCAATCCCAAGTAATTATGATTATAAATTATTGATACAAAATAAGTTAAACAAAACCATGTCATATAGCAAATACCATTTTGAAGTATAACCTAAAAATGACTTAAGAGTTTGAATTTGGTTAAAATTACGAATCTCAACATTTGGAAATTATAATATATGTTATAAATTGACTAAGAACAATATCTAAAGGAGAGAAGTCATTTGAGAACGAGACAGAATGAATTATGATAGAAGAATATTTTCTTTTAGGCACAAAAATATTTTGAGTCACCTTAATAGGAACAAAATTTGGGTTTTCATTTTTCATGGTGCAAGTAAGAAATAATTATCTAAAAAATATTAGGTTTGAAAAATATACACCTCATGATTCATGGATAATTAATTTTTAGATTTGATAACACTTTAAAATGAGTCATGAAATATGATTGTGGCTCAATAAACGTAATATCAATGATACCAAATACCTTTCTAAAAAAAGGCTATAAGAATTTAATAGTTCTTATAAGTAGAAGTATAGTAAACAAGTATAGATATAAAGACTTGGAGCTCAAGTGTTCAACCATATTAACAACTAATATGCATATATACAATACAACCAAATATTTTTTTAAATATAAAAAGTATCCTTGACGAAAAAACTTCTTATAATACAACACAAAATTTTAACATTTTAAATATGTAAGCAATTGATTTATAAGATGTAGTAGTACAAATTCAATTATTTCAATAAAAAATTATCCTTATTATTTTAAATGCACACTATAATTATCACATTGTAAAATTTATTCAATTTTTTGATAACATATTTTGAATATGATAGAATCAAAATAAAAATTATTTTCATTTGATAGTTTCCTTTCAATAAATAAATCAATTCATTTTCATACGATCATCAATAAAAATCACATATCAATTTTACTTGAAATCATCCATGAACAAATTTGTCGTGACATTATGACATCACCATGAATCATCATAAATAGTATAATTGATTAAAAAGCTTAACGAAAAAAAATAACCAATTATATTTCATAAATTCATACGTTTCATATTCGAAAAAAAGATTAACTTTTTATGTATTGATACATAGTTATTAAAGAAATGACTCGAGCATACCTTAAGCTCCAATATCACAATGCACTTGCCAAAATGCCTCACATGAGGGAAGGCATGCCCATTTGCAAAAGGAGCAAAAAGGCACACCTGATAGAAGGCATTCAACTTAAATACCTCCCCACATAAAAAATGAACCCGACGCATCAATCCCTCAGCCACCCCCACTTACACTTATACTCTTATTCCCACTCCAACTCCCAGAGGCATTTATTATTTTGCAAAAGATATTCTCAAGCATTAAAGTTGGAGCCATATCAATTTCTTGAAGAAATTTATTTATTTTCTTTTTTTAATCCATAAAATTTATCAATCTCTATTTTATTTCAATCTAACATCTTCATTAACTTTGATGCATGATTTTATATAATGATAAGTTATGACTAAGTGATTTTTAAGTTTATTCATCATTAATGTCCATCTTTGAATTTCTTTAAATTATTTTCACACAAAAGCTTCAAAAATATATTTTCACACAATCTTTTCTTTAATTTTCTAAATAGGAGGAACTCATTCTATAAAAATAAACAATAATAACATTTAGTTAATATCAGAGATATTTAAAAGATTTAAAATTTTAAAATAAATTTAAAACAAAACATTATAAATTTAAAAACAACTCAATAAAAATTTAAAAATAAATTATTAAAATATCATTATTATTACCAAGCTCCTACAAGAACAAGCAGTCCAAGCTCGTTCGTGGAAGGAGCCGCATCAGCTTGTTAGTGAAAAGAGTTACATCAGCTCATTCTCTTGGATGGATATGACATTACGATATATGGGCAAAACTGTGAATCTCTTGAAATTAGAATGTTTCAAAAGCATTTTTTGTATTCTCCTGAAACTAGAAATATTTTTTGTATTCTCCAAAAACTATAATGCTTTTTTAATGCCCAATAGCTTTTTGGCGATGCCTCACCTTGAGGCGGGCATCAATGCATATATCTAAAATATATTTTTAAACATTAGATTCATAGCAAAAGAAGAAATAGATTAAAATATCAATACTTGAATAATTTAATATAGATTAAGTACAATCAATCCTTGATAAAAGAAATAAATAAACTATAATACTTGAATTATTTATTGTCACTTGAATAATTCATGTATTCATCTTATTCATTTAATTATAAGAGTATGTTGATTAATCTCATTTATCTTGATAAATACTTGAATAATAATTTAATAATTCTATTTCCTTAAAAAATCCAAAGTAATAATTAAAAAAAAGATGAAGATAAATGAGATTACTTATTTATCAAGAGAGGAATATGAAGATGAATGAGAGTTGAAGAATGATATTAAATGAATAATAGTGATAATAATTTTGTGAATTTAGAATTTGATAAAAACCTATAAGTATTAATTATGTTTTAAAAAAAACATGCTTCTTAATTATATCTTACGCATCCAATCTCAAAATGGCTTTTGAGCATCGATGTGCCTTGTGTCTCAAATAACTATGTATTGATCAACCAAGATAACATACTCCATAATGTCAAAACATACTTTTCATATTTAAAAAAAAAAGAATTTAAACATGTATTATAAAATTGTGGACATGAATCAAGCTCATGCATAGGATTTAAACATGTTACAAAGGTGAATTGATAAAAAAGTACAAAATAACATAACATGTTTTATCTAATAAATGAATATATAAGTGACAATAAAAAAAAATTGGATGGGGACATCCCACATTGTAAAAATTTCCATTCATTAAGTAAAAAAATAAATTATATATATAACATAACAAATATATACAAAAATATTTCTCCTATAAATAATACATAAATATCTAAAGTATTAAATTTTAAAAAAATAAGTTGAGACTACTTCAAGACCATTAAAAAATATCAACTAACTAATATATTGTGGTAGCATAGTTTGTAACAATAATCATATTCGTATTCTTTTGCCTAAGAAATAATTTTTTTCTATGCAATTTATCAACTCATAAAACACTAAATAATATGTCATATATATCTCATTATTTGGTTGTAACATTATAGAGTAAGAAGAAAAGTAAAAATATATTTGATCTTCTCAATAACATATCATTCAAAATATCTTGTAAATAATAATTATCATCATCATGAATTATAACTCTACATTGAATTTCAAAATAATGGTCAGTCTCTTAATTTTTTAACCGACAAGATTATCTCTAAGAAAATTATAAAAAAAAATAATTGACATCATTTTAACATAGGCTAGTGTCAACTAAAATCTGAATATCTAATCAATTATAGATGCCGAAAATCACAAAAGAAATACCTAGACTCGAATTTCTTCACATAACTCAATATGCCAAAATATATCTAAGAGGAGATATACCATAAAGATCTATAAGAAATTAATAATTATACGAATCATATAAGTTAGATATAATCTAATAATAATTAAATAATTATTTTTATGATGCTCATATTTATAGACTAGTCAATTAAATGAGTAATATCATACAAAAAATTAATATATGATACAACAAAAATATAACTAGAGCACAACACAGAAAACTAATCATTATGAGAATATCAACTACATTTTCCCTTTATGACAAAACACTATTTTTCTTAGAGTATATTACCTATATCTCAAAAAAAATATTAAAGTCTCATAAAACTATTAATCTAGAGCTACAACTTAAAATAATTTTTGGGTTGGATAATTTTCAACTCATTGTCTTTCATAATAAAGATATAATTCATGTACACAATCAACATGATCACCTTATCATATGGGTTCCTCTGAAAAGATAAAAAAAAAGTATAATATACATATGAAATCCAAAATAGATGGCAAGAAAAAAAAATCTCATAAACCAACTGCTTAATTATTACTTTAGATCATAAAATATATTTCACATTTTAAAAAATGAGTATGACTATAAAAATTTGAGCAACTAGTCAATATGCATTCTTTTCTCAAGATTACTATAAAAAAATATATTTTTCAAGTCAAATTACTATATTCTCTAATTGATAAAAATAATCAATAATATATATATATATATATATATATATATAAATCATCTCAACAACTAGAAAAAAAATATCATGATAATTTATAACAAATATCAAAGAAAATATTAAACTCAAATATTAACTGTGTAAACCATAATCTTGAGATTAACATTTTCACTAAACTAACTCATGATATCATAAAAACATGAATACATGCTTAAAAAGCACAAGTTTATTCTTAACCAATTGATACTCACTACATGTTTCTGCAAGGTGCATGACTTTCATGAAAACTCTAGACCTTGCAATTTCAATAGACAAATAGGTATAATTGACATTTATAACACAATTCACAACTTACAAATTTAACATTGTCTTCTAAAGAGATGACAGGACATAAATACAATTGCACTGTGACTATCATCTTGGTGCTTCAAACTCTCAATATGCTTCTCTAATTTATATATGCTTTTAATCAAAGTGATAAAGTGGGTATTTCTACAAAATTCTCTTATCTTGCAGACTCATCCAATATCATATGTTCATTCCTATATCACAAACATTCTCATGTGTACCATATATCACCTTGTATAATAGCTATTTATTGAATTTTGTTGTATCCTCTATTACAAATACGCATACTTGTTGGCCATGTTCTTTGAAAATCTCATGTTAATTATGTTAAATAAAAGAATCAATACCCCACAAGAAAATTCACAAGAACAAACTACTTGTTTGCTAGGACTAAAATAAGAATCAAGACCACACTGGCTAAGCAAAATAAAACTGGCGGGCCAAAATTTTTTGCCAGGATAAAAACATTTAAGTTATCGAGGAAAAATGGGACTGCACAAGATGTCTTATAAACCCATTCGAGTTCTCTCAATCCAGATGCTGCTCTTTCAAAAAAAGTAACATCAATAAGAAGCTCCTCGAAACAGTATTGAACCATACAGCTGAACAAGAAGAGAAAGAAATCGATAGAAAAAACATACTAATTCCAGCATTCCCTGCAGAAGGAGCACTGGAGGTAGCTGAATTGCCCTCAAGTTCTGTGGCACCGCCAACCAAAATCAATCTTGGTCCAATGTACACTGGCGCCCCCTCCTCTCCGACTGCTGCCACTGCAGTCAATGTGTGCCCGCACCTTGGACCTGGCCCATCTTCATTTTTCTCCATAATTGCATCAACAACAGAGTACGTTGGTGCGTGCCTGGGGCCAACCACAACAGGGCTTTGCTGTTGCACTGAAGAAGCAGAAGCAGGTGGGGAAGAAACATGATCAGTTGGCAATGGCGGAGAATTGTGAACTGTTTCATTCATCATTGGCAAATCAACATCAATTGCTTTCTACTTCCTTGAACTAACACTTTTTATGAATCAAAATCTCTGTAATCAGCATTATTTTCTCGATCCGCTTCCATTTCAGAATTCATTGAAGTGGGTGTGATCAGAATACAAAACTAGTGAAATTGTTCTAAAAAACCTCAGCTCGAACAGCTAAATTTCATAGCCTTTTCAGTTAATCCACATTCCACAGTAACGAACAATTAAGCTGAATCTACAAATCGGAAAACCTAATTTAGCAAATATGTGAATACCAACAGTTCGCACGGATGGTTTTACGGTGCTGATCGAGTCGTATCAAGTCATGTTTGAGTAAAATTACAACAATTAAAAATTAATAAAAATTACAAATATTTCGGAATTTTGATTAAAAATATAAAATTTTAAAATTACATCACACTAACCTCTTAATTTCATTACTGCAATATCGAAAAAAAATATTTACTTTTTGGGATTCAAAAATAAAAATATTTAAACTTTAGTTTTATATTTTAAAAATAAAAATAAAAAATATATCAAAACTAAAAATAAATATGTTTTTCTATGCTTTATGTTTTATTACTAAAATACCCTTAATATATTAAAAATAATAATTTTTGTTTTCCAAAGACATGGTTGTCAGCATGTTTTTAGACATGTATGTGTTATATACATGTATAGTTTAAAATGTATGTTATGTGTGAGTGTGTGTGCGTGTGCGTTAAAAATATTAAAAAAATAAATACATGTGTAAGTTATATATAGTTATATGTTTAAAATTTAAAAACAATGAACGTATATGTATATACATTAAATATATTTAAATATTTAAAATGATATATATATATATATATATATATATATATATATATATTTATTTATTTATTTATTTACAATTTAAAATGTATATATGATATACATACTTACATATTTAACATGTATATATATATATATATATACATGTATGTATGTATGTATGTATGTATGTATAAGTATGTATATGATTACGTGTTTTAAAGGTATATATATATATAGTTATATATGTTATATATATGATTAAAATGTTAAAAAATATTTAATATAATTATGTTTATATATAGTTATATGTGTTGTGTGTGTGTGAGCGCGCGCGCGCATCATTTTATAAATGTAATTTTCTTTTGGAAAACATCGTTCACATCTGAAACACTGTAGAGAACAATATTTTGTAAAAATATAAATTTTTTGATGTATTGAAGGTATTTTTGTTATTTTTTGATTAAAAATGTTTTTTGTTTTATGATATAAATTTTTGAAAAACATAACTAAAACATAAATATTTTGATTTTTGAGTCCCAAGACATAAAATTCCCAAAATATTGCTAATTAATATTTTTAAAATTAAAATAACATAAATTTATAAAATTAATAAAGTCTAAATTTATGATGTGAGAACCTAGTGACTTGACTTGCATTGCATCCCTATAATTTCATATATATATATATATATATATATATATATATATATTATTTATTTATTTATATTTGAGAATTATTGTGGCGTGTTGGGGCATAAATATTTTTTTATTTTTGTATAAAATATCATAAAATTTTGAGTTCAGAGATATAAATATGTTTATTTTTTAGTGTTAAACATAATTTTTCCATAAATTTTTAATATATTATTTATAAATTAAAATGTACGTCGCCTAGGGTCGAGCAAATTGGAATTGAAGTCCAGATTATCTAAATGTCAAGCCAAACAAATTATAACTTCAATATCTAATTTTTAAAGCATTTATGTTACGGGACTAGTCATTCACGCAGTGATGCGGCTCGTGCGATGATCTCACCATCGACATTATCACGAGGCTCAACTCGTCATGCTATACTCCATGCCTCTATGCTAATTGGGTTCGCTTTGTCTCGTGCTCATCAAAAAAGTTACTCTAATTCCCGATTAATTTACGCAGGATAAACTAGAGGTGTCAATAGAGTCGGGCAGCCCAAGCATGACCCATGGTATGTCACGGTTCGACCATGCTATCCAGGCATGATTTGGAATCATGCATGGTCTTAGACCATGCTGCTAGGTGACACGACTCACACCGTGATGGGCCAGCATGCGTCGTACCTAGAGGTGTCAACCGATCCGAGCCGGCTCGGCCCGGCACTGGAAAATCTCGTGCCTGGGCCCGTGCCGTGCCGTGCCGGACCCGGCATGGTTCGGCCCGTGGCACGGGTTCCTCCCGTGTCAGGTGTCGCATGAGTCCCACCCCACGATCACCCCTCCTGCAAAAAAGACATCGGGCCGGGTCTGATTCGACCCGGCCCGCGGTCCCACGAAGCCCGAACAGTACGGACAGATCAGGCCCGAGCGGGCCCGGCACAGCACGAAGGCACGCTCGTGCTCAAAAAATGGGTCGGCCCGGCCTGTTTGACACATTTAGTCAGGTGTCCCCTGAGCCTGACCCCGCGATCACCCCTCCTGTAAAAAAGACCGCAGGTCGGGTCTGATCCGACCCGACCCACGGTCCCACAAAGCCCGAACCGTATGGACAGGCCGGCCCCGAGCAGGCCCGGCATGAAGGCACGCTCGTGCTCAAAAAAATGGGCTTGGCTAGCCCAGCCCATTTGACACCTCTAGTCGTACCTCATGCCGGGTCAGACACGATACGTGTGCCTAGCCTGGTGATAGGGCTCATCGGCCGTCCGACTCGAGGACCCAGGGACCCAATATCAACTATGAGTCACGAGACAAGTCCCAGGACTGACATGGAGCTTCCGATTGCAATGGGTCATCCGCATAATCTATTCAACCGCTATATTTTCACGCAATGAGGTAAAATGGCCTAAAGTGACCCAGGGACTCAAGACTTGGTGAGCATGAGCCATTAAGATTAACCCAAGTCGAGACTAGCATAATAAGAATCCCAGCAGGCCTAGCCTGCTACCAAGCTGCACTGCCTGTCAGGCACGACCTCTTTTATATATAATATATATATATATATATATGTTTTATATGAAAACTATTTTCCAAGAATTACTATTTTCAAAATTAGATTTTATAATAAATATGTAAACTGCACACACACACACATATAATTTTAGAATTTTTTTTTTAAAATAATATTTGTTTTCATATGAATAATGAAATAAAAACATTTTTTTAAATTAAAAATAATCAAAAATAAATATTTTTTGATTTACTGCACTTTTTCTAAATTTAAAACTCTCGTGCTTTTTTTAATTATTTTTAAAAGGATTTTCCTCTACAAAATTTTAATAAAAACAAAAAATCCATTTAAGAAAATTTCATTTCTGAATTAAATAAAATTATTAATATTTATCCAAATACAAACATTTTTTGAAAGAAAACAAATAACTTTTTTACTAAAAAGTATCAAAATTAAAATTAGCTAAAATAAAATTTAACAAAGTTAAATTAACATAATTTAAATAGCCCATGGCCAGTGAACCGGGCCACAAACATAGTTACGAGTTCTTAAAATTTTAAAAAACATACAAATATAAAATATTTATATTTTAGTTCATTGAAAATTAAAAACCCAATTACAAACAATTGTACACATTAATAATATGGTACATTGAAGATATAAACTCACGACACACACCTTCTTGGGTGCACCTATAATCAAATCAACTACAAGCATCAAATTATTTGCAAAATGAATATATGTGTGTGTGTGTGTGTTTATTTATTTATTTATATGTATATATTTATATATGTTTATAAACTCTAAACCATAAACCCTAAATCTTAAGCCTAAAACCATGAACTCTAAATCATAAACCCTAAATCTTAAGCCTAAAACCATGAACTCTGAACCAAAAACCATGATGGGACTGGAGAAGGAAGATTTCCCCATAACATACTTAAGATGCACTCTATTCAATGGCAATAGTAAGTGCAAGTATTTCGACAACATAATTGGCATGTTCAGGAAGATGATAAAATGATAGTCAAATAAACTCCTTGAATCTTATACAGACAACCAATCCTCCATTGGTCACCATATTGAGGATGGGGAGGCTACTGTCTAGATTTCTCTGGGGACATGGAAAAGACCTCAAGCACATGAGGTTGACCAGATGGACACAACCTTGCAAGCTAAACGAGGAAGGCAGACTCAGTTTCCACAACCTCAAGGACATCACCAAGGCTATGGGCATCAAGCTTTGGTGGGAATTCCGCACGAATGAATCTGTGCTCATCAAGTTCTTGAGGAGCACGTACAGGGAACTGGGATACTTGCCCCTTAGGAACTGCTACAAAGACATGCCTCTAAGGTGAAGATTTAAAAAAGAAGCCAACATAACAGAATAGAAGATGCCATGTTTCATAAGAAAGGGAAAAATTCATTTCTGGAATGACAAATGGTTAGGCAACTAAAGCATTAACAATCAATCAGTCCAAAACAGGACCCCCTGACATGCTCGTCAAAGGCTTCTTTTAGGGAGACGAATGGAATATTGAAAAACTAAAACTCAACGTTGCGTCGGACATAGTGAAATGAATAATTAAAATCAATGAATTCAGACAAGATAAACCAATTAGGATTCCAAATAAAGGTAATTTCACCTTTAAATCAACATGGGAGGTTGCCAGAAATAAAGAACCGGAACATAATAAATGATCCACAGTCTTGCACCAACACATTCAACTGAAAATTTATTTCTTTGGATAGACACTAATGAGCAACTTCATCCCACTGGATGATTTTCTCAAACATAAAGAATCTTACAACCCTTCCGAATGCACTAATTGTGATTCGGAAGAGACATCCCCACACACTTTTGTGAAGTGCATGGAGGTACATAAAGTATAGAATGAGTATTATCCAAGAAAAAATAGTCAAAATTAGGATCTGAAGCAAACATTTCATCAAGATAAGCCAACAAATTCCAAAATTCATATAGAGCTGCAATGGTGTTGGGCAATTGTGCTTTCACGGTAGTGAGATTAAGATATATATATATATCTCAATCCAGCAACCATCCACGACAGAATCAAAAACGAGAAATAAACACCGAAAATAACGTGGTTTGCTAGTCGCTCAGTACGACTAGCTACATCCACCAAAAAATACTTATGCGTTACAGATTAAACCAACATAAATTGTCTTACAGTATGCAGCACACAGAATAGTCGCGATAAATCGCATAGAGAGAAGAGAGAGAGAGAAGATGAACAGTTCCACTGGTCCAAAAATAGCCACTCGAAAATAAAATTACAAAACATTTTATATTAAAAAAAAATCTCTCGGTTCATTTAACTGGAGCGGGTCGGATCATAGATGGGTCAGGCTCTGCTCCAAAAATTTTGGCCCGCTGATCGGTCAGCGGGACCTTCGTTATTGTGCTAATGCTGCATCCTCGATCTCTTAATATTTCATTTCCTCCACTTACATAAAAATATTAAAACAGAAACAATATTTGGTTTTACAAATATATTATTAAAAAACAAATTACATATACAGCAAATAGATCAAGAGGTATATATCTCTTTTGATCTGTTGGGAAATTTGGAAAGAATGAAAAAACGGAAGAACACGGGCAAAAATGTTTGCAGCAGACAAAATAATTTTTAGGTTTGTTTTGTCTCAAGACCTATTTCAAGCTCAATTTAAAATATTTACTATTAGATCCTCTCTATAGTCAATCTTCGAAAGCTAAGGACCTGTGTTCACAATTATTTTGGGCTTTAAATGTATTTATAATGCATAGAACTGATATGGTGCTTAATAATTAGAGAGTTAGCCTAAATCAACAAACTTTTTAGTCTTCTGTAATATGTGCATGCTGTTTAAATAAAATTGTGTTTTAAAAAAAGAAAATCATAAACCATGAACTCTAAGTTGGCTTCTTTTCACTTTATTATGTATGTTATTAGACTCTATTCGCATATGAATTGTATTTTGATCATCCTTGCAAGAATGCTGCCAAATAATTTTTAAGGGTAAAATTATACTTTTTATTTTGATCATCCCTTATAATAATCATTTTGTATATTTATTCTTCTAGTAAGTAGTAACTATCATTCAACATCCATTATTTTTAATAAATTTTCCTAAAACTAAAACAATTAAGATTTTGTACATTATTTAAAATAAATAATAACCTTATTATAAAAAAGTAAAACCTCATCATTTTAAAAATAAAAAAATAATAATAATAAATAATGAAAATTAATGAAAAAAATAATGAAAAATAATGAAGAATAATAAAGAATAATAAATAAATAATAAAAATAATAAAATAAATATTTTTTTTAGAAAAATAGCATAAAGTGATTTGTGCAAAATTATTATAAATAATATAATATCCATGCCAAATACATTATATATCACGATGCACATCATGATATAAAACATAAATATATATCATGATTTTTTTCATTGTATATAAATTGTATACATTGTGATCAAATCATTATTATATATACATACATACATTTATATCATGATTTCAACAAGATATAAACATAAACATATATCATGATTTCATCATTATATATATATATATATATATATATATATATATATTGTATACATTGAGATCATATCATAATTATTTATACACACACACACAGATCATAATTTCATCATTATATATATATATTCTATACATTGTGATCATATCATAATTACACACACTCACAATATAATTTCATCATTATACACACACACACACACATATATTGTATACATTGTGACCATATGATAATTACACACACACATATATATTGTATACATTGTGATCATATGATAATTACACACACACACACACACACACACAATTTACATTCCCTCTTATACAATTTAGCACACCCTAGGATCACTAATTCAATCATTGGGGATGCCAAAGGCACACCTCGAAGTATAATTCAGTCTATCATGCTATTATACCAAGAGCCCTACATCGTACGATCTAAGGGCCCCCAAGAAATATACATGATCCAATGGATACCATGGATTAGGTTTTTGTGCAAGAGAGGGGGGGGAGATTATTAATCAAAGGAAGAAAACAAAAAATTAAATTAAACATGCAAAGGGCAAACTCATAATTTACTATAAATAATAGAAAATTCAGTTAGCAACGTTAGCTCATCAATAAACAGCTAAAATATGGACATTCCATTCCACATGATATGATGAAATACAACAAACAGAATCAAACTTTACTATCTAACATTTTATTCATACTAAGTGCAAATATAAAATGAAAAAAAAAAAAAAAGGAAAAAAAAAAAACTTTTGAGAGGTAGGTCATCATCTCGGTTACAATCTTTAGCTCTTGAAACTGCACCCAGCTGACTGCTCCTGTTGGGGGGACAAATTACTTGTTAAATATGCATGTTACTTACAAAATACTGCAGAGACAGGTTCAAAAGGAAATCGACAAAACTTAATACTCAACATTGTCACTAATTATATCTCGACCTCCCCTACACGTGGGCCTTAGGACCCTACGAACAGAGCATGTAAGGTCATTGTCCTAACAGGGTGAGTAGGGCATTTGACTAAAATACCCTTGACTACTACATCGATGATATCAAACTCATGTCCACATAATTGGGCAATATTGTCCATTATCAATCATACCATCATATTGTTGATGTTATCACCCTAGATACTCTAGACTTAGGAGTATGCTTACATAAGTTACAAAGTTGATTTACCAATCACTTTTTTTGTCGATTGTTGATACATGCATACCTATGTATATACATACATACGTACGTACATAACTATGTATATATACACACACACACACACACACACATATATATATATATGCATACATATATATGTAAGGGTCTAATATTTTTTTTGATATAGTATCGCATATAAAGTTGGAGGTGGAGGTGGTGTTAAAATAATATGAGATAATAAATATCAACAATGATAATATTTGATAGTAATTAATATTGCATATATATATATATATATGATCCCATATAATTACATAAATAATCATACATTTTTTGATTATTTTTATTTTTAATTATTTCATATGGTTTAATTATTATTTTTATTTTATTTTTTTACATTTAATATTTCATTATTGAATGCGATAATTATTTATGAGTTATTATTTATGACTATATTTTAATATTCAAATTCATATTATCATCATATACTAATAGGCTTGAAATGATAATACAATATTTATTTTATTAAACAATATATTATATGTTGGTTTCATACAAAAATATCAAAAAATATATAAATCTTACGCGCTACATTTCAAGTGAAAAGGACAATATAGGATTTTCCATTCTCAAATCTCAACTATTTGACCAACATTTAAGGGAAGGAAAGAACAAGATTCTAACATTTGTATGATCCAAAGAGTATATAGACCATATTACCCCCCCCAAAAATCGAAGAAATTACATCTGATGAGTCTCAAATTTGAGATCCACCATCCTTGGATGAAGACATTTATCACCAGATCAAAACATGACCTCTAGATAATTCAATGAGTAGACATAAAAGATAAAAATTTGAAACGTGTATTTTCAATTTCAACAAATTTTGGAAGAATAGTTTTAAAAAATGCATAATGATTTAAAAAAACTAAGTATTTATTAGCTCTCTGGCTCATAACAAAATTATAAGAAAAAATGAAATCCATAATAAAAACCATATCATATAATGTACCTCCAGTAGTAAATACAATTGTGACGAGGGTATGAAATTCCAATCTTTTATACTTGATTATGAAACAAACACCTGAAAAAACCTTTGCATCAGCATGAAGAAAATGACACATTTGTGCAAAACAAATATTAACAAATAAATTCAAGATTCACAGTATAATTTTCTTTTTATCCTCCCCCCTCCCTCACTGCCCCCACAAAATCTATCTCATACTATCCCTCAGCTTATATATGAAACTTAGGACTACATTGTTAGAGCAGACAAGGTCCTCATCCCAATAGTATGAATATAAAGATTAGCAATATACTCTAGGATATGTATATGGCATTCCTGGAGATCGAACTCGTGTACCCAAGGTTATGCATCATGCCCTTTTGCCAATCAAACTGAAGTGTCAAGTCGGCCAGATAGCCCAGGCACAGCACGACTAGCATGACACTGACTAGAATCATGCACGGCTAAGTTATATAATTAAGTGCAACATATTTGGTATACAAGCCTAAAGTTACAACATGACACATGTGCTCATACACAATTTTACATGAAAAACCAATAAATGTATACATGACAAAGAACATCACAAAAATGCACATTAAAAAATCATTAACTTGAAAAAATTTAAGAGATACAAAATTAAACCATTATTCTATGAACTATAGTGTTAGAATTGGCTTATACTTCTTCTAAATATGTTGCCTATGCAGCAGAATCACGATCATATTCTATGGAGTCACAATTGGATTAAAACTAAAACATTTACTAAGGAGCCACATTCTATTATGTGGAGTCTTGATTGAACCATAACTAAAATAACTATTGCATTTTGAAGTCGCAACTTATATTATAAAATCATGACTCAACCTAAGTTATAACATTATTACTAATACAATATATTTTGTGTTATTGTGACTGGTAATTTAATGATTCAAGTCAAGAATCATTCTCTAATGATCGCAACATGAATGAAGCCACCACATTTTATATTTTGTTGCCACTTAAGCTTAAGTTTAAACTATTTTTTTTTTTTGAGTAACATTTAAAGTCTAATAAATATAATCAAATAAGCAAGCCCTAACCATTATCCCAATTCTAGGAATTTAAGACAAATTGTTTTATGTACTGTCGTGACCCTAACATTTAGTATAATAAGATTGCAATCACTATGATTCTTAACATTAGGTATCAGAGACCATCCTCGATACTTCTAGAACCTAATATTTAGTATCACATCCCAAGTTGAGGACTCTTGGATCTTAAGATTTAGCATCAGAGTGAGGTTCAATGTATGAATCATAGAATAGTGAGTTCAAAAATATTTAGGATTGAGGTTGAACAATTAAAAAGAATAATTTTGAATTATGAAAGTTAAAAATCAAAAATTTGCATATTAATAAAAATTATTGATCCACAATAAAAAATTCGAAGCCATTAATGAGTGATTAGAATTAAAGATCTAATTTGTTGCTACTATCAAAGATCAAAAGGCTTGATCTAAATATGTTTAACTGATGAGATCTCAATAAACATTTTTTATGAGAATCATAAAAGATTTGTGGAGGAAACTAAATATATTCTATCAGAATGAGTCGTAGATCAATAAATTATTTGTAAAAAAGAAGTTTTGTAAGTTCATACAAAAAATAATAACTTATTTACCTCATATCTACATGAGTTTCAGACACTGATCAACTAACTCTACTATTGAATGATAATAAGACTACTACTCTTCTTAGTTTACTGCTTGATTCTTGGGATAATATGATTATCAACATTCATAATATAACAAAATTATCCTATGAGATAATAGTTACAACTCTACTATCAAAAATAACGAAGAGGAAAAATATAAGAAAATACTCAAAAGATATACTATTTGTGAAGAAAATGAATGAATATATAAAGAATGATGATTAACAAGTCTGAACATAAGTCAAAATAGAGAAAAAAAAAATCAAAAATTGTGAATAAATAAAATTAAAATACTAGAAATAAGGTAGACTCTGGCATTTCAAGAAGGCTGCTAAAGTCATATTCTCTAATAGAGATGATCTACATTTTTGAATCTACTTAGGCTTGTGTCACTAATGTTGACGAGGATGGCTCACTCATGCAACAACAGCCATCCATTATGTGACCACAGGAAATGACTTAATAGCTAAAATGATTAGTCGTGATAATGTGAAGAATAGATGCATAATGAGAATTTCAAAATTATTCCGAGTCATGTATATCCCACACTTCAGGATAAATCTAATATCTATAAGTATGATGATGAATTCTAGTGAAAAACCCAATAGCAATGACAATTATCACAATAAAACATGAAAATCATTCATAATTACTTGTGATTGTGAGGCAAGGTGTAGAAATTGAGTCATTTATTTTTGAAATAAAATCTATGAAATACAACATTATCAAATCACAACATAAAAATATAATATCCCAATCGAGAACAAGATCATAACATAGAGATATTAAGTCATGACCTAGTCCAGAGTCAAAACATGAAAATATAATATCTCGACATAAAATAACAATATGACATCACATACTTAGACACATTAGTAAAAAGAGTCTAATATCTATATCCTTAAATAGAATAGTAGAAGGACAACCAAATTATAAAGAAACCCTCTGGCCCTGTAAGGATTATTTGTATAAAAAACAAAAATAGACAAGACCCAGATTAATAATGATCAAATCAACAATAATGTTAGATTTAATAGATACCAATTTGTTCAGAGAAATACCAGAAAAATCACTTACAAGAATAGAATATAACATATCATTCATTGATAATTTCTCCGAAGTATATGTGGATGTATTCCATTGAAAAAAAAATTAAGATATTTGTGAAGTTAAAAGAGTTCAAAGAATTGGTGATGAATTAATTTAATAAAAAAATAAAAATTCCGCATATAAACAATGTGACTAAATATTTTCTAATTGAACAAGTATGTACTAAGCAAGATATTGTCAGACAAAACATTATCTGGATAATACTACAATAAAATAGAATAGCCAAAATATTGACCAAAACATTCATGAAAAAGACAAATTTCAATGGGAATAGGACAAGCTTGGAGCCAAAGTTCGTTCTAGGTTGAAATCATTGACATAAAATACTACCTAAAAAACCTCACTAGTATATCTGCAATAAAGGAATAAACATCATATGCGATGTAATAGAAGAAGCCAAATATAGCTCACCTGAAAGCATTTGGATGTGATAGTTACACCCATGTTCGAAATGAAAGAAATAGTCTACGTGAGTTATAACTTCACTCATGAAAAATATTAATATCAATACACTAACATGAGCCCACTAACATGTTGGAAGCCAAACTCTCCAAAAAAAAAAAAAATCAATACAATATTCATAAACTATTAAGAAAAAACAACAATTCCTAAAGAAATAGAATATCCAAGGTCTTATAAGATTCTCTCAAATCAAGAGATTGTCGGATACAAGTGAATTCACAAATAAAAACTAAAGAATTATAAAAAAATTGAAAAATACAAGGCACGGCTAATTACCAAAATATATTCTCAAAATAAAAATATTAATTATGATAAGATCTTCTCACCAATAATAAAAATGACTTCAGCCCAGATAATAGCAATCACTAAAACAAGATATGACCTAAAAATTTAGTAATTGAATGTGAAGAATAATTCCTCATAATTATAAAAAAAAATGTAGATGAAACATATTACTAGATTCAAAATGAAAAACAAAAAAAAAAAACTTGGTGCAAAAGCTAAAAAAGTCTTTATACAGGCTAAAGCAATCAACTTAGATGTGGTATCAGAAATTTGAATTATTTATCTTATAACTAGGATTCAACAGATATAGGATTGATTACAGAATCAAAACCAAAAAAATTATATTAAAAAATATTATTCTAATTGTGTATAAGAATAAAATGTTATTGGTAAAAAATAATATATACATGATTATTTCATTTAAATGTGGCTTGCCAAAAATTTTGATATAATTAATCTCTAGGCTATAAACCATCTACTTAGCATGGAAATTCAGAGAAATAAAAAAAAAAAAGATGTTGTCTCACGCAACAAAGATATATGGAAAACATACTTTGAAGTAGAGTCAAATTGGTCAGGCATCCCAAACTAGATGTGTTAAACGGACCGGGCCGGGCTAACCGACTCATATTTTTGTGGCCTAATCATGCCACCATGTCGTGCTTGGCACGGCACGACACGGCTTGAAAAGTGCCGACCCAGCATGACACGTCGGCCTGTCTCATACCAAGGTCTTGCCTAGACTTTCTGGGTCAAGCTAATTCATACCTGATTTTTCTAGCTAGATATTAAAAAAAACAACTAGATCCTAGAGAAGGTTTACCCTAGCATCGGGCCAAGTACAAGGGTTGTGCACGGCCTAGCACGACATGAACCATGCCAAGGGTCAGCCCTGCCCAAGGCATGGTTTGGAACCGAGCTGTGCCGTGCTGGGCATGGCTGAACTAGGCTGGGCCTCAAGCCGAGCATGCCCTTGCCGCCCGGCCCATTGAAACATCTATACCAAACACAACACAAGGTAAAAAATGATTCAACAGTGTCAAGCAAAGGATGGCTCTATTCAAAATCGTGTCTGGACCAGCATTATGGCAATGTGCAGCCTGTAACCTGTGGAATAGCTCAGGTCATGTCAAACCATAAAGGTGTCAAACAAGATATGTTATGCAGACGACTCTAAAAATGGGCAGCCCAACAAGGCACGTTGCCACACCATTTCGCTGTGTTGTGTTGGGTCGGGCCAACCAGCATATCCCAATTCATTCTAAGATAACCTAGCCTAGTTCATTCTAGGCTAACCTGAGTTCATTATAGGCTAGCCTGGATCAGGACCAAGATAGTCAATTCCAACATATCCCAGCCACGAGCCAACCTGTGACACATCCAAGCACAACTTTAAACCAAGTCATGCAGTGACAAGCAGAATTGAATGATGTGTTTCGTTCCATACATGGGCTGCCTGGCCCAATGACACCTTTACCGAGCTAAAATCCCTAGCATAAGAGGCACGACATGGCATGACCCAACACACTGATCCGAGCATGCTGGCTTCAACCTACATGGCCAAAAAGGCTAGAGTGTACTTGACCCAAGCTAGCGCAGAATAAACTAGGCTAGCAAGGACTAGACCTAGGATAACCTAAAATGAACCAAACTAGCTCAGCTATGCCTAACTCAAATTGGCATATCTTAGCATGACCCAGAACAACTTGACATAATCCAGGCAACAAGAGTTCCAACAAGCCATGTAAGACCCTTTTTAGAGTCATGTCAGCATAGCACAATCCATGCTAAAAACCATGTCAAATGACATGACTAATTTAAAAACCATGTCAAATGACAAGCAATAATATAATATGTATGATTACAAGTCAGTGAAAACTATTATAAAAACCATAATAAAGTAAATAAACATGTAATATCCTACTACTCAGCTAGAGAAAAAAAATGATCCTCATTTTATATGCTAGTGCAATATGGAGTCTTATATATGCCATTATATGTACGAGATCGAACATTTTATATGTTATGAGAGTATTGAGCAAATTTCTATCCAATCCAAGAAAATAATATTAAAATGAAATCAAAAGAATATATAGATATATTCATAGCAATTTTAATCATGTATTGCAGTTTAATAGAAACAACTTTTAAAAGATTTTTAAAGTCAATAAATTGATTGATTCACAATGAAGTGGAAATGTGAATATCAAAATATCAAGAAGCATATATGTTTTAAACTTGTAAAATAATTTTGTGAACTGAATAAATATAAGGTAAGGAATATTTGTCCTTTCATCAACGAAAATAGATTTTAGAGCTCTTACTCATGTGAGTGAAGACATTATTTAAATATGAAGATTGTGTGCTGTGCGCAAAGATTGGTTTAAAAACATGTTGACCATAGATTAATTGAATTTAATAAAATTGATACAACAAAAATACTATTAATTACTTGACAAAGACTGTGTATGGTGAAATTACTGTGAAAAATATTCACCAAATGAAATAATATTATGAGTGAAACATATTTCTTATGAAGTTGATGCCTAAGCAATAGGGACACAACCATGTTCTATGGAGTCCTCATTGGACAAAAACTACATGATCTAAGGAGTCATAACCTATTATGTGAAGTTGTGACTTAACTAAAACTACAACATCTACTGAAGTTCGAAGTCACAAGCTCAATCCTTGAGTCGTAGCCTGAATAAAGTCACAGCATATTTTTTTTTTTGATAACTATGACTAAAGAGTATGCTTTGTGCATAATCTCAAAGAATTCACTGGCACTTCTACGCAACAACTCTACCAAGGACGATCCTATTACAATTACAAGAATAGCTTCCGTCACACCTCTTCCAAAACTGCCCAATAACATCGAGGTAAGGAATAAGTGATTACACAAAAAGATATGATCAATACAACCCTGTATTGAATAGAAAGAAGTTCCTGACTTACATTTAAAAAGTAGCTGATTTTTCGGAGGAAAAAAGAATCATTCGATTAGACAAAACTGAAGCGAGTGAGAGTGTCAGCTCCCAAACATTCAATCACAATTGGAGAGATTTTAGTCTGAGTATTCTGGCCTGCATTTCTTTAAGAAAAGAACACCTATTTGAATTCTGAAAGAGCTACTTCTATACGTGCGTTGCACGCACGTATAGAAGTAGCTCTTTGAGACTTAGGATTGTCCTTGACAACCTTTTTCATTTATTTGGTTTGGAAAGACCCATAGGATATAGATCTCATTAATGGATTGGGACTATAACCATACTTCCATGGTCAAGATTCAAGAACAATATAGAATGAGACTTGGAATATTCATGGCTTCATGGACCCAATTTTTAGTTAAGGGCTTTTAAGGATGGGATCTGTGCCATTCATCTATAGAGAAATTGAGCGAGTATATATAGCTATAAAGCATATAAGCGATTAAGCTAGTTTCCTCCTAGCATGTTCATAGGTTACTACCAAGCAACTTAAGACTAGATAGTCTCGATTCCTAGCCTTTCAAAGCTATCATAATTCTTAAAATAGAAACTTTTTGGTTTGAAGATGAGAACCATTAGCGACGTGAGTGACAGGCTCAAGTACTTCCAAATTCTGAGTTGATATTCCATAGCACATGCTGCCTTCTTCTTATTAAAGAATGAAAAATACTTACGAACAAAAGATTAAGAATCAACAGAATACTTAAATTATAGAGTCACAACTCAACTTAAGCTATTAAATCATTATTACTACCACAAATTTTGTGTTGTTACAACTAATAACTTAAAAATTCAAGTCACAACCAATTCATTGAGATAACAACATGAATAAAGCGATCACATTTTATAACTTAAATTTAACTTTAATTTCAAAGAAATTGTTAGTTTCTATTAAAATGCTGGCAAATATAACCAGAGAAGAAGAAAAATGTAAAAATATGAAAGTAAATGAAAATATAAATAAAAAAAATTTCTCAAATACAAAGTATTAATAGTAAAAGAACCTCCTCTCCACCTACTTCTATCTCTCTACTCTTCTTCTATGAGATGTCTATGGATGTGTGTGTACTTTTCTATAAAAATTTTATTTATGATCAAAGTTATTAAAATCAAAATTCAAATCAAAAATTAAAATACTTAATTAATGATTAGAGAATCGAGAATCAAATCGAATCAAATTGTGAATTAAATTTTTTGTAATTTTTTTTCAAGTTAATTAATTCTTATTTTCTACTATTGATACTTTTTTTATATTTTAGTTTTTATTTTTATGAATTTTTTGATATTTTATTATTTTTTTACGTTAAATTTATTATACCAAAAATTGAAGTTATTCAATTCCATATTAATTAATTTCTACAACTAACAAATTTTTTTAATATTTTAATTTTTATTTTTAAGATTTTTTAAGAATTTTGATCCCTTGTAAATCATATTAAATTAATTTATGTGAATCAATTTACAATTCAGCGATTCAATCTTCGATTCATGTATATTTTGAATTCTTTTAAAGAATCAAATTGTAAATTCATAAGGGTCAAACAGGCCAGGCCTACCCAATTCAGCCATGCCTGAGCCGGCACTGCACACTACAGTATCGTGCCCGGGCATGTGTAGGGCACACCCGTGGCACCAATCACGTCATCCCAAGCTGAGTGATTTCAGCTCACATGCCTTGCCAGGTACGGCACAAGTGTTTGGCCCATGGGCACGATACGGGTGACCACGCACCAAGCATGGTCATGAAGGGGGAGCACCCGATCGGCAAGGCTCAGCAAGCCCACACAAGGCAACTTGATGTGGCAGCACAGCGGCACGGAGTCAAAAGTTTGAAACCCTAATTTTTAAAAAAAATTAAGGGTTCGGCCAGACCTGTATCAAGCCGAACCAGCCCAAACCCATGTAGATTTCAGGCAATTGGTCCCATGCCAAGGTCGAGCCTAACCTCCAACAACCCATGTCGCGCCAGGCACAAAGTGGTATTGTCGCGTGTTGTACCATGCACGACATGCCAGCCTGGTTGGGCACAAAAAAACTAGGACGAGCCTTCCCAGCCCAACCCATTTGACACATATACGTGAATTATATGATTTTGATAACAGTGCTTATAATTGATTCTCTTGCTCAAAAATTCTAGCCCCCAACCATGATCCAATTTCTTAGTATCTGAGTGGAATTGATTTAGATATTTGCAAAATTTTAATATTAGGAAACAAAAGATTGTAATCACCATGATTCCTAACAATATGTCTCATAAATCATCCTCAGTACCTTTGGATCCTAATATTTGGTATCACAACCAATGTTAGGAACTCTTGGATCTATAATCCAAGACATGTATCATGAATGAGACCAAAAAAGGCATGCAATGAAATAAACAAAATTTTAACATGCTGTACAAGGAAAAACAAAATTAACTTTTTTGCATGAAATTTTACAAAGGCAGATGAATAGATGTCTACTTACCCACTAATTGACAACTATGTAGAAAATTTAATAAAAAAATGTACATTTTGAAAAGATTTAAGACACCAAATTAAGCCATTATTATATGAGCCAGAGTAACAACACTCACCAAACATATGAACTCTAGCGAAGTGAGACATTCTGTTGATGCACATAAATTTATAAAAAACAATTCTTAAGTTACACCTTCAGCCTAGCATGCAATCAAGGAGAAGCACATATCGGGAAGAGGTCGAGCATACCAAGAGCAGATCTTAGTCCTGGAAAATAACTGAATCAGCTATCTTCATCAATGGACCCAAGCAATCCGGTGAGAATTTTCTGGCAAACAGATAAGAACTAGAATAGTTCGACTTCCTGAGCTCCTCAATCAGCCAAGGTGAAATCTCCAATGGCTGATACATATAAGGATGCCCATTTGACGACCCAGTCCAATTCACCTTTGTTAATGTGTATTGAGTACACTGATCGGGATCTTCCATATATAACAACGTGGGAAAATAGTGTTCTTCGGGATAACAATAATCATCTCTGTAACAAGCCAGCCTAAATTTCTTCCACAATTTCCGATCTCTCAGAACCATAAGTGCATGTCTTCTCGTCAACACGAAAAACTGAGATCCAACGCGAAAATTCTCAAATAAAACTTCAGGCAACATAGCATGCCTCCCTCGTGCAACATAGCGCTTCCACAACCAGGGTTCCTTCGATGAAATCTCAATAAAACTTCTGTACCCAACCCCAACACCATACGGCACGAAACTGGAATCCAAATCCGATGAATTAAATGAAAAATCAAAGGTTTTGGAGATCACGAGAGAATCATACACGTAATTAAACGAATGAAGCGGAATACAATACTGTGATAAAATTGCAAAAAACACATTTTCTCGATCATCGATAATTGCAGTAGCTAAGAGGCGCCGCATTGCCGATACAAGAGTTGGGGAGGCGCGAAACGTCCGTCTTGCATGTTTGATAAACTTGGATTGAAAAACCCCATTCGGACGGGTGACATTCACAGAGGGATCGGCGTGAACATAGATGTTATACAGATGTGTCCCCGACTTGAAGAACTTCTCCCACAACGGAGCAAAGTGGAGATCTGTGTTGGTGAGAAACAAAAATGCAACTTTGGGATTAGCGTTTTTAGAAGAGAGACGAGATAAAAATGGCGGGTTGTGCTGGGAAAGTGAAGCAGCTTTCTCGAAGAGTGAGATATCATCAAGTTCATCCGAGGGAGAGAAGGGGATGGAGAGAGGAGGAGGGAAGAGACTTCGACCCAAGAGAAAGAGGATTGGGACGGAAATGAAGAGCGAGAAAGCAAGGATCAGTGGATTGGAGGACATAGGGCGTGGAGACACGAGAGACAGCAACGGCGGAGCGCAGAGGACTTACCCAAGCTCGAACGAAGAAAAATTTTCTTACTTTGGTTTTTACTTTTCACTTCACTGAGAATTTTTTTTATGCGAGGTGCTAAATTTTTTGACATCATTTTGCATACTTTTTAAAAATTTTATTATTCTATTTATTTATTGGTAATCATAATTATAAAATAAAATTACATAGAAAATTCCTCCAACTATTAAAATATATAACAAAATATATAAAAATCAAATATATTTATGTTTTAGTACTCTCAAATATATAAACGGAAAAAACCACTTACCCTCATTAAAAATAAAAAAAGTAAAAAAATAAAACAATATTTTCTAAAACACAAAAGTATATAATTTATATGTATAGACTATATAGTGTATTTTACTCTCAAATATATACATAACAAATGTATAAACATATGTTATGTATATATGTATCAACACACACACACACACACACACATATATATTAAACATATATATAATGTATTTTTTTTCAAAATTATATATAGCTTATATTTTCTTAAAATAGATATATAGAGTATGCATATACTCTCTATGCGACTACTAAAATTATATGTATATCATACGCTTTTGAAAAAAAAAATATTATTATAGAAATAGAACTGAAATAATAATTTCAAATAAAAAATTCAACCTCAAAATAATAAAATAAATAATATAATAAATAATATAATAAATAAAATACAAGCTAAAATAAATTTAGAATTATGATTAAATACAATAGAGGATGAGCCCCTTTTATAAAAGAAAAATCTAAAATATAAAATTGATTTTTATATATAGGTAAGATGACATTTCGCTTACTCACACAAATACATTTTAATATTATATTCTCACACTTGAAATTCACATTCGTCGCTTGTCGATTTTTTGTTTGTTTTTAAATCTTGCTAAGCCATAAAAAGTTTTATACCATACAAAATTATGATTCGTTAATCAGCTTGACCATAATAACTACTAGGTTTTTATCAGAATGAATCTTTTACATATCTACACTTCATTCTTCTATTTTTTCTTGAATAAAATGATATTACAGTTATGCTCTGATATGTTGTGTTTGAGTAAAATGTTGGATTCTTGGCAAAGTTTAGAGCATTCTGACTATCATGAAATAAAATAATTTTTTTGTTTGCATGTGCCCAAGCTATTCCAATAATATCTATAGCTAAATTATCTCTCTAGAAGTTTATGTAGCTACAACATATTCTATCTCTATCATAAAAGTAGCTAAAATAAATTATAGTTTTGAAACATAACTTATAACACCTCTAGTAAGAGTGACAATATAACTTGTGATAGACTCATTTAATTAATATCCCAACATAATTATTTAGTATATAAAGTATCAAATATTCTTATATATTTGAGATGATATTAGATTATTTGTAAGCACATGATTAGGCCATAAATTAGATTAATTTCATAACTTTTGAGTTTTTGTGAACTTTGATAAATAGTCATAATTTTTTTTTATGTTTTTAAAGGTAATTAGTGACCTGGTAATGTGTGATTCATTGAGTAATTTTGGTATATATTATTAGATGAAACTCTATGTATTTAATTATGATAATCTTTATATGTCAAGACTCTACCATCTTATTAGCATAATACTTCAACAATCCAATATATATTTTTTTACTGCGATATTATTTTGGAGTCAAAACCATATTCATCTCATAACAAATAAATGACTAGTAACCAAGTATCCTAATATTACTAAAAGTCATGACCACTTTCCAATGCTACAACTTTATCATTACCAAAGATTTGTATTCAAGTAAAAGAAACGATATTTTCTCAAAGTCATAACTTTTGGGATATAAATGTTTTATAGCTAAAATTACTCAAGCTAAAGATATGATAATTATCTAGTATATAACTTTTGGTCATTTAAGATTATAAAAGGTATTACTCGAGTGTAATCACTTCCAAAGCCATGACTCTTGTCCTTAAGAGAAGACAAAGTCATGGCTTAAATATACAGTTACAGAATAACCACCAAAGTTGTAGTTATTCCTGGTATCATGGTCATTCGATATAACAAAAATACTCAAGTAATGACTCATTCACAGAGCCATCACATTGTGTTATTAAGACAAAATGCATATGTCATAAACACTTCCAAGTGCCATGAATTTATGTTCTAGAAAGACTAAAATATATTCCAAAGTCGTGGTTTCACTCTAGAGCCTTGACCTTGAGCTTAAGAGACAGAGCAAAATTGTGACATATTCGTATAACCATATGTTTCTACTCAAACAAATGCTAGATTTATGGAGTATAAAAGAAAGGAAGAGGAGAGACCTGAAAAAAATTCATCTTCTTCAATTATTAGGACTAAAATGCAAAGTAAAACAACCTTAGGGAAGATGTTAATACTCCCTAATAGATTTACAAGTAAATAAGGGATACAATAGAAAAGCTAAATGTCAGAGTTGGGGGCATAACTTTCAGACCCCCTCTATAGGGTGGATATAGAAAATAAATAAAAATAATATGGAATATGGTTTGAATTCTAGATTTTGAGAAGATTCTTATTAAGAACCTAAGATTCATGAGACTTATTCTCTTGTAATATGTACCTCGCATGAATCTCTCCACAATTTAATACACGATTGAGATTTAGACTTCACGTAATAATAATTTATGTTATGTATGAATGATTTTATTATTAATTGATGTATTAGTTTTATGTTGTTTACTGTAAAATGATGGAAATTGTGACTAAATAAAACTTGAATTAAGATTTTGACTATTGGTGAGTTTGTGCATTTTGTCATGGTGAATAATTACAAGTAAACCATGAGGCCCACTTGTTCATAAAGTTGGAAGGAATTGGCAAACCTTCTAACTATAATGTGTAAAATGTTATACAACCAAAACTACTCAAAAGATATGATAATTATCTATTACTATTATTTTTGGTTACATAATATTATATAAGGTATTACCTGAGTGGGCCACATCCAAGCCCATGACTCTTACCCTCAAGATAAGGCAAAGTCATGACTAAATACCAAAGTTATAGTTATTCCTAGTAGCATTGCTATTTGATATTTAAAAAAAACTAATACAATGATACATTCACAAACAATGACTTTGTGTTCTAGAAGAATTCAAAAATATTCCAAAGTCATGGTTACGATCTAGAGCCTTGACCTTGAGCTCAAGAGACAAAGAGCAAAGTCATGGCATCATTTTAAAAACTTTAAGATTTTACTGAAAAAAATGCTAGATTTATGGCGTATAAATGAAAGGAAGAGGAGAGACCTGAAAAAAAAATTTTCTTCTTCAATCATTGGGACCAAGATACAAAGTACAGCAACTCGAGAGAAGATATTCGTACTCCCTAGAAAATTTACAAGTAAATAAGGGATGCAAGAGAAATACTAAATGTTAGAGTGGAGAGTATAACTTTTAGACCCCATCTATAGGGTGGATTCAGGAAATCAATAAATATAGTATAGAATTATGGTTTGAATTCTAGATTTTGAAAGGGTTATCATCGTAAAAAAAAAATTGTTGGTTGCAAACTATAACTGAGGAGAATTATTTCTAAAGAGATGCTTTTTCTTTTATTCTATATTCTTACAAATAATACAATGATTTATTTATAGTCTATAGTTTGTCCTTCTAAAACTAAAAATTAAAAATTAATATCACCCGTAAAAGTAACTATTGACTCTTGACATTTCATCTTCCGCATTAAAAATGGATATTTAATGTTTATTTAACAAGATTCCCCCATAAACTTAAATGCTTCTATCATCTTTCATATCGAGTAATTTTTTGCAATTGTCGATAAGTATCATAGGTAATAGTTTCGTGAAGATATCCGCGACTTGATCCCGACTTGCCATGTATTATAATTCTATATTTATTTCCCTCACTTGATCTCGCATGAAATGAAAATGAATGTTAATATGATTGCTTCTCTCATGATTCATCAAGTTATTGCTCAACTCAATTGCTGATTTGTTGTCAACTCGTATCTCAGTCGCACCGAGTTGTTGCTCCATATTGCCCAACAAATTTCTGAGTTATATCATATGACATACACACAAAGATACTTTCATATATTCAGCTTCACATGTCAAGAGTGCCACGATTGGTTGCTTTTTTGAAAGCCAGGTAAATGTCATTTCGCCCATAAAAAATATAACCCAATGTGCTTTTCCGATCGTTTGAGTCTCTTCACCAATCATTGTCAGAGTATCCGACCAACTTGTAATCGGCTACATTTGTATAGAATAACCTAAATGACATTGTTCCTTTGATGTACCGTAGGATTCACTTTATTGCCTTCCAATGTGAATAGATTGGCTCCCCCATGAACCGATTTACAATACCAACACTTTATAGATGGTCTGACCATGTGCATGTGAGATAGCAAAGGCTTCCCACTAAACTTTGATATTTGCTTGCGTCGACTCATTCTCCTCCATCAAACTTAGAGTGTTTTGCACCTGGCTCCATTGGTGTTGAAACTAGATTGCAATACTCCATCTTGTACTTCTTTAAAATCTCATTTGTATATGCCTCCTTGGATACAAAGATACACGTCTTTCCTTGTCTTACATCCAGACCAAGGAAATACTTCATCAAGCCCAAATATGTCATCTTAAATTCTCGTGTCATTATTCTTTTAAACTTTTGTATTATTTCATTATTGTTCCCCATAAAAATGAGATCTTCAACATAAAGAGCAACAAATAACATATTATCTCCACTCTTCTTCACAGAAAGGGCATGTTAATAGGGACATTTTCGAATCCGTACCCTTTAAAGTATGTATTGATATGAGTATTCCATGCCCGCGATGCTTGCTTCAACCCATATAGTATCTTATTCAATTTCAACACATTCTTTTCTTCTCCGATTTTCATGTACCCGGGTGGTTATTTAATATAAATTTATTCTTCAAGCACACTATTTAGGAATGTTGACTTGACATCCATCAGTAATATCGGCCATTTGAATTGAACCGCTTTTGAAATGAGCAATCTAATTGTCTCTATTCTTACAACCGAAGCAAACACCTCGTCATAGTCGATTCCTACCTTTTGCTTGTAGCCCTTTGCTACAAGTCTTACCTTATTCCATTCTATCTCTCCTTGGGCATTCATCTTTCTTTTAAATACCCACTTGATATTAATGGGCTGATTTCCTTTCGATAATTCTACTAACTCTCATGTGTTGTTGTGATCTATTGCTTTAATCTCCTCGTCCATGGTAGTTTGTCATATCTTATTTTGTACCACATGTTCAAAACATAAATTCTCAGAATCTACAAAAGACATACAAGGTATACCTCATTTGTCGAATCATACAGATCTTGTAAGCTTCGTATTTTGGGTTATCGCGGTTCATCTTCATCATCAATAGTTTCAGAATTTTCCGGTATGGTTATTGGTATAACAGTTGATAATTCTCCAGCTTTGATGATATCCTCTGTTGCTTTATTCCAATCCTATTCATTTGCTTCATGAACTCGTACATCATGACTTACTAGAATATTTTTGCTTATCGGTTCGAATAGCTTGTATCCATTTGTTTTCTCATCATACCTAATAAAAATATATCTTTTACTTTGTCTTCGAGCTTTGTTCTTCGCTGATCTTGCACGTGTGCATATGCCAAACTACCGAATACTTTGAGATGAGAGACTGTCAGTTTTTTTACGCTCCAGGTCTCTTGTGGTGTTTGATCATACTTCACATGTGGACACCGATTTTGAAAATAGATGACGCATTGTACGGCTTTCACCCAAAGTTCTTTCGGCATTTTCTTGCTTTTGAGTATTGAACAAATCATATCGAGAATAGTCCGGTTCTTCCTCTCAGCCACACCATTTTTCTGTGGAGAGTATGGTGCGATTAGAAATTGTCTTATGTCTTACTCCTCACAATACTCCATGAAAACTGTCGAAGTATATTTTCCACCTCTATCTGATCATACATATTTGATGTATCTACGGGTTGCCTTTTCCACCGACACTTTCAATTTTTTGACACATCGAAGATCGAACACCTCGGATTTTTCTTTCAGAAAATAAACCCAAGTTTTTCATGAAATATAATCAATAAAGAAAATGAAATACCTTTTGCCGCTGAAAGATTCAGTGGTGATTGGTCCACATATGTCGGAATGAATCAACTCGAGATGTTGCTTAGCCTGATATTTTGCCTTCTTTTGAAATAACATTATTGGATGCTTACCGAGCACATATTCTTCACAAAATTTTTCATCATATTCCATGTCTGGTAGTCCATGCACCATGTTCTTCTTTGCCAACTTGTTTAGGCCTTCATGATGTAGGTGACCAAAACGAAGATGCCACAGTGATGCCTTGTCTTCTATGTTGACTTGCAAACATTTTTCTCGTACACTTCTCAAATTCAGTTTGTACATCCAATTTCTTCTCATTTCAACTTGTGCGACTGAATGCCCTTGCTTATCTTTCAATAGTAATACCCGGTCTTTCATAAAAACCAAATAACCTTTCTCCATGAGTTGCCCCATACTTAAAATGTTGCTCTTGAGGTTTGGTACGTAATACACATCTTGGATTGACCCAATGAGACCATCTTTTTGTACATAATAAATCAACCCTTGGCCTTTAACCTGAACCTTTGAGCCATCTCCAAATGATATAGATATAGCTTCAACCTTTCCACTTTGAAACAATGCTCGTGCCCACACATATAGTTGCTTCCAATCACGTCGAGGTACCACATTGTGTCATTGTCGGTGTTGACTCTTCCATGGCTAGGTTGGTTGTATGTTCCATCTTTTTCTTGACTTGACATTCTTTTGCAAAATGCCCCACCTTTCCACAATTGTATGTAACATTTATCGAAATTACAATCCTTCGCATAGTGACCATATTTGCTACACTTGTATCACTCGATGTTGGAATAATTTGACTGATCGCCTCTTCTATGATTACATCTTCAATTCCAATTTTGTTGGTTTGATTGCTCATTCTCCTCATACTACTCTTCTTGACTACAACTTTTCTCACCATGACTATTTCCTCGACCACCACAGCCACACAATTTACCTCGAATGTTTTGAGAATAGAATATCTTTTCGTCATTGAATGATGTTTTGGTTTGAAATGCATGCTCAAGTGTCTCCTCCTCCTTCTTACGATATTCATGTGCTATTAGGGAACCAGCAAGCTTGTCGACCATGAATGTTGCTAGATCCTTTGACTATTCTATGACACATACCACATTCTCAAAATGTGTGATGTAATCGGATACACCATCTGACTCATTGCGAAGAATTTGAAGACGAACTTGTTTAACTCGATCGGCTCCATTGTACATAGTCTCCAAAATGTCCATGCTTCTTTTGAAGTTTTTGCACTTGCAATCTTTTCAAAGCCCAACTCATCAATAGCTCGGAACATCACATACAATGATGTCTTATCTTTTGATCGCATTTCTTTCAACGCCTTATTTTGAGCCGCCATATATCCTTCGGTAGATTCTAGTTCTTCGAAACCTTCTTAAACTACCTCCCAAAAATCTACATAACCAATAAGAGCTTTCATTTGGATGCTCCAATTCTCATAGTTCACCTTCGTTAATCAGGATAGCTATTCATTATTGATTATACTTCCCATCCCTTTGATACCAATTTGTAAAATAAAATTGCTAGCTGCAAACTATAAAAAAGGAGAATTATTTTTGAAGAGAGGATTTTTATTTTAATCTATATTCTTACAAGCAATATAATGATTTGTTTATAAGCTATAGTTTATCCTTCTAAAATTGAAAATTAAAAATCATTATTACTCATAAATATAACTGCTGACTCTTGACATTTCATCTTCCGCATTAAAAATGGACATTAAATGTTTATTTAACAATCATTAAGAACCCAAGATCCATGATACTTCTTCTCTTAAATGTATATCTCATATAAATCTCTTCATAATGTAATGTTAAATTGAGATTTAGAGTTCATGTAATAATGATTTATGTTATGTATGAATTGTTTTATTATTAATTGATGTATTAGTTTTATGTTGTTTAATGATAGATGATAAAAATTGTGACTAATTAAAACTGGAATTAAGATTTTGACTATTAGTAGGTTTGTGTATTTTATAATGGTGATTAATTATAAATAAATAATGAGGCTCACTTATTCATAAAGTATGAAGGAAGTGACAAACCTTCTAATTGTAATGTATGAGAAAAACTTATATGTAAAAACCTAACAATAAGGTATGGCCCTTAGGAAGCTAAAGGCATAAAATATTTTACACACCACTCTATTATACATATCTAAAAAAATTTTTATGTAAAAACCTAAAAAAAGGTATGGCCCTCACGAAACTAAAAGCATAGTAGAATTTACACACCACTATATTATACATATCTTAGAAGAACTAATTCTTAATTGATATAAATATTTTATATAACAATTTTTTAAATATTTCACATTTAAGTGTGAGAGTTAAATCAGTATTGTGGAAAATAGTGATAGCTAATCCATGGGACATGCATGAGTGGTTGTGAGTCATAAGGTGATGACAACCATTTGAATTGGTTTCACTTATATGGTTCACATCATTGAGATTTTAAGGTAGTATATATTAATTATGTGAATATGATACTTACAAAGCTAAAAAAATAAATACTTATAAACTATAATAATTCTTGGACTTTATGATACTCGAGATTGAATAAAGAATATAGATATGAAGCAACTATCAATGATTATTAATGAGTTATATAAAAATATGGACTTATAAATGACTCTTAAGTAGAGATAATTTATTATCTTGGTGGTAAAATAACAATTTGAGAGCTATGAAGAAAGCATTATAACTATGAGCTTATTAGTGATAATCACCTTGTATGTAATTATGGCAAATGGGTATTTCATTTGTAATCAAACTTTTGTTCTATATCTAAATCCAACATAAATCAATTTATTTTAACTTGCATCATATGAATTAAATAGAAAAACCCTGAGATCAAATTGCCATACCAATATCTATAATTATCTTCTTTACTTAAATTGTGTTGTATTTTTATTAGTTGACCAAACTACTATGTAATCCATATAAGATTGATATCTAAATGAAAGTACTCTTTATTATTTGTATGACTCATATATTTGTATATAAAAGTTAGTGAGATATTTTTGCTAATAAGTTTTTGAGACACTATCTAACTAATAAAATTAGACAGTATGAGAATGTTAGAATAAGTTTGATGTGCCATTGTTTTAGATTAATTATTTAGTTTGATTAGTCAATATAACTTAATGTAATTAACCTTAAGAAATGATAGCTCTTTTTAGTAGTTTTGATAGCACTATTTAGATAATTTTCTCTAATCCAATACCTCATTTTGTTTTCTTGTTTGAATTATGATAATATTGTGCTTTGTACTTCTTTAGATTTTTTTTACAGCACACATTTTATGAATAGAAATTTAGGGATTGGGCTAACCTCGTTGGACTTAAAAAATAGAGAGAAACAAGAGAGCAATTTTCAAATAAAGAGTTGACAAATAGAATATAGAGGGAACTAGCAGCAATGGATGTTCCTAAGAAGGTGATGGATTAGTTATCTAATAACTCATCCACCATCACACTTTGTGAGTTTATTAGCAGCCATTTATAATGAATAATTATTTGGGTGTTCCAATACAACTAGTAGAAACAAATTATTTTAGGTTAAAGTCGAGTCTAATACCGATGGTTTAATTGTACAAGTATAGTAGTAAACTATTATAGGATCTAAAAAGATATGTCAAGATATTTTTAAAGCTATGCGACATGATATAGAGTTATGATAAAGATGAATGGAGTTAGTGATAATGTGATCATATTATGTCTATTCATATCATAATTAAGAAATAAGAATAGAATTGGTTCCAAAACTTATCTCATGGATCTATAGAGAGTTATGATAAACTTGTGTGGGTCTTTCTCACTAAGCTTTTCACACATCAAATCACTTCTCATTTATAGAGTAATAGAGTCCAATTTTAGTAAAATGAGTAGGAGACTTTATATGATAACTAGGGACCATTTTAAGATGTTGTTTAGAAGGTGCTCTCAATATTGATTTGAGTTATGATTCGAAACTCATATATTCAACAATAGAATAAATTATATGAAGAGGTGTATGATAAATATAATTAATGTGACTTTATTATACTACATAATCTGTTAGTTAAGTAATATCTTAAAAGCTTATCAATAAGAGTATATTATAAACACATATCCATAAGTGCACAAGGTATACAAGTAGTAAATAGAATTTTCATTTAGATATCATTCTTTTAGGTATTGTATCAATAGTTTGGTTATTCAATAGCAAAACAAATTAATAATAGTAAAATCAATATTTAGGTTGTGGGGTCAACGTCAATCATATATCTATGAGCTTATTCATTTAAATTATATAATATTTGTTCAGATTAGCTCAAATTATATTATGTTTGGACACAAAATAAATGTTAGGGTATAATGCAATAACTCATTTCCCTAATTTCATATAAAGTTGTTACATTTGTCTCATACTTAAGTACGCAACTTGACCCTTAGATGTTAGTGAGTACTTTACCGGTAAGTACGTATTTTAGACTCTCCACTCCCAAATCACTTGGTTTTCTTTGCAATGTAGAATATGTCTCGGTAGTGTTGGAAGATGTCGAAGAGGTGATGGAATCGATGAAGATTGAGGAAAAAGCAGTTGATGAAGATGACGATGTTACTCAGCAAAAGCCGAATGTTGGTTCATAGGATATAATTCAATTTTTGGGATTCAAAGCTTTATATAAGTGGATTCTCAATATCAAAGATCAGCTGCTCTGTTTTGACATTCAGGTAGAAGCTGAAGGAGTAATCAATGATCTCAAAAAATATTTTGAGCAGTTCCAGAGCAAAATCCAAGTTGTTGTCCTCAAAACCATATGCAAAAAAAATCAAAACTTGTTATTAATGACATGTTCCACTGACAAATATTGAACCATAAAATTTTTGGAATAAAATGCATGGTTAACCTGGATGCGTACTTAAATGGGTGTGTACTTAAGTGGGAGATTACTATACTATTTGGCTCATCCCAATGATGGTCCTCTCATAAATATCCCCTTGGTATGTCGCAACCAAGATAACAAATAATATTTGTTCTAGAGTTATTCATAATATCATGCCTTTTAGATAATTTTGTCAACTTTTTTTTGATAGTTATTTCATATGTATAATTTTATTCTTTTTCCTCTTGTATCATAAATACCAAGAATTGATATGATTTGTAATTGGTTATACTTTCAGCTTCATAACTACTAGACTTGCATAATTAGTATATACTTCTCTAAAGTTTCAATGGTGGGAATTATGTTAGTAAAAGCAACTCATAAGAAATATGACCAGATTGTGAGTCACAACAAATTCATGAATATCCTAAGAATTTCCTACCATAACCCTTTTCAATGTAAATGTGATTCTCATACTAAATGTTAAACTCTTCGTAGAATATTCTATATGACATTTATTCCAATCACAAATGAATTTTATTAAGATGTGTATAATTAATTATTGTGTAAAAGCATTCATACTTTTGACTTCATAAAAATCATACTCATAATAATTAAAATACTTATATTTTCTATTGTATGCATGAGTGAGCCTTATAATTTACAAGTCATCTTTCATAATGATAATATCACACAAACCTACCAATAGTTTAAACTTTTATTAACGTTTTATTTAATTACTCATACATTAAAATTATAACATAAATCAAACATATTTATTATTGTAAAACTAAACATCATATCACATAAAATAAATTAGACAAATCTTAGAATACATGCTATTTTGACAAAAAAATATTGAATCTACACTAGAGAGGAGGAGGTTGAAAGTCATGCACCCCAATTCTAGAGATTAGTATCAAATCTTGTGTCTCTTAATTATTTGTGGAGTTCTAATGATGTATAAAATTTAACCTTAAGATTTGGTAGATGCACCATAGCTTTTCTTATTAGATGGAAGGAGAAGAAAAAAATGGGAAATTTTTTCTTTCTTCCACTTTTATACTTAGGCAATTCTTCATTACTCTAAGTAGGAAGTCGTGAATTTCAAAAAACAATCATCACTTCAACATTCATCCCTTAAGCTCAAAGTCATTAACTCTATGATTTCAGAATGCATCTCAATCTTTTCTTTAACATAAACTCATGATATTGTGTAGTGACCACTACTTGGGCCTAACATCTTTGTAACACAAAGTATCGGTACCATAAAGTAGTCATGGCTTTGTGTGTCTATCTTCTTGTTCTTTATAAAGGATTGTGTTAGAAATAATCATGGTATTAGTATTTTTTGATCATTATATGACTATCACAATGTTAAATAGTCACGTCATGACATTGAGAAAGTCTCTCATATGTATCATTTGGTCATAGTGTTGGGAAATAGCTACGACACAAAACTTTTATATCATATATCTAATTGTCTTTGGGCTATGAGTGGCCGTGTTTCTAGTATTCACTATTCATATATATTATATCGTCTAATGATACAACAATGTCGTGTCACTAGTAATCATTTCCCGCATAAAAGTCAAAACTATGCATTTCATTAAGGATAAAAGTCTTGGTTTTGGGAAGTGGTTATATTCTAGTATTGTCCTCTATACCATTTCATGCTACAAAAGACATAACAATGAATAATTTTCATGGATTTGACCTGATTAGTTCTGGTTTTGTAAATTTTTGTAACTCAAAGCTATGACTTTGGAAAAGAGTTGTATCTATAACTACTAAGCCATATTAAAGATAAAATAATCGTGCAAAGACATGGTCATGACTTGTTGGGATACTTGTTTGCTATGACATAAAATCAATATTGTAACTATTTACATTTATGGGATTATAGTTTTGACTCTATGATAATATCATAACCACATAGAATATGGCACATAATTCAAGAATTAAACTAATGAGTTGGTAGTATCATGGGCTCGTGGAATAGAAAGTTTTCCACGACTAATTACATAAAGTTTTGGGCAAGAATTGATAGCAAAACTATACAGGACTCCACACCTTATACCTTAGCCAAACACCTCTAAAAATTAATTCATTTAATAATTATTTATCAAAACCCACAAAAACTCTAAAGTCATAAAATCAATTCATTATTACTTTATTTCTATGCCTATAAATCATCACAAATCACCAAAATATTTGAATACTAAATAATGAGATACCTTCATGAATAAGTTGTTGGGACACAATGTAACTAATAAAATTGAGCTACATAATAAAATTATAATAATTGTCCACATCAACATAGTTTCTGATAATAAGTTTTTCTAATAATATCCTACACTTTGAACCTCTATAACATCATGCAATATTTGATGTTTCTCTAATATATATGAGCACCTTCTTTATAGTACTACAATACTGTATATCATGATTTACCATAAATTAACTAATCACTTATACTACTCGTGAAATATATAGTTTTGTACAGATAATATCAAACATATATTCAAACTTCCCACTATTAATATATACGTTACTCAAGACATCTCTTTCCTCTATTCTTTTATGCTATGATACATAATTGAGAATAACATGAAATTAATAGAAAGTGGAGAAGAAATTGGATGCTACCTTCCTGGTTGAAGCATCACAAGATCTTGTTAAAATAATTCTTTTTAAGTGAGTCATTTTTTTTGTTGTTTCTGTCTCCATAAATTTGTATTCCAAAAAGTTATTTGTTTAACTCAAGTCAATATCAAATTCTCTAATTAATTATGCTTTCAATTCTAGAATTCAATATTTATTGATACAAACTACCAACATGGCATTTGCATACAAAAATAGAAAGATAAGGTAATTTTCATTATCAAACCTCTTGTAGTATATACAATAATTTTAACTGACTTTATTATATTCAAAGCTAATGATGAACGAATTAAATCTCTTATACCAATATATTGATGCCTAATTGAGATGGTATATAGTTTTCCTTGTATGTTTCAGCAAAACGTTCTGATTAGATCATAAAAATATCTTCATCAAGTTCTAAAGGAAAAAATATAGTTTTAACTTCGAAATACTTTAAATATAAATCAAACATAGCATACAAATTCATCACTACTCTGATTTTTATAAGATGAACCCGTGGGAAAAGAAGTTCATTGAAGCCGATACTTTCTTTCTAAATATATACCTTCATTACCAATCTTTCATGATATTGTTCAACTTGATCAATATTATTCTATTTTATCTTAGAGACCCATTTGTTACCAATAAGTTTTTTTCCAAGTAGTAATGGTACTAGCTTATAAGACTTATTATCGTATAGAGATTTAATATATTACAACATTACTATCATCCATAGAAACATGTCTAAGCTACTTTTAGCTTCAAAAAATATTAATGATTCTTCATTCTCTAATAAAAAAATAATATGTAATGGCATTCACATAATCTGCAAAAGTTATGTTGATCCGTCTAACTAGTCAATTTTATTTACAAATAACAAGAAACTCATTATTAATACATCCTATTCTATTATTTGTCCTCAATCACTTAACTTTTTTACCAAATTATAATTGCTCTTTCACTTTTAAGATTTTAAAAATTAGAAATACATTTCACTTCTTCTTGAATGTATATAAATAATATCTTTTAGAGTAATTATCAATGAAAGGCACAATATACAATGCTCATGCATAGGCTATTTTTTGTGAATAAAATATATCAAAATGAATTAAGTCTAAAATAAACCTACTTTTTGTTGGAGATATACATATATTGAATGCTAATCTATTCTACTTATTCATCACATAATGCTCTCAAAAAGATAGATCTACTAATTTGAACTCTAGAAGTAACTTTCTTTTAGAGAGAATCTTTAAATATTATTCTTACATGTAGTTGTGGCCTAGTTTGAGACATCACATCATCATTGACTTTTTTAGTTGTTAATTGATTCAAAAACATATATTAGCTTTCTATGTTATTTTCTCTTTAAGTATGAATAGATTTGCCATGAGTTTTACTTTTTTCATTCTTACAAGCATGTCTCATATAATCTTTATTATCTCATTTTAAATATGAGTATTATATCGAAGACAATCTAATTGTAGAAAAGACAATAGATTTTAAATATGAGTTTTACTTATGTCATTCACATGTCAAACTTTTTAAATAATGTGAACCATACCATCAAATATTTTTATTTTGATAGTACCAAAACTAATTATCTTCAAAGCATGATCATCACACATATATAAAGAATTTGTCGAGATTCGTTCATATTTTTGGAACCAATCTCTTTGAGATATAATGTGTCATGAAGCTCTCGAGTCTACTAAATATAGATCAGGAAACTAGTTTTCACTTTCAACAATTATTTTTGCTTTATTGTATAATATTTTGATATTATCTTCAATGGTTGCTATATATTTCCTTGAATATTTGATGACTCATCATCCTTGCTTTTATTATACCAATACTCTTTTATGAAATGTCATTTATTGCCATAATTATTGGAATTAATATTCTTGTTACTCATTGATTTTGATCTACTATAATTCTAACTTTCATAGGTGATTTCCTCAATTGATCTCCCTTGTATCATCGATCTTATTGTGAACTTGCATGTATAGCCTCCTTATTTTTGAATCAATTTACTTTTTCAAAGACAATAGCTAGAATATCATTGAAGAAAAGATAGGCCGCAAGCACACTATCCATCATATTGATAATAAGTTGATCTGTATCAGATATACTTTTGAGTAAAATCTCAGCACATTTAACTTTTTTTTATTTTATGACCTAATATAAAAAGTTGAGAAAATAGAGTATTCAATGTATTGATAGGATTAGTTACCATTGTGGATTTCAACATCCGAAAAGTTAGAGTCTCAACTTTAAGAATATATTATTATGAAGTAACTTTATTTCGTACAATCATATGAGAATATCCAAAATTTTGTTTATCATATTTTTTTCACCATGCTAGATAATGCTCCATCAACTAGTGTCAAATACAGATCGTCAATTGTATTAATATCCATGTGATTCTGCTTAATTTCAATAATCTGAGTTAGCCATTTATAATTGCATCTAAATAATTATCTTTCCTCAATATTGACAAGTTATTTGATTTTCATTATCAAAAATTACTTGCCGTTAAATTTTTTTACTTCAGATTTCAACAACTATTTATTCTATTTTTATAGTGAATCATACTTGAGAATAGTAGTAATTATTTAAAGTAAGTGTAAAGATATTATACCCTCTTAAAAATTATAGACCTTGAGGCTCTTAGTATTATCATTTGACAAATTTTCATAGACATGTATCAATAATACAAATTATTTTCCCTACCCTCTCATCTTACACTGCTATTATAAATATAAAATCTATGCTAATAAAATTTAAATACAAAATTCAACCTCAAAGTAATAAAATAAGCAATACAATAAATAAAATATAAGCTAATAGAGATTTGTGATTAAGGTGAGTTATAGAAAAGGAAATCTTAGTTTTATAAAAAAAAATTCAGAAATCTGAAATGGTTTTCCAACATAGGCAAGGTGAGAAATGGTCGATCAAATTAAATGCATTTTGACATTTTGACATATTGTACATATACATGTTTCACATCTATAACCATACATTCACATTTATATATTTAAATATTATTTGAATAAGAAAATAATCACTAACATGTGCCCCTACCTACATACACACACACACACACACACATACATATAAATATTCACACATCCACACACACACAAACACACACAGACACACACACAGACACAAAAAAAACACACACACAAACAAACACAAACATAAACACACAATAACACACACAAACACACACAAACACACAAAAACACACAGAAACACACAAAAACACAAACACCCACACAAAAACACACACATACACACACAAACACCCACAAAAACACACACACACACACACACACACAAACACACATACACACACACAAACACACACACACACACAAAAACACACAAACACACACACACACACACAAACACACATACACACACACAAACACACACACACACACACAAAAACACACATACACACTCACACACACACACACAAAAACACACATACACACACACACACACACACACACACAAAAACACACACACAGACACACACACACACACAAAAAAACACACACAAACACAAACACACACAAATACAAACACAAACACACACACACACACACAAACAAACATAAACACACAATAACACACACAAACACACAATAATACACACACAAACACACACAAACACTCACAGATATGTAGCTAAGATTAAAAGTGGATTTGTTTTAAATATAAACACTATTACATTATAGATATATATATATATATATATATATATATATATATATATATATATATATATATATATATATATAGGCAAACAATATCATTTTCACGAGAAACAAATGCAAAAAAATCTTTGAAGAACAAAAAAAGAATCTTTTTTCCACTTTCAATGTCCAAAGTAATTACAAATATCATAATTGTCTATTATAAAGAAAAAAAAAAGTGAAGATAAATACAATAATACAAGAGCAAAGCAGGCACGGGAGGACACCAATATCATGTTGAACTGGGCGTGATGTTCGCGGGCCTGATGGCTTTACGCATTCTTCTGGGAGCATTTTTGGAACTGTGGTTCATCTCCGGATCCAAAAACACACCTATAAACACAAATTTATGAAAATAATAAAAGCATAAATGCAGAATTGAATGGATGAACTGAACAACTAACCATACAACGTACCGGATTCATTAATGAATTAAACAAATTATTGAGAACCCAACAAAAATAAACCAAATTTTTATTACGATTAAACCCTAAAACTCAAATAAACAATTATTTATGAGACAAGAACATTAAGAACAAAAATCTAACACACACACACGCACAAAAATTTATAAATTAATAAGTAAATAATTTCCTTTTTGTGCCTCATTCCATTAATACGTAGATAGATATATACATACATATATATACAAATACACGAACATACACAGACTTATTTTATCCACATATGTCATAAAAGTTTATCAAATTTACATATATATATACATATGTATATAAACAAATATACATATGACTGAGATTGACACAGAATAAGTCATTTTGATATTTATTTTTTGAAATGATTTGAATTTATTAAAATGAAAGATGATCAATTTGAGGCATAAATAAGAATAAAAATACATTAAGATTAATATAATATTTTAATGAAATTTGGATTAACAAAAAAAAATCCAACTATGTAAAAAAAAAAATAATAGGATACAATAACTTTAAAAAATAATATTTTTTTAAAATTATTGACATAAAATTTGTGATTTTGGTGATGCTAACAATAATTTTTCTTTAAATAAATTTTAAAAAATTAAAAAAGATAGCAAAAGAAAAAAAATATTTACTCTTCAAAATATCGAAGCATTACTTTGTTATTTTATAATGATTTTATAAAAATATATATTTTTTACATGGGAGTAGACAAATTATTAAGAAATCTGTTGAACAAAAATTAATGCTTTTTTTTTTTCGATATGTGAAAATATAATTTTGTCAAAAAAAAAAATTCGGATGGTTGCAGACAAGGCAAGGAAATTGGGCGGCCCATGTTGCATATCAAGAGCACAAACTAATGTGCAGCCCATTTCGTAGCCTAGAAAGACAAGGTTGCGGCCTTAATCGCACCTTCCAGCTCTAGTTAAGGGAAAGAAAGAACTAACCACTGATTGGTAGAGAAAGCCTCTTGTCGGCTTGCTCTCGGTTGAACCGGACTCTCTCTTTTGGATTACTGGAGGATCTCCGAAAAGTGAGATTCTGTGTTGGCTTCGATTTGAAGGGCAACAATCCGGCGGAATCCACAGATCCGTCACCGTCTGAAAGAGACGGGCCGGTTCTCCGCGTAGGAAAACTTATATTTCTGCCGGGAGAAAAAGATTGAGATTTTCTGGCGCCGTGGATGACGGGAGCAGCTCCGTCGTCGGAAGTCTTCACTCGGCCATTTAAGTTCATGCCTGAGATTCGGTTCTCCCATGGACGGACCGCCATCCACCTTTCCAACCAATTCCACCCCCAGCTGGACCGATCGGGTTCAAATCCAACAAACGCTCCTCTCTGCCTTGATCCGGCTTGCCACTGTCGTGCCAATAAACAAAAATCTATAAAAGATTTATGTATATGCATGCATGGGCATGTATGTATGGATGTGTGTGCGTGCGTGCGTGTGTGCGTGTGTGCGCGGATGTGTGTGCGTGTGCGTGTGCATGTGTGGATGTATGTGTGTGTGTATGTAGGAGTATGAATCTATACATGCATGCATAGGTGTGTTTGTGTGTGTGTTTGTGGGTGAGTGTGTGTTTGTGGGTGAGTGTGTGTGTGCGTGTCTGTGTGTGTGTGGGTGAGTGTGTGTGTGCGTCTGTGTGTGTGTGGGTGAGTGTGTGTGTGTGCGTGTCTGTGTGTGTGTGGGTGAGTGTGTGTGTGTGCGTGTCTGTGTGTGTGTGGGTGAGTGTGGGTCTGTGTGTGAGGGTGAGTGTGTGTGTGTGTGCGTGTGTGTGAAATGGTTATTGAGGTTCATTTATGGAGATTGTATAGATATAGAATTACAAAAATAGGTGCATAAATATATAACCATTTATTTACATGTATACATTTATTTATTGGAATAGGTGTGTGTGTGTGTGTGTGTGTATACACACACACACACAGACACAAATATACTTATACATGTGTGTATATGAATATTTATTTATATAAAAAATAATATATATATAAATATAAATATATATATATATATATAACTATATAGATTTATATATATAATAACGCATATATAAAGTTAAAAGCATATACTTAAATATATTCACATATATGTATAAGAGTGTGTGCGTGTGTGCGCACAAGCACACACGTATCTAAATGATGAACTAAAAAAAATACAAAATATTATTCTTTTGGTATCAATAAAAAAATATTTTAAAATAGCACCATAACATACGAATGAAAAAAATATAAAAATAATTATATATGAAAATAAACTATATTAATGATATTCTTACATTTTCTTTAAGAAATATATATATAATAACGCATATATAAAGTTAAAAGCATATACTTAAATATATTCACATATATGTATAAGAGTGTGTGCGTGTGTGCGCACAAGCACACACGTATCTAAATGATGAACTAAAAAAAATACAAAATATTATTCTTTTGGTATCAATAAAAAAATATTTTAAAATAGCACCATAACATACGAATGAAAAAAATATAAAAATAATTATATATGAAAATAAACTATATTAATGATATTCTTACATTTTCTTTAAGAAATAATCTCTACACTTATTATATATTTGTTCTAATGAACCAATATTAATTCTTTTTTACAATAAAGAAGAAAAACTACAAAAAAAAAAAAAGAAAGTTTGATCTTAATTTAGTAAAAAATTACAAAAAAAAAAAACAAAAGATTAATGAAATAAGAAATAATTAATGCATACATTATATTCCATATTTATTTTTATGAAATCAATTTTAATTGCACATATACAATATTTATATCGAAAAACATTTTTTTTAATTAGAAAAATACTTTGGGCCAGCAGTAGAAGTGGAATAGCAGTACCTGATGAGACAGAGCATAAGCCATGGATCTTTCGCGCTTAACAGCCGCCTCTTTCCTCTTCAACAACTTAGCTTGAATATCTGCTACGGATCCAACACTGTTGCACCATCCTCCCTGCAAGATTCAACACTTCACCATTAACCCAAGCACGAACACATTGAAAGGAGAACCCATGGTCTAGACCAACTTAGCCGAGGATTCAGTTGGTCAAAGCCAAAACATATGGACCTAGGCACTAGGACTAGAACCTAATTGCGGTAAAATAGCAGGGTTTGCCTTACTAGTCCTACACCAACTTGGACCATCACAAGGTAAACAGGCTTGGTCTTGCCTAGTTATAGGTCTCACTCTAGGTTCAGCTACCTCTTTTTCAAGGACAAGAGCTAACCAAGCATGGACCAATACTAGCTATGAGGCTAACCCAGCTAGATTGTGCCTTCCCTAACCCATCTTGACCCTGCATGAGTTTCTAGCTTTAGCCAGGTCTATTTTTCAAGCACACGAGCTAACCAATATTGGACCAAATCTAACTTTTGGACTAAAATAGGGGTCATTTGCAAAGACCCAAACTAGCTAATAGCTGGTTTTGCCTGACTAGGGTTTTGCTAGCTATATAAGAGTAGGTGCTAAAGCCCAAGCCCAATTTTGTCAAATAAATTACAAGCACTATATATTGGCACATCTTAATTAGCAAAAATAACAAAATAAATAAAAATATAATATTAAAGTAATTATTAAATTTACCTCAATTTCTAGAACCTGCGCACCATGATGAACTAGTTTATGCTGACGCTTGTGAGGACCAGTTTTACATTCCAGAGCAAGGCGAACATGTCTTGCACGGACCCGAGCCTGAACTCTCACCAAAGCTTGCATGCAGCGAAGAGTTATGGCTGCTTGTTTTCTCACGGCATGGCCACGAACGAGGGCTTGAAGCCTCACCAATCCTTTTAAAGCCCTCAGAGCTCTTCTAGCCTAAAATAGAGAACACAATTTTTCAAAAACAAACAGCATTGATGAATATTTTTATAAAGATTTTAGTAATGTGCAACTTATATAAAATTTGATTAAAATATTTTTTTTAAAAAATATAAAAAAAAAAAAAACAAAATTAATCAAATATGCACGTATTATAGAAAATATTCATATAGTTGTTAACAAAATTATTAACCAAAAATATAAAAACAAAATTTTATTTTTCAAGTTCAATTATAATATTTAAAAAAAAAAAAGAGTTTGAAATAATTATAATAATTATTAATTTAAAAATTCAAGTTAAAATTTCTTTTTCACATCTATACATATTATGGCTAAATAGAAATAAAAATTTTTAATTAATTACTTTTAAAATATCATATAAAAATTATATTTATCAAAAAAACATATTTAATAATATAATATCATATTTAATTAATTCGTATGATATTTAATATTGTACCATTTTACAAAATAATAAAAATAAAAAATTTTTGTATGTTTTAAAAAAATAGAAAAGAAATAAATGATAAATGATTTATTAAACATACACAACTTCAAATACTTGTAAGAAGCAATTAGTATCTCTTCAATTAATTTATATATTAACTTGTAAATTCAAATATTTTCTAAAATAGAATATTAGAGATATATTTTATTAATATATAATATAAAATTAAATAAAATAGGAATAAAAATAACAATACAACAAATAAAATTGTTAGATAGAATTAATGACTAATGAATAAAACATCATAAAAAAAAATATTTAATGGATAGGCAATTGAAGAGTACTTGAGTCACGCATTTAATAACAAAAAATTTAATAAATTAAATATTTTTTAATTAGAATTATATAATATTCTCTATTCACACGCCAGGTCTACCTTTTCAATTAAGTTATTTATTAACAAACCAGCATTTTTAATTTTATTAAATTTATTACTTTTGTTTAAAATATAATATGAAAGTGTAAGAAATATTATACAAGTGTAAGAAATATTCTCACCTAGAGGTGTCAACCGGGCCGGGCCGGACCGGCCCGGCACAAGGCACGGCACATTTGGCCGTGCCCGGCCGCCCCGGGCACGGAAATTTCCCATGTCCGGGCCTCGTGACGTGCCTGGCCCGGCACGAAAGCACGGACGGGCCAGAAAAAAATGGGTTGGGTAGGCCCGGCACCTCTAGTTTGACACCTATATTCTCACACTACAAAAAAAAAAAAAACCTTCAATCTTCTCCGAGAAAAAACATAGAATCCTAATCCATAGTGGATTATCCATGGTAGAATTGAAAAAAACAAACCCCACCTACCATGGAATCTCTAACACAATCCATGCCAAAATGAACCACCTTTCACATCTAGCCAATTTCTTTATGAATTTCACAAATTATTAAATTCATTATTATTTTCTTCACGTCAAAATCAGCTATTATATTAACTGATAATTTTATTTATTATGTGATAATTTATTTACACGGACATACAAAATTCATTAAAAATAATAAAATAAATATGTTTGTGAAAAAATAATACTTGCATGATTTATCATATGATAAAAATCTATACAATAAATATATTTATATTTTGAAAATTATATCTTTATATGAAGAGTAATTTTATGTAAATATAATTTGTTTCGGTCTCATGATTTTTCAAAAATAACGTCTTGATTTTTGGAAGTAAAATGACTCATGTCTAGAGGTGACAACCAGGCAGGCCCGGCACAATTTGGCCGTGCCTGGGCCGTCCCAGCACGGGAATTTCCCATGCACAAGCTCGTGCCGTGGTTGGCACGGTAGCATGGCCCATTGGCACGGCACCAATGCTAAAACTAATTTATTGTTAAATTATGATTACAAAGGCACCTAAAAACTAATTTTTGTTTTAAATTTAGGATTCGGCCCGACCGGGCCGAACTCGGTGGATCATTCCGCAAGCTCGTGCCGGGCTGAACTCCACAAAATCGTGCCGGGCCAGGCACGGCAGGTACAGTAACCATGCCTTCCCTGGCCCGTCATGAAAGTACGGTCGAACATAAACAAAACGGGTCAAGCCAGCCCGGCACATCCCGCCCGACACTTCTACTCATGACTACCGAAAAAAATATTTTAAATTGAATATGTCATACAATTGGTTAGGTGTCAAATAGGCCAACGGACCCGATCATAGAATGCGGCAGGACATGATTCATTCTTGCCTGACAACATAGCACAAAACTTTAGAGGTGATAAGTGAGCCGAGATGCATGGAGAGGAGAGAAGGCACATCGAGACTAAGCCATGCTCGGGACTACACGACACCGTCCGATACCATCATTAGACATGTTTCATGCCAGCCCATGGAATGGCACATGACATGCTGAGCAAGAAAGTACAGTGCCTCATACTAGGACAAGATGGACTCAAAATCATAGCCAGTTAGTAGAGTAGACCAAAACAATTACCATGATCCAAAATCAAAGAGCATGGAAGAGAGTAAAATCCATTTGACCCGTGGCCAAAGAGCCCAATCCATTTTTATAAAAAAGATAATTTTTTTAAACCCAAACCCCACCATTTACATGTGACAGATTTTTTTTAATTAGTCAGCCCAAGTAATTGGTTGTAGAAGTCCATATGGCATGATCCATGAGCATTAAAAAGCACCCCCCTCCAAAACATGCCTCTTCAAATGTCGTAAGCCAAAGCTAAGTAACTGGCGAGACAAAAAATCTAAATTGAAAATAATACCGACTTTAAATTTTTTCCAAAGGTGTGACAAATACAAAAAATATAAGAGTTGAAGCCCTTTTAAATATTAAAAAATAAATATTTTTTAATTACGAAAATAATCAATATTAGTGATTTGAGAAATTTAAATTTTTCATTATCATTTCCCAATATTTATTTTATATTCTATCTCCTCTTGGTTCTATCTCTAAAGATTTCTTTTAAATTTGAGTTTTGAATAATAATAATATATCTGAAATAAAAAATCTAAAATATAAAATGTATTTCAAAAATATGCTCAAACTAGTACGTCTAAAAATAACGTGACATGAACAAAAATCATTGCTACGAATTTAATTTTTTAAAATCATAGTCCGGCATTATAAACGTAAACAATTAAAAATATTATAGGAAACTCATTAAGCCTAGATATGACAAACATACTGGGCGGAGCCAACACGGCCCATTTTAAGCCAGCCTGGCACGGGGCCGCAATATGAATCCGCCAAATTCAGCCAGATCGAAACAAAATCCTAATTTAAAAAAAAAATGAACTCATCATTTCGACTGCATAGCCAACAAGGAGTTGCGCAAGCATGAATTTTCTTGACTTTAGAAGCTCGCAAGCCTCATCCGTCGGGCTTAGTTTCTACCACTGGGGCAGTTTCTCAGCTAGTGCCAAAGTACCATCACAATGGACCACAGTACCATGCTAGGCCAAGCATGCCACGAGGCCCAGTTGGCCCCGAATCAGTACAGCACGGTTGGTGTCGTGGATAGGCAAGGCACGAGCACGGGAAATTCCCATGGAGAGCCAGCCCAAGCACAATCGAATCATGCCATGCCTCCTGGCGGTCCGATGAGGCCCGACACAACCTGATTAACACATCTAATTATGCCACTTACCCCACACCCTTCACTGCTTCGTGGAGATTCGTCGAGCTCTAGCGATCTCCTTCACGGAGCTCGAGAAGCTTCATCAAGGACCACGTCAAGCTCCTTCGTGGAACTAAATGAGCTCTGTCAAGCTCTACTTTGAGCTCGCTGGAGCTCCACAATGGGTCCTGTGGGCTCCACAGAGGAGCGAGAGACAAAATGAGATCACTACAATAATTTCAATAACCAACATTCATAATACCAGCATATGATTTTTAAAAATCAAAAGTGTACCAATAGCCGGCATAACAACAACAGTCATTACAGCGCTATTTCCAAATACACTAATTTATGCATATTTTTGATACAAATTATATTTTAGTTTTTTTATTTCAATAGCATTATTTCTATACAAAATTCTTTGAATTTAATTTTTCTTAATTATAAAGCTTAATGAACAAGGGTATGAAATAAAGATTTGATATTGCTATTTCATCTTGATTATCTAATCTATCAAGAGCAGGGTACAAGATTTTTTCTATCTCCTCTCCATCACTAGATATTATTTTAAACTTAGCTATTTTTTAATATAATTTATTGTTAATTTTTATCATAAACTACAAAAATATATAAATAAATAATAATATATTTAATAATAATGGAAATAATATTAATGGACATAGAATAATTATAATTCTACAAAATATCCAAGACCAAAATCACGCTGACCGATGACCTTTATTTTAACATAAATACCTAAATAATAAAAAACTAAAAAGAAAATTTTAATAGAATCAATTTAATATATTAAAATATATATACTAAAAAAAATCAAATAAACATTGACACAATATATATTGTGAAAAATATAAACAAGCATACATGTAGGTAACAAGGGACACCAAAAAAAATATGATCAATTCACAAAAAAAAATATGATAAGATAAATTCAAAGTAAACCAAACTAAACAATGAGATCTTTGAGACTAAAATTGATATACTTTTTTATTAATTATCTTCATATACCACGAGTTACAAAAATTAAGCATTACCAAACTAATAATAATGATTGATCTTCTGATTAAATTGTCAGAGGATCATAAGTAAAAGTAATAAACAATATGGGCAACTCATAGTGTAATCAAATATGATCTAGAATCATACCCCAAGTAGGTCAGTGGAACCCCATGGCACAATTCCAGCCATGCTTGGCTAAGATGAGCTATAACTCGTGTTTGGTCAGGCATTACCGATGTACCTGACCTAATGGCACGGTAAACTAGCACAAGTGACCACCCCACATGAACCCTATATGGCGGCTAATTAAGTGATTTTATTTTATTTTATTTTTTAATTAATCTACCCGATCAAGGGGCAACAAATTTTTATTTAGAAATTTAGTCACGTGGCCAATTATAATTGGCATGGCACATGTCCACTACGTGGTACTCAGACGGTGGACCATGCCTAGCACGGCATAAAATTTTAACAATGTCATGCACGACACAATGGGACAACCACACTATGAAAAAATAGACTATCCAAATTAGAGATGTCAAACGGGATAATCTAAACTAGCCCGGGCAAAGCATGCCACGATGCCGTGCTCCAGCCCATCGAGCTGGCATGGCACGTGACCACACACCAAATGTGATAAATACGAACAGATTCCCAACAGACAAGGAAATCAAAGCTGCAAAAGGGAGAAGATGCAAGAGAGGATGCTTGCGAGCAACCAAAACCCTAAATATTTTAAAAATTAAAATTTTGTCTAACTTGATGTTGGCCGAAACTAACAATTTCAAGCCATGGATTCGTGCCAGGCTAGCACGATAGCCAATTGGTCGACCTAAAATAGGGGGGTAATGCCGGGCCAACCCATTTGACATCTCTAATCCAAACAACATAATACAATTGACACTAAAAAAAATTAATATCATATAAATATCATAGGTTCACACGTATAAACATACTAACATGTTATAAATTTAAAAAATAAATAACTAATTGGCTTAGTAAATATAATGATTTGTTATTCGTGATGTTCATTATTTGTACTAGTCAATATAAAACATCTTTTGTATGCATCTCCACCCTCTTAATATATAGTTAACATATAAATTTAATAAAAATATTTTAAAATTTATATTCATATGATGATCCTGTCATATGTTAATATATATTATGAATTATTATAGATTATTATATTCAAAATAAAATAATTAATATCATATTTAAAACGTATCTAATACCTGAGTAGTCATAATTAAAACAATCAAAAATAAAATATTAAATACTAGTGTCGAATTATTAAACTAATAATAAAAATAAGAATAAAAATTATTTTCATAAGTTTAAAAAAAATAAGAAACTAAATAAATTATCTTTGGATATATAACAAACAACAAGAGTTTAGTCAATTTTTGTTTACATACCTAACGAATAAGAAATTTCAAACATGTGTAAGACACCATCAGAAATATACTTAGCATTATTCAATTAATCTGTTAGATACAAACAACTAATATCTAACTATGTTAATAAAATAATAAATTTATTATTAACAAGAAATACCAAAATTTTAAATTTTATTGATAAAATTTTTAAAAATTTTTTATAACATGCCTAATTTATATTCTTCTATTTACACTTTATCTATTCTATGTATTTTAATAATATGTTTAGCAAATTTAATGATAATCATAGTTATAATGAGAATATTAGAGAAAAACAAATTACTTAAAATTTAATCCATCATTAAATCTGTTATTTATTTAGCTACATGCAGGGATCATATATTTAAAGTAGAGGGGATACAATATATATATATATATATATATATATATATATATATATCCATGTGAATTAAAGCATTAAAATCAACTTAAAAGATTTATTCATGAAAAATTAATCAAATTAATTATATATAATAATATTAGGCATGATAATAGTTATATGTAGACTTAAAATACAAACATTAACATCATTTCAAAAATAACTTCACTATTCAATTAACAAAATAAAAATGACAGTTATATATTAAATATAAGCAAGCTCTCATTTCTAAAATATCAATTACTACTCTATGTTATACACCAACAACAATCTTTATATTTTAATATGAAAATATTATATAAATCTACATGTTTCATATTATCTAAGATAACACATGATTCATTGATAATTTTTAGAATAATAATAAAACTACTAATTTATTGCAAAGAAGATTATATTTGAAAAAAAATTAAAATTGTAGCAAGATATTATCGACACTTGAATTTATTAAAAATTAAGAAGATTCAAAAATGAGCATCATAGATAGAGCTACTCTAAGGGTAGGAGCCTACGAGTTAGTGTTAGAGATAGATGATACCTCATGAGACTGGTGGTGTTGCAACAACCCTTGCCACTAACAATACTATTCGACATTTAAATGATAATAATGATTATAAATTACATTTACATACAAACACCAACAAAGCTACCATGCCTAGCCCGACACAATTCTATAAAGGTCAAGCCAACATGAGCCCACAAGACAATCAATCAAATATAGCCCAGTTCGAGTCAGGACAAAACACTAATTTTTAAAAAAATTAAGATTTCAATAGCTCGATGTTGCACCACCATAGGTCTTCCCTCTTTGAGATACCGATGTGATTGGCCCGTCAGGCATCAGCTCGTTGCGATAATACTAGGTGTGTGCTCACACATGCAATGCCGACATGACATGCCTGACATGGCACGTAGACCAAAAATTTTGGCCCTGCACAACACGACTATTACAATAGATGTGCCCAACCCATACCAAGACACAACACTATAGAATGTCAGGCCAGGTAAAGCAAAAACATGCGGTTTGACATCTTTAGATAATTTATATTTTAACTTTTGTTACATTTTACATTTTTTTATTACTGATTATTAATAATTATTTTTTCATTTAATTATTATTTCATTATTATTTTTTTATTTAAAAGTATCGATATAAAAAAATTATATATTTTTTTATTGTGGCAGTGAACGAGTAATAAACATTGGAACTCAACAATACCAGTGCTGGCTGCTGCAGCATGTTGCAAGCTAGAGTTGTTGATTGCCCGAAAAAAATTGGCAGGATTCAACACAACAGCATGCCCCTAAAATGACCTGGAAGGAAAGTCAAAAGATGCCTGGACCCATGCCATCGTAGTTGTGCCAAGCCATGCATAATCACCGTCATACCAAGCATAGTCGCCCAACTGAGCCACCCATAACTCTGACAAATCGGTGCACTCTCACAGAATGGTGGCATGCAAGTACAGGTATCAAACGGGCCGGCCCGTTTTTCACGAGCACGATCGTGCTACCGTGCCGAGTAGGCGGATAGGCGGGAGTCGGGACGCGAGATGCGGGACCGGGGTCCGGGAGGCCACATGGACTCACGAATCACACAGCACGACCACGCCCCACGCGTGCCCGCGTGTACCGGCACTGGACGAACCCGTGCCGGCGTGCCGTGCCGGGCCAGGCACAAGCTGATTCTAACCCGGGGACGGCATGGGCCCGGCCACGCATTAAAAAAGTGTCGGGCCGGCCCGGCCGGCACGTTTGACACCTCTACATTGCAAGTGCCACACTCAAAGAAGCCTTGCCAACACCCCAAGATACATTTGACACCTCCATACCAACATATTATTATTCAATTTTCTTTCACATATGTAAATTAATTTATGATCCCATTCTCTACTTTGATTCATTACAGACACTAAGTCAATCCAATATTCATGAAATCCATCTCGAAAAATAACTTATTTTGAAATAAGTTAGTCTGAATATTTAATTAAATTTAAGTATTATTAAATTTAATTATTATTTTGAAACAATTTACATAATTACATTTTTTTCCTTATTTATCCAATTAATTTTATTATTTTAAATTAACAACTATTTATTTACTAACAAATTATAGATAGACATTAACCTAACTATTAATACAATTATTCAATTCATACACTTGTTCAAACAAAATAAAATATTCCTAATTTTAATCATTATAAATACATTTTCTCTAATTTTAACATACATTTACTTGCAAACATAAATGCAAATATTTACACATCTACATCTACATACAAATATACATAAATAATAAAAATATATTCATAAATTTGTGTAATTTTCATTAAATTAACTAATCTCATTCACAATTCCCAAATAATATAATATAATATAATATAATAGATATATATATACATATATATTTCTTGGATCACTAATATTAAGAAAATTATTATATTAAAAAAAAAGAAAAAGCAATGAAGGAAAAAATTACCAGAAATCTCCGAAAATTTGATTGAATACAGACAGCAGCTAATTCTTCATTAAGAACTTGGTGATTGTGATTATGAAAGGCTTGTGGCGCTTGATGAGAATCATGGGGCAGCACAGGTGCGTCAGAAAAGGAGTGTGTGGTGCCATTAGCCTGAAGACAAATGCTCTGGCACAGGACACTGTGATGCTGCATGACATATTTTCTCTGTAAATTTTTAACAAACTTAGATAAATAGCAAGATAAACACACACATTATTGTAAAGATATTTTTTGCACATTTTAGTTCAAAAATGGCAATTTTAGCTGGCTAGGCTAAACTTCAATCAGCCAACCGAAGAGAGTGATCAAAGCTACGATAGTATATTATGTATTGTAGATGTAGTGTAAAAATAATAAAGAAAAAATACTTAAACAATTAATATTTAAAGTAAAGTATACAAAAATGAAAAATACTTGGTTTTGGAAAACTCAAAAAGGAAAACCCAAAAATATCCTTACCCAATAATAGCACGTATTGTATACGTTTATAAACATAATAATATATAATATATACATAAATATGATATATTTACATAAATAGTTTTTATTCACTTTAACATATATACATTAATATAAAAAATATACAATATATACAAATAAACACATACTATATCCTATTGACCTTGCACGTAGCAACTACAGGTAAATTTAGTAAATTTTTTTATTTTTTTAACAATAATTGATATTGTAAGATGTACAATTTACTATGAATCTAAAAATTTAAAAATTATGAATTATATTATATTAAATATAATAATAGATGTGTAAATTTCAACACTTAGCAAAAAACATTACACATAGCATATCACTAAAATGTTTTAAAGACAGATTTAAGAAATAATTTAAAAATATTATTTTATAGAATATATTTTTAACAAAAATTTCAATAAATAACCAATTGTTTTCAAATTTTTAATCTTCGTACATAATTGATAATTAAAATTTCAAAGAATATTCATGCACAACATCAATTAAATAATTTTTTTTTAAGATCTTTCGAGAATTTAATGAGGCAACTGTCAAAAGAATTTATTAGTTACAAACTATGGACATGTGGTGAATTATTTCAGATGAGAGACTTTTTTTTCTTTGATTATATATATTTACAAGAAATATAATAATTTATATATAAGTTGTAGTCTGTCTTACTAAAACTAAAAATTAAAAATCATTATCACCCATAAGAATAACTGCTGACTCTTAACATTTTATCATCCACACTAAAAATAAACTTTTACTATTTATTCAAAAGACTCTCACATAAACTTAAATAATTCTACTATCTTTCATGCTGAGTAATCTTTTACAATTATCTAGTAGTAACTGTGGAATATATATATATAAAGCAAAGAAATGCGCTACAGGGAAAAAGGAACTAGCAACGGAAAAAAAATGCAAGATTTCTCTCTCTCTATCTCTCTCTCTCCTTCGTCTATATTGTATTGGAGGGATTAGGATTCTGTTCGGCCGATTTCCACAACTAAGAGAGTTTTTTATTCCCGAGCCACCAACGCGGCCTACGTTTTTTTACTTCCGACGGGAACCATCTTCCTCTCCGCTAGATGCTTCTCAAATGACAGACAGCCATCTCGTTTCCACCATACCCAATTGTTCTTGGATTGTCGCTTGGTTTTCTTCATATTGAGGAACGTATCATTGGGTTCCCGCAGGCCCAACTGTGTGCAGCTTCCTCTTCGTCGCCATTCAGAAATCTAGGGTTTCAGAAACCCTGTTCGTGAAACCCTGCTCAGGAACCCTGTTCAGAAACCATGTTCCTTGCCTCTTCAACCTTTCAAGTGCTGTCATGCCACAATCTAGAGTTGTACTAGGGCTCTTTTTAATCTGAAGTAGATATGACTGCTAAAACTTGTATTTTTTCCTCTATTATATCTAGATCTCCTATGATTACTTCGGAGAAATTGGTTGGCAGTAATAATTATATTTCCTGGACAGCTTCTGTAGAACTATGATTTATGAGTCAAGGATATGAGATTCACCTGGTTACACAGGAGACAGATATCCCTAAGGTTGACCACGTACAGTGGAGGAAGATAGATACCCAGTTATGTAGTATATTGTGGCAATCAGTTGATCCTAAGATTATTTTTCATCTTCGAGCCTACAAAACTTGTTTTAAATTTTGAAGTCAAGCTAAAGAATTATACACGAATAATATCCAGCATCTTTATAAGGTGGCTTATGATATTGTCCATCTCAACCAACAGGACTTGGATCTATCTACTTATATTGGCCAGATTGCTTCTCTTAAGGAAAAGTTCTTAACTGTGATGCCTCTTACTTTTGATGTTGGGGCTCAACAAACAGAGCTTGATAAGTTCTTCATAGCCCTTACTCTTATTGGCCTCCGTCCGGATCTTGAGCCTTTCCACGATCAGATTCTTGGCTGTTCATCAGTTCAGTCCTTGGATGATATGTTTGCTCCCCTCCTTCGTATCTCGTCCACTCAAACTATACCATTCTGATAGCACTTCAGATTCTTCTATGTTAGTTTCTCACACTACCACTCAAGGAGACCGCAGAGGTAACCGAGGTAGGGGCCAACGTCCTCATTGCACCTATTACAATAAACTTGGCCACACTCGTGATCATTACTATCTTTATACATGGACAGCCTCCACGCACTGCCCATATGATCCAGTCCTCTGATTCTCAGCTGCATCAGCCTCCGAGCTCCTCCGCATCTCAGGCATATCATACTTCTGTTGCCTCTGTTACCCAGCCTGGTAATACCTCTGCATGCCTTACCTGCACATCCTCTCTTAGACCTCAGATTCTAGATTCTGGAGCTTCTGATCACATATCTGGTAATAAGAATCTTTTCTCCTTTATTTCTACTAGATCTTCTTTACCTACTATTACCTTAGCTAATGATTCTCAAACTGTGACTAAAGGTATTGGTTTGGCCCTTCCACTACCTTCTCTACCTCTCACTTCTGTCCTTTATACTCCTGATCTTGCAGGACCGGAGTACGAGGAAGATGATTGGCATAGGACGTGAGTCTCAATGTCTCTATCACCTCACCTCGGATTCATCTCCTGCAGTTTGCATTTCCACAAATGCTCATCTCCTCATTCACAGTCATTTGGGCCACTCTAGTCTCTCCAAGTTCCAGAAAATGGTCCCTCGTTTTTTCACTTAGTCGTCGCTTTCGTGTGAGTCATGTCATCATGGGAAACATACTCGTATCTCGTTTCCAAAGCGTTCGGATAATCGGATAAAGTCTCCTTTTGAGCTTGTTCACACTGATATTTGGGGTCCTTGTCGGACTGCGTCTACTTTAAGATTTCAGTATTTTGTCACTTTTATTGATAACTATTCTTGAAGTACTTGATTATTTTTAATGAAAAATCGAGCTGAGTTATTTTCTATTTTTCAGAAATTTTATGCTAAAATCCAGACCTAATTCAATATTTTTATTCGTGTGTTACGCAGTGACAATGCCAATGAATATTTTATCCCCCTTTACTTCATTTATATCTCATCATAAAATTCTTCATCAGTCTTCTTGTGCTCATACTCCACAACAAAATGGAGTAGCTAAGCGCAAGAATCGACATCTTGTTGAGACAGCTCTTACTATGCTCCTCCATAATAATGTTCATCTTCATTTTTGGGATGACGCTGTTCTTACCGCTTGTTATTTGATTAATCGTATGCCCTCCTCTATTTTACATGATCATATTCCTCACTACCTTCTCTTCCCTGACCAACCACTTTATTTCCTTCCTCCTCGTGTCTTTGGTTGTACTTGCTTTGTTCATATTCTCACTCCTGGACCTGACAAGCTCTCAGCCAAAGCCATGAGGTGTCTCTTTTTTGGGATATTCCAGACTTCAGAAGGATTATCATTATTATTTTCTTGAGACTCGTCGCTATTTTAACTCTGCTAATGTTACTTTCTCTGAGGACTCGCCATTCTTTTCCAACACTTCTGAGTCTCCTGTTTCTGCAGTTTTGCCCATTTCCATTATCTCTTCACCTGATGTTGTGCCTCCTCGACCACTTCAGGTTTATCATCGTCGCCCTCGTGTCAATGCTCCTCTATCGTTTGCTGAGGTACCTGCTGACTCACTTCCTGTCCCTTCGGCTTCTCTTGCCCCGACTCCACCCTCTCCTGATGACTTACCCATTACTAATCAGAAAAATAATCGCTCTACTCGTAATCCTCATCCTATTTACACTTTTTTGAGTTATTATCAATTATCTTCACTCTATTCTGTTTTTGTCTCTGCTATATCCTATGTTTCTCTTCCAAAAAGCACCCATTAAGCTCTCTCCCATCCAGGCTGGCAACAAGCAATGGTGGATGAAATGGCTGCTCTACACTCTAATGGCACTTGGGATCTTGTTATTTTACTGTCTGGTAAATTTACAGTTGGTTGTCATTGGATCTATGCAATTAAGATTGGTCCTGATGGTCAGGTTGATCGCCTTAAGGCCTGCTTAATTGCTAAAGGCTATACTCATATTTATGGTTCTGATTATGCTGACACATTCTCTCATGTTGCCAAGATTGCTTCTGTTCGTCTGCTTCTCTCCATGACTGCTATGTGTTCTTTGCCTCTTTATCAGTTGGATATTAAAAATACATTCATTCATGGTAATCCCAAGGAAATTTATATGGAGCAACCTCCTGATTTTGTCGCTCAGGGAGAGTCTGGTTTAGTGTGCAAGTTACGTCATTCTCTAGATGGCTTGAAACAATCTCCTCGAGCACAGTTTGGTCGTTTTAGTTCTGTTGTTCAAGAGTTTGACATGCTTCGCAGTACAGCAAACCATTCAATTTTTTATCATTATAACTCCTAGGAGCAGTGTATTTAAATTGGTTGTTTATGTGGATGACATTGTCATTACATGCAGTAATTAGGATGATATTCAAAAACTAAATCAATATCTTTTTACCCACTTTCAGACCAAAGATTTGGAAAAACTCAAGTATTTCTTGGGAATTGAGAGCTCAATCCAGTTCCGGTGTGGTCCTTTCCCAAAGGAAGTATGCTTTAGACATCCTGGAAGATACTGGTATGTTAGATTATAAACCAATAGACACACCTATGGATCCGAATATCAAACTTGTACCAGGACAGGGGGAGCCTCTAGGAGACCCCGAGAGACATCGACGACACATAGGTAAATTGAACTATCTCACCATCACTCGTCCAGACATTTCTTTTCCAGTGAGTGTTATTAGTCAATTCCTACAGTCACCAAGTGATAGCCATTGAGAAGCCGTAATCTGCATTTTTCAATATATCAAAAATACACCAGGCCAAGATGTGTTGTACGAGAACAAAGATCATACTCAGGTTGTTGGTTACACAGATACAGATTGGGCTGGCTCACCCACAGATAGACGTTCCACTTCAGGATACTGTGTTTTTATTGGAGGTAATCTAATATATTGGAAGAGTAAGAAACAAGAAGTAGTGGCTAGATCTAGCGCTGAAATCGAGTATCGAGCTATGGCTTTGACAACATGTGAACTCATATAGTTGAAATATCTTCTTCGAGAGTTGAGATTTGGAAAGGATGAAAAGATGAAACTCATCTGTGATAACCATGCCGCATTACATATTGAATCCAATCCAGTCTTTCATGAAAGGACCAAGCATATTGAAGTTGATTCACTTCATTAGAAAGATGATAACTTCAGGATGTGTCGCTACAAGTTTTGTTAATTCAAATGATCAACTAGCAGATATCTTCACTAAATCTCTCAAAGGTCCTAGGATTAAATATATTTGTAACAAGCTTGGTGCATATGACGTATAAACTCTAGCTTGAGGAGGAGTGTGGAATATGTATATATATAAAGCGAAGAAAAACGCTATAGAGAAAAAAGAAGTAGCAACGAAAAAAAAACGCAAGTTTTTTTTTCTCTCTTCTTATTCGTCTATGGTAACAAATGTAGTAGTTTGGTAAAAATATCAACAACTTGGTTTTGTTTTATTACGTGTACTAATTTTATATTTCCTTCATTCACTTTAATTTCGAATGAAGTAAAAACAAGCAGCAATATGCTTGTTTCTATCATTTCTCAGTTGCACCGAGTTATTGCAGCTCCATATTTCCCAAGAAATTTCTGAGCCATAACACATGAAAAACACACAATGATAATGCAACATATTTAGTTTCACTTGTGGAAAGTGTCATGATTGATTATTTTTTTGAAAACTAGGTTAATGTCATGTCACCCATAAAAAACACAATCCAATGTGATTTTCCAACCATCCAAGTCTTTGCACCTATCAATGTCAAAATACCCAATCAACTTATAATCTATCATATTTGTATAGAATAACCAGAATAATAAAATTCCTTTAATGTACCATAGGATTTGCTTCTACGCCTTCTAAAATGAATAAACTGGCTCCTTCATTAAGTGATTGACAATGCTAACATTTAATGGAAGGAGTAAACTTGTGCATGTGAAATAACTAGCACTTCCCACTAAACACCAAAATTTGCTTGCGCCGAGTCGTTCCCCTCCATTAAACTTAAAGAATTTTACACCTAATTTCATTAGTGTTGAAAACAGATTGCAAGATTCCATCTTTTACTTTCTGAAGATATCCTTTTTCTGGATTAAGAAGATACACCCGTCATTTCTTGTATTACCTCAAAACCAATGAATACCTTGATCAAGCTCAAATGTATCATTTCAAATTTCCTTGTCATTGTACTCTTGAATATTTGTATTATTTCATTATTATTTCTCACAAAAATAAGATAATAAACAAAAAGAGAAACAAATAACATATTACTTTGACTCTTCTTCACATAAAGAGCATGCTCGTAAAGATATTCCTCGAACCCATTCTTTTTGAAGTATATATCAATACGATTATTTGATGTCCATGATACTTGTTTCAACTCATTAAATATCTTCTTCAATTTTAACACCTTTTTTTTGCCCAATTTTCATATTCTCGAGTAATTATTTAATATAAATTTCTTCTTCAAACATATCATTCTAGAATACTAACTTGACATTCATATGTAATATAAGCTATTTGAATTGAGCTACTTGTGAAATTAACAATCTAATTATCTCCATTCTTGCAACAAGAGCAAACATCTCGTCATAATCAATTCCTTCCTTTTATTTGAACTCCTTTACTACAAATCTCGCCTTATACTATTCTCTTCTCTTGAGCATTCATCTCTCTTAAATAACCACTTAACATCAATGAGCTGAATTTTTTTCAATAATTATAACGTTCATGTATTGTTGCAATCTATTTCTTTAATCTACTCGTCCATAACAATTTGACACTTTTTATCTCACACCACCTGTTAAAAACTTATATACTCGAAATATACAAAATGCAATACAAAATATACCTCATTTGTTAAAATAAACAAATATTGTAAACTTAACATTTTGAGTTGTTACAGTTAATTTTCGTCATTAATAATTTTAAAATTTTCTAATATAATTTAGTATTATAATTGATAATTCTCTAACTTTGATAATATCCTTTATTATTTTATTACAATCTCATTCATTTATTTCACGAATTCATAGATCACAACTCACTAAAATCTTCTTAAATATCAGGTCGAATAGCTTATATTCTTTTATTTTTTTATCATACCTAATAAAAATATATCTTTTTTTTTTATTTTCGAGCTTTGTTCTTCCATGATTCAGCACATGTGGATAAGCTAAACTGTCGAATACTTTAATACGAGAAATTATCAATTTTTGTCGACTCAATGTCTCTTGTGGTGTTTAATTATACAACTTCGCATGTGGAGATCAATTTTAAACATAGATAAGAAATTAAAGAGTACAACGCAATTGAAAATTACCTTGCCATACTCCTCACAATACTCAATAAAAACTATCGAAATATACTTACCACCTCAATTAAATTGCATAAATTTGATGTGTCTACTAATTACCTTTTCCACTAGCAGTTGGAATTTTTTAAACATCTCAAACACCTTATATTTTTCTTTTAGAAAATAAAATCAAATTTTTTGTAAAAAATTATCAATAAAAATAAAATAAAATACCTTTTGTTGCTAAAAGATTCAAGAATAATTAGTTCACCTATGTTGAAATGAATCAACTCAAAAAATTACTTAGCCAGATATTCTACCTTCTTTTGAAATCATATTCTCGCATACGTTCAAGCAGAAATTTTTCATATAATTTTTTCGTGTATTCTATGTCTAGTAGTCGATGCACATAGTTCTTTGTCAATTTGTTTAGACTTTCACAATGTAAGTGACCAAAACAAAGATGTCATAATTATGCAATCTTCTAAATTGACTTACAAATATTTTTATCATAAACTTTTCAAATTCAATTTGTATATCAAATTTTTACCCATTTCAATTTAAACGATTGAATATTTTTACTTATCTTTCAATAATAATATGAAATCTTTGATTTAAACCAAATAATCTTTCGCCATAAGTTACGCCATACTTAAAATATTATTTTTGAGGTCTAGCACGTAATACACATTTTTAATTGACCTAACAATATCATTCATTTGTACATAATAAATCATACTTTAACATTTGAACTTAACCTTTGAGCCTCTTCAAACGATATAGATACAATTTCAACTTTTCACATCTATTTGGAAGAATACTCGTGCCCACAGATATAGTTAATTGCAACCATGTTTAAATACCACATCGTGTGGATGTCGATATTGACCTTGTTATATACTATTTAAAAAAAATATTGTTTCACCTCATATTCCATGACTAGTTTGGTTATCTCTTCCATCTATTAACTCAACTCAACATTCATTTATAAAATACCCTATTTTCATAATTGTAATGCTTATCAAAATTATAATCTCTTACATAGTGACCATATTTGTCACACATGTAATATTTGATTTTGAGATAATTTGATAGATCACCTCTTTCATAATAAGATCCTTTTTCCACACCAATTATATTAGTTGGATTGCCCCTTCTACTCAATAATCTTCTTAACCACATCTTTTCCCACCGCAACTATTTCCTCGAGCACCACGACAACATTATTTATCTCAAAAATTGAGAATAAAATATCTACTCATCATTTATTAATGCTTTGTTTACAAGTATCTGGTTAAATATCTAATCCTTCTTCTTATGATACTCATGTGTTAATAGGAAACCGGCAATCTCGTCATCCATGAACATTGCTAGATCTTTTGAATCTTCTACAACACATACCACATTCTCAAAACTATCTATTTACTAACTCAAAATCTTTTTCAGGACCTACACATTGCATGGTTTTTCACCATTACGAATAAATTGATTGACACAGATTGAATACGCATGATACAATCAGACATACCTCCAACTCCATCTTCATGCCTTACAACTCATTGCAAAGAATTTGAAAATGAACTTGTTTAACTTATGGACTTATTTATACGGAGTCTCGAAGATATCTCACACTTCTTTTAAATTTTTCACTCATAATCTTTTCAAAGCCCAACTCATCAATATCTCGGAACAGCATGTACATTATCATCTTATCTTTTTATAGTATTTCTTTCAATATCTTATTTTGAGCAGTCATATATTCTACAATAAATTCCAATTCTTCAAAACTTTCTTAAATCATCTCCCAATAATCCACAAAATCAAGAAGAGATTTCATTTGGATGCTCCAATTCTCATAGTTCATATTCATTAATCAGGACAATGACACATTATTAATTATACTCTCATCACCTATGATACCAATTTATCAAAAATTATTTGATACGAATTATGAACTTATGAAGAATTATTTCTAAATAAAAACCTTTTTCTTTGATTCTATGTTTTTAGAAGTAATACAATAATTTATTTATATATTATTATCTGCCCTTCTAAAACTAAAAATTAAAAATCATTATCACCCATAAAAATTTTCTTGATATTTCATCATCTGTACGAAAAATAAATATTTAATATTTATTTAACAATAACTATATAAATTATTTAATAACTATGAATCCTTCTCCATGTCCAATGAATTATTGTCTATCTTTATCTTTTGTATCTTGTCTATCTTCAATTCTTGGCTAAATATCATAAGAATCAATAGATTATATATCATCTTATATGATATGAACATGTGAATTCAAATGACTAACACAAGAATGATATAATTTTAACAATGTTAAAAATTATTTGAAATTTTCTTTTTTATGGAGATAATATTTAATTATAAAACCTATGTTATTAAATAAAGATACTTAAATATTTAACAAGTTTTATTATTGCCCAAACCAATTCATGTGAATAGTGCATGATTACCACCAATTCAAATATCAAATATCAGATACACAACTAAATTTTCTACATATAATTAATTATTAATTTTTTTTATAATTTAAAATATTTTATTATATGATTTACATATAAACATAAAAATTTTATGATAAACATACGAAAATTATATCTATATAATATTAACTATACTTAGAACAAATATATTATCAATATCATTTAAGTTAGATAACCAAACATACTTAAGTTTAATTATGAACTTTTATTTAATTAACTTTTGGACAATATTTTCAAAAACAACAAATCTTTAAAAATCTCTAATATATTAAAAAAATAATAGAAAAACAAAATGGGAATAATCAATTGATTTTAGATAAATAAATCAATTTATTTATCTTAGAAAATATGTTATTGATATAATAATTGAAAGAGCTTCCTCAATTGATGAATCACTAACTCATCATCCCCCTTAGCAAAATATAACCACATAAAAAAGCATAAATTATATGATTTTCATCAATAAAAATTAATAACAAATTATATGATTCTCATAAACTATGAGTTAACTAATAAAAAAACATAAATCAGAGTTTTAAAAACTAAGATTATAGAGAGCATTTTAATCACTAAAGAATAAATATCCTAATAAATGGCAGCGACTCAAAAGTATCATTAGGCTTTGATGAAGTTATTTTAATATCTCATTGCAAAAAATTGTTTTTTAAAGCATTTTGATGACAATTTGGTTACTTTAATAAATATAAAAAATTTACCATCCTCACATTCTCATACTTATCTGTTGACCCTTGCTTGCCTAGCTTCTTCAACCCAACCAACGATTTCAACCATTTCCCAGAGACACCCATTATCTTAATCCTTTAATGAGCCTCTGCAAGCAAAATCTAATGTACCAAAACCAATATACAAGAACAAGCAATTAAATTTTTAATCTAAAATAAGCAATCCTTCGTAACAAACAGATAATGAAGAACAATTAAAATCATGTACAACCATAAAATGATAAGCCATATTCAGCTGAACCCAATAAAATGAACCCCATAAATTATTTTCACAGCTACATGGCGATCGATAAAGCAGTAGAACCAAAAAATGATCAGCCTATTATTTGTTTTAAGTATAAACGTGTTATAATTACTGTAATCTACCGAGCTCACGAAATATGATATAAACAATTTCGTGTTTATATGATATAAACCTATAAAACATGAAGGAATTTAGAAGCGATCTTCTGCAAAAAAGAAAACAATAGAAAACATGTTAATTTATAGATAAAATTTGATTCCTCTTCTATATTTCGAGATTTCCTGATAAACTAGAACGAAAATTGCATCATCAAATGGAAGCCTACAAAAAAAACTAAGAAAATTGAAATAAGCGAAGCTACGTAAGTCTAGCAATCGAGAAGAAAAAAATCAAGAAATCGCAGAATGTAAAACAGAAACAGCGTCTGTACGGGTAAAATAAAAGAGGTCGCCATTACGAATTCTACCAGCAGGATCGTCGTCCTTCGACGAACAAGCGATATCACAGAGGAGAGGTACAGAGCATTGCTTTTTCAGGGAACTATATGACATCTTCATAAAATGTCACTCTCTCCTTTCATGTCTCGCCCGACCCATAGTATCTCTCATTTGTACTTCACGTAAAGCGTAGGAGCCGCCGAACAAGGAAATTTTGACAGCGCAATACCAGGAGTGGACAGGGATATGAACTGGAAAAAGCGACACTAATTATTTTTTCGCGTCTGCACATGTTGGCTTCCCAAAATAAAAAGACATTTCTTAAAAGTTAAAAGTATTAATTTTTTTTAATAAGATATTTTTCAAAAAATAGCATAAAACAAAATTTTAAATAATAAATATAGAAGAATTTCAATAAAATAACAAAATTTTGATAATACTTAATTTTTTGAAGAATTTGTATCTTCGCGCATCAAACATAAAATTATGGAAAAAAAATGACTTTTTTTTCAAAATTAAAAAAAAAATAGTATCGAACACATTATATAATTGAACAGGTTTCACATACTTGATCAGGATGACCAATGACTAGTAGTTCTCTCATCATTTGTTTCTTTGAGAGTAATTCGAATCATTCAAAGTTGAGATGTCCAAACTAAAAATTTAAAAGTCATATTGCATCTTTGTAATATGCCTTGAGATTATTTGTATGATCACTTCGAATGACGAGCATGGATATTCTATTTTTTGACATCGGTATCATAGAAATTAAATTACTTACACTAACACTAGGAGAAAAGATTAAGCTACCGATGTCAAAAAATAGAATGTTCATGCTCGTCATTAGAAGTGATCTTGCAAAGTGTATCAAGATATGTTACAAAGAAACAACTTAATGTTGGCATCTTCGATTTGGACATCTCAACTTTAGAGGATTAAAATTACTCTCCAAAAAGTAAATGGTGAGAGTAACTACTAGCCATTAGTCATCCTGATTAAGTATGTGAAGAATATATACTTGAGAAGCATATCAAGAAGTAATTTCAAAAGGAGTCAAGTTCAAAAGCTCAAAAACTATGATAACTCTTACATATAGATATGTGTGGTCCAATTAATCCAAACTCACTTAATAAGAGCAATTATTTTCTTCTCTTTATAGATGATTTTTCAAAAAAAAATATTAGCGTGTTTTCTTAAGTAGACATCGGATGTGTTTTAAAAAATTTATAAAGTTCAAACTTAAAAGGTCTTATTGAGAAGGAAAATAGACTCGTATTCAAAGCCATGAGATTGGATCGTAGATGAGAATTCACATCGAACAAATTTTAAAAATGTTGTGAAGATCATGGATTTCAAAGACCTCTCACATTTATGAGATCCACCCGATAAAATAAAGTAGCAGAAAGTAATAATAGAATTATCCTTGACATGTCTAGGAGCATGCTTAAATGTAAGAGACTATCAAATGAGTTGTGAGCATAAATAATTGCATACATAGTATATCGATACAATCAAATTCTGACAAGAAACATATGGGGGAAAGTATTACAAGAATCTTAGAATGGAAGGAAGCCGGACATTTCCCATCTAAGAGTCTTCGAAAGCATAGCTCATGTGCATGTCCACGATGAGAAAAAAAACAAGCTGAATGATAAAAGCCAGAAATACATCTTCATTGATTATAATGAATATTCTAAAGTAGAAGAATAAGACACGATGAAGAATAAGAATAAGAATGAGACTAGGGACAACACGATGAAGACTATAACTACTTTTCATATGTCGAAGAGTAATATGTGCAGCATCCAATGATAAAACAAGCAGAAGAGCCGGATGAAGAAGAATGTGAGCATATGAACTTCCAAGAAGCAATAAGAAACAATAATTGAAAATAAGATATGGATGAAGAAATTATAAAGGCGATCAAGAAGTACGATACATGGAAGATACCTTTGCTCCCAAAAGGATACAAGATGATTGATGTGAAATGGGTGTACAAAACAAAAAAAAAAGCTACATAGGAGAAATCAAAAAAGATACAAGGTAAGATTAGTGGAAAAAGGTTATAGTCAAAGAGTCGGGATCGATTATGATAAGATATTTGCTTCGGTTGCTCAATTAGAAAATGTTAAATTTTTTATCTCCTTGATTGCTCAAAATAATTGGAAGATACATCAAATATATGTAAAATATATCTTTCTAAATGAAGTCATTGAAGAATATATCTATATTAAGCAACCACATGGGTAAGAAGTAAAAGGTAAAAAAGACAGTCTTAAAGTTATTGAAGATACTCTATGGATTGAAGCAAGCTCCGAGAGCTTGTAATGCTTGAATTTACAAATACCTCCAAAAAAGAAATTTCATCAAGTGTCCATATGAACATGCAATCTACATTAAAATTGAAAATGGTAGTATTCTCATTGTGTGCTTGAATGTAGATGACTTAATTTTCACAGGTAGCAATACAAGAATGTTCGACGAATTTAAGAAAGAGAAGACGAAGGAGATCAAGATGATTAACATTAGGTTCATGTCTTACTACCTTGGTATTGAAGTTAGGTGAGAAGAGAAATGAATTCTAATCACTCATGAATGTTATGATAAGTTGTACTTAAAAACCCCAAGATGAGTAATTATAATCCAGTTGGCATGCCAATAGAATATAGAATCAAGTTGTCCAAGCATGACGAATGAAGCAAGATAGATCCCACTATCTACAAAAGCTTGGTAGGAAGTCTGCACTAACTAACATGCACAAGGCCTGATATTTTTAATGTGGTTGGAGTCATTTAGTCGATACGTGGAAAATCCAACAATAACTCATCGGAAGGCAGCAAAGAAAATCCTCCCCTATATTAAAGGTACAACATACTTTGACTTATATTATTCACTTTGTGATATTTACAAGCTTGTTGGGTATAGTAATAGTAATTGGAGCAAAAAGATAAATGATCGCAAAAGTACCATTAATTTTGTATTCTATTTGGTAGACTCTGTATGTACTTGGGAATTAGAAAAGCAGCCAATTGTTACTTTTTCCACATGCGAAGCAGGGTATGTAGCAGCTACATCTTGTATTTGTCAAGCAATCTGACTTCGAAATCTATTAAAAGAGTTAGGTGTTTCACAAGAAGAGCCAACCAAAATTTTCATTAACAACAAGTCATCAATAGCTTTGGCTAAGAACTCAGTCTTCCATGATCAAAGTAAACACATTGATACTCGTTATCATTTTATTAGATAATACATTGTGACGAAGGATGTACAACTAAAATATAAACTTTATCAAGCTAATGATCAATTAGCCAATATTTTTACCAAGTCTTTCAAACAATAATACTTTATCAGGCTAAAGAGTTTATTTGGAGTAATGAAATCAAGTTAAAGGGAGACTTAAAATTCAAAGTCTTCTTGAAATCAAGTTTACTTGTATTAAAATATAAACTTGTTTTTATGATAGATTTTAATTTAAGAAAAAATTCAAAGTTATCATCAAAGCTTGGTCAAAAATTTAATGGCTTGATTTATGTGAGAATTTAATGGCTTGAGTTATGTGAGAATTTAATGGCTTAAATTTATGTTATTGAGATTTATTACTATAACCTATCAATACTTTTCTTGTATTAGTATTTTATTCATTCAAAAAATATGTAAAGCACTTTCTTAAGAATTTTTTGTGTGGAGCGTGTGGATCTTTCTTCATCTTCCTCCATCCTACTCCATCTGTCTTCCAATAATGTGTGTGTGTGTGTGTGTGTGTTTATTTATTTATGTATTTACTTTCTAGTTTATGTGTGTGTATGTGTGTGTGTGTGTGTGTGTATATATATATGTATATACTTATATATAAAAATATTTATATATACATATCTATGAGTTTATACATTTATAGACACACACACATATATATATAAATGACCATGAGTGTGCGCGCGCATGTTTTTATACATATATAAATGTGTGTGTGTGTGTATACTCAACCAAATATAAATGTTTTTATATATACTCAAAATTAAAATATTTACATGTTAATCCAATTTTTATTTTTATTTTAAATACCGCAAAACAAAATATATTTATGTTTTGGGGGCAAAAAAATCTGAAACTTGATTTTGTCCTCACAATTTTCAATTTTTAAATAAAAATTAACATGTTACAACAATTTCTAAACTCTAAAATCAATATAGTGTTAAGATTCTAAACCTTAATCTTACATATTCTAATCGCACCTAAAACCAACCATTTGTTGTCATCATGTCATTTCTGTCGTAAAAAACATTAAATATGTATATAGATAAACATATTTAAAGTTTGAAAATTATTTTACATAATAGATGGCCATAAAATATGATAATTATGACGTGGCATGCTTGACTTATCTACCCTCAATGAGGATGATTTAGTAATTTAGAATAGTTTTAATAAAGTTTGATAATTATTTAACATAATAGATGACCATATATATTTTATTGTATTTTCAATGCATTTTGACAATATTTTTTGAGTTTTTCTACATGTGTAATATATGATTAATGATATTCTCTGATATTCTCTTATATTTTTTGAGTTTTTCTTGAATTTCAAATGTTTATAAATCTTTAAAAAAATTCCAATTTTTATTTTGAATATGATCAATTGTTTTCTGACTTAATATTTTAATTATACTTTACAAATTTAAAAATATTTTTATAATTGAAAACTATATTTAATTTTTATCAAAAATACATCAAAATCTCATCACATACACATATTATCAAATGTTGATGCTAAACATTGAATCACTATTAAATTTATTTAAAAAATAGATAATAATTGAGAATAAAAATATTTAATATCATCAACTGTATATAATTATACAATGATTGAATATAGTTGAATATAATTTGATAATTATTAATTATTTTTATGTACATTCATCAATATATAATGCCAATAAAAATAATTAAAATTTAATGAATGAAAATATCAAATGATTGAATATTATAAAATGTCATTGAATAATATCAAATTATCAATATATTTAGTAAAAAAATATATAATAATGGTTATTATTATATTACGTAACTTGAATAATATTTATTATAAGTCATGAAATGCACAGATAAAACAAATAAATATTATGGAAATACATTGAGTATATTCAAGTGATCATTAAAAAAAAGACTCAATTGTGCGTTTAACAATCTATATAACGGCAATGAAACACTTTATAAAATATACATTATAGTACAACAAAATGTTTTATAAGATAAACACATAAACAATGTGTATGTTATTTTATGATACATATATATATACACATGTGTATACACACACAGGCACGCACACACAGTACCATAAAAAGAAAAAAGTATTTTGATTTATATAACATAATCTTCACTACCATTAAAATGATAATATGTTAATAAAAAAACATATGCAAAATAAGATAAATACTTATTTCTTTGTATTTTATATGACAACAACATTTAGCAAAAAACAAAACTTCTAAGTATGACAAACCTTTGTGGATAGGGTAGAAAAAAAATTACGAGTGTTATTATCTCATCTTAATGTCCATTTTTATACAGTCTTATATAGGATGAGTGAATAACGAATACTGATTTACAACACATAACATTATGACAATGACTCAATTTTTTTTATTGATATTTTGAGAATTGTAGAGTTTTCTTTTTTTTTTTTGCCATGCAAATAATTTGATTTTCATTGACTTCAATTCTATATAAAAATCATTCATTCAAAAGGTTGGGTACAATTATTTTTTGAAATGCATTTCACATTTTAAGCATAGAACATGAAAATGAAGTAACATCAATGATCATTGTATTAGGGGTTTTTTTTTTTTTTTTTTTGGAAAAGAATACAAATTATTTCATTGATAAAATAGAATATGATAATAAAATGTCATGAAAATTAATCATTTTTGTTGAATGATATCTTTCATGGAATTAGCTTTTTTCATTGAATGGGCAGATGCAACAGATTTACAATGCAATCAAAAAGTCGATAGATATGCATCTTAATATTAACATTAAAGTATTGGCTAATCTATGACACACATCTATCGAACGATCACTACAATATAACTAATAATCATTTCAATAGTACTTATCTTCTAGATTGAGAACCTTTATTTGTGGAATTGAAACTCGAAAAAAAATTATTTACCAATTTATTAATTAGATTGATTATTGCTATGTTTTTAAAATTTTTATTTAAAAGTCAATTCACATTTTTATTTTGTTATCATATTTTCTTCATATTATAATCAACAGATTTTTAATATTATAATGCATAACTTTGTAAAAAGAATGTGTAATTAGCTTGAAGATTCAAAATATTCTAGATCATACCAACAAAATATAAAATATAAAAGTGATATGACATAAGATATTAACATCATTAATAAATAAGGACATTGATCTAAGTATAAATAATTCTATGATCAAATTTGAAGAAATACTCACTCCTTACTTATACAAAAACAAGAACCTCAAAATATTTTGTACTCCATATACTAAATAATTATGTCATTTGAAGAGTAAATATAGACATGTTTGCATGTATTTTAGTATATATTGAAGATATTCTGCTAAGTTCTTATTTTAAGAGGATTTGATGAATATTTGTGAGATCATAAAGAAATTTGGAAATTATGACTCAGTTCAGGTTGATAAAAATCTCTGAGAGGAGAGAAATGATGAAAAGTAATGATAAAACCAGTCATGACTCAAGACTTATGTATGCCCTCAACATTAATTTTAAGTTGTTACGAAATACTTTTTTGGTTGTAACTCCACAAAAAATATTCATGACATGATTTTTATGTCATGACCATACCATCGAGTTTATACAATCATTTTACTATATAACACATTTCATCATGACCATGATATTTTCCTGGAATTACAGTTGCACTAGCTTTATACTACTTTACAACCATATTATTATTTTCACATGGTAGTAGTCGAGTACCTCACTATAAAAATAGTCATGACACTTTCTACAACCATTACTTATTCAAAGTAGGATCAAAACATCAATTAATGTGAGTCACTATACAATCATTATTCTCTACTAGAACATTTTTATTCTATAGAGCAATTAATCTGGTCATAATTTTTAAAGAGTCATGTTATTTGTGCTATAGGGATAAAATAGCAAAATTATGCCTAATTCTAATATCATAACTTTGTGTTATATAAAATTAAATCTTAGTCCTGATAATATCAAAGACATGATAAATTGTTCATAAAAATAAGATCAAAACCATTACCAATTATATGTCATCACTTTGTGTTACAGAATGACAAGTAACCAAAATGACCATTCCTAATGTCATGATATTTGTGCTTCAGAGAAGATTCAAATAGATATCAAAATTATAAATTCAATTATATGTCATGAATTTAAATGTAAAAAATCTCATGGATCCCAAAAGTAAAAAATCTCATAGTATGACTGCATAACATGACTCTCAAATCCACAAAACATCATTCAACATATCTTGTAGGATTTACCTCCAAGTGTTTGCCTAAATTTAATTTTAAAGTTGGTAATGTATAATTTTATTTTAATACATTATTAATTTTATGAGTTTATATTTGTTTTTATATGGTGTTTGGCTATTGATGAATGTGAATGAAATGTATAACTAAAAAATAGGATTTTTATGAATATGTCAATTAATGCATGTCGACTGTGGTAGATGGTGGTAGGTAAATTATGTTATGCATCCATATGGTTGAATAAAAAAAAGTTATAATTTTTGTATCTTAACATGTGAGATAAATTAATATGTGAAATCCAAAAGTTGAGATATACTTAATCATTACGAGTAAGATACTTATAAAACCAAAAGCAATAAAATATTTAAAATCAATCCATTCTATACTATCAAAAAAAACTAACATTCAAGTAAATGGAGCTTAAGTAAAACATCATACTTAAGAAATTCACTATAGTATAAGAGTCATAAATTGGTTGTGGTGGATGGTGAATGGCATGAGACACAAGCAAGTTGAGGAGACTCATGTGGTGAAGATAACTCTGTGAATCATTTATGTTTGTATGACATTCATAGGTGAGATTTTTTGGAAGAAGTATATGTAATTTTCATTAGTATGATACATACAAAGCTAAAAATAAAAAATACAATATGTACCATATTATCTCACATCATTGAGATAATATGAAGTTGAAGTATAGATGTTATAGAATAAAAGTAAATACTCTAGTAAATTATAAAAGGTAGTTGATGTGTTGCCAAAAAGTAGATATAAGAGTGACACTTGCACAAAAAGACTTATTTTTTTGGTATTGAAATACTAAGGTAAAAACTACGAATGGATCATTAATGATAGTCCATGAATGACGAAAATCTTATAGCCAAGAGACCAAATGAGCATTTCCAAATTAATTTATCATTTATCCAATAATCAAATATGATATGGACTAAATATTAAAAAATATAATCACTTGCAAATACATTCTCCAATCTTAGAATCTAAGTATATTGTCAACGGCCAAGTATATCTATTCAACTCGTATATTATTTAGTTCATAGTTTGTTGATCAAACCATCAAAACAATCCACATGAGACTAATTTTATGATTCATAAATTAATTATGAGTTTATTACTTAAATGATTCATAAATTTATAAGCTATATTGAATGAAAGATTCCCGCTCAACTAGATATTGGTATAATGTCAACTAATTATGAGTTTTAGTACCCTAGCAAAGTTGCAATAAGTATTTAGTGGCATTGCTAAAAATTATGGTAATAGTTTGATAGTCAACTTTCATTTCGTGTAACTATCATTATAAAAGAACAATTCTATTTCAAGTTGCATGGATGTGATTTTTGTTTAGTATTTATGTTGCATTTATTTTGTGAGTGCATTTTTTTTGTGTGTGGTGAAGATCCTTTGTTCTCACTTTTACATTTATTTTTTATCAAAAAAAAATGTGCATCACCAATGAATTTTTACAATAACTAAAGTAGTTTATTTTTATAGAGCTGAATTTTTTAATAATACCATGAAAATAATTTAGTTAAGGGGGAATGAGCCAATTATCAAGCATATTTCAAACTTATCAACAAAAAATAACATAAAGAGATAATCAAGTGATCATTCAGTTGAATTATTTACCAATTAAATGACTGCCCGTCCCAATTAAGTTTTAAATTCATGCCTTGGAAATTAAAACCAAAGTTGCTTGCACATTCAGTATCTTTTGGATGTTTTGAAAATTTTCTAAATTATGAGGACTAATGTCTTTTCGAAGCCATAGTTACAGAGACCAATCATGGTAAATTGGTAATATTTGATATTATCTCACTCAATAAGATCATATACATTATTAAGATTAAACAAATCATCGACAATTAATTTTCAAAAAGAATAATTTGTCATTGTGAATTTTCTCAAAGACAAATAATTACTGGCCATCGATAATTTGTCAACATTTAGCACTATTTTAATAGGTGCACAAGTTAATTTTTAATTACTATAGATATTAGTATTGTGATTTAGTCTAATGAAATAATAATTATTATTTTGTATCTTATTAAATATGAGATTTTTTTAATTATTTTATTGATAATTTATTTCATTAATATTTAACCAGATATATGGTAATCAAGTATGTGACATGATAAAAAAATGTAAATCTAAGAGAAGTATTATTATAAATGTTATTAATTACTTATTTTTGATGGAACAATAATAAAATAAGATTAGTATAGAGTCTCACTGATGATGATATTTTACTGAACATTAATATATGATATTAAGTTAGATGATAGATACATGTTAGAGAATAATATACTAAACCAACTAATAATATTTTTAATCATGAGACCTAAAGTAATAAAGGATTATACATAAGGAACTCTATATTTTGATGTTCATAACATGATGACAATGCATATTATAATTATATACAGAATGAATCATGCTGAGGGATAAGTGTGAATGAGAAGAAATTTGTCTCTCTTTTGAAAATAGATTTCTATGGTCCCTCCATAAGCGAGACTTCGACATAAATGGCCATTCTTAAATAAATTAATAAGATGTGTTATTAAAACAAGCATTGCGTGTTTAAGTAAAACAAGTAAAAATAAATAAAATTACTATAAATTAGTGTCCTGTGAATAGATGAAATATGAATAATACATGAAATTGAAGTATTTATGTGATATATATGAGAGATAAAAAAAAAGGGATACATAAGTTATATATTGTGAACATAATATCAGAGAACATGATAACATATTTTCATAAGTGTGTTAAAACATAAAAGTTTATTTTTTTCAAGATAAAGTGTTGTATATGTAATTTGTTTTTGATAATCTATTTATATAAACCAAATATTTCTGTATTAATATTTTTATTTATGTATAGTAAAGGAAATATTAAGAGGCCGGGGATGTAGCAGTAGCACAATAACGGAGGTCCCGCTCTGGTTAAATGAACCAAGAGAGTTTTTTATTATAAAATGTTTTGTAATTTTTTATTTCGGGTAGCTATTTTTCAGACTTTGGAACTGTTAATCATCTTCTATCTCTCTCTCTCTGTGAGATTTATCGTGACTGCTCTGCGCTGCACATACTGTAAGACATTTTGTTGGTTTAATCTGTAACGCATAAGCATTTTCTGGTATATGTAGCTAGTCGTACTAAGCGACTAGCGAACCACGTTATTTCTAGTGTTTTATTTCTTGTTATTGATTCTGTCGTGGTTGGATTGTGGATTGGATATGTATTATTTGTTGTTCGGTTGTTCTTGTTGTTTTATGTATCTTAATATCACCACCATGGAAGTGCAATTGCCCAACATAAAGTTTTGTGAGATAAAACTGAAGTAATAGCACACAACTTTTTTTTTTATTTCTAGAGTGTTACTAAATTTATATATTCATGTAAATTTCTTATAGAGAGAGAGTATTGGTGGATTAGCTTTATCTTAAATTACAAAGAGTGGATTTTCCAAAAAATTAAGCTAAATTTCCGTTACTTGACCAATTAGTTAAATCCATGGGGCATTCACTAGGTTTATAAAATATATTTTGTTGATACTCTATACTACTAAGCCTTTAATATTAAAGTGATAAGGATAGGTAGTCACCTTTTGTGTGGGCCAAATTAATTATTCCTAAATATATATTTTTATATTTAGTAAACCCAATAATAGCATATAATATTTATTTGATACATGAAATGAAAAAACTCACTCATGTAACATGAGTGAGTTTTTACCTTTCATATTAGTTATCAATAAGCAAATAGGGTGCAACACTAGTTGATAGAAATTAATAAGAAAAATAAAAAAATAAATATGGTGTGATAAACATTATTCTAAGAAAATTTTATGTATTACTCATATTTAAGTATCACACACTATAAAATATTTGCATTACTTTCACTATTTTGCTACCCAGTTCTCTCTTAATGAAATACTTAATTTTTGTTTCTATACTTCTCACAACTTAGTATGCAAGATATCAAATAAAACCAGCTATTTTGATGATGATGCATGATGTGTTTGCATGAAAAATATCTCTAGGTTAGTTATGTAAAGTCATAACATTATGTAACGTTATGTAGGATAGGAGCTTATGTGTTAGTTTGGATATTTATTATTGGTCGAAGCTCTACAAAAATAATTATAGAAATTTGCATATGTCACAATTTTATAGCATCGTTGACATAATTATTTTATTGTGCAAAACATTATTCTTGGATGTGAAACATTCTTGGAGTCACAACCACACTAGCTCGGGAATATTTTTACAGCTATAATAATAATTTTTTGTCACAACAACCAAATATCCCACTTATGCTAAAATTTACTGCATCCTCTAACACTGTGACTTTTTTATTATAGAGCCATAAATATTAAGGTGAAAGTCATAGATTTTCTCCAGTGCCACAACTTTTGGCTCTAAAGAGTTCCATAGAGTATTTACTCGAGTCGTGGTCATTTCCAAAGTAATAATATTTTTTTCTAAAGAAAAGGTCAAAGTCATTGCCATTCATAATGTCTTAACTTATGGTTAAAGAGAGGAATTGCATGAGCCATAACATTTCATATTGCCATGATTTCGTATTATAGAGGATAAATGCATGACTCACAGTCATATTCTCAATACTATGATTTCATGTTACAAAGAAGAAATACATGAGCAAGACCATACATAGTTCCACAAAAATCTAATACAAGAAAGAGACCAAAGTCTTGATTATTTTTCAATATCATGACTTTGTATTATAGAAAAATAAAACTAAACTCATGATCATTCTCCAACACAATGACTTCCCACTTGAAAAATGCACCCAATCATTTGAGCATAAAAGTGGAATTTAGAAGATAAAAAAGAGAGAAGGGAGCAATGACATGAATGAACAGAGAAAAAAAAACAATGGTTTTGGAGCACAAATTTGTCCAACCATAGAGGAGATCCATGAGCAAATAAAAGATGCAAGGAACAAGCATAAATCCTAAGGACCAAATGCAAATTTAAAATCCCACATAGGCGTAGAATTGAGATGCACAAATAAGAATTGTGGGTTTAAAGTTTTTATTTCTAGCCATTCCTGAAAGTTATTATTGAGAACTTGAAATTTGACGAGATGTATTTGGAATTATTTTGGGTAAAACATTCTCCAATATCATGCTAAATTGGGGTCTAGAATTAATATTTTTTATTTTATGTGATGGATATATAATTGATGAATTTAATATTTGGTTTATATTATGGTTTGGTTACTCCTGGACATGGTGGTTATTTAAAACTAAAATCACGGTCACCATTGATAGTTTTGTACGTATTATCATGGTGGATTGTGATAGGTGAGCCATGAAGTACACTCGTACATAAATGTAGGAAGAAAATGATATCTTTTCATATAGTGATCTGCGAGACAAACTTATATGTCAAAAGTTGATATTGAGGTATATTTATTCGTACTAGTATGGTGCCTACAAAGTCAAAAACACCAATACAATTATAAGCCAACCTTATGCATATCTTAGATGAACCAATTCTCAATTAATAAAAGAGTTTTATAAATTGTTTTTCTATAGGTTTCATCATTATGGTGTGAGTTGAGTGTCATCATGGGTGGATGGTTATAAATAAGCTATGATACACATACTAGTGGAGGTAACTTATAAGGTGTTGATAGTATTATGAGTTATTTTCGGTCATACGACTACTGCTGATAAGATCTAAGATAAGACATATACCAATTACCATGAGTATGACACCTATGAAGCTAAAAGTATAAATACTTTTAATACCACGCCAGGTTACTTCTTTATGATATATGAGATCGTAGAATAAGAATCTATGTATAAAACAACTATGAAGAGTAGTTGACGAGTTGCCTTAAAGGTATAAACTTGTAAATAATCATTAATTTATAATTTGAGTGATAATGTTCTTAAGGAACAGCTATGAGGAAATCGCAATTAAGGAGGGCCCTATATGTGATAACCACCTTTTATGCTAGTTAGGCACTAGGATATTTTCACAATAATCAAATATTAATTGTATAACTAAGAATAATAACAACTATTTAATTTAATAGACCATTATGCAAAATGAAATTGACAAGCCATGGAATCTAAGTAATGCCTAAAAAAACTTAGTTTTATTCATATGTTGAGCAATTTTTGACTTGCTATTATTTGATCTAATTGCCTACATAATTATTATGAGATCGATATCTAGACAAAAATCAACTTTACGACCATATACTCTTGAAAGTGTATTGGATGAGAGATCCTCACCTAGTGAATTTTTGTAATATTGCCTAATTATAAAATTAGACATTGTAACAAAGTTGCAACAAATACCCTATGTGATAGTGATACCCAAAACTACTCTACACTTGCTTCTCTCATTGTCTATTGTCATTCAATCACTTGTATAATACATTTATAAGTGTTTGGGAACCAAATAAAAAGATTTTGATATATTTATAGCAATTTGTATTGGAGACAATTCATCAAGCAATGGCATACAATATTTCTCATAAAACTAACAAAAAATGAGTGTTGAATTCTTTTCTATGCATATATAAAACAGAAAGCTTCTCCCCACAAAATTCACTGAGCAGTAGTATGTAAGGTTAGTTTTATAAAATATAAAGTAAAACATCTATGTCGAAAAGTTTTCAAGCATACAATAAAACCAGGCCAAGATTTCATCAGTAACATGATCTCAACTAGAAGAAAGGAAGATCAATTCTTTAAGCCATGTTGGATTTTTGGATACTCTTTGGGGGATATCCCCCACCTTTTTAGTTTGGGCTTCAACAACCAATTTCCCCATCATTTATTGGGATGCTTTATTAGTATTTAAGGTTAATCTTTTCTCCTTCAAGCCCTCTTTTATTGGTTTATCCAATAACAAGGGTAGAGTATCAAATTATTGGATGAATATTTTTTTTTTTTGTTAGTTTTAAAACTCTTTTTTTAAGTAAAAAAAAAAACTATAAAAAAATAAAAAGAAAAAAAAAGAAAAAAAATTGCTTTAAGTCTTTTGTGCCAAGCAGTATATCAATACTTAACAAACTTTTACCTGTCAACTTAGATCTTATATCTCGATGAAAATTAACAATGGTTCTAAAATCATGATCTTTATTTCATAGATTTCTAATCTCCACTCTTTTTTTACATGTATTTGTTCAATTAGAACAAAGAATAACGAATCAACCATATGAAAGGTCGAAATGGACTAGGCGACAAAGCCTCAAGAAACATGTAATGTACCAAGCACAAATGTGTCTCCGAAAAGCTAAAAACAAAGTTTTTATGCACACTTGTTTCATGCCTAGTTTATGTGCACCTACAACTTGGCCATGACATAGTTTGCATCTATAATTTAATAGTTAGATTAATGGTAACATTAGCATATCTAATGTTATTTAAACTTCCAAATTAATAAAGAAACTAAAATAAATTTAAAATAATAGACATTAAATAGGGAGAAGTATGTCTCATGTAATTAATTTAAAAATAAATGAAAATTATGTACTACGAATTAATATTATATCAGTTAGTACATTCGAAACAAAAATTATTGTGATTAAGAAACTAAATTGATGAGTACTACCTTAATTAACTGTAGATACTACCTTAAGGTAATACATATAGCATTAAGGTAGTACTCATCACTTTAGTTCTTCGATCATAATAATTTTTTTTTCAAAATTATTGATTGATATAATATCAATTCTTAGTAACTTATTCCTATTTATTTTTAAATTAACTATCTAATTAATACTCCTCCCCCCCCCCCCCCATTAAATAACCATAGTCAACCATCTAGGTAAAGAAATACATAAAAAAAAAGTATCAATAGGCTTGTCCAAGTGACTTACATAAGCGTCACATTATTAATAGCCTAGGTGCATGCAAGCTGGCTAGGACACTCAATATTTATTAAAAAATATTATAAAAATTTTTCTTCATCATCAGTATAATTTATTTGTTCAGAATTAATATTGTTTTCTAAATAATTAATTTTGATAAATTAATATATATAATTGTACTCACTTAATAATCTTCTTCATAATAATAATAATAATCTTCTTCAAGGCAATTCCAAATAGTAAATATCAGAGCAAACAAACAACTTTGTGACATTTAGATTATTAGGGCAAAATAAATCCTATTAAATAATTTATTAGATTAATAATATTTCTAAAACACTAATTAATTCTTAATATAATTTTTTTTTGGTAAATTATGTTTTGGCACCCGCACCCAACAAGAAAATATAAATTGAATATGATTCAAACTTTTAATTTTTAGTAAAAAATATATCAAAATATAAATTATTTACGTTTTGGTATACTCAAAATCAGAAAACCAATTTTCATCTGTGATTACACTTCAAAAATTAAAAAAATTCAAATACAAAATAGTTTTCAAATTAAAAAAATCTATCTTTGAAAAAAAAGAACACTTTACTTTTTTAGTGTGTGCATGTGCATGTGTGTGCGTGTGTGTCAATTATCAATTAAAAAAAAACTAAATTGATTTTTGAAAATAATTGTTTTCTAATTCGAAAATTATTGATTTAGGAAGAAAAAATAATCATGATGTGTCATCACGTCAATGAAACATAAATATTTTATATTTTACAATATTTTTAATTAAACATTAATAATTTAGATATTTTTTTTCGTAGATATTTTCTAAATGAGGTATCTAAACGTAATTAACCATTTCTTTACCCTTATTCCCCTCAACTCAGCTCATATTACACTTTAGCTCATATATGTGCACTATGGCCTATAATTAAAATTTAAATTTTTGGTTAAACATTCCACTTAATAGTACACATACAACACACATGCACACGCACGCACGCATGCACACACACACACACACACACATATAGATGAATATAAGTACATGCATTTTCACAATATTGAATATTTATGAATATAAGTACATGCATGTTCGTGTGTGTGTGTGTGTGCATATATATATATATATATATATATATATATATATATAATTTGCAATATTATTGTGAACTTTGATATGTGTTATAATATATATATTGAAACTAGAAACAAAAATTTAAAACCAATATAATTTTTTTTAAAAAAATTGCAAATTAAATTAAATGTTATTTAGGAGCCAACACACATCCATATACACATAACTAATAATATATAATTTTAATCAACACATGTTATGAATAGATTTATTAACACCCATACACTCAAATTTATTATATATATATATGTCTGTGTGTGTATTTGTATAATTAAATAATAATCAATGCTTGTCAGTCGAGAAGCACTTAAAAAACTTACATGCTCAAATTACCACAATCAATATTATATACATGTGTTTGTATACATATATGTATGTGTGTATGTGTGTGTGTTGATATATTATATATTAAAACAAACATTTACATTAAATATAATTTTACAAAAAATTACAAATTAAAAACAAAATAATTTAGTACCAACATACACAAATATGTACATGTAGCTACTCATTTATAATTGTCACTACCTTATAATATTTGTCGAGATGCACATGCAAACTTGCACCCACTACCAACATATACATGTAAAACAATCACAGACACACACATACACACACACACACACACATATACATATATACACACACACACACACATATACGTATATACATACATATATATATATACTTACATACATATATATATAAACATACATACATATATACATATATATATACATACATACATATATACATACATACATATATACATACATACATATATACATACATACATATATACATACATACATATACATACATACATATATACATACATACATATATACATACATACATATATACATACATACATATATACATACATACATATATACATACATACATATATACATACATACATATATACATACATACATATATACATACATACATATATACATACATACATATATACATACATACATATATACATACATACATATATACATACATACATATATACATACATACATATATACATACATACATATATACATACATACATATATACATACATACATATATACATACATACATATATACATACATACATATATACATACATACATATATACATACATACATATATACATACATACATATATACATACATACATATATACATACATACATATATACATACATACATATATACATACATACATATATACATACATACATACATACATACATATATACATACATACATATATACATACATACATATATACATACATACATATATACATACAAACTTACATACATACATACATATATACATACAAACTTACATACATACATACATATATACATACATAAATACATACATATATATTCAAAATACACATACATACACACGTATACATACACACACACACACACAGACACATACACATGAACACGTAAAATCATTTTGAAAATAAACGTTTTGAAATAAATACAATTTAAAATTAATATTGCAGAATTCAGAAGTTTCCAAGCGCTGGGAAGGTGTGACAGTAAATTCTTCCAAATTATGCAAAAAAAAAAAAAAAAATTAAAAAAGCAACAAAAACAAATTTCAAAACAAAATAATGTATGAAAAATTATGAAATATATGAATATTTTGTGAATCAAAAATCATTTCTCATCATCATCATATCACTGGCATAAACATAAAACTTAGACAAGGAAAGAAGAAACGCTACAAGGAGAGAAGTTACTGCTGGGCGCACTGCACCCGTTGAGCACCACCCATGCCGGGCATCTCATCATCCTCCTCGTAGGCTTCGTGACGGCTAGGGGGCGCCTCTCTCCTTTCATTTTCGTTCACATCATGGAGAGTAACTTCCTCACACTCGTCGAAATCCACGTTTAACATGTGACTTGGTGGCGGCGGCCGAGGAGGAAGAACGGACTCCAACGCTTTCAACTGCTCCGCGTTGAGGAAATCCGGAAGCTCCACCTCGAATTTGATGTATAGTTTACCTTTGTCTAATAGGTATCGCCCGTGCTTTGGCATGCCCTCTTTATCAATCGCCTTTCTTGAACCTACGCACGCTCATTGTCAATACAAATGCGAGCATATAAACAGCACGTGCATCTACACACACACACACACACAAGTGCACGTGCATCTACACACACACACACACAAGTGCACGTGCATCTACACACACAAGTGCACGTGCATCTACACACACACACACAAGTGCACGTGCATCTACACACACACACACACAAGTGCACATGCATCTACACACACACACACACACAAGTGCACGTGCATCTACACACACACACACACACAAGTGCACGTGCATCTACACACACACACACACACAAGTGCACGTGCATCTACACACACACACACACACAAGTGCACGTGCATCTACACACACACACACACACACAAGTGCACGTGCATCTACACACACACACACACACAAGTGCACGTGCATCTACACACACACACACACACAAGTGCACGTGCATCTACACACACACACACACACAAGTGCATGTGCATCTACATATACACACACACACAAGTGCATGTGCATCTACATACACACACACACAAGTGCATGTGCATCTACATACACACACACACAAGTGCATGTGCATCTACATACACACACACACACAAGTGCATGTGATCTACATACACACACACACACACAAGTGCATGTGATCTACATACACACACACACACACAAGTGCATGTGCATCTACATACACACACACACAAGTGCATCTACATACACACACATGTGCACGTGCATCTACATACACACACATGTGCACGTGCATCTACATACACACACACACATGTGAACGTGCATCTACATACAGACACACACATGTGCACGTGCATCTACATACACACACACACATGTGCACGTGCATCTACATCCACACTCACATGTGCACGTGCATCTACATACACATGCACGTACACATGCACACAAAAACACATGCATACACGTACACATGCATCAACATACACGTGCATACATGTGTACACATGCACACACAAACACGTGCATACACGTACACATGCATCAACATACACGTGCATACATGTGTACACATGCACACACAAACACGTGCATACACGTACAAATGCATCTACATACACGTGCATACATGTACACATGCACACACAAACACGTGCATACATGTACACATGCATCTACATTCACGCGCATACATGCACACATGCATCTACATACACGTGCATACATGTGTATATGCATACATGTACACACATGGTAAACATTACTATATAATATAAGATTGTGTGAGGTAAGAGTTCGTTCCTACACACGCATATACATTTGGAAGGCAATAAATTCTAAATTGTCTGCTAAAGTTCATGCACATTAACTGCAGCAACTATGATTATGGCAGGCATGGATTCATAACACATTGCCTAATATTTGCATAAACTCTTATGTATGTAACTTTCATAATGTACGAGGCATGGGTGTGTGTGTGTGTGTGTGTGTGCACGCGTGGAGACACAAACAGACAGATAAGAACACAGAGGGATGATGTGCAAGGGGCACTCACCAGGCTTAATAATTTCTCCAGGGTTAGACTTGATGAGCAGCTGTCTGTCATCTAAGTGAGTCAACACAAACTGGAAGCCACAGAGAGCTTCAGTGAGGGAGAGAGTGTGTTCAACAAGAAGATCATCATCAAGCCTTTGAAAAACTTCGTCTTCTTGTTGCTGAATCACAAAAACTATGTCTCCTGTAATGGTGTCAGGCTGCAAAACCAGAAAAAAACAAAGAATCCATGACTTGGGTCTGGCAGGATGTAACCAAACAAGGCCTTAGGTGCAGGCGAGAAAGAAAGAAGGGGTGGTGGGGGTTCTCACTTCTTCATCAGCTTCTCCTTGGAAAGTGATCTTCTGGCCATGTTTCATACCCTTCTCCACGTTGACTTCTAGGACCTTCTTCTCCTTCACGACCTTTTCTCCCTTGCATTGCAGGCAGCGGTCCTTGTCACTGATGGACTCGCCTGTGCCCCTGCACTCATTGCAAGGATGCTGCATCTGCTGAATCATGGAAGGCCCAAGCTGCCTGATCGTCACCTTCATGCCAGTGCCCTGACAGCCAGGGCAGCTGGTCGGGGCTCCTGATTTTGAACCTTTCCTGTTAATCCACCATCACACAGACAATTATATACTCTACCACATATATGAGATCATGGTGGCCTCTCAGCCGAAGGGTAGTACCCCATGCATTTTGAGCATATAACATTGCGAGTCAAGGAGAGCTTCTTGGAGGCACCCAAGTAGAGATCTCTGAGTTGAACCTTGAGTGGATGAACCACATCTTCTCCACGTCGCTGCCTTCTTCCTCTGCTACTACCACCTGAGACAGAGAATCAAACAAGTGGCTCCCAACATCAAAAAGACATTTGAAAAGCTTTGTTTTCAGCAATGGAGGTTGAAGATTCAAAACCTCCAAAAGAGCTTCCAAAAAAGGAATTAAATATGTCAAATGGGCTTTCTGCTGAGACTCCACCCATTCCCTCCTTGAGAGCTTCTTCTCCATATTGATCATAAACGTCGCGTTTATCAGGATCACTCAACACGTCGTAAGCCTGAGCAATATCTTTGAACTGCCCAACACAAAATTCATGATTTTTGTACGTGATTAGCAGAGTTTATGAACCCTAGATCAAAAATTAGCAACATGCACCCCCAATCGCAATGTGTTTTATGAACCCTATATCACAAATTAGCAAAATGCAACCCCAATCGCAATGTGTTTTATGAACCCTAGATCAAAAAGTAGCAACATGCAACCCAAATCGCAATGCGTTTTATGAACCCTAGATCAAAAATTAGCAAAATGCAACCCCAATCGAGATGTGTTTTATGAACCCTAGATCAAAAATTATACACTGGCCACTCAACCAACAGAGAATCCGTCCAACCATGACATTTATCAAAGAGAGGTTAAATCAAGTATTTAGCAGCCAACAATCACTCAGACTCGAATTCATTATGCAGAACACGAAACAATGAACTGCGGAGCGTAAAATCGATGCGTTTTAGTAGGCAAAGAAGCATCAAGCAGACAAACTATTGAAAAATTCAAGCCAAAATATAAAAACATAACAGGGAGCGAACGGAAACAAATAAAAGCAGAAAAGCGCATCAGACGAAACGATCAACGCAAGATGATTAGCTAAAGATGCCTACCTTGTCAGGATCGCCACCCTTGTCGGGATGATTTTTGATCGCCGCAGTCTTGTACGCCTTCTTCAGCTCATCTTGCGTCGCGTCCTTTGAAATTCCAAGTATCTCGTAAAATCGCGTGTTATTGCCCTTCTTCGGTGGCCTGCCAAACATCTTCTCTGTGGCAATTTCACTCTCGATAGAACCCTAGCGAGCCACAACACAGCAAATCGAGACGACGACAAATTTCTGTCCCCGATCTGCAGCGATGGGCAGGAGGGTGCAACGGGTGGGGGAAAGTGCAGGAAGATGAGCGCAGCAAAGGACTCCAGAATCGACGGGAATTAAATGTCTCGGGGATTCGAAGGCTCTAGAACGTTGTTTTGTCCAATTTGGAATTGCGACCCCTAGTCGGAATTACCAACAAGTACCACTAAGTTCGTGTCTTAAATAAAATGCAAATATATTTTTTTTTTTTAAAAAGAAATTATATTCTCGAGTCCCATGACAAAAATAAATTTACATTTTGTTGCCTCATTTTTTAAAATATAAAATATTACTTTTTTTTTGGTCACACAAATGATAAAACTTTAACTCATATGTGCCCTAGTGTTGACTTGACATGTCATCATTTGATAAATAATTATTTCCGAGATTTTAGAACTCAAAAAAATAGTTTTTATTATTTTTAAATCTAAAATTATGTGTGTGTGTGTGTGTGTGTGTTTATATATAAACCTATAGGGCACATATATATACATATTTCTAAATCATTAAATATATATGTATATAAACATATTATATATTGATATAAATAAACATATATATATATGTGTGTGTGTGTGTGTGTGTGTGTGTGATGTATACACATATTCATAAACCAATAAACTAATAAATATAAATATTTATAAATACACATATTTATGTGTGTACACACACACATAAATAAATAAATACGTACACACATACATGTGTGTGTGTGTGTGTTTGTGAAATTTTAATTTTAAAATAATAAAAGTGATTTTCGAATTCGAAATATTTTGTAAATATGAGTTTTAATTTTTAAGGCTCAAAATATAATTTTCCTCAATTAAAAACCTTTACCATATGTAGTATTCTACTAACAAAGGCTACATGCCACAAAAATTTGAAATTTTTATTAAAATTTATGATTAGCCTGATATAATAATTACCTTTATAAAATAAATATGATATTTTATTTATTATTATTTACTGATGTTGATATGGGAGAATAATTGGGGTGAAATTCAAATGGGGGAAATAATATCAAATGTCAAAAAATAATTCATTTTCATGTTTTTTTTTTTGAAAAATAACTCATTTTTTATGAAATATATATATATATATATATATATATATATATATTATTAAGCATTTCAATTATCTACACATTGTTTAACAACATAGTTATTTTTAAATTATTACCAATAAATTCAACATGCCAACTTTTCTCGTTCCTTTAAAACTTACTAGTTAATTTTTAGCAACTCCAGCTTAGATCTCTTAATTTTTATTTTTTTAAGTTCTATCTAATATGTAATAAAATTAATTTCTTGCATGAATACAAACCCACCACATACTTGTATATGCACTAAAATTAATTTTTACTTTTATAAAATAAAAAATATACATATATTATATATAACATAATTATAGTATGATCAAAAAATAGGAAAATAATATTTAAATAGGAAAAATACATATATTATCATCAATCATGTAATTAAGATGCGGGTTTTAGCTGCTTCGATCACATGTTCTTGGGGCTCATATATAAGCAAATGGATAATATAAGTAGAATTTAATGGGGGGCATAAAATCATCATATTATTCCACCATAATTTTCTAGCATAATTAATTTCAGTGCTCGTTCGTGCATTCCAACAATTAATTATGAGCACCCTTATTTTTCCTCCCTGCTCCATGCATGAGCACACAATATCTTGATTATGCGACATATTAGAGGATAAAGAGGAGAGAGAGAGAGAGAGAGAGAGATAGATAGAGAGAGAGAGAGTAACATTAATTTAATAAGAACAACATACCTTCATTGGAGTGTTTGTCCACAGAGGAGTTATCTCTCATATATCCTCTATTCTAGTATCTCAACGAAGAAGATGATGCTTTAGTAGCTTTTAAAAGTTGATGTGACATCTACATTTAATCTTTTTTTTTATTCATATTTCTATTTGAATAAATCAAATTAATTTGATTTAAAAGTTTTTTCATAATCAAATTAATTCAATAAAATCAATCAATTTGATTTGATAGACTAATTAAGTCGATTTCAATTAAATTAGTTACTCTGATTATATTTATATACATATATTCAAAATAAACAAAATATATAATATATTTTTTATATCATTTGACAAGTTCACATAAGAGATCATCGCTAAAATATTATCTCGTACTTTCAATATAAATTATTTCACACTATAATTTATATTAACTATAATTCACATCGCTGCAAAATAATAGTTGGACTAATTCACTTATTCAAAATAATTTGTGCTTATTTTTATGTAATACTTATGAAATATTTCATATTATGATTATAGTTACTCATCGATTGAATTAAATTACTGGCAATCTAATTCGATCGACCTATAATTACTTCTTCGAAACTTTCTACTTAATTTATTTGATACATTTGATCAATATTCACCTGTAATGTTTGACAACATTCATCATGTTCTTAATAAAGTTAACTAATTTATAAAGTTTATAAATTAATTTCTAGATCCAACTTTTTATGAATCAAAACACCTATTAACAAGTATACATTAGTATCAATTTCTTTAAGATTAATAGTAACAATGTTAATAAAAAAAATGATGCATATTATTTTATATGTTAGTACAAAATAATCATAGTATGGTGGTTCCATTTAATAGGCACGAGTAGATATGTCAAAAGGGCAATGACATGTTGGCATTTCTCTTAAAATGGGTAGCCGCATAACTCATTGGCACTCATTTTGGATGGGTCATGCGAAGTTGTTCCAAGCTAGGTTTAGCCTCACCAAGCCAACTTAGTTCATTCCAAGCTAGCATTGGTGAGGTCCAAGTTTGCCTATAACATGATGCATGCCAATTAGGCCAGAACTAGCCCAAATGGGTTGTCGTGCCAGGTTGTGTCTTGCAGCACATCTAGTGTGAAAAATTCTAGCCCAACGTGACTTATAGACCACTTAACCTAGTTGATACCTCTAGACACAAGCATACTAATATTATAAGTTATAATTTCACCATTCTCGAGGTAAATCTATTTAAATGTTGTGATACAAGCAATACTGATAGATTATTTAGTTCTATTTAGATTATTAACAATAAACTTATATTCGACAATTAACTAAAGATTCGATCTTCCATGAATACATCAAAATCAAAGCACCAAACCATCTACTATGCAGGATAAAAGACACGTGTATATCTATAAATTTAGTTTATTGCAACTTTGTTCATTAAAATAATAAAGTGATTCAAACAAATTAAAAAAAAAACAATCAAAATTGATTCTGAGCATAAAATAGTTATAACAATTCATGCATTCCGATAATTAGTTATGAGCACCCTTATTTTTTTTCAATGTTCTATTCAACGGAATATTCTACACCCACAATATATTGATTATGTGACATCTTTGAGAATAAAGAAGAGAGAGGGGGTGAGAGAATAATATTTATTTAAATAACATATTAGAAACTTTAGTTAAATATAAATAATTTTTTGTCAAGAACACAGTTGTTAAGCTTCAAAAATAAAAGAAGAAACTATGTTTTTTTACAAGTTGTCATAAGTTGTAAAAAACAACAAGCCCCATTTTTGTTTATTTTTATTTTAATTTTTCTCATATTTTTATCTTTCCTATATCCTCTACTTTCATCAAGGTGCCAACGAGAGTCCAAATTTACATTACATTTTTCTTTTAATATTTTAACTTGTGATAATAATGGAAATAAAATTTTTATCTTAGACCCCCAACAAATATGCATGACCTGGAAATAAAATGAAACAAAATATTAAATAAAACCAACAAAGCAAAACATGATTTAATTTTAATCTACATATCATTTAATTTTTTTAAAGTTGATTATTCGAATCAATTTCACTATTCTGGTCTAACTGTTTTGAGAAAACCCAACAACAACCAATATATTTAGTATATTCTTGTCGACATATGTAATATTAAACTTATTTTCTGATGTAATTCAACCTAAATTTTATAGGAAACATGACACAGTATTGAATAATATTTATTTCATCCATAATTAACTATCATCAAGCTTTATAAGCAAAGAACTTAATCATAATTATGTTGGAAGTCATTATTTTAATTGTTAACTTAACAATCATTTATAAAATAACAAGAGAACTTAATCAGTTTATTATCATAAATAAAAATATAACACTAGTTATGTCGAAGGGTAATGTTCTTTCCCCAAAATTAAATAATAATATGATTTAAATTGTTTATTTGTACTTAATTACAATTATATTTTATATACAACAAATTAACATTAGTGTAGTTATCTCCAATTTTATATATTTAAATATGAGCTGAAAGAAAGTTTTTGTTTGAAAGAACAATTGAGTATTCTTCTTAAAAAATAAGTTACAATTGATAACTTGTTAAATTTCCAAAAAAAATTAAAAGAGTAGCATGTGACAACACCCTGATATGAAGCACACTCAAAATTTACCCTTCATGTTAGCTATTGGAGATATGATTTTAATTTGATAATAAATTTAATGAGAATAATTTTTTTCGCAATGAAATATAATAAATATTTTGTATTTGATTTATAAATAATAACATCAAATAAGACATCTAATTTGCATCTATAATCAATCCTTGTGAAGGACACACACATTGAAGAAATTTTTTAGATTGATAATTAAATATAAGAACTATTCTTTTACAAAAGAGAACAGTGCATGTCTTACTGAAATTTATCATTGAATAGTAATATGACAATACCCATATAACCAAAAAAATATTTGCTGTTGGTATAAAAAAGATTCTCTTGATACCGCTAGTTTTATACTTGTCACCGTGAATTATGAACTTCAAAATAAATTGTAGATATGAAAGCATACACTTCAAATGGTCATCTCAAAAAAATATTACAAAAGCAAGCTTATACTATAAGGTTTGCTATCATTATGTCATTACTTTTTTCTAAGATGGTTGTATGTAGCTCAATTATCCATAATATTCTAAAAATGAAGAATTATCTAGGTCATTAGGATAAATTTGGTGTATTAATTAGTCAAGAATTGTCTGTGAGCATTATTCTTTTACTTCTCAAGATGCATTTAATGATATTATCATTAACTATAATAATTATAATACTAAGAAATCAATCATTTAGTGCTAATATTGTTAAGCTGTCTATTAAGATTACTAGTAATGTCTTGATGTTTCAAAAGTATAAGGGCATGAGGAGAAAAATAAAAAGTATAAGTATGGTTATGAATTTTCTAAAACTCAAACCCAACCATAAGTTTAATCCTCACCCACAGCTACGTAACCTATGGATGAATAATATTTCTTCTACCATGAGCTAGATTATTGGAAAAGAAATTATAACAAATCATATAATAAATAACATACAATTGTCTAATGATGAAGTAGATATATATGTTTAAAACATAGTAATGATTACTACTATTGCTATATAAACATACTCTTTATTTCTACCATTTGGACTTAATTTAGATTTGGAAAATCATTATTATATTTCTACTATGAGTCTGAATATAATTTTGAATTTTAGTTTTTATATATTTAAAATTTCTTTTATTATTAATAATAAATATTAGCTCTTATTAGAATGATAATAACTTTTATGATGATCATTAGTTGTTAAATGGTTTATATGTCATAAACCATTATTTATCATTGGCATTATCATTTAAGCCTTATAGAAAGGACATAATATTATTTTATTAGTTATTTTGGTGATATTCCTTTCAAAAAATTTTCAGCTTCTTTTCCTCCATATATAGAATATGGTTGATGCAAGAATAGCTTTTTGTATATTGTTCTTTGGGGTATCTGTTGCATATGCTATCATCATCTATTCAAAAATGGATGATAAGGAATATGTATTCACGTTGAGTCTTATCTAACTTTTTAGCCTGCTCAAAATGATTTTGTAAAATCTGCATTCAAAAAACTAGTGGGGCATGGATTCTATAAATAGGCAGAATTTACAATTAATATTCTTGGGGTTGAAAATAATTGATCTTTCATTTTTAGTTTCCCGTATTTGGCAATCCATAAAATTACGTGTTTGGGTACATAGTTTTTTTCCCATATGATTGGTACCCAATTTTTTTCCTTTTGATTGCTGGCTCCAATTAAAATTTTTTATGCATCTGTTATAATTTTCTGCTATCTCCCCATTTATTCAGCAATGTAATTGTTACGAAGATATTCCTAACTAAAGTTAGGGACTTCCATAATAGGAGATCTTATTTAGCAACCTAGTAATATTAGATATTTTGAGAGTTCAAATAGAATTGATGAATCCACTTAATCCAAAGTGAGTCTTCCTTTCCATTAATCCTCCAAAAGGTTTTTATAAATAAATATATTTAGGATGTTGAGACCCAGTAGAAAGGTGGGCATATAGACATTTGTCCATGAGAATTTGGGCATATATCTTCCACTTTTAGGTCCACCCTATAAAAAATTTTTACATGCACTATCAATGGCATTTATAATGTAATTTGACAAAAAGAACACTGAGAACCATTAACTTTCAATGAATTGTACAATAATACGAAGGAGCTCTAATCTTCTAGATATTGAAAGGATTTTCCCCGTTCATTTGGTGAAAGCAGAAGTAATCTTTGTTAATAAATTAGAAAATTGAGAAGAAATTAGATAACTAGAATATAAGAGAACATCAAGGAAGATTAACCATAGGCTGACTTAATTATATCCAGAAACTTCTAGAAATTTATCTTTGAGTTCTTTGTTTACTCCTCCAAAGAAGATATTCAATTAGGAAGAGTTAATGCCTAAACTCGAAGTTGCTGAAAATTTTCTTACCACATTAAGAATGATATTAATGGATGAAAGATCACCTCTAGATAATATAATAAAATCATCTGCGTACATTAGATGTAATATTTTTAGAGGGGTGCATCCTTGATGGAAGGAAAAGTATTTTGATGATTTTTCCAAATTAGTTTTTTAAAAAGATATTCCATGCATAGGGCAAAGAGATAGAAGGATATAAAATCTCCTTGTATGAGTCCTCTATTGTCTTTGAAGTGCAATAAAAAATGATGTGGTATTGATGCATTCATAGATAATTTCAATGAAGCATCCAGGGAAGTTTAATCCAACAAACACCTCTTTTAACAATTTCTAGTTAACTGTATCGAATTCTTTCTAAATATCTATTTTAAAGAAATATCTAGGAGAGATTATTCTTCTTGCATATCGCCCAGTCAACTCTTGTGCTAAAAGGAAGTTATCAGAGATTAATCATCCTTTCACATTGGCTCCTTGTGCTTGATTTATTATGCCACTCAATACCAGTTTCATCCACGAAGCTATAAGTCTATCTATGATTTTATAAATCACGTTACAATATGATATTGGCCTATAGTCTTTGATAGTTGAAGCACGTGATGATTTTGGTATAAGTTGTTTATTGCTTTTACTACATCATTCCCGATACAATTCCAAGAGGATTTATAGAACTTCACCGTGTATCCATCTGGCCTAGGTGATTTGAAGCTATCCATAATGAAGAAAGCATTCTTTATTCTTTAGAAGAGAATGATAAAGAGAGCAAATTTTGATCCTCTTTATTAAGTATTCTACTATCAGCTAAGATTGAAATATTGATACTCACCGTGTCATATGATTTGCTTAGTATAATTATGTAGTATTGGACAAAAGCCTCTGTTATCTCCTCTCTTGACGTGGTGTAACTCCCATCCTTTCTAATGACAATTATTTTTTACTTTTTTGCATCTTAGAATTCATAAAGATACAGAAGAACTTAGTACATCTATCACTTTGCTTAAGATAGTTGATTTTAGCCTTTTGCCTAAGAAAAGATAACTCGGCTTTCTCTAGTTTCTTCAGTTTAATTTTGAGGGTGATATCCCCTTATTTAAAAGTCTGGTTTAGGCACATCATAATCTCCATTTGGAGTTTATAAATAGCATATCTGGTGGAAGACACCATTGTGCTAATATGTGCAAATTGTTTTTCATTTAGCTTTTTTAAGGGTTCCTTGAGATTTTTCAACTTTGTAACTATCTAGAACATTTTGACCCTTTAATATTTTTCTTCCATGTTTAAGTAGCGTGTGTGTGAACTCTTTGTGTGAGAGTCACATTTTACAAAATTTGAAAGGAATTTTTCTTTCCTTTCAAGCTTCAGTAATCATTAACATTAGATAGTAGTCCGAGAAAGTCAATGGGACAAGGAATCTTACGTGACTGTCCATCTCAAGTTTGCCCACTCATTGTTAACTATTACTCTATCGATTTTGCTGAAAACTCGACCATTTGTCTAGGGTAGTAGTTTTTTGAAAAGGTTAGGTCTTCTAGGTTTAGAGAAGACATGCATTCTAGTGCATTATGACATTTATAGTTTGGTACAATTCTTCCTCCTACTCTATCTAATCAAGAGAGATGTGAGTTAAAATCACTCATTATAGCTCATTGAAAGGATTGTAACTTCCCTTGTTCTATTATACTTTTCCAGAGGGGTCTTCTGCTAATGATAGAGTGTAATCAATATACAATTGATAGTCTAAAAAATTTTTGTTTTTCTTTATCCTTGACTTGTAGGTGGGCATATTGAAACGTATAGGAGAGAAGTTTTATGTATGTGGTTTGACTGTCCCACGAAATTATAATTCTACCATTCCTATGATAAGAAAATTTATCAAGGGCACTAAACCTCTTGAACTTTGTTTTCATAAGCAACACCACATTTTCATAGTTTAGCATGACTTTTATGATATCAAAGATATCAATTCGATGGGCACCAAAGAGTCTGAGAATCTCTTTATGCTTAATAAGATAGTTAAAACCTCTTATATTTCAACTTGTGATATTCATATTAGGTCATTTTACTCCCCTATCATATCTTTACTAATTGATTTGATAATTAAATACTACTCCTTATAGCATGCATTAAATAGAAAATCCCAAGATATGCTCATGCATATAGATAGAAAATAACCCTTATTGGAATATCCCCAGACTCTCATATATCACGCCAACTCCTAGCCTTTTCCTTGCATAAAACCCATACAAAGATAATGTAATCCAAAGTATATTCTTTATCTCCTCATTCACATTAGATATATTCCAGCATGAGTGAGATGTATAAGAAAACCCCACCTTTTTACAACTCCCAGGTAGAAATAAATAATCTCCATACTCAAGTAAATATTCAACCATTACATGCATGAAGAAAATCGAGAGAACCTCCATACACATACACAACAAGCATTAGATTCATGCATTTTCCAATTATACAAAGGCTATTTTCCGATTCGAAATAAGCTTGGCGAGCATCCGGAAGCTTTATACATATTCGAGTGCATATATTTTTGAACCTTGCATCCAAGTGGCTGTGTTTTTTTTGAAAATTCAAGTCATAACACACATTCAAACTCATGCTTTTCAAAACTTGCAACAACGACCCTAAAAAAGGCACCTGTACTTGGCAGTTATTTTGTAGTGGCTCCTTTATAATTTTATATTCAACAAATTACCAAAAATAACCAGAAAATAGCCACAATCTCATTACATTCCATTACATTTGTGCAGGAGAAGCATGCTCCAATGGAAACTATCAAGTATATGACTATTTTAATTCTTTGTAGACCAATCGTACATTCATCCATATGATAAATCTACTTCTAGATTGTAATTTTAAAAACCAGGCAACAAGGGATAAGCTGTTTCCCTCCACTTGATGCATTGTTGCCTTCAAAATCAAAAATCCTAGACCACAGAGCAACCATACCTAGTGGTGCCCCCACCTCTCATATAAAAACCCTTAGAAAGTATAAAATGGGATAATATAATTATTCTCTCCCTATGACAGCATCCAATAAAAACCACACAATAGAACCTCATTTTTTAAGGGGTTGAGGACCCCTAAAATCCTTTTATGCTAGACCATATGGAGCAGTGCCCTTGGAACTTGCCTATTTGATTCAACATTTATTTATAAGGTTTAAAGAATGGTTCTCCCTTGTGCTTTGGTCGTTCTTTTTCTTCTTTGCTTTAACCACGATGAAGCCTTCATCTTTATTTTGATTAATCCCAATCTTTTGCTTTAGTTGGGCATATCCGCAAGCACTCTAGCGAATGCTATTTTTAAGATATTTGATGTCAATTTATCCATATGTAGTGAATGTTCGAGATATGTTGTCACTTTGCTCAACCTCATTGAGTTCCAGAAGTGAATTGAGAAATTATGAAGCTTAACCCAAATTGGGATCTTAGCCATTTCTTTTAACCCATAATGAAAACCAACAGAAATAATTTAACGTAATGTGGTCGGCCGAATACTAAGGGGCTAGACTTGAGGACCTCCTTCAAATCCCCAAAATTATTGAATTTGAAAACCATCTAGCCACTTGGATATTGGATAACTTGTGGGGTTATTCACCTCTATTCTTCCATAAACCTTTTTAAGAAAATGTATCCAAGTTTTCTAGCCACAAAGTATCATACCAAGTAGTTTATCCAGTACTCGATTCCTTGAAGTAAATCATACTCTTCGAAATATGCATTACTATGCAGTTTAGGGGGGGGGGAGATAGGATAACTTGGTGGTGTTGGCCAAAGATCTATTTCCAGTAAATAAACTACTATAGGGAGCTTTATTTTTCCTATAAGTTTTGGGGATATGGACCTTTTCATTGCATCCTTTATTTTGGGGCTTAGCAAAATTTATAAATCTATTTTCATGTATTTTAGGGTCAATGGGTCTCCATTCCTTTAAGCATTTGCTATTTTGGTCTAATAGGACTTGAGGATTCTTTCCAATATGGTTGCTTCCCACATCATTCAAAATTTTGAATTTTATAAAGGTTGTATCTAGATTATTCTTATATTCATAGTGTATTATAGTACCACCCATGCCAATAACCACCCTCATAAATGACATGAAATTATCTCCATTATGAGAGTCATCATTCAGTGAGGAGCAAGGGTCAGACCGATTAGTGCCATCAAACATCCCATTATTTCAATTGTTCGGAGTACTAAAATTATGGGAATTAACAGCCACATTTTCATTTTGATCACTATTATAATCCAGAAACCCACTATTTTCATTTGTTATATTCATATTTCCCCATTTTATCTATACTTGCATGTGATAATTTTGTATTAGAAGAAGTAGAGAATGAATTCATAGCCACCTTTAGATTGTTAACACATTCAGAATGAGAAAACATACCTACATCACGAGGTCTTTCCGTCGAAAGCTCATTTCCACCTCCATTAGTATTTGGGCAAGAAGAATTTTGGCATATTTTTTTGAAGTTCATCCTGACATCATTAAAAACACTTAGATCTCCATTGAATTTTGAAAAAAAACATCATTTCACGTGAGGTTTTCATTAATGCAAATATTTAAAGCATTTGAGATGTCATTATTTTTACCCAAAATGTTATTTAATATGCTAGAATTTTGAAAATCATCATTAATTTTACTAAGTATTCTAGGATTGAGGTGATTCTCTTACATAAACCCACTAGGCAATGAGTTATCATGAACTTAATCATTTGGATACCCTTTATCTCCACTTGAAATGCCATTAGAGTTATTAGTTCTATGGATTCTAAGATTAATTCAACTTGGCATTTCATTTTTGAAAAGATGTTGGGGTATAATATCATTCGGCTCAATAGAAATTTTATATAAAAAAAAATTTGATATTTTCCATCATCGATTACGTACTCGGTTGCATCGGAATCATTTTATGAGCATAACAAAATCTTCTTATTCGAATTCGTCTCAATTGTGCATCGAGAATTCTTAGATCTTGTGAGGAATGTGCAAGGAATTCGAATGAATTTTGGCAGTGGCTAAGGCTTCATCCATTTTAAGTGAGAGGGATATATCGGGCGGTCCCGTAATATCCATTTCATACAAAAAATTTAAAAAACTACAAACAATAGATTCTAGTAACTATCCTTAAGCATATTCTTCTTCGATCCAAGCCTTCCAATAATGAATTTTGAAAAAATTCGTGGTTTGAAGGGATTTGGAAAAGATTTCGAGGAGGAGAGAGGGGGGAGAGAAAAAAAATGTTACTATGTTATTTTATTTGTATTCTGGAATGTATTAGATAACTAATTTGCAAGTCATTGCAAATGAATAATCTTTTTAACTTCTAATTCACATTGCCACCTCATAATCAATTAGTAAAGAATCTTCTAGTTTTTCAAATGATGTCCAAAAAAATTCTTCATAAAATGATGCCACGCCATAAAAGAAAAGCCTACATGACTAAGAAATTCACATGGCATGATAAAAAGGTTTTGAGTCATAGAACTTCTAGTTGACTACAACATCTAAAAAGGTCTTTTTTCCAAGATATGTTTTTTAGACACAACTGAAGCAAATAAAATATATTCATTTCTATCATTACTTATAGTTTTAATATGATACCTATCTTGACAAACATCCTTAAAACTAATAAGATTTCGGTTACAGTTAATTAGTCAAATAAAGAGCATCCTCAATTTGAATTTTAGTTCCTCTAGTTAAAATAATAGTTGATCTTTCATAGCATTGAATTAGGTTGGCATCATAAAAAATGATATTAACATGAGACTTTATTAATGAAAAGTTGGGAAACATAATTTTTATCACAAAGAATTATATATGTAGTAGCACAATTTGCAAGGCATACTTCTACAATATATGTCTTATGATTTATCAAGATGTGAGCTGAATACACACACACACACGCACACACACACACACACACACATATATATCCATCAAGAATAATCATAACAAATATTTGGTATGATAAATGCATTAAAACAAGGATAAAATAATTAAATTCTTAAAAAAATAGAACAAATAATCATAACAAATATTTTCATAACCAATTAGATAGTCAATTTTTCTATTAGAGAACTCAAAGGAGTCTGAAACATGGGTTCAATCCACTAAATCATCACCATCAATGTAGTTTACCACTACCACATCCTCAGCACTAGCATTGTTCCATCCACGCCCTTGATCATGTTCTTTAGTTGGAACTGATGTGACACTGAGCTTCAGGAAATGACAAAAAAGCCAATATAAAAAGATTAATAGTTTTTTTGTAGAAATTCATTATTTTGCTATGACACAAAATCAATTCTAAATAATTTGTGAAATTATGCTCTCAATTTTACTGTTGCATAAGTATCATGAAATAGTTTGTCTTATCTAGTTGCTTCCTCCTCACATAATTTAATTATGAGATTATTTTAAATAAAGTCAAATTATAATTACCAATTAATTTGAAATCTCAAGTGTATCTAAATATTTTGTTATAATTATATATATATATATATTCTTATTCCAAATGATGAAAGGATATTGGACTGTAAACAATTTACCTTATACTATTTCATAAATGAAATGATAAAGAAATAATAAAGGTTTAGCATGATTCTCCAATGATGTAGTATGAGGGGGAATTATGTTCTGGGTTACTCCCCCAGACATTTTTAAAAATTAGAAACTAAACTGTTAATATTTTTAAAAAGTCAAAAAACTATAAATAAATTAAAAATAATATCACTCGAATTTGTAAGTCTCAAACTACCCTAGCCCCTCTTTCCTGCCCCTCACACTCATCATTGCCCTCTCCCCTCTCCCTCCACCCTTCTCCCTCGGTCCCTCTCCACCAACTCCATCATTGAGATCACTGGAGCTCCATCAAGCTCCACGATGGAGCTTGTGGAGAGGTGTGGGGGGAGAGGGGTGAGGGCAAACAGGTGAGGGGCAAGGATCATTAAATATTACATCTTTAGAGAATCATGCTAAACCTTTATCATATTAAAAATTATTTAAGATAAACTTACTTCTAGTTTTATAAAATTGAAATATGTCAACACTAATTTTCAAAATTTATTCTAATTTACTAAATATTCACAATATTTGCAAAACTTGAGTTCTAGCACCAGGCAATTCCCCGACTGTCAGGTTCGGAGTTCAGCACCGATAATTGTATGGCAACCATGAGCCGGCAGGGCCAATACTCTAGCTCAGGGTGCAATGCTCAAGGTGTCGGTCAGATGCAGCATCTGACAGGTCAAAGAATGCAGCTGGAGGCATTCACGCCCGAGAGAGAGCGCCCGTACCTGTCTTCCAAGGTAGAAGCACATTGGAGGAATCCAGGGTCTTCTCAATTGTTCAACGAAGGTACACTGGATAATTTTGATTGTCAAATGGGAAGGGATTGATTCACCGTCTCGTTCCTTTAACATTTCATTGGGCGTGATAGCCAATATCAGTTCAAAATATGTCTGTTTGATTTCTGTTTGTTTCCTGCTCATGTTTATAATTTTGCTGGCGTCATGCTCGTTTTTGGAGAAGATGGCACCAGCACTCGAAAGGGAATCTGATTGGTATAGATGTCTGCTTCTGCTTATGAGCTTTTCGTGTTGGTTATATGTTATTTCCTAGAGGAATGCACGTCTCTTCCCAAAGAGTGGAGCAATTGATTTTACTTAATTCTTTGCCCCAGTTACTTACTTTTTTTTGATCAGTAATGGTGAGCAGCATCAAACCAATATTTCTAATGGCTCATCGTGCAAATTTATTCTATACTTGGTGAGAATAAAATTTATAACAAGAGTTAAAGGCCACATAGAAGATGAATAGTATAGCTAAACAATAATTTTGATCTTAAAAAAGATAAATTTTAGTTAAAATTGACCTATATGGCCAAGATATCTTAAAAATTGGAATATAGCCTTTTTTTTCTTATAAAAGAATGAAACTTTGGAATCATTTATATGTTTGTTTTCAAAGAAGAAATTATTTCTACGAGAAAAAAATAAATGTATTTTAATTCAGATTAAGAAATTTTCAGGGTGAAGAAATTTGGGAGGTTAATTTTATAATTTGGAGGGCCATTTGTCCCTTTTAATCAATTATCTTTAAATTTTATTGGATTGGCTTCATATTCATATAATCATTTTCTTCTTCTTTGTCCTAATGCAATATGTTATAATGGCAAGTCGTATCTTCCTAGTCTTATTAACAATAGACTTGCTATATATAATTTTTTGTCATCCACTTAGCATCACTCCTATTGGTAGCATTGGACTTTGCAATTCTTACTCATATTCTAATTTTTTTCAAATCTTTATTGTGAACTTCATTGTGAAAAATTAATACTATAAAAATCAATTTTGGCCATCGAATTTACACTTGAAGTATGTCATAGAGAAGATGGTGAGTTTAGTTTGAAGAATTCCCAACAAGATCATCTGGAAGTGGTATTTTGGAATATCGTAGAAATACCAAACAATTATAAACTATGGAATACTTTGCATTACGAGCCTAAGTACTATTAAATATGCTTGATCATCATATTTTCATTATTTTATTGAAAAAATTAATACTAAAACATGATTGTTTCTTATAAATTATAATTATTTTATTCATAATAATTAGGGATTTTCAAAATGTAGTATTCTCATGCTGAGTCACATCATACATATATTTATTATTGATAGGATGTTTACGTTGAAGTCATTTATTTCATAAAATTTGCTCATCAAGATTAAAAATATTTCAAAACCATTCTAGAATTTTGGTTGATTTTTTGTATCCATTTAAATGTTAGATTATTCATGCTCTTTATTGGGGAATGACAAAAAATCATTTACACAGGTTATTTATGTGTATATTTTTTGAGAAGAGACTATGTCTTGGTGTAATTATAAGTATATTCATCTAGTCATAGTAGGTTTCTTATTCGAGATTTATTAGACTTTGTCTCTTTGTTTTTTGAATATAATGTTAATGAGATAATCTTCTCCTAGACCTTGCGCTAAGTGATTTTCTTGTATATTAGATATGATTTTTTTTTTATTTTTTTGATGATCAAAAGCAAAATCAAGAAAATAGAAATTCAATATGTTTCTTTTCCATGAATAATCAATTTGACATGCTCAAGTCATAGAGATATATCATAGTTTACCCTTGCAAAATTGAATGTTTGAAGAAATTTTATGAACAAGGATGAATGAAGAGGTGAATAAATGACTAAAAACTAATGACAATGATACAAATTTGAAAAGAAAAAAATTTCTAGAAAAGATAACATATTTTAATAGATATTACAAAACTCAGTGAGAGATCTTAAAAAAATATAAGTTTTGGTAAAATGTATAAGAAAATTGTTTAAGTGAATTAGCTAATATGCTAATCGAGGACACCCCAGTAGAAAAAAATAATGATGTTATTTGCATATATTAGAAGTGTTCTCAATTCAATATAGCTTGAATTAGAAGAGAAGTTTGAGTCCTGACTTGTTAGGCAAAGCAATTGGAATGGATAATTGTTGAAGATCATGATTATGCAAGGTGAAATAAGGAGATAGAGGATCATATTATTCAAGTCTCTTCTCGACAAAAAATAATCACATACATTTTTATTGATGAAGATGAAATAGCTAATTATTATTATACATTGATAAATAGTTTCTATAAACTAGTTAGTGAGAAAGTTTTAATTCACAAAGTCAAAAATATTTTGAAGCTTAATTTGAAGAAAATATCTATGAGATATTTGTTTTCAAAAATATTTTTTTATAATCAATTGTGCTAATAAGTTATTTGTCATAATTAGTCATCTCGCAACAATTTAAAGTTGGATAAGTGATCTCTAAAATAACTTTGAAATAACTTCTTAAATTACATTGTCTTAGGAGATGAGTCTACAATCACCAATGTCTGAGGCATGAGAGGACTTAGGTATTAGAGTAATCATAACATGGTTGATTTGCATTAACATTCTCTTTAAATAAAAAAACTACTGAATGACTTTAACAAAATCATCTCCATTGGTAGCTCACTCAGTAATCACATGTTAGGTTTTGGCATTCAATATTTGTTAATCAAATTTTGCTCATAATAAGCAACATGCTTTGTCTTTGTCGAGGCACTTTGATAATTAAACGTGACGTGTTTCAATGATATTTATTTTTAATAAGAAATGGTTATTGATAGAAATATTATACTAGTCTTTCGGAATATGCTATTTTGATGAATAAATTGATAAGTTAATTATCAGAAAGATATGTGCAATTTGTATCAAGAAATGCTACAATGGGTTAGGTTTAATCGGCAGGGAATGAATTTTAGGGTATGAGGTACTGAGTTCAAATATTACCTTTACTCAAGCTTTGATTTATTTGGGCATGTTCCAAGGAGCGTGCGATACCTATAGTAGGAGAAATTAGGTACTCAACATAATATATCTTGATAAAATTCATGGTTATCAAAAAAATTATAATAATGAAATAAAGTGAAAAAATTAAGAAATTATAATTTTTTTTAAGTTTTCAAATGTTTTAAAGATGGAGTAAGTGAATTTAGGTAATAAAAATATGAAGGATATAATTATTTTCATCAAGAAGTTATAAATTATGCTTGTGCTTATTATATGTGCCTCGTAATTATAAACATTGCATGTAATTAGTTGAAGAACATATTTCATTATTTTAATACAAAATCAAAGATAAGTTTGTGAAGAAGTAATAAAGAAAGTTAAATGGAGAGATGAATTATGAAAAGAGTTGACTGGGAAACAATGAGCAAACAAGTACTTCGAAAAAAAAAAATTTATTAGTTGGCAAGAAAAGATAAAAAAGTTGATAATGTTATATTTTATAGTTGTATTTTATCTTTTTTGTTTAACATAGTATCAAAGCATCGATAGTGATTGATTATTTTTGTGTAAATTTATTGCCATCATCACTAATTGTTAGTTGTTGTTCGTATCATCATCACGAGGAAATAAAATCTCTAGAATATGTAACACACCCTTTATGGTGAGTATAATGAGTGACACTTCTTGGTTTCTAAGTTAACTTAAAAGCTAATTGTTATTCTCATAAACAAGGAACATATTGAATGAATATGATATTGCATTTATTTCTAAAACTCATGCAATATGAAATCAATACCAATAGAAGCCTCTTTTGAATGCCCAATGTAATATTTTTTGCACCAAAGTGAATCGCACATCAAATGTGTTCAAATCTTATTATTTAGATCCTAAAAAATCAAACAAAAACTAATGCAAAATATGTCTAAATTGCTTTAATCCATTCAATTTTTTTAGGGAAAAATGGTAGAGCATAGAGAAATGTAACTAATGGTGCAATTTGATGTCTGAATATTGGCATGATGGTGCCAATGATTAAATAATACTATCATTAAATAATTGGTGGTGGTGAACAATTGCAATGGGTCACTGTTGTTTTTTATTATCATCATCATGTAAAATAGAAATGTTTAGATCAATAAAAATGCATTATATTGATTCAATTATAAAATGATATTTTAGTTCTCATAAATGATACATTTGATCTTTGGTGGTAGCATTTATTTTTTAAAATATAATTAATGTTTATAGAATTTTAGATAATTTTGTCAACATTTTATTTTAATTTTTTTACAAATATAAATAAGTGTTAACCTAGTATTAACAAATCATATCTTTATTTATATTCATCTTTTTTCTCATATATATATATATATATATATATATATATATATATTATTTTTTACATAGACTAAATTTAGAAGTTGTGTTTATATTTATACTAATATATCAAATCTAAATGTGTTAGATAGTCCGTGTTGTACCGGGATGACTCATTTTTTCTTAGTCTAATCAGGCCACCGGCTTATCACGACACGATGGTCAAGGTCATGCTGATCGTGTTGTGTGTAAAAAAATATCATCAGGCCGACCCATTAACATCAGCCACATGGCTGCATTTTAAAAAAATGGACTTCCCATTATGTGGTGATTGAATTAATAAAAAAACTAAAATGGCATGAATGACCGCCTGACGAGGATCCCTTCGGGCGGCTACCTGGGTAGGTTTACCGTGTTGTCGGGCCAAGCACATAGGTCTCGCTTGATATGGCATGAGGCACGATTCATGCTGGCACAGCACGACATGAACCATGCCAAGGGGCAGTCTTCTTGACTAAAAGCACTGTTCCAGACTCTGCAATGCCAGTCTAGGCATCGCTGAAATGGGTTGGGCCCTAGGCTGCCCGGCCTGTTGACACCTCTAATCAAATTTTATAATAACTTTGTTATATATATTTGAATAAGAATAATACTATAACAGTTGTTTACTTAGAAAATTTTTTTGTTATATGCATATATTGGAAGTAGAGGTGTCAAACGAGCTGGGTCGGGTCAGACACGGCAGAACCAGGCCATGCCCCAAGCCATGCATGGACCACTTGGCCTGTTTGATACTTCTAATTAGAAGTTATGTCTTGATGCTATGACAAGTGATTTCATAGTTCATCCAAATGTAGTACCGTAGTAGATATAGAGTATGTAATTTATCAAATACATCCTTTTTAATTTTTAGGAGCAAGATTGTTGAAATATTAATCTATAATATATCTCACGCTAAAATGAGAGCTTCTTGCTTTGAGTATGACTTTTATACACTAAATCTAAGATTTAATTGAGTTTTTATTGTTTTTTCAAAGACAAATTCCAACGAGACAATTTAAATGAAAATTTAGCCAAATGAAAAAAAAATCCTAAGTAGAAATATGCTAAATTTTTATGTTGCATTAAAGAATCATGTGGGTCATGGGCCCAACACCTTGTGGTTAACATCCACAAGGTGGTTGGCCCATAACCATGTATACTCTTGTGATTTTTTGATGTGTTTCATATCACTATCCATGTCATATGATATTAATTTTATAGTGTGCATATATGTGTACATAAATTGAAAAATTTAATAATATTAAGAAATATATTAAATATCTTTCATATGAGGAAAAAGATGATTTACATAAAATTTATAATAAATAAAAAAATAAAAATATATATAAAGAGGCAAATCAAAATGAGGATGTGCTTGAATATCACAACAAATTATTTCATGACGAAACTAATATCATTTAATTAATTTTTATAGTATGATAGAAAGTTTTATAATGTCTATATTAAATTTTTATTTCTAAATAAAAATAAGAGATAACTTAGTTATCTCAAATTATATCTCAACTTCAATTTTTTTTTGCTTTTATTATATATATATATATATATATATATATATATATATATATATTATTTTTACATAGACTAAATTTAGGATTTTAATTTAGATTTTTACTTATTTTTCAAAATATATTTTGATGAGAGAAGTTAAATGAGTATTGAGGCAATTGAAAGAAATTCCTAAATAGAAATATGCTTCACTTTCTATGCAAAATGATGCTAATTCCATAATATGCATATTTGTGAATATAAATTGAAAAATTTGTAAATGTTAAGAAATATAATCAATGTCCTTCATAAGTTATGAAAAAATATGATTGTTACTTTAAATTAAGATAAAAATTTAAAATAAAAATAAATATAGAGAAAAATCAAAATGTGGAAGTGCTTAAAAATCATAATAAATTATTTGATGATGAAACTAATAAAATAATATTATAATTTAAATAATAATTAATGAGATATGTGTGAAATATCCTAATTTGAATAAACTCAGAGTAACTAACTTAAAAAATTAGTCATTATAAAAGATACAATGAAAAATTATTTAGTTATGTGAAAAAATAATATCTAATTATATTTGATGAATTATATAGTACAAAAGAAATTATTGATGATTCTTTTGATAAACTATTATAAGATAATAATATTCATGTACTATATTATTTTGTAAGAGATAATAAGTAATGAAGTGGAGATACTTGAGTTACCATATATCTCATGTGACCAAGTTGGGAAGTATAATGTCATTCAATCTATAATAAAAAAATTTTCAAACTATATGATGACAAGTATATAGTTTTTTTTTTGAATTTATTTGTATAAGTATTAATTTATAAAATTTTGAAATTTAAAATAGTTCTGTCATATGTTATATACATTTACACTTGTCTATTAGAATTTTATTATTTTTTGGACTTTGTCCTGTACTTAATTTTATTTATAATTTTAATTGTTTGGTTGCACAAATATGAATTACATGTGGAGGAGATCTTGTGTGCACTTGAAGTATAAGAATCTCAATTAACTATGTTGTTTAAAATAGGTTTTTGAGGTATTTAGTGGATTTGAAGCAAGTGTTTGTCATATACATACGAGTTAAGTTGCACAATAATAAGGCATGAGGTTGAAAATTTTTTGTTTAACCATACATTTTGAGAGAAAACTATCAGATTAATTTTGATCTATGATTCACTATGTTTCATTCTTTGAGCTATTAATCAAAAAATTATTTTAACCATGCGATGTCATTTGTTTGCCAAATAATTTAACTAATGAAAAGCAAAATTAATCAAATAAATAGTAAATGTTAATTCAAAAAAAAATATTTAGATGCGTTTAAACTATCACTAATGTACTGAATCTCATAAGAACTCAAAAGTTAAATGTGCTTGGTCACGATCACTACTTAGATGATTGATCAATGTGAAAGTTTGTCATATGCATTTACCATTGGGTTGGTAATGGGAGATTGGGGCGAGAGTGGAAAAAATTAAAAAAAATTCAAACAAATCATCAAAAATCATTAGGATTGAATAATGAAATTTATTTTTTATAAAGTAGATAACTAAATATTATTCATGCTCAAAGGTTTACTATATAGTTTTATTTTCATTACATATAAATTTTATATTTCACTTAAATATTCTAGCATACAGTCTCAATATAAACTTTCAACATAGGCTTTAAGTTGGTTGTAGTTTTGATCAATTATAAAATACGAGTGAATTTTTTATAAAATTAAATATAATAGTAAACTACATTAATCAATTTGAAATGCAATATATTTTTGATAATGTAAATTCAATTATTTTATTTTACCAAATTATAAGTTTGATTTTTAATTATTTGATATTTTAAGCTATAATTCTACAAGGTGCATGTTGACGTAGCATCAATTGCATAAAAATTAAAAATAATTTTATTCATGAACTTTTATATGTTATTATCATATTGATATATATATTTACAATATAAGAATTAATATTTGTATTTTGGTTATAGGTGAATTGTGGTTATTTTTAAATCACACTGTTATTTCGACACTGACTCTAAACGTTAATCTTACAAATTGTATCATCTTTAACTTTTGATAAAAAAATATGCTTGTTTACTCTTAATCACAACAATCAATCTTTTACTATAATGACACATTAAAAAATTTATAATATGATGGTCGAACATACATAACTATTAAAATAAGTTATCTTGATTTACTTCACATGTTTATTGAGATTGATAAAAAAGAGGTTGATCAATCATTTCAATCAGTGAAGCTTTTAGATTAAAATATTTAATATGCAAACCTAAATTCATGAATTGCTCCATGTGCCCAAAACGTATTCATATAGAGTGAGTGTGATCTCAAAAAGTTCATTGTTTTAATCTCAGCGAAGACATGTCAAGTTCATTTCAACGAGGAGCTTCTTAATTCTTATCTTGCTCAACTTTTAGTGAATACAATAGTAATTATTATAGTGATGAATAAAATGATGGTGCATAGATTGAAGTTATGAATGGCAAAATGGATATCAAATGAGTTCATTCACCATTAAAGATGATTTTACTCATCATACTCAAGATGATGACACATGCTTGAGTAAGTCGGTCTAGTTATAGTGCTGGAAATTTGTGATAGGCAAAATTTTACTTGTTCAAGAAAGACCAGTTATAAAATATTTAGGATTGAGTTGTTTGACCTAATCATACTCATGGATACACAATCGTGCACATTGAAATTAGGGTTCTATCACGGTAGTATTTGTAATTACTAATTTCAATTCATACTATTAAGGTATATAAAGTTGTCAAAATATTAATTTATGAAGTTTTTATGTTGCATATATATATATATATGTATGTATGTATGTATATATTATATATTGGATGTCATGTCTTGGTGTAATGGCAAATACTTTCATACAAGGACTATAAATTTTAGATTTGAGACTTATCAGATGTAGTCTATATGACTTTTAGGAGTAAGGATATGAAGATATTATTCTCTCTCAGACCTTGAAGGCTTGAATTAAAATGAGAGTCTTGTGTACTCAGTATGACTTCTAATATTATGGTTTATTCCCTAGTAGTTAACTATGAAAAATAGTTAATATGAAAAAAAACATAAATGGGTTGAGTACGTTTGTTTGCTTATTTTCAGCATGAGCATGTTGCCAGAATAAGCTAGGTTGACTTCGCATACCCACATTTCTAAATGCAGAACAAGCGTCACTGTCTTAACAATGTTTGTTGCAAATGCTCCTATGAATGTGCATCGCTAGTAGATCTATCTTACTTATTTTCAATAATTACACTTATCTTTATTTAATAATGTGATTGAATTATATTAATTTTTATATTGATATTAAAAGGACTATGACAATGTACTATTATATATAATTTTGTTTGCTGAATAAAATAAATTATTTTTTATTGTAATTTTTTTATTTTGTGATTTTATGAAGTATTTTCAATTATTTTAATAAATTTTACTTTTTTTTTTGATTATTTTGTCAAAATAATCAAATATTTTTTTTGAAAATTTATTTATGATTATTGGTGTCAACTCTTTTATCATCATTATTTTCACTGTTATCGTTGTAATCACTATTAAAATCTTGGTAATATACTTTTAATTCCATTAGTTAATAATTGGTCAAGAGGATTGAATGATGATAAATATCAAACTCTTATATCTCATTTGTTAATTTATAAAATAGAATGTTTCTACCTTTATAAAATACAATGTTTCTACCTTTATAAAATTATGTGCTTCTTGTGAGACCTATAAAAAGTTTTGTAATTTTCGATCATCTCAAATGTATCAAATATATTTTGTATAAATGATATCATTGCATGATCATTGTGTTTTAGAATGATAGACTAGAATTAATTTATTCATCATTGATTATTAATTCAATAATTAGTAGTGATGACACATAATTTTGCTTAATTTATTTTTTTAATGTGTCTAGTGTCTTTAATATTTTTATTATCATTAACATATTATTTCACATTGTTAGGTATAATAATAGTAATGTTAATTTTTTAATTCTGTTACTTGTATTTAATATTTTATATATATATATATATATATATATATTTGTATGTATAGTTATTTTGGTAAATAATATAATTACAATATTATTTTATAATATTTTTTTGATAAGAAGAGTAAGGTGGTGTTTGTTTTTATACTTTATGCTAAATAAAACTTTTCATGAGCTTAATGCTAAATGGTACTTAATAGTATTAAGTTTATTTTTTTTACATTGGGTAATAAGTAGGATGGTAACGAGCCGAAATTAAAAAAAAATAAATGAGCCGGGTTGAGATGAGGTAGTTCCGTCATAAATTTCCTGTTGTCATCCATAATCATGAGTGTTATTAGCTCACCAGTCTCTTCCTTATTATGTAATAATGATTTTTTTTTTATTTTGATAAAAAAATATTTTTTATGAATAAAAAAAACGTAATTATTTTAATTTTTTTTTTATTTAGAATTTTTTTTTTAAATTCAGTATTAAATCATAATTTTTTTAACAAATAAACTGCTAAACACTGAAAGTAAATTACTTTCAGTGTTCAACCCAAAAAATAAACATGGTCTAACTTTTGAGTGATTTATCTAGATGACGGAGATGAACACAATAATATCTATGTTTCTTTTGTTCCATCTTAATTAGATTTATTAAATAATTATTTATTATACATCTAATTTTTATTTATATAAAGTGATATTTTTTTTGTCAAGATGAGTCTTATGAAATGATTATTTTTTTTTTAAATTATGATGTGTGTCTATTTTAAAAGTATTGTAAATTTTTATTTTATCATTCATGTCAATAGGGTCTTAGTGAAATCCATTGCTTATTTTCAATTAATATAATCTCATTCAATGAATCTAACATAAGATTTGATCAAAAGTTCATAAAATTAATTAGAGAGTTACACTACACAATGATTTTTTTAAAGTTAGTTTTTAGAATCAATATATTAATTTTAAAAATGACGTAGACCATATATATGGGTTGGGGCATCTTATATAAGTTGAATTCTCCCAAATAATAAAAAATAAAAATGAAATAAATAATAAATAAAAAAGAAAAATCAAACTCAACAATGAGATTGAAAAATTATGAAATGTCAAAAAAAATATTAAATAAATTATCTTACCAAATAGTTGTATTTATAATTCCTCATCACTACTCGCTTTGTATTTGATTGTTTTTTTTCTCATTATTTTCATTATATAAATACACATACAAAATAATTTGAACAAAAGGATATAATAGAAAAAATATGGTAGACGTAGTTACTATTATTTTTGTTTTGGGGTGTCATTATAAATGTTATATGTGTGCAACATATGATCTTATAAGAACTCTGAAGTTAAAAGTATTTGATCGAGAAGAATACTAAGATGATTGATCACTGGATAAGTATTTGTGTTGCATACATATATTAGATTTCATGTCTTTATGCAATGTTAAGTATCTTTTACCAAAGGCACAATGTCTTATGTTTGAGACATATTGACATAGACTCCTGACTTTTGAGGTAATATTATTGAGATATTAATCTCTCATAAATCTTATGCTGAAGCAGGATGTCACACTCTCACTCAAAGAATGTGAAATGTTCTAGAAGATTCCAAAGAAGTCCATACTTGTATGTAAGGAAGAAGATTATCCTAGATTATTTTAAAATCCTCTTGGATGTATGTAATAGAGTTCTCTAGACTTATTGGGAACCTTCAAAGATTTTAGATTCTTCCCTATGCATGTATTTAAGCATGAGGTGACTTCATTTGTAAACCACCAAGCTGAGAGTTTCTTATAAGATTTCATTATTCAATAAAATATTTTCTTTATTTAAGTGTTCTTTCAAATTTTATTTGCTTTCAAGTTGTGGGTAGAATCCAAGCATAACAGGCAGGACGAAAGTAAGGCTGACTTGGCAACATCCAAGGGATAAGTTGTCTAAGTGCTGCACGGGAGCTTAGCGAAAAAACTAAGTCCGTGACAAGGAGCCTTGTGTTTGGGGTATGATCGTCATTGTGTATGTGAGATAATGAGATGTACTTGTGGAGACATGAATAGATTGTCTCTTAGTAAGGCTACAATTTGATTATATTCTTCAAATTGTTCCTAATTTATCCCTCAATTTATTAAAGTCTTTCTTAGGCGCAGCCTCTTAGGGTCTTTAAATTGGCATGATTGTGTCTTGAGCCTTAATGCGCCTTAAGTTTATCACAAGCATGATCTTTTCTAACTAGGCATAATTCAAGCCATCAGGGAAAGATTGTGTTTTTTGTTCCTTTTTTATTTTTGCAAATAGCATCCCAACGTCCTTTGTTTAGATCCGCGATGATTCACGTGATGACTTCAGTGCATGCCATCATGCAGGCCAAGCTGTTGATTCATCAGGATCTTATTTTCATGGAAAGTTGCAGGAATCTAAATTGCCTATGGAGAAACAAGACAGTATGAATCCAAGATCTAAGCACCATGGCGAAGATATGCAAATGGGTTCTGAAGAGAAAACACAGCAGATGTTTGAGGGTCTTCTTCATCAGAAATTTGCAGATGAAATAATTAAGCTAACTAATGAGCATTATGAAGCAGAAGATGCAGAAAATGTGAGACACAGAGAGGTCAGCTTTTCTATTGAAAAATAGTTTCTCCTATTATGGTCACTAATTTTTAGGCGCAATGTGCCCAATTTATCATGCAAAATGCCCTAATATTTTGGCCTTGTTTGCTGCTATAAACATGTTGATACCCAAAACATTTGCTATCTTTTTTTTTTTATTTCTTTTAAGAATAGTAAGCAACTAAACTTGCCGTATGTATAAAAATGAGACCATTTCAAAATCTAGTGATCCTCTCATTTCATGCTAAGTTTCTCTCTACATGCTAAGTTGTTAAACATTTCAAAATTGTAGCTTCATAGTCTTAAAGTTTCAAGGCACACTAAGTCATAAAGTCCTCTTGGATCATGAGGAGAATTGCACAAATAAGGTGCAAATTATGGTGAAGAGAGGCACATCATATTTGAGATATATAACTTTATATGATGTCAATATATATTGTTTAAAATTTTAATTTAATTGTTACAGAATGAGATGAAAATAGAATAAACAATTTAACATAATTTAAAAAATAATATAAAATATCAACATACAGCTTATAATTTTTACTGCTTAAGAACGCATGAAAGTTGATTAGGGCAGCTTACATGAGTTTGGTGCTCCCAGCAAAAGGGAAATGAAAATAAAAGATAAAAAAAATTATAAACCACAAATAATAAACTCTAGCAATAAACTTCACCATTTATTCTCAATAGATCATAAGCTAGTTTGAACTATAGTTATTAAATCGAGATTCTAATTGTGAATCTAATTTTTTTTTTGATTTTTTTTTCACGTTAATTAATTCTTATTTTTTACAGTTAGTTTTTTTTTTTTTTTGTTATTTTAGTTTTTATTTTTGTGATTTTTTTTTGATATTTTTTTTACATTATATTCGTAATACCAAATGTTGGAGTTATTTTTTTTTTATGTTAATTAATTTCTATAGTTGATAATTTTTTTTTTTTGATATTTTATTTTTTATTTTTGTTACTTTATGAAGATTTTGGTACCTTGAGAATTGGTATTAAATTTGATTCATATGAATCGATTTGTAATTCAATAATTCAGTCTTTGATACATGCATATTTTTTTTTTTGATTCTTTTATAGAGTCGGATCGTTTATCCCTTGAATCGTGAATCGATCGTGAATCGTATGATTTTAATAACAATGATTTGAACTAAAACCTAATAATATATTTATGTACCACACTAAAACTGACAACAAATGAAAAAATGAACAATTGTGTGAAAAATTGGTAGCAAAAGGAGCCAATAATGAGGTCAACTTATGATATTCTCTTGAAATAATTTTGGGTGATCAAGAGAAGACCATATGATACCCAAATGAGAATGATTCTTGAAAGTTCAGAACATTGAGAGGCAACACAAATTATAAGCCAATTTGAACCAAAATCAAATAATATCTCCTCAATTAGGGTTTTAGGGGCTGAAATTCCCAATATAGAATCATAATTTTTAGGGTTTTTGAATTTCAATTCCCAATTCGGCGCTTCTAACCTCCTTGTGCCTACCCCACTTTGTGTGTGCCTAGACTATCGTACCAAGTATGTGATCCACAGTGTGCATGCCAACACTGTGCAGGCAACTCCATTGTGCGCACGCCAGCAAATACTATAGTTTTTTTTTGTGCTACAATATGATGATACAAACTTTTTATTTAATGATTATGTTACTATGTTATAAAATGAGATGCAAAGATGTAAAATAAACAAATTAGTACAATTTAAAAAATAATAGAAAATCATAACAAACAACTTATTATTATTATTACTGCTTAACATCATTTGAAAGACTCCTTATATAGGGGTGAACTGTGAAGTTTATTGGGGTAACTCACATGAGTTGGGTGCTCTTATCAAAAAGGAAAGGAAAATAAACACTTAAAATTTTATAAATCCCAAATAACCTACTTTGACAACAAATTTGTCCTCTTATTTTTCTTTTCTTTTCTTTTCTCTCTTCTATGATGTGTTGGGACAATTGTAGGGTAGATCATTTTGTTGGCTTTGTTTTGTTTGGAAACTACCATATTTCTAGCTTGAAATGAACTGTAGGAAAAACATCATTTTGGACTGTCACGAAGCAAAACAATGTCATTTTGTTACATTTTAAATTTTTTTTTTGAAAATTTAAAGAATTAGTTTTTGGCCAATATGATATTTTGCTTCAAGTTGCAATCATGATCGTCTAGTATCAATGTTGGAGAAGCAAACACTCGTGGTGAGGTTGTATTGCCTTGTGAGAGGGGATCTACTAGCATGCCCAAGTAGCATCTCTATGAAGTCATGTTTCCAATGCTCAGGCAGGGTGTTGCTTGACGTCGTCTTGCTTTGAGCCTAAGATACACCTTTCACAATTATGGGTAGGCTGATGAATTATGTGATTATATATTATTTTTTCTTAAATTGAATAATTGCAAATTATTATAAACTTGTGGAGTAAATTTGAAAATTATGAAAGATTCGATCACTCATGTATATGTTTGTTGGCTACTTTGTAGTAATTTATGTCAAATTTTGATTATTTTATCTTAAATTTTTTGTCACATAATAATAATTTTTTTTTTTTTTGTGATTGGTAGGCCCATAAAGTATGTTATTGGATGTAATGTTGTTGTTTGATTGTCATAATTCAAAGCTATTACAATTTATCATAGTTGTGTTTATTTTTTTTTTATTTTTAATGGATGAGACCACAAAATTCGTGGGATGTCCCAATTCAAACCCTAGGATTATATATTCACGATTATCATTATACATTTATGTGTTGTTATTTAGTTTTTGAGGTTTTTATGACTTGATTTTCTACATGGTATCAGATCAAATCCTAGGAGAGCTAGACCTAGAGGAAGAAAGACCTGCATTCTAATAACACAGTGTATGTGTGTATACATGTGTAATAATGAATGTGTATGTATTATGAGTGCACAAGATGATGCATGGACGTGTGATAGTAGATGCATGTTGCACTCTGGGTGTAGTGAAGGTGCATGTGTGTGTTAGTGAGCCCACGACAGTGCATTGTGGTTACAATAAGTGGTGTACGCATGTGTGACAATAATTTAAGAATTAATATAGGGTTGTGGGCCCCACCACTTGTGGCCCATAACTAGCCTAGGTCTCTAGGGGTGGGGCTCGACTGGATACTGGTTAAGGTCTAGGGTAGATGGTTGGCATCGAGCGGCTAACCCATGCTAATTTGGACTAGCTGTGGATGGTGGACCATGCCAGGCACTATTTCATGCTTGGCCCTTGCATGCTCTATATTCTTTGTCAAGCCATGTTGGGCTTCACTTCTTTGCATGCATGTCAGTGTTGCATGGCCTAATGGATGGATCATGTTCGGTATGATATGATGGTCTGACTATGCCTAAGAAAATTGTGTCGTGTTTGTTCGATATGACTTATTAGACACCTCTACGACACCCAGATTAAAGAGAGTGTGAAAATAAAAGTGTTGAGTATATTCTCTTGACTCAAGTTATAATTGATCCACTTTATATACATTTTTAGCTTGAAAATCAATAATTGATTAATTTGAAGATTTTTGAACCAATTATAAAATAGGTAAATTTTTTTTTTACGATAAAATATGTTAGTTTGGAAATATATATTAAAATTTTTTATTTGATATGACAGAGAAATATATTAGTAAATGATTATTATTTTTTTGATATATTGAATTGTTTGAGAATCTTGTAGGATTATCATAAATAATAATTTAAGATATTTTATTATTTTTATTAATAATTATATTTGATATATAAAAATATCTATTCTTAAAAAAGATATTAAATTATTTATTTTTTTTGAATTTTATGAAATATTCAAAATATAATTTTTATTAATATTAAAATATTAATAAATGATAATAATTTATAATATACTTTACTTTACTAATCTTGTTTTTCTAATGAAAATCAGAAGATTCACTTTATAGCTTGTACTAGAATTCTTGCATTAAAAGTGATAACTGAAAGGAAGATCATATATTTGGTTGAAATGACTAGGTTATTTTTATTATATAATATTGTTTCTAGATATTTTTGGAGGAAAATAATATTAACCATTAATATTTCAATCAACAAGTTATTTTTTGTCATTTTAATCAACACATCATCAAAAACATATTTCATGAATACATCAGTACTCATAATAAGTATAAATGTTACTTATTAGATACCATGATTTGAGGTGGCAAATGGCCACAACATTACATGGCCAATATCGTGCATGGAACTTGTCCTAGCCCACATGACTTGAAGGTGCAGCATGCAACCAGAGTAGGTTGCATGGCACGACCCAAAATGCTACCTTGACTAGGATGAATTTGGTCTTGATCCCAATTCATCATCCAGTCATGCCTCGAGGTGGCTTGAGTCGAGTAGACCGCACTCATCTTTTGCTTGATCTTATTGTGGTCTTGATCTTAAAAGGCTAGCTAATAGCTTGACCTGTAACTAGTCGTTAACCTGAATCTTGACTAGCCTGGATTGAACCCAAGTTGTCATGGTTAAACCACGTATCATGCCAGGCAAGGACCATTCCTTGACAGTTGAGCTTGAGTTGTGTTGGGTGTGTCGGTGATTGATCATGATCCGATTCGCTCTAGTTTGCTTAAAGAGCCACCAAACCATGCAGGGTTGTTTTTTACTTCTTCAAATTAGGTCATGTCGGCTCGACAATGTTGCCTGACTTGGCCTCTGTGTTCTTTTTCATTAATCATGTTAATGATTTTGAATGCGAATATGATGTTCTTTGAAGATGTGTTCTTTTTCAAGAGTTTAACCTAAGAAGATGCATCTTTACGAGATATAGTTGTTACGTCTCACATAGCGATCATATTATTATCACAATTGGTCTTAGAGAGAGTGGTGAGACATGTCCTTGTGTCTCATAGGTCTACGACAATGTGTAGACTTTCTGTGATGTGAGCGAGGAGGAGACTTTGGAGAGTGTCCCATTACACACGAGGTGTGGGTATCTCTATGAGAATATTAGGGTTGAAAGAATTGATAATCCTACTTAACACTCTTTGACAATTACATATTTTTATTCTTATTTTGATATTATATATTTTAATTTTTTTTTATTAATAATTATAGGAATTTAGATTTTATTAATAGCTTGTAGATTATGAAATATTTTTTATGGTATGAAATAATACCTTAGAATATTATTCAATCGTTATTATTCAATAGTTACTATGTTTTGCTAAAAGATATTTTTTTTAGATTATATTTTTATTTTTATTTTTATCGATGCGCACCAGAAAGATAATATATGCGATATTAGTAGTATGTTAATTATATTTTTATTATCAGTGATGTTGAATTAAATATCTCTTAATTAAAATTATTCTTATACATTTAAATGTTTTTATTATTTTATCTGAATTTGGCATGTTGAGGCGTGCACTAGTAGACTTATTACTTGATATGAATGTAGCCTTGTTCATATGTATCTATATTATAATTAATTTTTTTAAATATATTAAAATTATAGAAAAATTTATCTATCTAATAATTATTAGAATAAATATACTTACGTTAATAATATTACTAGTCATTTTCTAGATTCTCCTAAACATATTTATATGGATGTAATTCTTCAAATAATAGGGCATGGTTCGTCTGGTTCTCTTCAGTACTTACTATTTTTCATATTTAAAAATGCATATCAGATTATTTTTTTTTTTTTTTTGTTTTTTCTAGAATATTTTGTGATAGTGGTGATATTCTTATTGTTAGTAATGAGCAGTTGAGTATATTTTGAGTGAAACTATTCCTATAAATTGAGTTTCATAAGAAGAATTTAGTGTATCACACGTATTTTCTTAGTATTGAGGCTGTTTATCCATGAGGTATATTTTTTTTTTCTCAAGATAGTTTATCTGAGCTTAACATAATTATTTGAGAGATCTTGGGCATATGGGAATCATATGAAAGTTTGATTAACTGATAGTTTTAGGGCGTGCATTATTTCAGAGATCTTAGGCATAGTAGAGCAGATATGTTTCATTCAGATTCTAATTGAACTTATGTGATCACAGTGAAGAGATATGCGATTGAATTTTACATTCTTGAAAAGTAAGATACAAATAATTATTTTCTAGATTAAGTGTAGTGGTACGATACAAAACTATGCCATCAGCTATTTGTCAGTTTCAATTGATCAGTCAGTTTTTTAAGAAGCTAAACTTATCAATATGCATGCAGAGAATATGTCGAGCGTCAAATTTATTAGAGCGAAGATAATTAATTGGTGCAAAATGTAAGCAACAAAGAACTCAACATGCTCATTGTTTATGGAACTAAACTTGATATGATGTTTTGCTTTTAGAATTTAAACACTGGAGTAAGTATGTGATTGATGTGGCGAGTGGCTGTGGGAATGGAATCATGTGCACATGAGCTTAACTATTACACCAAAAAAAAAAAAACACACAAACACATGATTTTATCATCATCTTCATTAATTTTCTTGAGATAATTTGCTTCTTGTAAAGGATTTATTGAAATTTTATAGCAGACACACTAGCAGTCGTAAGTTTGGAAGAGTAAACTATGTTCTCAATTGGTCTTGTGTAAAAGATCACTTGTATATGTGAAAACAAATTAGTAAAATATTTGTTTTTTTTTGCTACATGCTTTAGTTTGATCAAGGAGAGCAAATAAATCATGAAGTCGATCTATTGTAAGACTTTATGATGCGGATGGTGTTTTGGCTTTATATAAATTGGAATCAACACAGTGGGTCTTGGTAGAATAACTTGAATTTTCCTTCATCTCTCTCTCTCTCTCTCTCTCTCTCATTCTCTTAGAGAATTAACTATTTTTTTTTCTTTTTATAAAAGTTAATTATGTGACCCCTTTAAAAGTAAAAAGCATGCTTCATATTTTCTCAACAGTGCTAAGTGATATTGGATTGATCTCTCTTTATAAATACAAACATATATATGTACTCACACACTCACACACACACACATACACATGTCTTTCTTCCATACTCACTCTATCAAGCAAGACTTTATAAATACTCAAGTACTCACAATATGTAAACATATAGATATATATACATATATAGCATATATACGTACACACACACACACACACACTTTATATATATATATATATAGACATGTATATATATACATATACATACATATATATGCACATGTGTACACACACACACACACACACTATATATATATATATATATATATATATATATATATATATATATATATTTTAAGACTTGATGATGATGACAATACTTGGGCTTTATCTGACTTGGAATCAATGTAGTAGGCCTTGGTAGAAGAACTTGCTATTTCCTTTCTCTCCCCTAGAAAAGTAACTCTAGTTTACTTTTTTACATAAGTTAATAACATGGCCCCTTTGCAAGTAATAATCATGCTTGATATGAACTTGATAATTTTTAGTAGAGTGCTCAATGATGTTGCATTGATCTCACTTTACAGACACAAACATGTGTTTTTCTTCCATGCTCACTTTATATCAAACAAGACCTTATAAATATACATTTGTATTCACACACATGCATGTATATATAGGCATAAATATACATATACAGATACACACACGCACACACACACACTTACACACACACACACACACACACATACATAGATTGCATTACAATTTTTCTGTTTTTGGTAGAGACTTGATGCCATAAATGATCAATACAAGGAGAGATTATCAAAATTGCGATCCCGACTCGGAAGCCGAAGAGATGAGTTTTTACGCAAGGAATCACTGATACAACAACGACAACACCACCAAGCCATGATGGAAAGCCACGCCAGGATGGGCTTTGTGGACGTTCATGGTTATAGCTCTGGTGCGGGGTCGGCCATGTCGGGTGACATTCACAGACCTTTTGGAACTGATCAATTTGAGCCCTATAGGGAACATGCCCGTTATGTGGGTGCGCCCATGGACCATGGCTTGGAACCCAACCTCCCATATGGTGGCGGTCAAATTTATGACACGAGCGCTCGGTTTGGGGCATAGAATTGTCTCTCTCTCTTCTAGTTTTAATTGACATTTGTAATTGTTCTTGTTATATTTATACGTAATGTGCATTATCCAATTTTGTGGGATGATAACTAATTTTTTCACCTTTGAAGCATTTTCTTCTTTTGTGAACTTTTTGGTCATGTAATTTCCACCAAATTGCTTATTTTAAAATACAATATTGATATAACACACACACACACGCACACACACATGCTTACGCACATACAAAGTCACATTTGTACTCATGCACATATAAAGTCACGTGTGCATTGTAATAACTTAAATTATTCTTTTAATGTCCATGGCATATGCCAAGATCTTTTTTTTTTTTCAACAAAAAAACGAAAAATTTCAATATGAATTTCATTCAACGTCAAGATTATAAAGTTGTACTATATTATTTCCAAGAATTAAACAAATTGTTCTTAGGGCATAATGTTTTATAATTTGATTACAATACTCAATTTTTTCTTGCCAATTACACTTACATTTTAACCTTACGATGTGAGTGTGAATTGGACACTTAAAGGATCTTAGGTAAGTACAAAACTTGTCTAAATCCATAATCAATTATAACCAATGACACTTATCTACAATTCAAATTAATAGAAATCATCCTTTACTCATCAATTGCACATGTCTTTTTTATTTAAAGGAGGTCATATCCAATGCACAATACTCTTTTTTAGTGCGATATATGAGTGATATTAATATCGCAATAGTCTTACATATGAAAATCAAAAAAAAAAAATATGCCTAACGAGTCTCGAACTTGTGACTTACTACCCTTGGAAGAAGACACTTACTATATCACCTTTCATGTATGATCTCAAATACACAGATGAAACATGATGACTATAAAGGTGATCAATTATGATAATATTATTCTTATTCCAAATATTTTTAAATTTAGTGTTTTAATGGGATCTAATATGTTAGTAATTGTGTGATCTTATATCTTTTTTGTTGTATAAACTTATAAATTACATGATAAGTCTCATCTTTAATTGAGTTTTTATTTTTTCCAAATTTCATGAGTGTATAAAATGGAGGTGCACTGAGATATAATTTTTCGCTAACGACAAATGATCATGATTTTCTTTTTTAATTTCTATGTACATTGTTATTTTGTATATCTCCGGCTATTTTAATTTTTGTTCATAAGATTCCTATCATCTTAGTTTTTCCAGGGCAAAGTGAAGATGTGTCAAAGAACATCTAGGGATCCTATATGCTTAACAAATGACTAGCCAAAAGCTAACTACAATATCCCCATTTTCCTGAACAAGTGGAAAGACGACAATCATACCAATGGAGTTCGGGATTCGAATGATGAGATACAATAATCCATAAAATCTAACATTTATTTTTTTTAATCTTCTTGGGGACCAATTTTTTCTTTCTTCACTTGTGCTCTATTTAAGATGAGTTTCTCTGTCTTCACCGATAGCTCTAAAAGGATGAGTTTCTCAACATATATCATGATCATTATCTATGTAAGCATGTTAGATAGAGTACTAAGACTAATCACCCATACAACTATTCATTAATCAAAGAGAAGCAAAACATCTAGACTTGCACTTTTAGCGCTTCCTTCTTTTCAAGTGGTAGTTTGCCATAGTTCATATGTTGAACCATGAGAGATGTCCATCTAAGCTAAGTTACTTATATATCGCGTATTCGTGTGGAAGCAATTGATGATTCTATTTGGTAATAACTAAGCAATATCATTATATCTTGTACTATTACTGTAGTAGCTAATACTGTTAGGGCATATACTTTTCTATTTGGTCAACCCTTCAATATGGCAATTTTACAAAGCTAGACTCCTAAATATGTAATCATCTTTTATTTCATACTCATGTCAAATTAGTTTTGTAACCAGCTATGAATCACTACAAATAGCAATCTTGCAGTAAAGTATACCTCTAAAATTAAGCACCTATTATGGTTTCATATTTTTCCTTGCTATTAGATGTTGAAAATGCAATAATTTGGTTTGTTCAATATTTGCAAGTGCCACCTCTTAATGTTCATCATAATCTATCATCTCTACACAACTTTGCATGTCCTTTGGGTACTTCCACCAAGAAAACTATGATTTATGTATTGTGACCTTCATTAGGATTTTATTGAATATATTTATCAGATTTACTTGAAAGTTTGAGCATAATTTAATACGCGCCAAGTGGAGGATTAGATCTTTCTACTCCTATTGTGTGTTGATCAACAAATATTATAACTATATTTTATGGTTTATAATTTGTATAATTCTGATGCACCATATCTGATTACATGCTAATTATGGATATTTCATCTAAATTTGTTGTTTTGTATAACTTTATATAAAATGAAGAAATTAATGAGAAAAAGAAGCAGAATAAATCAAGAAATGAGTCACAAATTAGAAGCTTGATCCGCAACATCACTTTGTATAGAGTAAGGGAAAAGTATTTGTGGCAGAGCAAGATGAAGCCACAACATCATATCAAAGTTACAATATTCACATGTGATGATATAATGTCTCCTGGTCGCAACTCATTCACTCGGCTACATCCTTACTATTCAGTCATGATATTATATCTTACGTCATGACCTTGTATTCTATGGTCATGACACCAATTCTCTAGTCACAACATTAATTAGTAGGTCCCTAGATCCTAGCATATGTGTCAATAGATTATTAGTCATGACTTTAATCCACAATAGTAATACTACTTTGTGGGTTGTAATGATATCTCCAAAGGTCACGATATTACTTATGGGTCGCGATAAGTAGTATTTTTTCTATCATAATTTCATATGATAGTTGCTATATTAATCTTTGGTAATGACAACATCTGATCAATTATTACGATGCTAACTCTAACTAGAAATTTTTATTGTTTGGTCATGGTGATATTTACTCTATCATGACACATATATCAGTCGTGGCTCATCCTACCTAGTCATGATATGAATTGGAAAAAATCTCACATCAACAATACCCAACACTTGGATTGGACACTATTTTCTAATTTCTTGGAGTCCAAAAGAGAAGGGTAAAAAAGGCAAACATAAAATCAAATTTAGATAAGAAAAAAAAGAGAAGAAAAATGAAGGCATACAGAGGGACATGAGAGGTGATAGATGTGATGGATTCCTAACACACGACAGAATAGAAAATGGAGGGAAATTCTAAGAGTAACTTTGCCAATCAAGCTCTCACAAAGTAAATCTACAGCATACATGTTTGTCAGAGCATAAAGCAAAAAGTAAAAAGTTAACTTTTAGGGAAGTTCTACGAGTGGGAGTAACTTGCGACAAGGGGATTCAACATTAATTTATGTATTCATTTAATTGTATTTGCGAACAAATATGACATCAATTCTTTTCTTTCATTTCTTTCCACATGTTAGACTATAATTTTGTTTGGGTTAATTTATGAACAATGAATGATGATTCTTAATATATAATGTAAGGAATTTTTATATAATTATTGTAAGGATTTTTTTTAAAATTCCCTTTTGGAAATATTTTGACATCTTGGTTTTAGCCAATATGTATACATCTTATCAAGGTAGACAATCATTTATGTATGTTTCTTGGCCTACCTCTCGTATCCAATAAATTTAGTAACCATATTCATGTATGTTTCTTGGAGTTGTGATTAGTAATAAGAATATATATATATATATATGAATTTTAGAAGTGTGATAGGAAATAAGAACACGTATGCATATAACTTTTTAATATGGACCATGCCAGGTGACTGATGAAATAAAGTGTTGAGTATTTGGCTAAACAAGGGGGTTGTGTGATTCTTGGAAGGTCTATGATGATTGAATAAGAATACATGCTTGAGACACTCACCATGACATGTGACTATCGGTGCATCTAGCAGGGATATTATGCTCAATATTATCCTCATTGCCTGCATGAATTGTTAGCAGTGACTAGTCGACTAGATAATGGGCGTGAGAATTGTGACCAACATAGAGGTCATACTTTTTGCCATCTATTGGATCAATAACTTATATACTACATGACAATAGACTGTAAGCATGTGTAATTACCATACACATGAAGTAAATCAACCCTATAACCAAAATAAAGAGTTTTGACACCTTCAAATAACCAAAATACTAATTTCTATGGGATTGATATCAGGACTTGAAATATCTACTATATCACTTATTAAATCCATATACTATTTATTAGACCCATATACTTATTATTAATAGGTAATATCTAACAAATTTTTGGTACTGTTTTTGGGAATAAAAATTTATTTTGATTTGAAAACATCAATTTGAACATATTATCAAGAGATTGAATATCTATTTTTGTTATGTATTATATTTGTTAGTTATGTAATATTTTTGTGTTTTGTTTTGTTGTAGTTTTTTTTATTTTGTAGAATACCAACCCTAGATGGACTGAAGTTTTGTTACTAAGTTATTGTCTCTGGAAACAAAAAAAGAGACAACTTTTAATTTAGTGAGGAGAAGAATAAGTAAAAAAGTTATTATGCAAGATGATATACCTTATATGCTTGTGAATTCCTTTTAGTTTTATAAAAGGAACAATAGTTTTATGGTTCTTAGGATTGAAATCCATTTCGATCTTGATATCTCATATAGATTAATTGCTCAAAAGAGAGATTGTCCAAGCCAAAAAATGAAACATATCTTGTGTTGTTTCTAATTTCAATTCGTCTTATTTTGGTCTTCTTTCATATTTCTCAGCACCAAAGAAAAAGAAGAGCCCCTATTCTCCCCCTTTTTTTTTATTTTTTTTATCTTATATCTTTTTCAATTTCTTTCTCAAAATTACGCAAGAGTGATTTCAAAGTTTAAATAAAACAAATTCTAAATGTTATTTAATTAATCAATCAATTAATGGTTCTAGTTAAGACAACGAAAGGGACTTAAAAACTTAAATAAATTTGTGGGCTCACAATAAAAATAATTGAACCTATTTGCATTACTTATAATTCATTTCATCAAAAAATTAAAATTGTAATCTCTCACATATTAAAAATAGTAATTATTTATCTTATAATTAAATACTTAAATTTTTAAATATTTATCATACCATTACTATAATTATCTAACTCATCGAATTTATTGATCTATATAAATAAAAAAAACTTATTTTAAATAAATAAATAATATATATATATATATATATATATAATATGTGTCTATTATTTATCTTAAGATTAAGAGTAGAAGTATTTATAATAATTGTGTGGTACTAATTATTTTATGTGTAGGTATAAAATAATCACCTAAAGTTGGCATCATTCAATATACACAAGTATATTAGTATAAGAAGTTAGAACTAGACTATGCCTCACTGTCAAGACAAACTACTGAAATCTTATGCTTCAATATTACCAATGGTGTGTCTAATTCCATTTTAACTATGATCTTATGGCTCATATTGTTGGGTCTTAGGCTCCCTTCATATGTGGAATAAAAGCCCAGGTTGTGAGGGCCAATTGTGTCATTTATTAAAGTTGAGAGGTGTAAGATTAGGGTAGAGGGAATATGCTCATTTCGTGAGAAATAAAGTAGGAGAGAGAGAGGGAGAGAGAGAGAGGAGGAAGAAATATTATGATTTTTGCACATCCACTAGGGATTGTTTTTCAGATTACAATTACATATTCATTCACCGTTGGATCAGGCTAATTTTTGGACAGAATGTTTGGCAAACGTGATATTTCATTTTATATGGTTGGATCGTTGATATGATATCTGAGCAGGGAGATAAGTGCTTCACAGGTTATGTTCTACTCTTGATGTCTTTCTTTTTTCTTCTTATTTCGTATCAAAAGTATTTGTATATAATTCTGGATTGCTGGCTATAGCTTGTTTTTTAGTGCATTTATTGGAAACTCTATTGTACAACTATTGATCATAGTGGAGCTATTTCTTTGGTCTAGATGACCCATGGTTTTTATTTTTACTTTAAGTGGTTTCACATTAAAAATATTGTGTCTCTTGTATGCAATTGATTTCTATTTTTGTTATATATTTTTATTGGTCATCCTCATAAGTTCTTGCAAGTATAGAGAAATTTAACTGTGCTGCCTTGTTTATTTTTTCATTCAATTTGTTATTGTGTTGGCTAGTTTCTCCCTATTAGAGTGGTATCATAGCCAAGTTGTTAGTGATTATTTGTCTACTTACTTGAAAGATGAAGGCACATATGGAGCAAGTTATCACTATTGTAAGGGTAAGATGAAGAACTTGTTATTTGTGAAGAAAATGCATGTTCCTATTTTTGGCGCGCAAAATCTAGTGTCCTTATCTCATGAAGAGTGGGGTTTTGAGCATGAGTGCACGTGCGATTATATTAGACAGTTTGTAGATGAACCCATTTATAATCTTATTGCTCATGAGACACATGCATGAACTAGGTGGCAAACACTCGAGTCATTGTATGCTTCTAAATCATGGAGAACCAAATTGTACTTGCTGAAGAATTCTGTTGAACTGAAGTACAAGTATCAATGGCGTTGTGATCAGTTGTCAGCTACAGGTATCAAGTTTGATGATGATGTGTTGCTCCCAATTCATGGGAGCAACACATCATGGGAAAGACATTTTGAGTTCCCATGACCAGTGCTGCTCCTTATAACATTGTTCCCTTGCAAATGGCAAAGACCAATGCTCTTAATAAAGAGACAAGAAGAAATGTGCAAGGTACTTACTACTCATTCAGAAGTACTTATTATTGAAAAGAGGAGGAGAAGCCAAAAAGAATTGAAAGGTGGTAGAGACAAGAACATGATCAAGTCCAAATCTCGGTATAAGAATATTGAATGCCATTATCATCACAAAAAAGAGCACATCCAAAGAAACTATTTTCCATGGAAGAAGGAGAGTAATGGAGTCGAAAGGTGTATGTAACAAAAATACATCAATCTGATTTTGCTCCGTGCATATTTAAAAAAAATAAAATTTAAGTTTTTAATTTAGAAACTATTTAGGGTTTTATAAAGAATTCAATATATTAGATTTGACAAAATTAGGATTCATTCTTATGTCTTTAAAAATGTAAAATAATCTTTTGCCACCCCAACACTCATAACATATCAATTAACATAGGATTAATATAAAAATACATACCAACATACAGTAATGGAATTATATATAAATATATGTAGATATATATATATATATATATATATATATGTATGTATGTATGTATGTGTATGTGTGTGTACACACACACACACATATAGCTATATATATATAGAAAGACATGTATATATATACATTCAGATACACACACACATATATGTGTGTCTGTCTTTCTTTGTGTAGACATATATGTGTGTGTGTGCGTGCGTGTTTATGTATTTATATGTTCATATATTACATATATACATACATACATGTGTATGTGTGTGTGTGTGTGTATATATATATATAGATATACAAACATGTATGAATAAATATATTTATTTATTTATAAACATATATACATATGTTTATATATAATTTTATTTATGTATCTTAATATATATATATTTATCTTAATCATTAGATAATCAATTTATTGTGTTTGTAGAAGAGTTATTTTGCATCGTTAAAAATATGAGTTAAAATATCAATTTTGGCAAATTTGTTTTTTTTAGATTATATATAAAACTCTAAAATGTTTCTGATTCGATAGACGGATTTCTTTTGTATCCTACGACAATGATTTGTTTGGATCCGCTTCTTCCATCCCCAATTCGCATCGTCAACCCAAACCATTTTATTCGCTGCAGCCTGCAGTAGATTCTAAGACTGCCTGAGCAACGCAGGGCTCTAGCCTCTATCTCTGTCGTTGTCTCATCGTTCAATTGCCTCCCCCCCATATCTGTTTCTTTCTGTCTCTCCATCTATATAACCATCTGTCTGTGCGTCTGTTAACTGTTTCTGTCTCTGATCCTCTGTTTGGCCTTGGCATTGCTTTCCTCACTTTATTTCCCTCATTAAAGTTCTCTCTGGCTTCCTTTGTCTTCCTATTGATTTTTCGCCATCTCTCATGGAAAACGGTACTTCCGATTCAACTCACGAACAGGACTCCAACAGTGACGTGCAAGTCTACCTTGTTCCGTACAGGTTCTTCGAATTCACCATCTTTTTTTGACAATGAATTAGAAATATCATCTTACATTTTTCTGAGCCTGCTATCAGATTCAAGTTTTCTATCCTTGTTAAAATTATCGTTTCTAAAAGAAAAAAATCGGGTGAGTTTTTAAATTTTTATTTCAGGTGGCTGAAAGACGCATTGGATGCTACAAACTTGAGCGAATCAGATGGAAAAGGAGGAGTTCTGTATACTGCTTCTCAGGCATCGTCATATGCAAGTCCCATGAAGCTTATCAACAATATCTTCAGTTCAGATATTGCATTTAATTTGAAGAGAGAGGATGGTTCTTTTGCGAATTGTGACAGTAACGCAGGGATCTCGGGGCTCGAATTCGCTTTAGTGCCTGGTGAAATGTGGCTGGATGCTTTAAAATGGTACGTAACGATGATGTGTTGTGAAATCTATGGCGAATCCGTTTCTCAGTCGGTGGAAAATGTGGACTGGTTCATATGGATGATAATAGAGTTAGGCTGTTTAACAAAGAGCTGTAATGTATGCTGTCTTGTTTACTGCAATGGAATCTTAGAGTACCCATGGGGTCTGGATTCTGTTTTTTGGATCGTGGAACCAAATTTGTAGAATCTAGATGGAAAGGATATAGAACTTGCTTCATTATAATTATCCACATGAAAGCTTATACAAACATAAGCATCGGATATCATTGTCACTCAAGATCTCAACATGCTAAGCTTATCTTGTGTTGAGATTTGTTTCATTTAGGAATTAACAAAGCTTTTTGTCCCATTTGTTTTGAATTGAATTTTTGAAACGTGAATTCTAGCGAGGTTGGTGTACTCATTTGGTTCTTTTGCCATTCTACGTGCTCAACATGATCTTTCACATGGAGATATGGAGGTGCTGATTCTTGTTATTAATTTGAATTGTGTTTCCCATATTTGTCATCCATTTTCTTGTAATATCCTAGATACTTGAGTGTTGTTTTTGTATCAATTTATTAATAATAAAACCATCATTTGATATTGATATATGTTTTTAATATTTGCATGCATAATTGATAAATAAAATAGGTTGTATTTCGGTGATATTGTCATCAAATTTCTTTGCATTATAATTTATATGAGAACATTTGACACTCACAACTTGTGCTTCTATAGATTTATGCATACAATGCATATTAATACATACAAGGATGGAAATATTAAGTTTTATGATAATATTGGTCGCTAATTTTGTAGATATATCAAAATCACCAATGATATTGGTGATTATTTTGGCAAAAATATTGATAGAGTAGAAATTATTTTAAACTTATAAAAATATCTGAAAAAACTAAAATAAATTATTAAAACAAGATAATACTAAAAATATAAATTTAATAACATTCTAAGAAATATATGTATCAAATAATAAAAGTAATTGTGATAATCCGCTTGTTTGATACTCCCATAAAAAATAAAAAAAATAAAAAAAATAAAAATAAATATATAACTCTTATTAAATTGGCGCATACAAGTCAACAATATAAATCATGAAAAAAAATGGTAAGTTGATATTTTATCAAGATCTTTGTGAAGTTGTTTGCTGTCTACTTAATTATTTGAATATATTTTATAGCAATGGTCTTATCATAATTTTTTTTTCATAGGAAGAAGTAATTTAGTTTTATGTTTCTTATTTAATTATGAAATATTAGGTTGGAGATTATTTACTTTGTTTTTTGACGATCATAATAAATGATAATGAGATAATTAAATTCATACTGATCTTCTCAAATAGATGATATATCTAAAGTATATCACAAATAATTATTATTTTTGTTGTTATGCATATAACTGCTAAATACAAATCCCTAAGTAGTGAAAATGTGTGCAATATGAGTCACACAATAGTTATGTGTGAACATGTATAGTGGAAGTTTGGTGAAAGTGCATAGTTGATGTGTGTATACCATTTTTGTTTGGATATAATTAAATAATTAAAAAAAAGAAATTAGTGTTTGCAAAAATACTAATCTGATATAATTTTATATATTAATTTGGATGAATCATGTTTTTTGTGATATAGGATAGAAAGAGATTATCATTTTAGAGATAGATGGTTAAGAATAATTATATTGCATACATTGCAAGAGGGTTAACTATACTAGAGAAAACTCTTAGATATAATTTTTGGAGAATAGACTAAAAATTATTCACAATACTGATAGTGATAGGTTGATTATCAAAGTCATTTAGAGGTAGAGGTGTCAAATGGAGTGTCATGCCAGCACGTCATTACTCGAATTAAGCTTGGTCAGGCACTGCCTGACCGGCATGAGTCCAAGCAGCCTCTTGCCCTCCTACTTGGTCATATTTTGGGTTGTGTCATCATGCTGAATCGTGGAATTTTTTTTGAGCAGTCGGTAGCCTGTTTCACGTAGCGACATTGGTATCGTCTTGGTCTAGCTCCAATTTCCAATGTCCGTCACCTGATCATTATCACCATAATGAATAAAAAATTTGTTAATTTATGCTTCTAAATAAAAAAAATAATAAACAAATACAATAATAAAATGAAAATAATAATCACTATTATGCATCAATCAAAAAAAAATGTAAAGTGTAATAAAAGTCAAAATGCCAAAAATTAAAATTGAAAGATATAATTAAGCATCAATCTTAATCTCAATGCCATTTATTGTCTGTATATGTATTCAATCATCATCGCGTAAGCATATGATAGTATAACTAGCGGTGAGGTGGTCTTAATATTTTCGAAGTTCAACAAGTCATCATATGCCTCTGCTAGGAACTCATGTGCTCCTGCTCCCGGTCTTGGTATATCTCTATCCTTGATGCTCATCATTGAATTCTTTCAATTTTTCATGCATGTAATTTTCTCAATGATATTAGATCGCAGTCTTAATCTCATATCTGAAATGATATTGACTGTAATAGGAAAAGTAGACTCTAATGTTATATTCAACATCGGGAGAGTCAGTAGATCCTGTATTACCTTAAATAATATAGTATAAGTGGATTCATATGATTTTTATCATAATAAAATATTAAAGTTTTTATTATTATTATGTTATAGAATTGAACAGTAATCAGTATCTAAGTACTAATATAATTTGCTCATATTCAATGAACTATTCTCTCATTTCTTTCTTACTAACTAAATAGAGAAGTGATCATCTCTGAATATGATGTCTATGTCTATACTTGGAGTTTGACTTCAACTACTATCATACATAGTGTCATAGTATATAAATAACTCGGTTAATTTTTCGTGAATGAATCCTTAAACTTAGTGTTCTTGGTTAATTTATGTTAAAATTTTTTTTACCTCTTCAACCTTTACTCTTGGATTAATGTAGATAGTCAGACAATAAAGAGATAAAATGGTAAACTAGTATATTAAATATCTTATTTTTATCTCAATTGTTATGTTACCAAATAATAGGTCATATCTAAATTTGCTAAACACGTTATTATTATTGTATATGCACTAATATTGCATATGCATCTTAATAGTCAATTTTATCATATCATAAAAAATCTTTAAGAATTTTTTAATTAAATTTTTATATTTTAGTCTCTGTTATTAATAATATGTTTTTTATTCTTACTTTTGACGTAGTTGTATATCATATTTTAATATTCAATATATGACTAATATTAGGTTAGTGTAATTCTAATAGTGTCTCGTATTTGTTTGAAATTTTTTTTTAGATTCGTAGACAAATAGAGATTTAAAATTTTTATTGTATGTTAGGTATCGAAGATATTTTAAGGAGTTTTGTATTTATGCTAATATGAGGGAAATAATTGTTATTCTTATTTATACTATCAGGTTAATAATATAATACATAGATCTAACATAAAAAATTTCTCTTAATAACTTATCTCTAAATATTATAATAAACATATTATTGACTACTCTATTCTTAGATATTATTAAATGTGATATTAAATATTTTATTTTGAATATGATAATCTTTAAAAATTCTTGATATATACTCTTATATGACAATGTTATAATAAGGATGAAGAATCTCAGTAAATCTTAAAATTTTTACATTAAGTTTTCATGAAAAATCTACATAGTGGACGATGAGGCATGTAAAAGCTACATCATCGTGATTGTCAGATATCGTACCTGACAAATACTACACAACTATATTTTTAAAATTTATTAATTATTAATTATTAATTATTTTTTTTAATTTATAATATTTTATTATGTCATTTTTAAATGTGAACCTAGGAATCATATGATATGCTGGTTGAAAATAAGTTTACATGATAGTGATTATCCTAGGATTCTTTAAAAATTTAATTGGAAGTTCCATCATGGTGATCAGTTTGACTATGTATTTCCTCTCTAATTTGTTGCGGTATATGAACATGATTAATAAAGAAGTTGTACTAGATTCAGCCTCAAAGATTTTACTATTTAGTTGGGTATGCCAAGGATTTAATGTATTATATCTTTTGGTGCATTAATTGACATGTCTCTTTTGGTGCCCCATCTCACTCGTACTCCTATAAGTATATATATTTTTTATTATATAATCATTGTGCCGGTTCTTCATTGATATTACTAGTATTTTTTATTTTTTAATATGTTAAAGAAATTTTAAACTATAGATATTTTTTTAGTTTTTTTGTTTTTAGGCATTTGACTTTGGGTAGAGATTATAAGAGAAAATATAGTTTTGTCTTTAGATCATTTTGCAGGGTTATCATTATTAATATTAATTAAGTATATTTTAATATTAATTTCATTATTATTAAATTTATTATTAACTATTTCTATATTTTTTTAGTTTATGTTCTAAGTTAAACAAATAAATTTTATAAAAAAAACTAAATAAAAAATAATACCTAATTTATGAAGAGGAGAGAGAGAGAAAAAAATCATAGGCAGCATCTTATAGGTTAGATAATGAAATTAAAATAGTAACACAAAATCTCTACTCTATGTTTTATAAGCTTATAAAAAAATTTAAAATTTAAATGCTTTATCTTTATAGAGAGAGAATTTAGAAGAGATAGAGAGGGAGAATTGAGAGGAGATAGAGAGAGAGAAGAGAGAGTTGAGCTTAAGATTTGAGAATGAAAAATGTAATTTTCTAAAACAATTATATAATTTTATTAATTAAAAAATATATTTATATATTTTTTATTTTTTTTAATATTAAAAAGGTTAGAAACCCAACAACTGTCGGTTTTTTGCCTTAGTTTTTGAAAAAAAATTTCAATGGTCAGGACCATGTTCATTGTTTATTTTGATTTTTTTTGCCCGTTAGTTATTTGTTGGATTTTGACAGTCGAAAAGACTTTTAGTTTGGGTTGGTACATTCTTGTATGCCTGGGTTGTGCTACGCGGATGCTCACAACCAACCATGTAGTGTGCTCATTTAAGAAACCCACCATGTGTATAAGGCGGGGCATGTTTTATTAAAAAAAATTTATTTATTTTTTTTAATTAGATTGGGTCTTGGTCTGAGGTCCTGGTCATGGTAATCTTGCTGGTGGACCATGCCAACATGCCATGCGCCTGGGTTGTGTCAGGTTTGGCATGAGGAATGGAAATCCTTGGTCCAGCATGATGCCCCCTGTCCTAGCATGGCAAGAGCTGTGCCTTGGACCAGAATGACCCAGTTTCAGATATGGTTCTGGATCATGTCGTGTTGCTAGGCACTGTTGAGTTAGGCTGTACCTTGTGCCGTGTCAGGCTAGGTACTGTTGAGTTAGGCCGTACCTTGTGCCGTGTCAGGCTAGATACTATTGAGTTAGGCCGTGTCTGGGCTTCTTGGCTAACTTGCCACCTATATCTAGGGGTATCCTCAAAGAGTTCATTCATCATGATACTTACACTCATTAGAGAGAAATAATTTTTTTTTTCAAGGCAATAATAAATCTTTATATTCTTTTAAGTATCATTGATTATTACACTCATATACTTATTTCATATGTTTGGATTATAAATATATGAGCAAACACTCATATTATTAGTAATTTTATATTATTTTTTATATTCATTTATTATTTTGAAAATATTATTATAATAAATACTAATAATTTAAAAGTTATTGGCTACGATACTATCAAACATGAATTTTTGTTATTTTCTTAATTTTAACTTATTTTTGATTGGTATGTTAATTTATTATCTGTGAGTTATCTTTTTAGATAATTTAACATTAATTGTATTTTTTATTTTTATTGATATTTTTTTGAAGGATCATAAAATTTGGAGGAATACTTTTTTAATGATCGAGTATGATATATTAAATAGTCTCTTTCATTATAATATTTCTTTCTAGATATTTGAGTATATTGAATTCTTTACTTATGTATTCTTAGTTTGGTCATTCTTATGAATCAAGTTAAGAATATTTTATTACATTCTTTAGGATATTTTGATCTTGGAGTATGAATCATATTAATTAGGAAAGTTTACTATAACTTTTAGTTCTATGCTAATTTGATTTGAGTAGGAATTCATTTAATATGATATACTCAGACTTATGTGAATTTATTGAAGATCCTACGCGAGAGAAATTGAAATATCTAATTATTTTTGTTGATTAATATTTGAGATATACATAGATATATCTTTTATGAGATATATCATATATTATTTTATTTTTTAAATTTTTCATAAAATGATAAAAAATTAATTTGATATAAATATTATAAATTGAGAAGTAATAATATATTAAATTATATATCAAATCAATTTAACACATATTGCATGAATTATGTAATTTTATACTAGATTTTTTGCATCTTCACACCAAATAAGATAAGATTATTGAAATAAATAATATACATTTATTTGAGTCTTGAGATAACTCAGTTTTTTTTGTTTGTAAAGATTATTTTGAAATATTTTTAGTGAAATATAATTTTTTTATAATATAGTTTATTAATTAGAAATTTTTTACCATACATCTTTTCTCATCCTACATCTTGGAAAGAGGTTATTAGTTTATCTATCAAAAATTTTGAATATATTTATTTTATTTTTGATTATTTTTCTCGATGAGATAAGTTGATATCTAGGATTGTTATGAGGTGTTTTCGTTGGATACTCTAGTATTCAAAGATGATACACTTATTTTTTATCAGATACTGATAGAATTTTAGTGAGAGCAAAAGTTATTTTTTTATTAGGACTTATTTTTTATTAACGTTTGGTAGAATGTGAATCTGGATATTGCTCTTAGGTTTAGTACTCTTTCTTTATTTTACGTATAGTATTGTCTGGATCATCAACTATTAGAGAGTAATTTTTTTGGTATATTTAAATATATTAGTATTCAAAATAATATTATTTTCATGGAGTCATCATATTTTTTAATAAATTTAGATTATGTTAGCTTTAGAGAGAAATTTTTAGAGTAGGAAGATCTTATTTAAGGTCATATGATTTAATGCTGTATGAGTATTCATCAATACAGACTCATATTGATTTGTTAATAGGAAGATTTGATTACTATAAGTTAAAGTCTATAATATGTGAGAAAGATATACCCCATCATGCTAGATCATTGACGAGCCTGCTAAGGTGCTATATGATTCTATAGTTAGTCCTTTTGGTATTGTCATTTTGATTGCTCTACGAAAAGGATAAAGGAGCTATACGTAGCAAATGATTTCGCATGGATTATTATATTCTCATTTTGTTTTTTATTATATTTATTATTTCTCTTGATAGTACTATAATACAATTATTATTTGAGTTATTATCTAATCTAGTATGATGTAGGTCATGATGTAAGAGATACATATTCTTTACTATAATTATATTTGAAAACTAGTATAATGATTTTTACCAAGGTCTTTTGTTGGTTCCATGTGTGTGTTCAATGAAAAGATAAATCTAGATGAAAATTTAGATTGCTTAAAAGTAAGACTTATAGCGAGGAGATTCTTCTATATATTTGATGTGAATTACAAGGACATTTTTTTATAATGATCAAGATGATCTCAGCATATACTCTTATTTCTCTTGTAGCATATCTCACAATTTGATGAAACATCAGCTAGATATAAAGAATGTATTTATTCATGGTGATAATGCGAAAGAGATGTATGTGAATCAATCTCTTGGGTTTTGAGCATTACAGTCAGATATAATTTATAAATTGCAGAAGATATTGTATGGATTGAAGCAATCACTGAGATTTTTGTTTGCGATGTTTTCACAAATAGTAATTTTATTTGGATTATATAATTCTATTATTAATTAAAGTCGATTAGTTGAGGATTACTCATGCTAAGAAGTATCTTCAGATATAATTTTAGATGAAGATCTTAAAAGATTCATATATTCTCTTGGTATAAAGATAATTTATTCTATGAGAGATATTATTTTTTCGCAAAGAAGATATATACTTGATACTCATATAGATTGATCTTTTAGATTGTGTTCTAGTAGATACTCATAATGATCTGTATATTGACTTAATTTTTGATGTAACTCCTTGCGTTGAATATACTAAAAAATAATTATTGGAAACATTAATTATCTAATTATGATTATATTAGATATAACATACATAGTTATTATAGTTAGTTATTTCTTAGATTCTTCTTGGTAGTTTCATCTTGATATAATTATTTGCATATCAAGATATGTATAGAAATTTTTAAGATTTGAGTTTTTTTTTTAATGGATCATGAGCACTTATAGTTAGATGACTATTTAGATTTGACTCATATACTTCATTCACCAAGAGAATATTGTTGGGTAATTTTGCTTCAAATATTTATAATTTTACAGATTCAAAGAAGAAAAATAGTAAATAATATATCTACGATCACAGTATATCAAATCACATCAGAAACATGAAAATAATGTGGTTAATTAGTTGTTCAACATGATTAGCTATATCTACCAGAAAAATGCTTATGTGTTTATAGATTATAACCAAAAAATATTTTTACAGTTTGTTAGTAGCAATCGCGTAGAAAATCACGCAGAGAAGAGAGAGGAAAATAAACAGTTCCACAGAAAAATGGCAATAAAACAAATAAAACAAACATAAATATTTATATTAATTGTTTCTCAATATTCAATAATGGAGTAGATCGGATGATTTGAATGGATTGTGTTATGTTCCAAAATTTTCTTCGGTTCAGTGACCGAGCAGGGGAACTCCCGTTATTGTGATTTTGTTATATTCTAATCTCTCAATTTTTTTTTATTGTACTAACATTAAAAATATTGAAATAGAAAATATTTTTGTTTATACAAAACAGTTTATCAAAATAAATTATATACAACAAATTTTTGTGAGAGGATTTTATATTTTTTTTGAGACAATATTTTTTTCTAAAAAATAAGAAAAAAATAATTATTTTGAATTCAACTGTAGAGTTAGAGTTTAAAATATAAATTATAATTATTTGTGAGATACTTGAAACTTGACATCTTCTCAAATAGATATGATATGTACTTTTTTGTCTCACTATCCTTTATGGTATCAATATAAAATGAGTGCTGGGCTGATATAGTTTGATTTTTGGTGGCTTAGAAGGGACTTGATCCTGTGTGCCGTGCTAGACACGACATGAAGTGAGCCGTAGGGCTATGCCATGTCTGCATGGGAAGTAGGTCAGCCTGGCATGATTCATTGGCTCGTCTTTGTTAATTCGGCATGCTGAGTCGTGCTGGGTTAGACTAGGTCATGTTGGGTCTAGTTGGTAGTGACATAACACTGTTATTGGCCAGACATGCCACCCTAGTCCTCATGGCCCACTGGCCACTGTCTAGTGTGGCAGTGCCCATTGGCATGTGGCTACTGTGCAGTGCAATGGCATTGTAGCAGTGCCACACCACAACCACAATAGCTAAACATATCTTATTTTAATTTTTTATGGTTTTTCATTAAATTCAAATCATTATAAAAATTATTTGTTTTAATCATATGAATAACTATTTTAATTTTTTAGTATAAATGTTTATTTATTAGTTCATTTTTTTTTTGTAAATATTTTTAAACAATTTTATAATCACAAATATATTTATTTAATACATTCATTAATGTATTAATTAATTAATTAATTTTTTTTATCAATATTTTTTTTTAAATAATGATCATACAAATATTTTTTTAAGGTTTTTATTTAGGGAGAATGTGCAAAAACGCCTCTTGTATTTTTTTTTAAAATATTTTATTTAAACCTTGAACTTATTTTTTTGGTCTAAAAATGGCAGTGAAAACTAGAATGGTATTAAAGAGGAAAATTAAAATTAAAATGATGTAAACTTGGCTTTGAAAACTACCACATAAGTTGATGATATGTAAAAAGTTACCTTAATTAAAATTAAAATTTTGATGGATTTAATATAGGGAAATAAAAAATTTTAATTACATCTCATTTTATTATAATAAAAAGATAAAAACTAGATTAATATCAAAGCACTTCTAAAACCCAACTGACTAAATCTGACATGTCCCCATCATCCAAACCATAGTCATCATATACATCACATGCCCCTTTTCATACTCCATCTCTTTGCTCATACCCCTCCATTTCTCGCTAACAAAAAGTCCCTATTGCTTTAGGCGGAGGAGGTTGTGGAAGGGTGACATCTATTTTTGATGCTTTAGATACAACTCCAAATGCAAATCCAGATTTTAGTCATGGTTAATCTCGACTCGCCTTTCATCATGGTTGTAGTCAATAAATGCAACACCAATTTGTTTGCTTAAGAAAAAAATTACTTATTTTTTTTTTTAAAATAATTACTTATTTATTTTAAATAATTGTATATGAAATAATTACTTATTTAAAGAAAAAGAAAGTTAGAAGGAGATGTAGAGGAGTGATCTTTGCCCAAGAACAACAAAAAATCACTTTTTTTTTGCTTAAGAAATCAAACATTCTTATCCTATATTTTAATTTTAATTTTAATTTTAAAATTTTTTTTGAAAAACGTAAATCTATATCGAATAATCACTTATTTAAGGAATGAAATAGATAGAATGAGATGTATATGGTGATCTTTGGCCAAGAACAACCAAAAATCACCCATTTTTTTGCTTAAGGAATCAAATATGTTCATTTTATATATTATTTTTAATTTTAATTTTAATTTTAAAAGCTCTTTTGAAATTTTTAAAAAAATTCATTTATTTTTATTTTTTATCTCATTTAGTAGTGGCCCAAGATATTGAATTCAAGATTTTGATAATGATATTTCTTAGGCATTTCTAATTAGTGATCCATTTCGTGACTTTGAGCCATGCTTGAAAGATAATAAAAAAAATTAGTTTTTTGGTACAATGATATGAGAGGCATTAAATGTCCTATGTACATTACAAAATGTTGATATATGGTAGTTAGTATCTTTGCAAGTTTCAAAACTGTTGTTGATTTATTGTGATTTTGCAACAATTCTGATTTTTTACCAATTCTTTGCAAGTTTGCAATGGAATAATTCTGTTGCAATTTTGCAACAGCAAAAACCCATTGCAATGCCTTCTCCAAAGTTGGTGCCAAAACATGTTTATAGAATTGCAAATCAACAGAGATAGAGAGTTTTTTCTAGTTTATGTTGGTCATTTTTGCCCTTAGGAGCTTTAACAACTATTTGTTTGTGCTGATGTTCCTTTCTACTTTACAGGCATACTGATACTAAAGACATAACAAAGAGTGGGAAGACATTTTCTGCTGCTGAAGATGATACCTGTGATGTCTATCCTTTATATCTCAGGCTTACTGTTTTGCGCGAGTCGAATTCATTGGGTGTAAGGATAAACAAAAAGGTCTGTTTGGTAACTGACTCCATGTCTTAATTTGTTTTTTATTGGTGCATATTTTATTTTGATTATTGATGTACGTTCTTGCACAGTAGACACTTTTTTTTTTCCATAACATGTTTTTAGTTGTTTTTCAGAATGAAACCTGTATTTAGATTTAGAGAAAACAAGTCTAATCTTTATTATTTAGGTTATGGAGTGAGTATTGTCTTATTTGTCAATGTGGTGCTATAATCTATGTAAGGGTTCTTATTTTTCTTCTTGTTTTATATACATTGCATCTTATGTTTTATAAACTAAATAAAATATGATTTTTATATTTATTTTACTAAATGTAGGGGGCGGGGTTATTAGAATGGTCATGACCCTCATAAAATTTACCCCTCTGGGCTGGGATGAGCGATCCAATTTTTTTTTTTGAAAGTCATAGCTCATCCCAAATTGTAAGGATTGCTCACATATAATAGTTAGTAATTGTTAGTGTTTTTTGTTTATGTTATATTCTTTAGGATGATTTTTTTTATATTTGATTTTAGTGATGTCAAACGGGTTGGCCTGGCCTGGCCTGATTTGGTTTTAGGTGGCCCAACTGGGCTATTGTGTCGTGTATGCCACAACGTTGTTCAGTAATCATGCCGTGCTTGGCCCGACATGGTTTCATTTGACCAGGCCCGACAAGTGATGAAATCGTGTGGGTCGGGCTCGGACACGTTGAGTTTTAATTTTTTCAATATTTTTATTTTTAAATTTAGAATATTTAAAAATTTATAAAATCTAAATATAAAAAATGAATTTATAATTATTTAATTATAATTTATATACTTTAAAAGTTATTATTTTTAGTTAATGTTGATAGTTAATTGCTAACTATAAATAAATAAATAATTTTTAAATTTTTATTTTATTAAATTTAATAAAATATAAACTTTTTTTATTATAATAAACAACTAAAAATTTTAAAACTAAATGTATATCAGTACAAGTGTATGAATTAATAAAACATTAAAACACAATATGAATAAAAACTAATGCAAAATGAAAATTCACAAAAAATTAATATTTAAGCATCAATCCACAAACTAAAAGTTATATCACAAACAAAAAATAAAATAAACACAAATATAATGTAAATGACTAAATTAAAATTTAATATCAAACATCAGTGTCTCAATTTGTCAATCGTCAGCATTATCAATCATCAAATCATCCTCAATATCAATATCACACGGATCATCATTAGTAATTAATTTCTTTATTTTTACTACAATCACAGCATGATCTTGTATTCCCAAGCTCGATTCCTCTCAATTTTTCATGCATATTAATGTTATAATAATATCTGATTGTAATCTCAATTTTTTATTCAAAATAATATTAATTGCAACAGAAAAAGTAGTCTCCAATACTATTCTCGACACATGAGGAGTCAATAGATCATGTGTCATCTTAGATAGCACGGGAAAGATGGACTTGTATGATTTTTATCACTATAATATATCAAGATTCTTAGTATCAGAATGTGATAGGATTTTACCCATTCCTTGTTGGGGGTGTTGAACATGTTACAAATTCTAAGCTTTTATCATGTATGTGTAGTTTTATATCAGGAAATTTTCTTTCTTAATTGTCTAATTCAACACGCTTTCGCCTTTTATAAGAGTTATATTCATAATATTTCACAAAAAAACTTAGTGAGAGAAATACTCAGGGATAGAAAGAATATATCACAAATAAAACTTGAAAGTTTTAGTGAGTACAACAATAGGAAGGACTTTTTTATGTTAATGAGAGTTCTCTTTCATATATATCCATAGAGTCAAATTTTTTGTAGGTTTTGCTCTGATAGTATTCAAAAATTAAATAATATAAAAATAAAATAAATAATACCTACTATAACACCTCAATACAACTTTATTTGATTAATAAGATAAAGTATATTAAATATCCTTATATAAAAGACAAGTTGATTGAAATAGTCTGCAAGTTAGGTGTTATTATAAAAACATAAAGGAAATTAAAAGAAACTTTAACAAATATGAAAAATGACTTTTTCTTTTTCTAATATTTTTCTTGCATATTATTTTTATATTTTATTGATCTTGTTTTTTGTGTGCATGTCTATATATTTACGTATGTTTTTGTGTATATCCATATCCAAGTTGATTTTCATGTCCTTGACACTGTTTGTGTCTGTGTTTGTGTGTGATCATTTTTTTTTGTCAGCATATGTCCTCACATATGCTATTGCTATTGCTCATTGGTTTATTTAACGTTTTTTAATTGTGATATTCAAATTATTTTTTCAATATATATCATCATCGTAATCAACTAAGTATTACCTTAATTAAATTTGTTACAAGTTCATTAAGACCTGCTGTGAACTTGAAGCCACCCTTCACCTTTATCCTGACCTAGGACCTTCAATGCAGGCATAACTCACACATGCATAGGATTAATACACACACACACACACACACACACACACACACACTTCCATACACCCATACAAAAGTACAAATCCACACACATATATACACTCACACAAGTACAAATCCCCCCACACACACATACATGCACCCACACAAAAGTACAATCCCCTACACACACACATCCATACACCCACACAAAAGTACAAACACACACACACTCATATAGTGATACATACATAATCTTTTCTTATATCCAGACCTGGGATTGGTAATACAAGTGTAACTTACAAAGGTAGAGTTGTATCTGTGTGTGTGTGTGTGGTGTGTGTGCAGTGTATGTGTCTACACATATAAAAGAAATAATACTTATGAGTTGCATATTTTCTTGCTTTGCAGATACAACGGAGTTGTTTATGAGAGGATAACTTTTTTAGTAAATAATACTTATACTGTTGAAAAAAGTCATTGGCTCTGATAGATATCTAACGTAGCTCTACTTTTTTTTAGGAAAATTCAGCTGAGCTTTTCCGTAGAGCCTGCAAGATTTTCAGTGCCGTTTCTGATCTGGCAAGCTGGAGTTCCTAAATATATATATTTTTTTGAAATTGATTGTTTTTAGAAATATCAATTTATGTTTTGCATTATGCTTCTTCTCAGCTACATATATGGGATTTCTCTGAGCAGACGACCCTGTATCTTTCAAATGACAGAAGCAAACTTTCAAAAGACATACAGAGACAGCAAGATGTGGAGGTAAATGGGAATTTAACTATTTTGCTGCTTCCATATATCAGTTTGATCTTTTGGATTAGAGGTGCAACCTGTGACAAGCAGTATTGAAATGTGTCACATTATTTGTCAATATGGATCCTCATGAAAGACACAATGATAGTGGTAAAAGCTTGTTTTGTGGTGGTAGAGGTGTCAAACGTGCCGGGCCGGCCCGGCCCTGCACGAGGCACGGCACGGTTCGGCCGTGTCTGGGCCGGCCCGGCACGTTCTTAAACCATGCCCGGGCCCGTGCCGTGCCCGGGTTAAGAACGACCCGTGCCGTGCCTTGGCACGGAACGCCGGCACGGGTCGTGTCAAAATGATATGATCCATTTGACACCTCTAATTTTATGAATCTCAAACTTGAGACATATTGTCCCTGGACGGAGATATATGTCATCGTTATAAAATATGATCTCATCTGAAATATTATATTCAAGTATTATTTTTTGGTGATGCGATTACTTCAATACTAAAATTAAGTTTAATAATAAGAGAATAATCTCATCTATGCATTCTTTATAAATCAAATAGCACATCCTCATGACCATGATGTTATATCTTGTTTGTTATTTTTGTGGAAACAAACATTATTTTTCATGAAATGTATATGTTCCTTTAGATTTTGTTTACATTTTTCACCAAAAAGAAACCTTGTTTGTCCCATGTAATAATATAGGAGTTACTTGAAATGTACTTTTTAAGATCATAATAAAAGATACATCATTTGTGTTTTGCAATGGTTATTTGGGCTTGATTGTGAAATAAAGTGTATTTGTTTGTTGTCGTTGATATATTTGTATGCATGATACTTAGTGATTTATTGGAGCATCTATAATTAGAATGGATGCTCGAACAATATATCTTATAGTATATATTTGTTTGTTTTTATTTAGAATTACTAAGCGTGGTTGTATCTAGTGTGACGAAAAAGAATATGAAAAAGGAAATTTGTGATACTATCAAAATATCATATGATGCTAAGTAAATTCACAACAATTCTTTCTTAAATACGAGACTCTACACTTTTTAAACGTCTGAATCTATTATGATAACTGATTATATTAATACCTTAAATATATTATTTCCTAAATTTACAATGTTGCATCTTAAAATAAAAGAAATTCAACATGTTGAGATTTTAATTCAAAGTCTACTTAATTTGTATGATCAACTAATCATTAATTTGACGAACTGTGTGCTTACAGAGTATCTATTCTTTAATGATATTATAGTTGTTATTTTATAAGAAGAAAATAGATGCAAAAATAAGGAGGCCACACATATAGGTGCACAACAAGTAGGAGTCTTAATAGTGATACGAGGGAGATGAATAGAGCGTGCCTCTAGTAAAAGTTAGAATTATGATATATCAAAATCAAGAAGTAAAAAAAAAATATTAAGTGCTACAATTATGAAATAAAATGATACTTTAAAATAGAATATTGTTATAAGAAAAAAAGTAAGGATGAAAAGTCATCAAATACTGAAGGGAATATAATAATTATATAATTATGATGGCGACATCCTATGCAGCAGCCAACAATAATATTTGAAAGCAAAAGAGAGTTTGGAGCTGTCTTTTTACTAGATTTTTGTGTTTTATGATACATGACCCATGATATCTCGAAGTAAATAGTTTCATAAATATGAATTATTTTTAGGAGGTTCTGTACACATGAATAATGATAATGCTTTGAATATTATTGATATACGTATAGAGGTGTCAAACGGGCCGGCTCGGCTTGGCCCGGCCTGATTTTTTAGGGCACGTTCGTGCTACCGTGCCGGGCACGGTTTAAAAATAGCCGAGCTCAGCACGGCGGGCCGTGCCGTGCCTTGCCTGGCCCGCTCGGGCTTGCCTGTCCGAGCGGTTCAGGATACGGGAAGACCTTGGGTCGGGTCGAATCACACCCGACCCGCGGTCTTTTTTTGCGGGAGGGGCATCCTGGGGTCGGGCTCACGGGACACTCGGCACGGAACTGACCCATGCCGGGGTGCCGTGCCGCGTGCCGAACAGTGCCGGGTCAGGCACGGCTCAGGCCGGGCATGGCACGGCACAACACGTGCCTAACCCGGGCACGGCATGGGCCCGGCCCAGGTACGGCTGAAACGGGCCGGCCCGGGCCGGCCCGGTTGACACATGTATATATGTACTATCAAAATTAAAATGTTCGATAGTATAGTTTACACCACTCGATAGGTGTGATATGTGAATGATTTAAAAAAAAATTTATTGTCTTTGAGACAAATAGATAGTCTTGGATATTAGGCACATATTGAAAATAAGATGATAATGATTGTAAGAGATCTGCTCGTGATGTGTCATCTCTAACTAAGTTACATGTTAGAATAAAGCTTAAAGATTATTTCTAATAGTAAATTACTTATAGGGCTCATATTATTAAATTTATATTGTTGAGAGTATTGTGTTACAAATAAATAATATAGATTAATATTTAGTAGATTCATTGTTAGGAGTAAATATATTATAGATTTAATCTATTATGACATCTGAGAATCATTTGAAGTATTTCAAGGAGAAGCAAATTATTTTGAGTATTTCATTTATGATTTTGTTAGGAGATGTTCGGTGTATCTAATCAAGAAGAATATAGATACAATTTTAATTATTTTAAATTTTCAAAGCATTCGTGGAACTTGAATCTGAAAAAAATAATTAGATATTTGAGAATAGATAAAGAAAGATACTATACATGCAATGAGTTTCTTGCTCTTTGCAAGTGAGAAAATATCAAATAATAGTTCACAATCACATACATGCCACAACAAAATAAAATGACGGAACAAGTAAATAGAACTTATGCGAAATGAATGAGAGTATAATTGAGGACTATAAGTCAACCTAATATTTTTTGGGTGGATTCAAATTAAGTGATATATCTATCACCATCAATTATAATTGATTTGAAGATGCCATTGGAGATGTGAATTAGTAAGCTAATAATTATTTTATTATTTTATTTTTTTGGATTAGTTTTTATGTAATGTATGCCATCCAAGAAAGAATTAAGCTGGTTTCAAAATTTTAAAAGTATATATTCTTAGAATATTCTAAATGAGTAAAGGGGTATCATTTTTGGTATCCCATAACTCACAAGATAATTTTTAATAGAGATATAATATTTATAAAAAAATCAACTATAAATAATGAATAAAATTAAAAAAAAATAAAAAAAATAAAAAAAATTTAAAAAATAAAAAAAAATTAAAAAAAATTTAAAAATTAAAAAAAAATAATGAATGAAAATGATAGTACATTGAAAGAAGTTTTAGAGACAACAATTTATATATGTGAAAAATAATCTAATACAAGAAATTCTAGTATTTATGGAATAAGCACTAGAGTCGAGGTATAAGAACAAGTCGTGTCCGAGGCTCCAAAAGTTAGTTTGTCAACTCAGAAAGAAGTATCGACTTCAATAAGATTTTTTCTTGGTGGTCTATCTTGCAATAATCAGAGCAGTGGGTATCATGGGAGATCATCACATTGAAATCCTCACTCATATATAATAAACTTTTAAGGTATCGTGGTAAAATGTAAAGTCCAAGTATGTTAGTAGATGAATTGTCACCTTGCCCACATGGTTTCTTAATTACCTTTTAGTTTGTATATTATTTATTATCTTGTTTATTTTATTATTTTCAGATTTAATTTTTTATTTTCAAATTATTTTCGCCAGTTTTTTTTTAAATAATAATTTCTCACATTCTATGTGCTAATGGAGACTTGTACATTGGGTTTGATCTCATAATATTATTGATTTTATTATGAGGCTATTAATCATGTTCTTGTTCATATTATTCATAGTAGGCAGGGTTGCTCAAATCTCCACCTATATTGTTGTTATTTTTATTTATTATGTATATATATTTCTATATTAGCTATAAATGTTTATTATATTTATTGTTAGTTTTAACATATTTGCACTCTTAATTTCTTTAGATCTGTTTATTTTGGGATGGGCCACCGGCTAACCTGACACGACCAGAGTACTCGGTGTGGACCTTACGAGGTTTGACATGGTTCTAACCCATGCTAGTTTGGGTTTGGTCCAAGCTGGCCTAGGTTTTGGCCAGACTAGCTAGGGTTCGGAGTTCGGACCAATGGCCAGCCATGACTCGCCGAAATGATCTGGGCTGGGTTAATGCCCTCCGAGGCTCGACCTGAGCCAAGAGGCACACGGTCTGACCATGCCCGGTATGGCCCATGTTTTCAAGTCATGCTGGGCCCACTCATTTCTGGTCCGTCCGGGTCCAGCTTTTTTGCCACTCCTATATGAGTAAATGCATGTTTTAATTTTAATTTTTTTCGTCTCATTTTTTTTTTAAAAAAAAAAATATTTTTAATGTTCTTTAATTGCTGATATGCAGATACTTCTGGAGCTGCAAGTTTATGGGTTATCAGATAAGGTGAAATCCAGAAATGAGAAGAAGGGGGATACCATCACACAGCTTTCAAACGGGATGTGTTCATCCGGAGCTTCACTTAAGGGGAATGGAAGTGCTGGAAACTTAAGCAGCAACATGTTGGCTATCAACTCCCATTCATTATTGGGTTGGTTGGAAAACCCCGGTTCTTTGGGTTTGGCTGGGTTGCAAAATCTTGGAAACACATGCTTCATGAATAGTGCCATCCAGTGCCTAGCCCACACACCAAAGCTAGTAGATTATTTTCTTGGTGACTATGCCAGTGAGATAAATCTCAGTAACCCATTAGGGATGGAGGTGAGATTTTCATCTTCTATGCTCTTAATTTACTTTATGATACACGTAGACTGATTTAAAAGATAATCAAAGCCAATGTAAATTTAGAACTCATGACATGGAAATTGCTAACCTTATGAGGCAGCCCGACATGACTCATTGTCACGGCTTTTGGGAAGGTCATGCCAAGCCAGGTCAGCCCTAGCATGGCTAACCCTGTTTGTTCCAGGCCAGCTTGGGTTCAGTCCAGGCTACTTAAAAGATAATCAAAGCCTATGTAAATTTATAATTCATGACATGGAAATTGCTAACCGTATGAGGCAGCCCGACATGACCCATTGTCACGGCTTTTGGGCAGGTCATGCCAAGCCAGGTCAGCCCTAGCTCGGCTAACCCTGTTTGTTCCAGGCTAGCTTGGGTTCAGTCCAGGCTACTTAAAAGATAATCAAAGCCTATGTAAATTTAGAACTCATGACATGGAAATTGCTAACCTTATGAGGCAGCCCGACATGACCCATTGTCACGGCTTTTGGGAAGGTCATGCCAAGCCAGGTCAGCCCTAGCCTGGCTAACCCTGTTTGTTCCAGGCCAGCTTGGGTTCAGTCCAGGCTACGCTAGTTTGATCGAGGCTAGCCGGTTCGGTCATGCAGGCTGAAATTGGTCCTCACGGGGCTGTCGTGCCGGATTGTGCCGTGCTATGCCTCTCGTGTCAAAATGTTTGGCCCGGCATGGCCCAAGCCATGCCGTGGGCCGGCCGACGGCATGTCCAGGTATGGTTCTGAACCATGCATTGCCGTGCTGGGCGCGGCTCAACCTTTCCATTCCGTGGGCCGTACCCAGTCTGCCTAGCCCAGTTGACACTTTAAAATATGATATACTGTCGGCACTAATGGTATCTTTTTGATTTTGTTTGTTTGTGTTTTAGTACAGTAATGTTTTGTAATCTAGTAGAGAGAATTTTCAACTGAATGTAGCTATTTAGATATTCCATCTCGGTGCCATATTATAGAATATATTTAGACAACACATTATATTTATTTATTTATTTTTTGTTTATTAATTGTATTTTAGTACAAATAGATAGATCATAATTAAAACGAGGTGCTTATGTTATTTTCATATATATATATATATATATATATATATATATATATTATTTAGATGTAATAATTACTATTACTGCCATATATATTTTTTTAATTTTTTCTGAGGATATATTTTTATTGTAAAAGAAATAAAATAGAACCTTGGGGGAAACATGAAAAATTATAATCAGAATAGAAAACAGGAGGTTACTTTATTTTTAGTCAAACCAACTGATCTGCCATGTGTCATAGTGGGTGCCTGTTTCGCAAGCATGACACTTCTGGTTCATGTCACGTACCATTCATTTGTTAGATGCTGACTGTACTTCTCACAGGGAGAGATTGCCTTGGCTTTTGGCGACTTGTTGCGATTGTTATGGGCAGCTAGATCAACCCCAGTTGCACCGCAAACCTTCAAGTTGAAGCTTGCTCGATTTGCACCACAATTTAGTGGCTACAATCAGCATGATTCCCAGGTATGCTTTTTTTTTCCTGCATCTTTATTTGTGGACCGCTATGATCTCGTGGCTTACATAAATTATGATCTGATTTTTTTTTATTTTTTTTAATATTTTTTATTTCTTTTATTTTTTATTTTTTTTATTTTTTTTATTTTTTTTTATTTTTTAGATTTTTTAGATTTTTTTGATTTTTTTAGATTTTTTAGATTTTTTTTTGATTTTTTAGATTTTTTTTTGATTTTTTTAATAAATTATAATCTGATTGATATATATATATATATATATATATTTTTGTAGGAACTACTGTCATTCTTATTGGATGGACTTCATGAAGATCTCAATAGGGTAAAATCTAAGCCCTACATAGAAAAGAAGGATGAAGATAGCCGACCAGATGCTGAAGTTGCTGATGAACACTGGCAAATTCACCTGGCTCGGAATGACTCTATTATTGTTGATGTTTTCCAGGTATCGTCGATTCTTATTTGTTTGTCGATTAGGTATATTCAGCAGAGACTATGCCCATGAGATAGAGAGAAGAAAGAAGGGTAAGATCCTTTTGATTTTTTTTTTAACAAGTTGCAAAATGAAAATCTAACCATTGAGAATTTCAGATTTTGATCTCTCACCACAAAATTACCATCAGATTTTTGTTCATTGTTGCAAGAGTGTGGTGTTATTTGGTAGAATAATATTTACTTGTTCAAATGGATAATATACTGCATGTTAATTTTTATAATAATCATGTTTTATGGCGACACAGTTCTGTTCTTCATTGCAGGGGCAGTATAAATCAACATTAGTTTGCCCAGTCTGCAAAAAGATCTCGATCACGTTTGATCCGTTTATGTATTTATCACTACCCCTGCCATCGTCAATCTCACGGACAATGACGCTGACAGTTTTGAGTGCTGACGGGAGTTGCCTGCCATCTCCGTGCACGGCATCTGTGCCCAAGCATGGAACTTGTGACGACCTCGTGCAGGCTCTGAGAAGTGCCTGCTCTCTGGGGATGGACGAGACTCTTCTGCTGGTGGAGGTAACCCTCCGTGCTAACCATTTCACCTCCGTGCCTAAGTACTGCTGAATTTGTGCTCTCAACTCTTAAGATCTGAGCTTGCTTTCAGGTGTACAACAGCCGCATCATCCGGCACCTAGAGGACCCCTCGGGCTCTCTTTCGTTAATTAGAGACGGTGACCGATTGATCGCTTATCGATTGCCAAAGCACCGTGGTCTCGACTCTTTGATTGTGTTTATGCATCAACGAATTGATGGGTATGTTTTATTTGGCTCACGGTTCATTCCCGATTTGCTTTTTTTTTTTTTTTGTTTTTTTGTATATTAATGTTGCGAGCCCACGTGGTGCCCTGGCTACCACCCCATACTCTACTGACCCATATGTGGTGGATTTAGTAAGGTTTCTCTAGAGGTGTCAACCAGGCCGGGTGGCCCGGGCACTGCCTACAGCACGGGATGGTTCAACCGTGCCTGGCCCAGCACGACATGGTGCAGCACCGTGCCTTGTCCCGGTCCGTGCCGCTCCATGGCACGGCCCGTGTAGTGATGGGCCGGTGCGAGCTGTGCCTCGTGCCTTGAGGCTGTTTGGGCGGCGGGTTATTTCGAAAAAATTTGGCCTTGTATCCCTGATATTGCTTACGTGGCCGATTGCAATTTGCTGGCCATGTAAGTTGGCTGTCCGTTGTATTTTTATGCAATTGGCTTCCGAGGGGGACAGCTCATTTGACACCTCTAGGCTGTTTTAGGGTGCCTACGGTAAGAAGTAGGGATGTCGGCTTGGGGTGGCCAGGAATTGGGCGGGCAAGCTTGATTTTTTTTTTTTTTTTTTTTTTTTTGTATTTTTTTAAAATTTAATTTTTTTCTATTTTCTCGTCGATAAAATTATGTGATTAAAATTTGTTAAAAAGTTCTTAATTATTTTTTCAAATTTTTGTTAAATTAATCAAGAAGAAATTAATTATAAATTAATATTCTTACATATCATAAAAAATATAATATCATTACATATTTATAGGCGTCATAGAAATAATATTGGAATTAAAATTTTATTAATTATTCTCTCGTTAAAAATCTCATGAAGACAATTTATTTGGATTAAAATTTTATCAAGAAAAAATTAATATAATTTTAATTCGCTTATGAATTTTAATATTCTTATTATTCTAGTTATACTAAATGTTGTTTTAGGAGAAATTGTGGATGTAGGAATACTTATGTGTCTATGTGATAAATGAGAAAGAATTAAAAAAATTGCCGGCGACAGTTCTATAAATTTATTTTTAGTGTTGACATAAATAAAAAAATATATAATTTCTATTGTTTTGATCAAGATATTTGCTATTTTTTTTAATCATTAATTTAAATAAATGATATTTTTAATAATTCATAAATAACAAAAAATTTGATATTAATTACATTAAAATTGATAGATACGTAGACTATTAAACACCTTATAGTGATAAATTAGCTTTGCTTGAGAGGTGGGAGGTGAGATTAATTTTTTGTATTTAATTTTTTTTAACTTATATTGGTAGTTATCTATTATATGTATGGTGTATCTCAATTTATAGGTGTTTTAATCATTTTATTTTTGGCCTTTTTTTTTTGTTTATTAATATTATACAAAACCAACTACTACACACACACACACATACCCACTTACACACTTAGACACATACACTCACGCACTCAGACACACACTTACACACTTAGACACACACACTCACACACTCAGACACACACTCACACACACACTCTCACACACGCGCGCACTCACACACTCACACACACTCTCACACACACGCGCACACACACACACACACACACACTTAGACACACACACTCTCACACACGCGTGCACTCACACACACACACACACTCATTCTCTCTCTCTCTCTCACACATGCGTGCACTCACACACACTAATACACACACACACACACACACACACACATTCCCTCTCTCTCTCTCTCACACGCTTGCACTCACACAAACACACACATGCCTACACAAACACACGTACACACCCACACACTTAGAAACACACACACACACACACACTCTCACACACGCGTGCACCCACACACTTAGAAACACACACACACACACACACACTCTCACACACGCGTGCACTCACACACACTTAGAAACACAAACACACACACATGCCTACACAAACACACGTACACACCCACACACTTGATTTCTTTCTTGATTCAGTGTAAATCGTTGAGAAAATTATTATTGTTATCATTCATGTTGATATGAAATAATATAGTTATAAAATGGCATGGAGCACCCTTATACTTTGTGCATTACTTACACCCAACGAATATTTCTGGTACAAGGAAGAATACATATTGAAAATAACAAAAATAAAAAAAAAATACAATAAAATACAAAAAAAATACAAAAAAAAAAAAATGAAAATATATGTGCTGATTATGTTCACGATGGAAGCATGTTGGAAAACGAATTGATGCTTTGCTAATTGTGTTTTGGATACGAATTGGGCCAGCATCTGTTTTTGTTCTTGAAACTGATGTGATTTAGTTGATGATTTTATAGCAGATAGAAACGTTTCATGGCCCTGCACGTCTTGCTGTGTTTCAGGATTAGCGTCCCAGGGAGGCTCGGCACAATTTCTTGCACATTTGAATATCCCCTCATAGGGAGCGCCAGCAACCCAGCCAGTGGCCAGGAACTCCAGAATCTGTATCTGAAACTGCTCGCTCCTTTTCGGAAGCCTTTTGGCTGCCTCTCGGACGTTTCTAACTTCTCCGAGAAAAGTGCAGGGGCCGATGCTCTCTCCGGCGATGATCTTAAGTTTTATTTGACAGATGAGAAGGGGGTGGTGAAGGTCTGTGAGATTCTCGTGGACGAGGCGCTGCCGCCGAGGAAGCTTCATGGCAGGCTCTATGTTCTGGTGTGCTGGTCGAGCAACTATGCCAAACGGTACTACACCAATCTCTTCAGCTATGTGCCCGAGATACGCAGTTCTGGGCCGTATGCCAAGAGGCCTCAGGAATCAGTTTCTCTGTATAATTGTCTCGAGGCCTTTTTGAAAGAGGAGCCTCTCGGCCCCGAAGACATGTGGTAATTCATCATTTAATTTTTGAAGTTTATTTTTTTTAAGGAGCTGTGATTACATAAACACCAGCACACTATATCTTTTGGAAACTCCAAGGTTAAAATTTTTGGGGCGAGTATAATTCTTAGACATAATCTCATGGATGTCTTATGAGTCTTATGTACTGGGTATAATTCTTATCATTTTTTATCTTCTTCCTCTCTCTTCATCTCTCTTCCTCTTCCTCTCTCTCTCTCTCTCCCCCTCTCCCTCTCTCTTCTTATCTCTCTCTCTCTCTTCTTGTCTCTCTCTCTCTCTCTCTCTCTCTCCCTCTCCCTCTTCCTTTCTCTCTATCTCTTCTTTCCCTCCCTCCCCCCCTCTCTCTATCTCTTTCTCTCCCCCTCTTTCCCTCCCTCTCTCTCACTAACTCTATCTCTCTCCCTCCCTCCCTCCCTCTCTCTCACTCACTCACTCTCTCTCTTTCATAAAGTAGTCATCAAGAATTTGATTTGTGAGATTTTCAATCTTAGCCATCTCGTTCGTTATGTACATCTCTATTATTAATTATTTCTTATTTTTCTAAAAATTCAGATAAAAGATTTATTTTGTTAATTATGTATGGGAATAATATTCTTATTTTGAGTGATGATGAGTTGCGAATCATCAAACTCTAGGATTATCATCAGTATTATGAACAAATGCTTGATCTTGAGTGAGTCATAGGCATTTTTTTGGGGTTGGAATAGCTCATTGTAGGATTTGTAATGTATTGTTACAAAGGAGATGCCTTGGATACTCTCTATCAGAGGCCAGCTTTTAGGGTCACACCCAAGTAAATATATTTATTAAGTATGCCACTGATCTTTTATTTTAGTGATCAATGATATATTCGGGTATGGGGTATTCACATTTTTGTCAGACACCAACTTGCATAGTTAAAAGATTTATTATTGGTTATTATATATATTTTCTTAGACATTATTTTGTCTTCTTCGATGATAAAAGGTATAGTACGGGATGATTACAACTACTTATGAGTAGAGGTGTCGAATGGGCCGTGTCGTGTTGGGCTAGCCCATGTGAGTGTGGCGCGGTCGTGGTCGACACGACACGGTGTGGTTCTCGTGTTGTGCCTGGCATGACTGGGAACGTATTGAAATCGGGCACGTAATGGGTGGCCGATTGCAATGGGTGGCCAAGTCCACCAGTCACGGGCCACAATTGGCCACCGTCCAACCACCACGGTCCATGTCGGAAGCCCATTGCATGAAAATGCATGGGCGGTCGGCTCACGTGGCCAGCCTATGGCAATCGGCCACGTAAGTAATATTTGGCTTATATGGCTATTTAACAAAAACCGTCATGATTGGTGATCATTCGATGAGACTTGACCCAAGACCCAACCCTAGCCGCTCCCTAGTCCCCGGGCGGGTGGACGGTGCCGTTGGGTTAGGCACAAGCTCTGCCACAGGGTGGAACGGGCCCGGCACGACTGAACCGTGCTCCCCCCGGGCTGCCCGACACGTTTGACACCTTTACTTATATGTGTACAGAAAATCAGTTTTAGCCTAATTGAGTTATAAAATCTTTTTTTTTTTTTTTTTGTTTATCTGAAATATTCATTCTGGCCGTGTTTGTGTGATGCATATGTGGCGGCGCACGATTAGGTTTTACTTGTGATATTGATTTTGTTTTAATTTCATGCGCCTGATTGGATCCGTTCCTATTTTCTGAAAATGATTTTGCTGTTTTAGGTATTGTCCAAATTGCAAGAAGCACTGCCAAGCCAGTAAGAAATTAGATCTCTGGAGGCTGCCCAAGACTCTTGTTATTCATCTGAAAAGGTTCTCCTACACCCGATTCTTCAAGAACAAGCTCGAGTCTCACGTTGATTTCCCCATCGATAATCTTGATTTGTCGTCTTATGTTTCTTTCAAGACTGGCAAATCTTGTGGCAATTATATGCTCTACGCCACTAGTAATCACTATGGAAGCCTCGGCGATGGTCACTACACCGCATTTGTCCATGTAAGTAGTGAAATGTTTCTTCCCTTTCATCTCCTCATCTTCTACGCAACTTTTGTTGATTTCTATCCAAGGGTCGGCCCGGCCCGGCCCGCGGCTCAGTTTCAAATCTTGCCTTGCCGGGCCAGGCACGGCTGAACCGGGCAGGGCCCCGGGCCGTGCCCGGGCTGCCCGGCCCATTTGACGCCTTTACTCGATACTATAGTTTTATTTAGATATTGTAGATATGAGATTCAAAATTTATTCAGATATTTTTTTTATTCATATTTTTTGATGATTCTATTTATCTTATTTGATTAGTCTTTTTCTTTATTTTAAGTGATAAATTTTTTAGTTATTTCATAATAATTATAGTTTTAATTATCTGGTTAGTTAATTTAATAATAATTATTGTTAATCAAGTTTTATCCTAATTATTTGGGATCGACTATATAGATCATGTTTTTTCAATTAATTTTGTTAAAAATAAAATTAAATCAATAAAAACATAAAAATAATAGCAGTGACAATATAATAGAATATGTATGTGATAATTGTGGTACTTATTATTTTAATTATGAGATCATATACTAGCGCAGCATCATATAATAAGATTGAAAATAAAAATTGATATTTAATTAAGATAACTCGAATATTATTCTCTGATGTAATTATTTTAAAATATTTTTTATGAGATGCATGTTTAATCTCATATTACCTTTTAAATTGAATATTTTTTTATATTTTTTTTTAAATTAGGGTTTCAGGTGCGCCCAAAACCTAATTTTTTTTAAAATTAGGGGTTCGGCGCGACGACGCGCAGTTGAACCCCTAATTTATTTTATATTAGAGGTTCGGCCCGACTGGGCCGAACCCGGCAGATTCGTGCCGCGGGCCCGTGCCGGGCTGACCTCAATAGTAATCGTGTCGTGCCTGGCCCGGCACGAAAGCACGGTCAGGCTGGTCCAGCACGTTCCGTTTGATTAAAAGAAACTCGTAAGAGCTATTACCTCTTTGCGTGTCATCACAACTCATGCATGTCCCGAGGATAATGTGTCACCATCTTACTCGATAACGTTGCGACTTCCATACTAGAGGTGAATTACCTGGGAGAATGTTCTATACGACTTTTGTCATGATTGAGAATCAATTCCACTAAGAAATGCTCAATGAATTTATATGTAAAAGTATTTATATTTTTAATTTCATAAATATCATACTCGCGGTGATTAATTTACCTCATCTTCAGGGCTTGATTTGAGTGAGTCGGTTCTTTATTTTCTTTAAGATCGTAACTTTGGAAAATAGTAGAGGTGTCAAACGGCCTGGGCCGGCACGGCACGACCCAATTTTAGGTCACCCAACCTGGCTACCGTTTTGGGCCGGGCACTGCATGGCATAGTAACCATGTCGTGCCTGGCTCAGTACGGTAAATGTTCCGTGTCGGCACGGAACCGCGGCTGAAAACTACTAGGTTCGGCACGGTTCGGGTCGGATAAGCTCCTAATTTTTTAAAAAAAATTAGGGTTTCGGCGGCGCGGCGCCATTCATCTTCGCCATTTTGGGGCTCGGCGAACCTCGCCCGTCGAGCATCGGCTCGTATTGACCACGTGCTGTGCCCACATGCCGTGCCCGTCCCGAACCCAATTATCGGGTCAACTTAAAATAAATTAATACACGTAACCTTATTTAATGCATCTAATTTAAGAATTTTATTTTTCTTAAATACATGTAAATGAAATATATTTCAAATATATAAAATTTATCTCAACCATTTAAAAAAATTATTAATTTATTATGTTATTTGAATTTATTATTATTATTTCATTTATTCACTTATTAAGTGCTAACTCTTCTATTTATTATTATATATTTTTTTTCTGAATTAAAAAAATATAAAAAATCTCTGTCTTATTTGATTAAATTTGATTTCTACTTTCTTGATTCAGCATGGGCGTGATCGATGGTACGAGTTTGATGATAGCCATGTCTATCCAATTAGCCAAAATAAGATAAAGACGTCAGCCGCTTATGTTCTCTTCTATAGAAGAATTGATTAAGCTTCAATGGCGCCCTGCTTCCTCGTTTATCAATGATAAGGTTAACACATTTATTACTAAATTGTCCCTGCCTTTTTTCTTCTTTTTTTTTTTTTTAAAAAAAAATGTTGTTTAGGGTTCATAGCATGAATTAGATTGGAGCTATTTAACTTTTAATTAAGCGTGGACATCTTTTTTTTTTTTTTTGCCATCAAGGTTATAGTTGGTAAGACCCTCGTCCCAGCATTATGAGTAGAGCAATTGACAAATATGCCCTAGGAAAGTATATATCGCAACAACTCTGGGGATCAAACTCATGTCCCCAGGATTGGACTATCTTGTCCATTTGTCAATCAGACTATCATATTGTTGGTGTATGAACATGATGTTGAATCACTAGTTGGTGTGTGCGTGTACACACACACTGGTACACACTATATATATATATATATGTGTGTGTGTGTGTGTGTGTGTTGTATATATATATATACATATATATCTATATCTATTTATTGAAAATAAATGAATATAATAAAATGCAGATAAGTATTATTGAAAATATTTAAGTATATATATGTACATGTTTTGTTAAAAATATTTGTACATATATACCTGTGTTTGTGTGTGCGTACACATGTACATATATATCGACACATGTGCGTGTGTATGCACTTACATATATATGTCTGTATTTGGTTCATTTATATGCATATCATTATATTGATACTTGTACAAAAAAATAATAATATCTGTGTAATAAATTTTAATTTCTTTAAAAAAATTTTTGTTAAAATATTTGGGTGATATAGGTTTAATTTACAAAGACAAATCTTTTAAAATAAATTTTATATACAAAATAAAATTTCTACCTCATATATTTATATGCAAAGCGTGATATTTATCCTAAATAATAATTTTAAAAAATTAATTCATTAATTACAAAAAATTGCATGGTCATCTATTTATTTCGAAAACAATAATTTAATAAAATAAATTCATATATAATGTATTATTATCTATTTATTTAAACATAATTAGCAAAAATTATTTATTTGGAAATAAAAACTCATGTACGTATATGTTCATCTATTTATTTTAAACATAATAAAAAAAATAATTTAATTATTGATCACAATATTAAGTCGAACATTTTTTTTTTCAAAAAAAAAAAAATTGTTCTATGCTAATTAATGGATACTTACATATATTATACAATGTGTATATCCACAATACAACATTTTTAAATATCAAATTATGAGTTATCTTTTTTCAATTACTTTCATTTTGGTGCTCATTATGAACAAATTTACCAAATATTTATAATTTTTTTTCTTTATTTTATAGGCAAGTTACTTTTTTTGATAAGATTGAAGATAACTTTTTTTATTTTTTTAATATTTCGTGAAAGATGCATATATTTTGTAAATTTAGAAAGTAAAAATTTTTATCATTGAGTATTATTTTGATGCATTATTAAGCAAAATAAAATCAATATGGATCTTAATTTTTGAATTTCAAGTTCATGGTTTCAATTGTGGAATTGAAATTATAATTATTAATTTTAGAAATAAATGCAAGTGAGTTTTAAATTTTGAAACATATTTAATTTCAAAATTGAAATGTTCAAAATTATGTTTAAAAAAAAATAAATAAAAACTATATTTTGTGGCTGAAATAAAAGTTTAAACATATATGTATCTAATTATAAATGCATCAATCTAAAAAATATTAATTTTTGTATGCATCGAATAATATACAATCAAAATTACTTCACTCCCATCACAAAAAAAAAAAAACCCCTGGTGTCATATCCAATGTAGTTGCATATATATACTGCATATCAATGTGTGTTTGTATGTGCGCGTGCACACGTGTGTGTGTGGGTGCGTGTGTGCACGCGCGCATTTGTGTATGTGTGTTCGTGCACATGTGTGTGTGTGTGTGTGTGTGTGTGTCCATGTGTGTGTGTGCGTGCACACATTTGTGTATGTGTGTTCGTGCACATGTGTGTGTGTGTGTGTGTGTCCAGTGTATTTTCCACAAGTAGCATGTTGTTATGTTATTTTTTAATGGCAATATGATTTTTTTTATGATTTATAAGTAATGTTTTTTGCGGCCTAATGCTCTTATTATTACAATTTATTTGTACATGTTTAGGGCACATAATATTTGGAACACAACATTTATTTGGATAGTTGAAAACACTTGTAATGGTTTAAAGTTGTTCCTTATCCTAAATAAGAAAAATAATGCATTAAAAAAAAAAAAATCTCCTGGATAGAATTTAGTTTTTGTGAATAGCAAATATTTGGTGCCATCCTTGATCTATCCGAAGTGAATATTAGGAAGATGTGCCCACTGCTATATCACACAACAACCCTTTTGTTAGTAATTTCCACCAATATAGTCATATATATGGCCTATATAGACAGACACAGACACACGTGTGTGTGTGTGTGTGATTGTGTGTGTGTATGCATTATTGTGTGTGTGTGTGCATGATTGTGTGTGTATGATTGTGTGTGTGTGTGTGAATCTGTGTGTGAGTTTGTATGTGTGTGTACGCATGCGTGTGTGATGTAAATATAATAATAAATTAGATAGGTACATTTGATTTCTGATAAAAAAAGTTGGTGCAAAAAGGAAAAGATGATATATTTTTTTTAAAATATTGGTGGAATAACATTGTGAAAATATTCATTACATATAACATAGATATTGTATATAACTATTGATTAATATTAAATTGATTTTTAAATAATTTTGGCAAAAATTTTGTAGTTAGATTAATCCAAACTTGTATTTATTTATATATTAAGTATAAGTTTATGTATGCCTTTGTGTGTGTGTGTGTGTGTGTGTTTATTTGTGTGGCTGAGTGTACACGTGCTTACATTTTTTGCTGCTGAGCTGAAGGCTTCCTTGTGACTTATGTGGGGATTGTTGGCTTTGATTCTTTGAATTTCATCCCTATAAAGAGAAAAAAAAAAAAAAATCTTTCGAATTCCATTAGGACATCCAATTTGAAAATAAAAAAAAGGCAAACACTTGTTTGGAAATAAAAATTCTTACTTTATAAACCTATTATATGCAGAAGGAACACGTGGCTGCTTTTCATGAGCTACAATGTTCATCAAATGAGGAAAATGATAATATAATTTATTTTTTTGAATATTTTCCATATAAAGAGCAATTTTAATAGATAATCATTTTATTTATTTGCAATTTATTATTGTTTATTTTTCATTTTTCTATAAATCATTATCACAGATAAATGATTTCCTTCAATTAAATCCAATAAAAATTGTAGATATGAGGTAGGTATATTATGCTAGGCCAATTTCATCCTTCTTAATTCTATAACCATCTTACTTTAAAGTTTAATCTAGTCAACTGGCTTTCCAACTTGGCTAAGTCGGACAAGCTTTCTCAAATTCATATACTAGGGTGGAGTGGGTATTGGGGCAACTATTACAATTCTATATTCAATTTATCAACAATGAGTCACCAAATAAAAATATTTGTATCATTGTATATGTTGGTAAGTCTGTAGCACATTCCATTTTTTTTTGTGGATGTTAAGTGTGTGAGAGTGATAGATACATAGATAGATAGATAGATAGAGAGAGAGAGAGAGAGAGAGAGAGAGAGAGACAGAGAGATGAACTTACATTGAACATGGATTCCACCTGATTTATGATGTGGTGATGATGATGATGATGATGATGGTGCTGATGATGATGCTGATGCTGATCCGAAGCTTGAGCACATTTGTTGATAGTTTGGAGACAATTTCTTAGATTTCCTCAGAGTGAAAAATGTAAGAAAAATAATCGATGGTAAATATTTTGTTTCTTGTTTTGATGAATCAATCATAAAATCACATTGTTACTCATACATGTAAAAATTTAAACTACATAAATTAAATTGTGTGTGTGATAAACAAAACCCGATGTGAAATTGTTTAGTCTTGGTGTTCTAGTAAATTGCAAACACTAGTTCATGCAAGCTTCATGCTCTTATCAAATCATATAATCACATTGATGCCATAAATGAATATGGCCAAGTTTCTATTTAGAAATACAAGCTTTATAATCATAATGGCTAGACCAGACGAAATAGCTAATTTGCTTATTGTTTTATTGACTTTGTGCGTTTGATTCTTGAAGCAAGTATTTCAAAACTTTTATCCTAAAATCTCATAGTTCTAGCATAAAATGGATCATTGTTAACTAATTTTATGGAGATATATAATATGATAAACTAGATCAGCATAACTAGTTTAATGGAGATAAACAATCTTTGAATGTGAACTTGTCAATTATATTCATGTGTTCGATGATACCCATATGCCCAATTATATTCATGTGTTCGCTGATACCCATATGCCAATTATATCACATGTTTATTTATATGTGCTACAAAATCTTATATTAATGTGCACCATATAAATTCTAACACAGATTTAAATCATGCATGACTTGACTCTTTCCAATTCTTATTGTGTTCTCTTATTTTTTATTACAAATTAGTTGATACAAAATAAAAGTTGCATGCCTTTTTACTTTTTTAAAAAAGATTTTGTAAGATATGATAATAACAACCATCTGTATGGTAGTCTAATCAGCAAAACTTTAATCCCCAAGGATACTGAATTATAGGTGTTAAGTGAGTCAGGCAGCTTAGGCACGGTATGAGACACAACCCGACTGAGTCGTATGGAGGCATTTGCATGTATTTGTTAGAGATCTTTTGGGTCAAATTGTGAAATAAGCATTTTTTATATGTATTTATTAATTATTTGAAAAAATAGATTCTTGTATTGCAGCTTGCTTGGAAGAATATTTTTGTTGAATATTATATATAAATTTAGGAACTAAAAATAGGTAGGAAATGAATATAATAAAATAAAATGAGTAAAAGATCTAAAGATGATATTCAATAATTAATAATTTTCAAATCTTACTTGAAAGTGTTAGTGATATGCCCTAAGGCAATGGTGTAATTATTATTACTTTCATATATTAATAATAAAGATTCATTTGCATTATTATCTTATATTTTTAATAGTATAATTTATTCGAAAAATAGTTGATTCCACTCATGATCATCAAGTGCATAACTTGATAGTAGCAAATAAATCAACACCTATATATGAGCTTTTTATAATATACACATATATCATACTGACTTGTATGATAGTAACTCACAAGCTTGAAGCTATCAAATTGTTTTTCCTACTTTCTAGAAGATTATTTGATTTCCTCATGTTGATTCATGTAGATTATTTCTTCAAGTTTATCATGCAAGAGAGTTATTTTGACATCCAGTTGCTTGAGCTATAGTAGAACCATCTGTAAAAATGATTTTCACCACTAATGAGCAACGGTGTTAAGTAATATATAAATTGAATTATATTTCACCACTAAAGATAAAATATCATGATGCCTTTATTCCTTTTGAACCCCTTTTTTTGTTCTGACAATCTTCTAGTTCTTTGGCTTCTCAATGATTTTCCAAGTTAGATTCTTATGAAGAGATGTGATCTTTCTATTTCATTACAACTATCCAATAAGCTGATTTTTTATTGGGGACAGCTTCTTTTTTGACTAGAACTAATTACATCTATCAATTTCTTCATTAACATTGAAATAAAAAGGAAACCAAATATGCATAAACACATCTCTAGAGATGTATTTTATCTCTTTTTTGTCTGTCTTTGGTTATATGATAGTACTGCAATTGTGATACATCAATATTTTCAGTCGAATCTTACTTTTCTTCTTGATCAATTAATTCTTCTTTTGAATGATCATCCTTCATGCCATTTGAGCTTTCATTTTCCTTTCACAACTTTTTATGAAGCATTAGCATCTCATCTTTATTAATTATCTTTCTCCTACTAATCATGCATTTTTTTTTTCAAGACAAAATAACATGTAGCCTTTTATACCATCAAGATGCCTAAGAAAAAAGTATTTTAGTTCACTCGACTCAAGCTTGCCTTCTTTAACATGAGCATAACTAAGACATTTGAATATTGTTAAATTTTCATAATTATTAGGAGTACTCAGTCATATATCTTTTAGAGTTTAAAGATCAGTTTCCATTCATTATGGACATAAACTAGCACATTATGGACATAAACTAATAATGCAATTCTATTAGTATAGTTTTTTTTCATATTTTCTACAACATTATTCTACTAATAGAATATCTTATTGTATGATGTCTAACAATATAATGATCTTGCAAAACTTTTTGAGTTCACTACTACAAATTTCCAAATCATCATTAGTTATTAATTACTCGAGTACTTTCTTTTTTGTTTTCAATCAATGCTTTCCAATATTTGAATTTGATGAAGTCCTCATTTTGGTGCTTCAAAATTAAGATGCAAATCTTCCTTGAATATTCATCAATGAAGGTTCGTATATGTCTACTACCACCTAAAGGAGGTACTTTTGAAGGACCGCACAAATTAGAATATATGTAATTCAACATGCTCTTTATTTAATGAATTGCATTATTAAATTTCAACCAACATTATTTTTCTAATGCATAGTGCTCATACAATTCTAACTTACCAACTTATTGAACAATTAGTAAACCCTTCTAGCTTAACTCAACTATAGCCCTCTCAAGTCTCACTAACATGCCCCATTTGGAAGTCTCATAACTTTGTTACATCAAAATTTAAAATTACAAAAATAACAACTATCGGAAACAATGCTTCCTTATAAGTGTATAAAGGTTATGATTTTTCTTTAATTTATCATCATAAGTGTACCTTAAGATATTCACATAGCTTCACCTTCAACTTTGGAATTATAACCTTTTGAATCTAGCATTCCCAAGGAATTTTTATTCAATTTTAGAATATGCCTAACATCAGTCAATATTCTCACAATTCCTCTAAACATCCTGTTTCTGATTGTGTTAATGCCAACAACCATGCAATGTATGTTATTTTCAAAAATCAATTCGCCTCCTTCTAGAGATTATGTAGCAAACTAATCTTTATTGGGATAAATGTCATATGAACATCAAGAATCAAAATTTTTTTCATCTTTTAAGTTATGTTTTGAGATTGAAGAGCATCTTCACTATCAAAACCATTTATGATAGGAGCATTTTCATGTTCAAAAATCTTCTCCTTTTTGTTGCATTATGGACAATCACCCCTTATGTGTTCTTTCTCATGAGAGAAGAAATATTTTCTAGGTTTAGCTTTGAACTAGATCTTCCTTTTCTACCATTTAATTTGTCTCACTATTTTCCCCTCACAAAGAAACTTTTTGTTAAGCCGTTAGATTTAGATTCTTATACTATTTTCTTCAACTTTTTAAAGTTTAGTGTACCATTGACTTCCTCCATGGTAAGAGTTTCTTCATCACTCATCATATTGTCTTCAGATTGACCATGATAACTTATGAAGGAGGATAATAGAAGCATTTTTTGGTCTTAATTATTAAATTTAACATCTACATTCAATAATTTTATTAAATTCTTTCAAATGCTCTTTGTTGGGCTTTCTATTATATATTTTCAAGAGTATATTACAAAATAATTGATCTGTGAGTGATTTCATCATGTGCAATTATCCTTGCTTCAACCATGATCTAGTAGTTATATTTTCATCTCACACTTTTCTTAAAACATTATCTCCTAAGCTCAACAAACTGTGTTATATGTTTATTTCATTATCTCATTTTTCTTTGTATCAATTAGTTTTCCTAAACTTCAACTTCCAATTTTTTTGTGCAATTGGAAAGATCAATTGCACACGACAATAATATGGTGACACATGGAAAATATCATCATACCATATTTACATGGTGCATGCATATATAATTTTATTTTTGTAAGTTAAATATTTTCGTCTTATGAATGATGTCATGCACAAGTTAATAATGCTTGATCAATTTAATAATGTTCTACGACATGACGTGATGGCTATGTGCCACAACAACACAAGTGAACAACTCTTGCTGTTAAGTTATTTAAATTTTGTATTACTTAAAGAGAAAATTTAATATGAGAACAATAGAGTGAGAATACCCACCTAACTTAAAAGGGAAAATAGGCAACAAATTAATATTTAATTTGGAGTACCACATGACATATAAAGTAGCCAACAACATGAAGATTATGTTATCTTTGTTCACAAATTATGAAAATGCCCACTTAAGAGAGACAAAGGTGTGGACACTTACTTTTCTCTTATGTAGAGTGCCAAAGTGATTAAATGTACAAGTCAAGTATATGTGGAATATCATTCAAGAAAACTACACATTTTCTTCATAAGTTTTTGAAATACCCATAGCAACTTATGCATAATGAAAAGATTTTTAAGCCACAAAAATGGTATATTTGTGTTCTAAGTGTCTAAAAGAAGAAACAAATCAATAAGAAAAATAAAAATAATCATCATAATTGTGTAATGGTCATGATAACATTTGTGTCCTCTCTATTAAGATTAGGATAATGGATATATCAAAAATCTTCTTGGTATATTAGTGTTCTAAGTTCCTAAAATAAAAAATAATCAATTAAAAAATTATAATAATAAAAAAACAATATGATGATCAATGATATTCTACAAATTTATCACATTATATGTAATATGTCTCAATGTATACACGTATATTATTAGAATTTGTTAATTGTCATTGCTAATGAGATTTTTTTTTATTTGAATTGTTGACAATGAAGAGTCAACATCATAACTAATTAATTGTATACATTTTGGTTGATTTATTGATAATGAAATTTGATCATCTTTGTTATCACTAATTAATAGAATATCTTTTAGTTGGTTTGATGATAATGAAAAAGTTACTATCATTTGTGATTATTATTACTTGCAAATTAGAATAAATAGATATGCTTAGCTTTGGAGTACAAAATTCTAAGCCCACATATATTTGTTCATCAATTTGTATGCTTTATCAAAGAATAAAATATCATAGAAGTTTTTTGTATACATGTGTTTGTGGAATCTAGAGATACTTGTTCTAAATATTATAAAGAGGTGTGTGTGTGTGTGTGTGTGTGTGTCTGACAATATTATAGAGAAATGAACATATCAAAATGACTCAGTGAAAACAAATAATTGAATGTGAGAGAGTGATTGTTACAAGGTAAGTTGTGAGTGGAAACAAAATAGGGAGTAGAAAGAAAAGGTGGGATAGATTGGAAAAAAAATGAGAATGGTGTACTTGGAAAAATGAGCAAAAGTAAAAAGAATGCATATAGGATGAAAGATAACAAATGAAGAAGATGTGGGCTGAGATTATTAGAAAAAAAAAATCAAGTCATTAAAGTCAACTTATCTTGAAAGATAGGGCCATCTAAGGAAACATCTAGACATAAGAATCCTTTATGCTAAAATTATTTCCAAAGAAAAGATACCTAGTTATTCATTATTTTAGAGTATGATAGTTGTATGATTGAATGCAAGTAAAACCTGTTGAATTAAAAAATTTTAAGGAGTTATAACCAAGAAGTTTCTGAAAAATCAATTCAAATGGGATTTTGAATTCAAGAATGTGTAGGTAGAAAATTAAATATATAAACAAGAGTCTAAAACACAGATGATTAATAGGGCATAGGTTATTTGAAATTATCTAGTAGAATTAATTTCTTTATCAATACATGATAGTTTATTTATTTCAACATACTCATTTTCTTTTTTGAAAGATATGGACTACAAACATGGTGAGAGATATTATGAGAGGTCAAGAAATGTAGAGACAAGCCTATATTTCTCACCCTAATCTATTTGTAAGATTTTAACTTAGCATCAATTTGGTATTGCACTAAGGTTTTGAATTGCAAAAAGGTGGATAGTGTCTCATCTTTGGTTTTATGTAATAAGTATGACCAATTGAAATGAGAGTAATTTTCAATAAATGATAATGAATATTTAACACCACTCACATGATGGAGAAGATAAGGACACCATATATAAGAATGTATCAACTAGTGGTAGTCAATGGCTTTTAACAAGTTGATGAGATTGAAAAAAAAAAACCATACATAAATGTTTGATGCTAAAATTGCAAAGATTTCAGACTCTTTTAACAATCTTGGAATCGAAATGTACTAAATAATGGTGCCACAAGTTTATTTCTTGAGTGCTTGGTAAAAAAATATTGGAGGTACTATAGGGATGAGGAACCTTTGAAGTAGGAGAGACCTCATAAAGACCATTAACAAGTAGAGCTTGCTAACGAACTTTCTTTGATATCTAACATTTCACAAGCAAGAAATCAATATAGAATCTCAGGCATACAAGATTATCATCACAAAATATTGAGAATCTTAAAATATTGTTGGAAAGTGCATGAGCATGGAATATGTTATTCAATTTAAGAGAAGAATAGGAAAAAGATAAGAGAGCATTTGCATAATGGCAGAATGAGATTTTTTTACCAATGCCAACCACTACCAATTCAATGTAGTAAATGGAGTTGGATTTTTTCATAAAGTGATGGGATAAACACATAAAAGAAGGTTGGAGTGAGGTAATTATTCAAAAACTTTGGATATGTTTGGTGATAATGGTAGTTTGCTTAATTATAACAAACAAGAACATCATGACCAAATTTAACATAAACTTGAAATTGGTATTGGAACATGTTGATAATTATAAAACTTCAAAGGCTAATTATTAATAGGAGGGTTTCCTTTAGTATTACCCAAAATACTTTGATGGAAATTATTTATAGCACGAAAGAAAGAAAACTAGGGTTTAAAATTTGAGCAATTAGGTGGGTGTTTAAAATAGTTATTAGTATAAGGAACATTCAAATTATGATAGAAGATGATATAATAGGAGGACCAAACACATAAAAGAAGGTTGGAATGAGGTAATTGTTCAAAAATTTTGGAAATGTTGGGTGATAATGGTAGTTTGCTTAATTATAACAAACAAGAACATCATGGCCAAATTTAACATAAATTTGAAATTGCTATTGGAACATGTTGAATATTATAAAACTTCAAATGCTAATTATTAATAGGAGGGTTTCCTTAAGGTTTACCTAAAATACTTCGATGGAAATTATTTATAGCATGAAAGAAAGAAAACTAGGGTTTCAAATTTGAGCAATTAGGTGGGTGTTTAAAATAGTTATTAGTATGAGGAACATTCAAATTAGCATTGCAGTATGATCTTGAAAATGTGTATTTTTGGATTGCATAAATGTATATTGTTGCTCAAGTTAAAATTCATAGCTCAAAAATAAACTATGTCCTCCAAGAAGGGTAGATCAAATTAATTATCTACAAAAGTGATAAATGCATTGTATTTAGAATTAAGTCCAATAAACATGTAGATCGACTTATCCTTATGAGAAACTGGTTCTTTAATGGTTGTTATGATATTAAAGAGTCTCTTAACCTTGTGAATATAGTCAAAACAAAACATAACTCCCTTATTTAGAGATTGAAGATGAGTACGCAAATCAAATAGTCCATCCATTAATACTGAGCCAAAGATCTAACCCTTTGAGTATAAATAATCATTTATTCAAAAAGATGACAAAGGTGATGTATTTAGAATCAATTCCATTTAACATGTACATATACTGATCATTTTCAAAAACTAGTTCTCGAATGGTAGCCGAGCTATTAAAGAGTCTCTTGTCTTTTAAATATAATCCAAAGAAAACTTACCTCTATTCTTTAGAGATTGAAGATGAGTACACAAATCAAAAAGTCTAGTCATTGAATTAAATGCATAAATTGACCCCAAGTTAACCATATTTCATTAGCAGAATTATATCCAACTATTTTAGGAATTATATTTTCATATTAAGTAGGACTAGCCTAACTCATGATAAGCATGTTATATTTTTTTTATAATGAGTTTTTTAGTTGATGATGTGTCATTGTATATCGAGTAATTAATTTTATTTCTCATACCAAAATGTTCTCTATCTAACTCAATGTTAAGTTGTAAATTTGGGGAAGAAAAAGATGTTTGAACAAGAGGGAGAGCTTGAACTCTTATGTTCAGGATTATTGAATTTTTTTGAACTGATATTTGAATATTTTATGTGATGGAAAAATTCAAGAGCCATGTGGATCATATGAAAAAATAGCTCTGATACATGGAAAAGAATGTTAATGACACATAGTTGACAAATAAAACAAGAAGAAGAAACAAAATGCAAGAAGAAAAGATAGAGATGAAGATGAAAGTGATAGAAATGTGAATTTTTTTTGTTCACTTCTTTTATGGATTGTGGTGACTACTTATATATAGAACTACCTTACTCATATATCTAACAAGTATTGTGAAACTATCATGCAAGACACATGTAGTCCTAATCTCTACTAAATTGACTAATTATTTTGAAATAATATAGTAGTGCTTCTAACAATTTTTCATCCTATATTTGCATAATGTAGTGCTCATAATAAAATGGGCAAACTCTTTACATATAAATGAGAGTGGTCATTATCTATACATATCAATTTGTTGGGCCTTCCAAGATTAACAGATTATTTCTAGTTTTGATTCAATTTAGTTTTACTTAATCAAAAAAATAAATAATTGAAATATGTTTCCCTATTGTGTAAGTTAGAATATTCTAGAAATCTTTCCATGGAAAAATATATATGGAAAAAAAGGCAAAAAGGAGATTTGATTGTTCATCAATCAATCATATTGATGCTCCTTTCTGAATGAAAAATAATAATGAACATATTGCTCTCTATAAGCATAGAACCTAAGCTTCTCATTTATTGATGCTCTAACTCTTGATCTCTCGATGTATCTTTTTCAATACTAAATTAGAAAAGATGGGTGTTAATCGAATTGTAGTAATTTACACTTCTATTTCTCTTATGTTCATAGTGTAGCAATAGGAAAAAAAAGGTTTTATCTAACTATGTGAACATGATATCTGCTTGTATTGGATTGAAATTGATATCTTTTGAAACATTATATTTTAGTGTGTAGTTGTGGGCTTATGGGTCAAAGTAGTTTTTTCCTTCATTTGAGAGATTTTCATGGTAAATTATGATACATATATGGTGGACATGCATTGCATTGTGTGTTTGTGTGTGAGATAGAGAAAGAATTAATATTGATGTGCACTATAATGCATAATATTTGGTGTGTAATGCATTTAAATGAACTGCTAAATATATATCTTATTGTGTAGTGTATAGAATTTGTGTCTTTTTAGTAAGCACAATGTAGGCAAAGAAAACTAGTTTATATATAGTGATTGTGTGATTTTGAAAATATTATAATGTATTATTGCATTGTGTGAGTGTAGTGTCAAAGACTTTGGATGTGTTTTCTCTCTAATTCTAGCAATTTGGATTTTTGGATAGTATATGTAATTCAATGCAATTAAGTATTTTTTTTTCTTCTAGTTAAGTTTATGTACTACGAGGCCAATGTTTTGTATTGATTTTTGTTGTTTCATAATTCTTTTTCTGATATTTAATTGGGTAATTCAGATATCGATCACACAATGATTGTATATATAATATTAGATCAATCAATGATAATTAACAGTTGCTCTAATATCCATGATAAATATGATTGAGTTAGAAATACTAGATTTTAGGGATGATTCATATTTTTATTTTTGAAGAAATGTATAGATAGTCTCATTGTGATTATGCTAAGTCATATAATAAATATTAGATAATTATGGAATAATCTTTTGCCCTACTAGCATATCATGTGGTTATCAATTATTGAGCACTTTTTAATGATGGTCCTCTCTTAGATGTCATTTTGGTACTTTACCATCGAGACAACACTTCATCTATGCTCGAAAATTATTCACAAGTTATCACCTTTTAAGCAACTCATTAATTATTCTTAATGATTGTTTCCAATACACATTCTTATTCTTCAACCTCAAAAATCTTTCACAATAAGAATTGATGTGATTATAAAAATATTTGTGCTTTTGGCTTTGTCGGTATCATACTCACATAATTAATATATGTTTTCCTGAGTTTCACTGGTGGCATTCATATGACCGAATAACTCTCATAAGACTATCACTACCATATGAATCACATCTATTAGTACCTATCACATGCCTTACATATCATAATTACCTATTATGATGTATGACTCATACACTAAATATAAAATTCTTTGGCCCAATATCAATTGAGGATTAGTTCCTCTAAGATATGCATAATATAATGGCCTATAAAAGTATCTATATATTTGGCTTCATAAGCATCTTATTCACAATGATTAAATATATCTCAATTTTAAATTTTGGCATATAAGTTTGTCTAATGTATAATGATTAAAAGGATTGTCACTTTCTTCCTCTCATATGTGCTTCAAGACCTACATATTATTTTCCACCACTCAAATCATGCATGAACCTACCAATAACCAAAACATAGTCTTAATTCTATTTAATTACTAAACCATCTATAAATAAAAAATATCAAAATAAAATATCATTTTTAAAGTAAAAAAATAATATATCCATCATAATAAATATATTAAATCATCTTTAGATTCTTTTTTTTAGCCTAGAATTAGAGAGAATAACATATAGATAAGTAGAATTCACCTTATATGAATCTAAGTGCTTAATTTTAGCCCTCAGAAAATATATCTTTCTCATATCTTTCATGGATCTTTTAGACTTCTTAGAGTTTTCCTTATATATCCAAGTATCTGATATGGATTTCTTTAATTAGAAACTATAATATTGAAATAAAGTCATGGCTTCAATCTTTAAGTTCTATAATACAAAGTCATGGTGTTAGGTAAATGTAATGGTTTTGGTCTCTTTCCTCTTCTTGATAGTGTGACACTAAAATTTATGATAGTCTATTTAGCCTCTATAACACAGATTCATAGTATAAGATATGAGATTTGGGCTTGATCCCTTTTTTCTACTTGATGATTATGATGCTGGAAAAAGTCATGATGGAATATATAGGCTATGTAACACAAATTCATAATGTTGAAATGTAACTACGACTTGTGCAATTCAGTTCTATACCCCAAAGTCATGATGTTGAAGAATGACCATGGTTTTAGTTTTTTTCTTGAGCCAAGAGTCATAGTGTTTGTGTTGGTTATGAATCAAGTTTGACTATTGGTAATATTATATAGCCAAAAGTCATGATGCTAGATTAGTTTCATAGTATTGAATTGAGTATTTTGTGATTTAGTAAAGGAAAAGTCATAACATGTGGGGACAACCATGACTTATAGCATTAGAGGGATACTTAGTTGTTGCATTATGAAATTAATCTCACATCAATGAAGTTATTTTGAATTAGTTTGGTTATGAATCCAAGAAATCTTTGTAGCCAAAAGAATTTGTTACATAGTGAAAAAATTATGTCAATAAGGTGGTAGAGTCATGACATATAAAGATTTTCATGATTGTGTGTGGAGTTTTGGTCAAGAATGGATACCAAAATAAATCTATAAGTACTCAAATATATAATCAAGTCATGACATATCAGATTCTAAGATTTGCATGATTTTTTACTCTTTTACTAGCCATCAACTCTACCAAGCCAGAGCCACACATTTCATACTAAACACTCTTAATTTTATAACTATTCATCAAATCCTTTAAAATAATTTTTTTATAAAATTATTACAAATAAACCTCTCTTTCAGCCAAATATATCATAAAAATCATGCCAAATTTTTAGTATTATTCAATATTTGATATATCAAATAGTGGTTATTAATTATATGGCCTAGTTAGAGGCATACTAAATTCTAAGAGGCTGAGTGATGGAGATTGAGAGATGAATTGCACGTTGTCACCCCTAAGTTCATTTTATAATAACTAGGAAATCCTAGTGTTGTCCATGAGTACACCTTCTCATGATGATGTTCTAACTATAAATATGGTTATGGACAAGTTGTTGAGTGAGGATGTAAAGAAAAAAAAAGAGCAAGAGATTTTTCATTAAGTCCTCATTTTGAAGAGACATATGAAGCATGTTAGGAGTGCTTCTATTTGCTAAAAGAGAGATGTAAAGAGTCTCCCATTCGACATGAGGTCGAAGTATAAGATGGTAGTGGAGTGTTATCATTATAATAAATCATAAATGTGACATGTCAAGAGGGTTTATTATTCATAGAAGCAATTCTAGCATGACCCTAATAAGGTTAGTATTGGATGATTTAAGTTATATGAGTCATTTTGATAAATTTCAATATGAATTGATCAAAGGTTTATTATTTGATGTAAAGGGCAATAAGATGAGTACATTTTATATTACCCAATCAAGATTTTGTGAAGATCAAATAATCATTGTACATCAAAAAGATATCACTAATATTTGGCACCAAAGAATTGGGCATATGTATTAAAAGGATCTTCCACTTTTTACTAGAAGATAGATCTTGCCTATTGCCCAAGATTCCTCTTTGGATTGGTATTTAAATTGTTTCGATAAGAAGAGCCATTTAGCAGCATTTTCTTCTCATCCTTTTGAGGAGATCAACTTTTCTACATATGATTTATACTGATATATATTCTATTTAGAACAAAACTCTTAGAAGTAACCCTTATTTCATGATTTTATTTATGATTAATTTGGGAAGGTATAAGCTACTACCCTTAAGAACACGGTATGGAAAATAAAACACTTACACAAATAACTTTTATTCAAACTCAAATAACTGCTACACTAATACTCTTAATCATCTCACTTCAAAATAAAATTCACACTCACAGGAATACTAAAACTCACTTCAAATTGAAATTCACACGTACTCAAAGAAATGTACAACTTACAATTAGAAGATCTTATTCTTCTTGATGCCTAAACCAAATAGAGGCATGGATATTTATATTAATTACAAGCAATATTATACCACCCAAATAAAATAATCCAAATTTTTAACAATCATCGACATCATCATTCTCCAATCGTCTAATAATATATTAAGCTACCACTAAACCCTAGTCCCTAGAAGACTATAGATTATGGACATAAAAATATATCTCATGTTCAAAAAAATAATAAAACGCACACTTAAAAAAATCTTTTTCTTTTTTATGCATAAATCTAGTGGGCGAAGAGTATTTATACTAGAGATATCAAGTGGGTCAGGTAGCACAGGCATGACATGAGGCATGACATGATTCAATCATGCCTATACCATATTCATGTCAGCCTGTGGCACAGCTCATGCCATGTTGAGTCAGGGCCAAAAGTCTCTCTTATCATGTCAAGCACGACCTGTGTACCTAGTACGATGGCACAACTTGTTAGCATAGGCTAGTTAGTCAATGGATGATGACCATTGTAACTAGACTAGTCAATGCCCACTACCATTGGTCAATTGGGCATAATCCTATGCCCACTACATTGGCCAGTGTTGAGTCCTCACTACCCGATAAGCATTGTAGTCCACATTGGTTTGGCCACTACCCATTGGCTAGTTGTAGTGTCATACCACTGTCAACTTGATATGGTACGGCCCTACATGACTTGGCATGCCTAGTTGAGGAAGGTAGGCCATTGAGTATTGTTGGGCCAACCTCTCATGAAGCCATGCTAGCATTGCATGAGCTAGACACCCATTTCATGCCATGTCCAATTTGGCATAGCCAATTTAACCTCTAATTTATTTTATTTATAAACAAACTTACACCATAAAAATTAAATAATCCAAAATTAAAACAATCACACTCATCATTATTCTCCAATCTTCTAATAATATCTTTACCACTAGATTATTTACTTGGACTTTAATTTGGTTTTTGTTTGTGCTCACATTATGGATCAAGTTTATGATCCAACACAAGTATCGAGTCTTTTAAATTTTTTGAGATTTCACACCATTATTGTTAGATAGAGAGAGAGAGAGAAAAAGGAAACTACTCTTTAGATACTTCAATAATTTGGAGAGTATTTGGAATAGTTTGAAAGTTGTGATAGATCTTATAAGATTAAAATTGAAAAGAACCAAGCCAAGATGTCTTGGTTGAATGGGGCCGTGAGAGAGGGTGAAATCAATTATTGAGGAGTGAGTTTGGTGTGTATGTTTTAATGGTCAATAACCCAAGGAATTTTGGGGAAGAATTGTGTGTGTGGTTTGATGATCACCATGTGTCTTGCTAATGCCATGGATGTTGATGTTTCAAATAGGATTTTGACTACAAAAGAAATATCTTAAGATCATGTGAGAGTCTTTTGTTATAAAGCCTTTATTCATTTCCAACAATCTGAGTATTTGGTTATAAAGCCCTTGTTCATTTCCCACAATGTGGGAGTCTTTGGTTATAAAGCTCTTGTTCATTTTCTACAATGTGAGCGATCAAGGTTAGATGAAACTATTAAACCATGTATGATGCTTGACTATAGTCATGAAAAGTTCAGATATAATTTGTGGGAGTCTATACCTAAGAAGATTGTTAAGAATAGAAATATCATCTTTCTTTGTGATCAACACATGAATACTAGTGATCAGCATGGTCATCCTAGTGTTTCTAAAGAGACATTAGTTCATATCAACTTGATTCCTCTTCTACAAAGAGATGAATTAGATCGAGGAGAGGTAATAAGTAATCAAACAAAGAGATGGAGCTCCATTATTCGCCAGTGGAAGAGTGATTGTTTGTTCCAACTAGAACTAGGTAGGTATCAGTTGCTCAAGATTATGTATCTCTAATGAACTAAGAAGGTCTTCTAGATCTCATCATTTATCCATGAAATAATTACAAATTATTGGCAAATGCTAGTGAGCCCGGTTATTTAAATAAAATAATCTCTAACGAGAAGAGAGGGATGATTTCAAACTATCAAGTAGGATATGAAGTATTAAAACTAGTCTTTGATCTATCCACCTTTCCAAAATAAAATTTAATGCAAAAAAATGAGTGGAACTTGATGCTAAAACCTATAGATGATGAGTCACAACCAGCATATAAGGCTTGATTAGTCATCAATAATTTTAGTCTTATTTTCTCTTATCATGAATATATTTCTTTTCTTTGAGTTGTTCTAAGATTGGTTGCTAACTTAGACTTAAAAATTGAATAACTCAATGTGAAGATAATCTTTTTTTCATGCACAAGATCTTTTGTATGAAGCAAACCAATGGGGATCCATGTTAAAGGGAAGTAAGATATAGTTCACAAACTCAAGATAAGTTTGTATTGTCTAAATCAAACCTCGAGACAGTGATGCAAATCATTTGATTCATTAATGGTGGCTCATGATTTTATTTATACTATTTGTGACCATTATATTTTTATTAGTCACTATTTATGCAATGATAAAGTTATCATGCTACTATATATTGATAATATATTAACCATTAGTCGCAATAGTGCTTGAATAAAGGTGTTAAAGGTAGAATTAAAAAAAATTGTGATGAAAGACTTTGGTTGAGTGAGACAAATTTTTGCATGATCGGTTTCATCCAGGATAGCACTTCTAGCCCTTTTTATTTTCTCAAGAATATTTTGTGGGAATGGTTATTGGGAGATTTTTTTATATATAGAGATGAAATGTGAGACAAATTTTTGCATGATAGGTTTCATCCAAGATAGCACTTCTAGCCCATTTTATTTTCTCAAGAATATTTTGTCGGTCTCAATCTCCTTAGTCAAACATTTTTAGTTGAGCACTAAATAATATTTAATAACTAATAGAGAGATGAAATGCATGTCTTGTTTCCTATGTGTCAACTATCGACGCTCTTATATATGTCATGGTATGTAAAAAAACTTAATATTACTAATTTTGTTGTTGTTTTTAGTCATTTTATCTCAGATCTAGATATGTATCAATGAACATCAATGAAATCTATCCTTAGGAACTTTCAGAATACTTTTCAACTATACATAAGTTTTGATTGGAGAAAGCCCATTCTTCTTTGTTATAATGACTCAGATATGGTAATGATCTCGATTCAAGAAATTCCCTTCATATAATATGATAAAATTTAGTGGGAGAGTTGTATCTTATCATTCCAAGATGCATAAGTTCATAGTGTTATCAACATTAAGATTGAATTCAGTGTTACTTTGAAAATCTACAAATAAACCTTGTAGATAAAAATATTTTTCATATATTTAGATGTGCATTAAGATAGCTTTATCATTTTGTTTGAAAGTTTAAATGTGATCTATCTAGAAAAGAAATCCATGCTTTATTGAAGTTTAAAGTATATTGAAGTGAGATATAATTGGATTCATGATATTTTTGAGAAGCTTAATATGATGGAAAATTATATTTGAGTAAAAACATTGTTGCTAAACTAATCAAGTCTTCATATAAAGTGATGTTTGTTTTGTTCAAATCTTGTATTGATATTCGTCAATCTACTTAGGTCATCATGATTTTTCCTATAGTTCAAGGGTTTTTATGATAGAATTATGTATCTTCTATGGTTGTACATTATATCATGTGGGTGTCTGTGTGCATGAGATTTAACAATGGCATGCACTACAATGTATAATATTCAACATGGGTAATGTGTATAATTGCATTGTAGTGCGATTTCTACAATTCAATGTATAGAATATAAAACATGTGAAATGTGTTTACTTGCATTGTATTGTGATTTTTATAATACAATATGTAGAATTAGTAATTATGTTTCGGTAAATGTAGTGTTAGTGTAAGGGTAGAAAACCAATTTTATTTTGTTGACATTTCTTTGCATGGCAATTAATTGTGTAATTAATAAATTATTTTTTAACTAAAATAAACAATATAATATTATAGATCCTAAATCTTAGAAAAGATGTGCTTGTGTATTTGTGTAATGAAGAGATGCTTATCCTAAATCTTTAAAAAAGATAAGGAAACTGAAAAAGGTTTTGTTTCGTGCAGATAAAAGACGATCATTCCATTTCATTGGTATAAACAAGTTTGCCACTGCTAGACAACTAGCAAGCCAAAAACCCTAGTTTTTACTTACGTGATGACTTTTTAACAGGCATGGGATCACTGTGAAAGATATTTCCACATTTAAGGATGGTACATACTTCCAACTGATGGGACCTTACTTTGATAAGCAGTTAAGGGCGCCACCCAAGAGAGACACATGTGACAGAATAGAGCCTTAATCTTTCTAGTAAAAATTTTAAACGACTCTTTCTCTCTCTCTCTAGCTCTTTATCTCTCTCTCTTTTATATACTCTCACCTATCTCTCATGCCTTTCTTTATCTGTGCATGTGCTCTCACCTCTCTCTCTCTCTATACAGCTTTTATGCAATTATATACACTCTTTTTCTCAATCTATCTTTATATCTCTTGCATGTAATTAACTCTACTTTCATTAGTCATTCTCTTGTATCTTCCATCTACATTGTCACTTATATGGCTATATCTCGCTAGCACCTCTCCGCATTATATCTTTCTTCTACATTCTCTCTTTCTCTCTTAAACTCCTACTTTTCATATTTTTTTTTTCATAATTTTTCTTTCCTCTTTTTACTGTGAAGTGAAAAGATTCAAAATTATTATGTATATCTGTGATGAACGTGTGAAGTGTGCAATTCCACCTTGTATATGTGTATTTGTTTTCATCTTCTTGATTGTATATATGTTCCATTACAAGTCACAAAACAAACATGAGTGCAAATACAATAGATTATTATATTATATATATTACCTGAGAAGATTGAAGAGTTGTAGGTTGACAATATTCTCCCATATTTACATAGAGTATATTAGCACATTGACCACATCCAACTGTTGCAACACTAAACAGACTGCTGGGTGGCACATTAACCTGTTAAAAATCAATTGGTTAACAAAAACATGAACACCCAATGAGCATGAAAATATTATATGGGTTGATAATCAAGCATAGGTGTATGTCATATGAGTAAAAACCATTAGATCATACCATCCCAATGAAGGTTAGCACTATATAAACTCTACAAAAGTTTGTTCTTGTGCTAAGAAATGATTGTGAAGAGAGCAAGGAGTCATGAAAAGAACATTACCAGCACATAAACCATCAATAACAGAACTCCTACACAAAGGTATCAAAAATGGTGATGAAAAAAGGAAAAATACCCACAAATTAATGATCATGGATATGGAAATTTGTTCTCTTATATTTGTCCAATGGTACTGATGAGGATAAATAAAATGGAAGAGAATAATACTCTTCAAGTAATGACATAACGGAGAGAGGATAATAATTAATAAAATAAGTTGAAAATGGAAAAAAGTTAAAAATGCTAACTTTTATGATATTTATATGAACCATTATTGTTCTTTGTATAGCTTCATTAAAAATACTAACTTATATGAACCATTATTGGGTGTAAAAGAGCTTAAGTGGATTTAATATATTTATATGAGTTAAGCACTTTCATGTTTAGAATTTGTTGTATTCTTAATGAAGCTACAAAATATGATGTTTGTATGTGTACATTTTTTTTTTTGCAAGATTGGAGTGGGTTTTTACATTTTTACATGATTTGTTGTATTTTCATGTGTGGAATTTTTTATACTCTTAATGAAAGTATAGAAACATTAATGTAGGTCTATGTGTATGTTTGTGTGCGTGTGTGTGTGTGTGTGTGTATGAGTGCATGTATGTATGTATGTATGTATGTATAAACTTTATTAGAGAATTAAAGTGGGTTTTTAAATGTTTTCATGATTTCAAAGCTTTCATGTTTATAATATATTGTATTATTAATGAAAGTATATAAATATAATCTTTTGTATGTGTGTGTGTGTTTGTACATATGTGTGTGTGTGTGTGTGTGTGTGTGTATAATTCATAGATTATCAAGTGTATTTATATGTATGTATATGTGTGTGTGTATTGAATTTGAACTGTATGTATATATGTATGAACTTTATTGAGAATTGAAGTGGATTTTAACAAAATGACATGATATGAGTACATTGTAGACTTCATGAAATTATAGAACTATTGTTATATGTATATGTGTGTTTTTGTGTGCACTTTATTAAAGAATTAAAGAGGGTTTTAACATATTTACATAATTTGAGTACTTTGGTGTTTAGAAAATGTGGTATTATTCTTTATGAACCTATGTTCTAAAAACTAATAGTGTGGCAATCTATTTGGCAGTGACTGCATGTGCTTGTCTAGGGAACAAGGAACACGAGTTCGATCCCCATAGTGCGGATTGATGCTAGATATACTCCCTAGTGTGTCATGAGTTCTCTATTGAAAGATCACTATGCTACTTGGATGGGGGCCTTACATATTCTGACTTGGGGCCCAAGGCCCATATATCGGCATTGGCATATAAAAAAAAAACTATATTCTAAAAAAAAAGAGAGCGAATGCTCTTTTGATTGAAGTCTATAGATTCACAATCAATCGGTTGTAGTTCTTATCAAATCATCATTTAACCAATGATATCATAAATAATTAGCATTTAATATATATTATGAAAATAGAAGTATTTAAAAAAAATGACAATAATTCATCTATTTGTCAAACATTTTATTTTTTTTTAATCATTAAAAATTATCATAGATCATGTTCTTAACAATATATACACTATAATATGATTATAATATAAATCAAAACAATTTTTAACAAAATATGAATATGTGAGTTAATAAAAAAATATATATTTTTAAAACATACTTGAATTATAAGAATCAAATTAAATGGTTATTATATATATATATATATATATATATATATATATTTAATAATGATATATAAAGATTCAAATATGGAACTAAAAATTAAATTTATTTTGATATATTTTGAAAACAAATAAAAAATATTTTATTCAATTGCATTGAACATTCCTTTCTCTTTGATTAAAAAAAAACAAGAAGTATGTGCACAAGAACATCGAATCAATTCCGTTGGCTTTGCCTACATGCAAAAAAATGGAAAAGAAATCGCAAGCATAATGTTGCATGATGGTCCACACTCTGCTAACAGTTTGTGCAAAATTAACCAACTCCCAGCCCTAGCAAAAATTAAGCTTGTCTTAAACCTAGCTCAAAGGTAGGAAGGGATCATTGAGCCTGTTGGCATTGACATCGCCGTACTTTAAATACTGCTCCCTTTCTTTCCCGCATCAGCAAAATTTATGTTTTGCAAAGACATCTCACAGATTATCGACTTTTTACCCAAGATCTAAGTTTCTATTTGTAGAATGTAAGTAGTCATGTCTATATATATATATATATATGTACCCAGCACATATATACATGTAGGTTGCAACATACACCCATCCATATGTACATATAAATACACACAAACACACGCATAGATAGATAGAGAGAGAGTGAATGAGTGAGTGAGAAAGATAGGGAGGAGAAGGAAATACAGCTAAAATTGTGTTGCAGAAACTACAGTGAACATAACGAACAGATTCGGCAGCGAGTTCCAGAGACATGGTTTATTCTTTCGGCTGGAAAAGCAAGACCAGATTAGAACGAGACTTTAACGGTAGAAATGTTAACAAATATATATATACGTATATATAAATAGCAAAGTAGGTAAAGATCAAGAGTGTTATAAAGAAAGCTGATGAACAATGAAGATAGAAAGAAAATGGAGAATTGCAGAAACTGAAGAGTACAAGAGCTCATTAAATAGTTGGATGGTTGTTTAGTAGGCTCCTTTCAAGTGAAATAAAGTGCTTTATTACTAACTATATCCCACCATATTTTTTCTGAAAAAATATGTTTGTATGTGGAATAATTTAATGCCAACACTTGAAACCCTTTTATGTGGGCAAGAGCAATGAATCTATGGGACACACCATATTAATATACATCAAAGTTGAGATCAATCATCTTGTACATTTTTCATGCAAAATCATTATTGTTGATATTTAGTGAAATAAACCCATGGGGCTGAATCTATGGGACACATCATTGTTGTTGCATGCAAAATCATTCTTTTGCCTCTGAATTCTTTACTTTTAATTTTTTATTATTATATTATCTTACATTTATAATTTAATACAGCTGAATCTATGTAAATGAGGATAAGTTGAGGATTTCGTAAAGATATAAGTTGAGATCAATAGATATGTATGATTTAGTGATACTCAACATCTAGTATCAGAACAATTGGCCATAACATTCTTCTCCATCCTTGATTCCTTTTCATGATCTCTGTATATCCTTGTAAAGTAACATCTAGCAAGTTCTTTAGTGTCCATATATGAAATTTAACTACATAGATCTCATAAATCATGTTTATATTTTCCAAATTTATAACTTATTCACGTCAAAATCTATTCTCTGACTTAGATCCTCAAATTTCTAAATCAAGTCCATAATCTTTTCAAACTATCATGTCTCTTCTTAATTGTTTCTCTTCAAGTTTTGGATCTACACCCATACCCTTGTCCGAAGGAGAAAATTATGACTATTGGAGTGTCAAAATGAAGATTCTATTCATATCTCAATGTATATGTGAATTGGTCAATGAAGGGTTCATTGAATCTGTAGATCTCTCGACTTTGAATGAAAATGAAAAACTAAGATTAAAAGATATGAAAAAAATGAATACAATGCATTGTTGTTTATCCGACAAGGAGTCAGAATTACTTTCTTTCCACAGAGATATAAGAATCTTAGGAATCAAACTCCAATCACTCAAAAAGAATTTTGAGAATCTGATGACAAAAGAATTATATTATTTTAATTCATTTTTTACCATATTTGTTGATATTGTTACTCAACTCAAAGTACATGCACTACAACAAAACAACAAATTAACGATGCTTTATATCTTGATACTTTCAGAAAATATCATTATTTTATTTGTAATTAGACATTTAATGACATTTTTCTAAAAGCATCATTATTTGGAAAATGTATCAAGTTTTTATGGCACTTACTAGAAGTGTCATTGTTACTACGACAAAACTTAAAATTAATGACGTTTTATATCTTGACGCTTTTATAAAATGTCATTATTATATTTATAAGTAGACATTTAATGATACTTACTAGATGTGTCATTGTTAAGACTAATGGGTTAGAAAAATTGCTTAACTCTTTAAAAATTTCAAAGGAAAAAGTGGCTGAAAATTATAAACATTGTCACTTTTATTAGTGTCATGGATGTGAAAAAATTAATTTTGAATTTATAGATTTGTAACAAATTTCTTATTTATTTTTTTTAATAAGTAATAATATTTTTATTTTTACTCTAGAATCTAGATTAATAAAAAAAAATTATCAAATTTTAGTTCAAAATTATTTATTAAAAATAAACAGAAACTTATGATAAAATAAAAACATATCTAAATATTTATACATTCAATATTGTGTTTTTTATTTATAAAATAAGTAATAATATTTAATTTTAAAATATAATTTGTTAATATTTAATTTATCCCTAAGAGAAATAAAAATAAAATGTAAATATAATGTGATTTAATATAATTATGTGAAAAATTCAATATTATTTTTAACTTAATTATATTGAATAATCTATCATTAGAAAGAGTTGCACATCTTCTTCATCACGTTCGGCCATTCCCAACAGCTCGGGTTCAAGCTCGCGTCTTCGAAATTATTGGCCATATTTACAGCATCCTGTAAGTATCTCCATTAAGTTTATAATTGTATCAGCTCTTCGATATCATTAACCTAATTAATGAATGTGAATGTGTTCCAAGTAATTTAGCATAAAACACAGTATTATAAATAGAGGACGATTCCTCGGGAATCCATCCCATGAAAGAGATGATCTTATAACTTAACATAAAAAACTATGCATAAAACACAGAAGCCCAAGAGTAATTTAGCTATATTTGTCGGGAGCAATCGGCGAGAACAGCGGAAGAGTTGGGCTGAACTTACACAATAAGCGCTGCCTTTGTTGGAAACCTTTTCCTTCACAGGAGAATACCAATCCACGGTGTCGAGGCCATTTGTTAGTTTGGCACCAGTCATTTCTGGGATTCCGTCTCGAGGAAAGTGGTGATTTGAAAATTCTTATTTCTATCTCTGATTCAATACAAACTTCTTCTCCAATTTATTTTACTTATGACAATTCGAGTGCTCTCTAGTACCCAAACATTAAAAATTTTGTCTTATGACAATTCTGCCTTATGACAGATAAATATGTTTTACTTATGACAATTCTGTCTTATGTCATATTCTTATATTGTAAAAAACAAATAAACATTAAAAATTATATAACATCAATTGAACTTGGGCCTAAACATAATGCTGAGCTTAGCTTGGATATTCTAGAATCTTTTAGAATCTTCTAGAATCAACATTATTGTGACACTGGGCATTGTGTAACTTTCTTATGTCATAATCTTTCAGAATCTTTCCTTCAATTACATATTATATCAATGAAATAGAAATTAAATCTTGGAGTAGTCTTGTTTGATATGTTCTTTTTGTAGATATTGAAGCTTATTGATTACATCAAGCTCAATCTCATGGCTTAGTTCATCAGCTACCATGTTAACCTTTTCTAACTTATAATTCAACACAGTAAACTTTTACTAGAAACTCCAATCATTGAGCTTTTTTTAAGAGATTTTCTATTGTGTTTGAAAATAAATTAATTGTATATTATTCATGCTCACCAAGAAATGAGAACCTATATGGTAATGTCCCCATGCAAGTAAGTGGTGAATTATAATGATTATTTCTTTTTCTTGAATTATTATTTGACATTTTATTTACTAACTTTTTTGAGATATTTTGTATGTATTCACTATTGTGTTATGCATATTTAAGTATTTTTTTTATAGAGATTTTAATAAATATATATTATAAGCAAATTTGTTGAATATTAGTGAAATTTGAGTTATCTTTAGTAACATTTGTAGACTTGATGGAGTGAAGGCATTTCCTATTATATGAGAGAATTACCTAATTTCTTTCTTTTATGCTTGGATATTTGAGAGCAATGTAAACTTTCATTTGCTCTTCAATGATTACTTTTTGGCTTCTTTCAACTCTAGACTTCAATTGGAGTGAGATTCATTAAGATTGTGGTTGAACTACTATTTAACAAATAAATAGAAGTGTCGATACTTTGGCTTATAAGTATATTGGAAGACTCTTTTGAGGCATAATGGCCATAGGGCATCTTTATTATCACATGATTCTTTTTCTTTACAACATCATCATTATAGTGAGAAATAAATGGAGTTGTGAATTATCTATGAATTCATTTTTATTCATAATAGAAGACAAAATGCTTAGAGAGTGACTCTTTCCATTTGTCACTTTTAACTTTTAAGTACTTTTATTATATTTTGGAGTATCTTTCAATTAAGTTTTGAAACTTCTTAGATATTAAGTATACTTTAGATTTTTATATAATAAAGTAAACTCACATCATTCTTAAATAACCATGTACAAACAATATGAAATAGTTATTGTTCGTATAGAATAATACAAACATTTGTCCACAAATATATAAGTGAACCAAGTCAATAATATAATGGTACGTCTTATCAACCCCTTTTGGGAATGATTGCATGGACTATTTACCCTTAGCATATTCTCCACAATCAATATTTTATACTTCAATATTAAGGGACTGCCCATTCACCAAATTGCTTTGACTATAAAGCTTAAAGTGTTTATAATTCATGTTTCCATACCTTATGTGCCATAAGTTAGACTATTTTACTTCATGCATGTTCAATGTAGAATCGATTCCTGAGTTGAGGTTAATAGAGATGTTTCAATTTTAGGACATCTTCACCTTCCAAAGTATAATTCTTGATTCTTTATCACATATAGTATAATTATTCTCTTAATGTATCAATTTATAATCCTTCCATATTAATTGGCTTATTCTTAGTAGATTTTTATCTAGTTCTGGAATTAATAGTACATCTTCAGTAAGCTTTTCTCCGATAGATGTTTTTGCTTTCATTTTACTTTTTCCATTAATAAATACTAGATGTTTATTTCTCATCTCTATGCAAGTCCATGGAAAAAATTGTTTCTATACATGTTATTAGTACATCTATTATCTAGAAACCATACATTGAATATCTATTTTTGGGAACTAAAATAGACATAGAATAGACTTTCTTCACTTGGTTTTTCTTTAATACAATTAGCTTGTTTAAGATTGTTAATTTTGTAATCTATTTATAGATGCTTAATTTTTTTTATATCATACCTAGTTGATATGAAAATATAGAAGTAATATTACAATATAAGTTAGCATGATAAATTATATTAATAAGCTCATTAAGTTATGATAACTTAATTTTGTCTAACTAATTCTTTTCTACGTGGAAATTATCAACTTTAGATGATTGCATATAACTAAACAACAAAGTTTCATTTTGCAGGAAAGGAATTGTCAATTGGCCATAGGGACAAAAGAAAATGTTGTCGAGCTGGAACTATGGTACTTGAATGTGGTGCTAACTTCCTTGTTACCGTGGATGTTTCTTATGATCCAAATGCATTACTTCCTGTACCTATTCCAAGCCAAATTAGCACTATTGGAGATGCTATTGGGCATCAAATTTTATGGCCTGCCTAATTTGTCATTCCTACTACTCTTCGCATCCAGGTATGTGTTTTTTTTTATAAAATATTTCTTAATAATAATAATAATACTAGTTTATCTAGGACAATTGTTATTTATACAATGATATTTTATGTTTGATAGGATTCAAAGAAATTTAAGAAACAGAGTAATAGAGAGAGAACAATGAGTTTAAATGATGAGAATCCTCTAGATATCAAGAACTTTACTATATTAGTTGGGTGCTTATTAAAGGATGAGATCATACATGCAATAGAAATCATAGAGGAGGTTTTGGACAGTCATTTAAGACCTTCCTCATTAAAGAAGACATGGATATCATTATATCATCAACAGAGGTGTCATCTAATTGCCTTTTGTTCTATATATGGTAAGATAAAAGTTTAATATGTTTTTCATTTATTTTAACTATCTTATTTATGCTTTAATTTTTCATTATGTGAATTGTATTTAATATTAGTTAAATTAAAAAATTATAACTTTTAAATATTGTGTGAAATTAAATCAGGCTTTTGTATAAAAAGATGGTTGATGCTAAAGAGGCAGAGCAATTTATTTTTGTAAATCCGACCTTAGTTTCCAAAGATAGATTGAGAGAAGCAGGCAAGAAAAATAGGTCAAGGGTTATAGCTAATCGATTGATGAATGCAAATAATGTAGATTTTGTTTTTATTCCATATAACTCATGGTAATTTATTTAACATAAGTAAGATTATAAGTATGCATATATATCAAATTATAAATGATATGTTGTTACACTAATGTTAATTTTGTAGTTGTCATTGGGTATTGGTGGTACTTGAAATAAGGACTTTGATCGCCTTTTACCTTGATTCCTTGCATCATCAACCTGCAAATGATCTTAAAGATATTGTTAATATGTAAGTTTTTCCATTCTTATTATAGAATGAAGCATTTGGTGGCAACAAAATTTTTTTTTCTTAATGCATAGCTCAAAGAAATCGTCACTTTAAAAAACATATATCATCAAAAAGAGCGCCTAATTGGGTTGTACTAGGGGTACATAACTCATTAACTGAGTAATATAATATTAGTGTCTTCTGCTTAATTTTAAACTTTTTACAATATGACTTGCAAGTAACTCCATATATATATATATATATATATATATATATATATATATATATATATATATATATATATATATATATATATATTGATTTTATTTTATATTCAATGCTCAAAATAACAAGGTAATATTGAATGTGGATAATATGTGATGGGATATATGAGAGATATCATTCTTGATCAAGGATGTCTAACATCAAAGGTATGTGTTGATTTATTATTTCTCAATATATCAGTTATTTTTAGTCTTTCAATTTTATTGATTAAGATAATACTTTACTTTTCAACAGTTTAATGGGAAGGAATCATACAACAAAGATGAGTTGGATGAAGTACGATTTGAATGGGTGATGTTGGTGACTCAATTAATACTTTCCTCGGTTTGAAAAGCATTGGGGACACCTTTTTGTATTGCAGCATGAACAAATTTTGGCATTTCTAACTTTAACTTTTGATGAGGTTCGTAATTTATATCTCTTTTGACCCAAATTATAACTAAAGGTAAATTGTTCGACATAATTATTTGAAGACATTTTAGTATTTTCCTTAAATATTAATTATATTTCTATAATTTTCATATGTTGAATTACGTTATTATATTATATGCATGATTCTAAGGCGTTTAAAGGTAAACTTTTTTTTGGTCAAGTTCATGGACCTTTCCAACTTTTGAATGGTCCATGAACTATTGTGATAATTAAGGTATTTTTTTTTAATGAGATCATAATTATTACTTCTTACTTTCAATTACATATTTAAAACTTGAATATGTAATTAGAATTTTTTAGTTTTCATACAATCTTTTGTTTATGTTGTCAACCATAGATTTTTTTTTGTAGATTGAAAATGAGAAAAATTGTGATTTTGAATTTTGGCTTCAATACTTTACCACAACAGTGTAAATTACCTTTCCACCCTTATAAAACATAATTATTATTGCAAGACAATTTTTTTTTTCATACAGCCAATATTTTATTAATGAATCTAAAACTATTAGTTGATTGGATTACTATATTTATGTAATCAAATTGAACTTGAAATTACATTACATAGCATCTCATCAAGTTTTTTTGATGTGTTGGGAAGATGACAAGTAATTTAACTTTTCATTTTATTATATTTAATTGGTTTTTGTAGTGTTTTTTCATGTTTTTTGTGAGATCTTTAAACTCACTACACACATACAGGTTTTAAATTAATTATTATTGTTTTGTATTTTAAAAAATTTGATCAACTTTTATGCCATAATTGATAAATCTCCTGCTTTATATTTTATCCATTACTACTAAATCTATTTTTGTTGTTGTTAAATTTGTTTAATCATATATGTCAATTATTATATAAATTATTTTTATGATATATTGTTATCATTGAAGTTTTTTTTTTCCAATGCTCCATAATATAATTTTTTCTGCAAGTGTAATTATTTATTGTTCATCTTTTTTTATGCAGGTTACCTTATTTGAAAATTAACTTTCAACTTTGTCAGGCTAGCATGAACCAGTTTTATGGAGATAAGGCACAATTGGGTTGCATGTATCAGAAAATTTTAATTGAATTTAAGAAATAAATGTTGAAATTGTGTTATATTTTTTTTTTGATTTGTAAGAAGTCAGAGTTCCCCTTTGTACTTGAAAACTGTATTCTTGGTATGAATTGTAAAGAATGTTGTTCTTATGTGCATGCAGTATTACAATAACAGGTGTAAATATATTTACAATAATTATTAAATTTAAATTTATTTAAATCATAATCTTCCTTGACGCTTTTACTAAGTGTCATAGTTTTAAAAAAATTTACGATAGCTACAACATATAATGACGTTTTTTTTTGTAGTGTCGTAAAATAATACCTTGACACTAAAATAAAGTGTCATTTTTGCAGTATGATTCAACGACACTGCAAAAAAATGTCATTATATGTATAGACTTTTTATGTCACGCTAGTGGATGACGCTATCGATAAGTGATATTATTTATATATAATGATGCTTTTTAAGCGTCATTGATTATGGTTTTTGTTGTAGTGAGGTGGATGATGGTTTAGAGAGAAGATTAGTGAAAAAAATTCTAATCATTATGACTAACAAATATGATCCAAATGTAGTAGTTATTAAGGATAAGGAGACCATATTATACATATTTCTCAACTCATAAGGCAATTTGTCGATGCTGAACAATAAATGGAAGCTTATTTGGAGCTGTAAGAGAAGTAAAATCTCATAATTGAAGTACGATTAGATCGTAGGATAGATGATGGGAATGGTAGTAACTTAAAAGAAATGTAGAATGGTCCCTTGTAAGATATGTATGCATGTGGATATAGCCAAATTAGTATCACCCCCCGCGGACTCCCTGACTACCGTTTGCGTTGAGAGCGAGTCAAAAAGTACTATCCTTATAGGACCCCATCAAAAATAAAAAGTAATAAAAATATGTATGGTTTTGTGATTCTTATTTATAAGAAATACAATAAAATAGATATTAGGAATATCTATTGTATATGCAACTTTGTTAGGCAATTCCACTTCTAACAATTGTGATTTTAGAGATTTAGAAGAAGAGAACAACAAACAGTAAATGATATATATATATATCCACGGTCTATTCAACAAACCACGATAGAAATTACAACCACGACAATGAGGTAGAAGTAACATGGTTGATCAGTCGTTCAACGAGACTAGCTACAACCACTAGAAAAATGCTTATGCAATTAATAATTTATAGATTATTGATATAAGTCTTATAGATTATGAGCAGAAAACAGTAACGAATAAAAATCACGCAGAGAGGAGAAAATGAAGATGAATAAAAAATAATTTATATCAATAATGGAGCGGGTCGGATCGCTCGGATGGACTGGGTTCTACTCCAAAAATTTCTTTGGCCCTCTGATCAGGCAGCTGGACTCCTATTATTATGTTATTGCTGCATTCTCAACCTTTCAATATCTTATTTCCTGCACTAATAGAATATTGAAATAGAAAAATATTTTAGTTATACAAAGTAGTTTATCAAAACAAAATATATATACAATAATCTCTACCTTAATTTGTTTTGCATGTAGATAGAGAGACTCTCTATAAATAGTTAGTCCAAATAAGACTACATCTGATTTTATATGTTCAGTAAGTCAAGACAGTGTCTTAGTTTATTCAGAGTAACAGGTTTGGTAAACATGTCAGCTGGATTATTAGAAGTTCCCATCTTCTTTACTTGCACTCTCTTCTTAGATCAAAGAAAATAATATCACACATCAATGTGCTTTGTCTTCTCATGGTGCACTTAGTCTTTTGCTAAACAAATAGCACTGAGATTATCACAGAAAATTGTTGCAACCTCTTCAAAAAGATCAAGGTCCTTGAGAATACCTTTCAACCATATCCCTTCCTTCGCAGCTTCAGTCAGAGCCATGTACTCTGCTTCAGTAGAAGATAAAGTAACAGAAGATTACAGTGTGACTTTCCAGCTAACTACAAAACCACATACAATGAAGAGATAACCAGTCATAGACCATCTACTATCAACATCTTCTGCATAGATAGGATCAAAATATCTTGCCAGCTTGAGTTCAGATTCATTACCAAATATCAGACCAACATCAGAAGTCACTTTGAGATACCTAAGTATCCTTTTAACAGCTTTCTAGTACTATTGACCAGGTTTTATCACTACACTTACCTAAGTAGCCTTTTGAAATAAACACAACAGACATGATCACACTTACTGTATCCATGATAGTCAAGAAATAGTTAGATCACTTGTACCACTGATGGGAAGACTATTTAAGTCCATATAGGGACTTAAGAAGCTTACACACATGGGTTTCCTTACCAAATACCTCAAAACCCTTAGTCTGGCTTATTTAAATTTATTCATCCAGATCTCCATGAAGAAATGTAGTTTTAATATCTAGTTACTCGAGTTCAAGGTCTTAATGTGCCACTAATGTTAGAAGAACCCTGATTAAGCAATGTCTAGCTATAGGAGTGAATATCTCATTATAATAGACACTCTCTTTCTGATTGAACCCTCTTGCAAAAAGAAGTGCCTTAAACCCCACACTACCAGCTATAGAGGCATCATTTTTCTTCTTGAAAATCCATTTGCAAGAAATTATTTTTCTCCCTTTAGGTTTGGTACAATAAGTCAAGTACCATTCTTATGAATAGATTCAATCTCTTCATTCATTGTAATTAACCATGACTCAAATTCAGGACATCTAATAGCATTTCTGAAAAAGGATGGTTCAGGAATATCAATCTCTTTGGCAACTTGTAGGGCAAATCCTACAAATTCATCAAAGCCAAATCTCAAAGGAGGACCTACATTCACTCTCCTTTGTTTATCCCATGCAATGCAATAAGGAATAGACTCTTCAGATGTAGGTTCATGATCAGGTTCAGTAATAGACTTAGCATCATTTTCATGATTAGCTATTGTTTGTCTAGAAATAATAGGCATCCTTCCTGGAGCTACAGATTCAGATTTTAGCTCCACCTTAAGTTCAGCTTGAGAAATATCAGGTAGCTGGATAGGATAAGGTACTTGTCTTAAGATCACACTTTCATCAAATGTAACACTCCTAGAGAAAATCAGTCTCTTTCAGATGGTGACTAGATACGAAATCCCTTGACTCTATCACCATATCCTACAAATATTCTTTTTTTTGCTCATAGTTCAAGCTTACCATCATTTATATGATAGTAGGCAACACACCCAAACACTTTTAGATTGGAAGAATTTGTAGGTTTACTAGTCCACACCTCAAATGGAATTTTAAAATTAATTTCACTATGTTGTGATCTATTAATCAGATGACATGTTGTATTAGCAGCTTCATCCCAAAACTCCTTGCTTAAGCCTGATTGAGAGAGCATACATCTAGTTCTTTCTAGAAGAGTTTGGTTTATCTTTTCAGCAATTTCATTCTACTGAGGAGTGTCCCTAATAGTTTTGTGTATGGCTATACCTTTCTCCTTATAGAATTCCTCAAATTCTGACGAACACAATTCTTGACTATTATCTATTCATAATAGTTTATCCTTCTTTTGTGTTTAGTTTTCCACTAAGCTAACCCATTGTATAAACTTTATAAAAGTTTTATATTTTTGTTTCATCATGGATACGTAGGACATCCTCGAGTAATCATCAACTAAACATAAATAAAATCGAGCATCCCTAAAAAATATGACTTTAGAAGGGCCCCAATAGTCAGAATGGATATAATCCAAAATACTATTTGTAAAGTAGCCTTACCAAACTTAGTTCTATTTTTTTTACCAAAAACACAATAATCATAGAAATTAAGTTTACTAATTTTATGTCCAACTAGAAGGCTACAACTAGAGAGAATTTTCATACCTTTTTCTCCCATATGTGCGAGCCGCATATGCCACAGTCTGGTAAGATCAACTTCATCTTCAGATGTTGGCATCTAGATGTGACAGCAATAGCCATTGTCACTATGGTGCCTATCAGTGTGTATAGAATTCCACTCTTCTGCCCCTTTAGTATGACATCATCTCCTTAGTGAACATTCAGTGTTCCCTCACCACCACTAATTGTAGATCCATGATCATCTAGAACACCAAGAGAAATGATATATATTATCATTTCAGGAACATACCTTACATTTGAAAGTGAGACTATTCGACCATCATATATTCTCAGTCTTATTATGCTAATTCTAACCACCTTACATGGTTGGCAGTTCCCTACCACTGCATGGCCAGTTTCCTTCATGCCAAATTTGATAAACCACTCCAACTGAGTGCTTATATGGAAGGAAGCCCTAGTATCCAAGATCCAAGAATCTAAAAATTATGATCATTGTGGAGGTTACAAGCACAATGTCTTCTTTATCATCCAAGTCATCAAAGGCCATGGCAACAACAGTTGGGGGATTAGGCTGAGCCTACTATTTTAGCCTTGCTTTCTCCTTTAGGCATTCAGTTTTCCAAGGCTTTTTTTGTTTGTACTAGTGACAAGTGTCACCCTCCTTGGACCTCTTCTAGAGCTTGTTCTCTTTTTTCTTGACTGAAACTGGTTGTGGCCTCCTATTTGTCACCACTAATCCAGTTGAGTGTTGATCTGTTCTTTCAACAGCAACTTTCTGTCTCATCTCTTTGGAGTGTAGGACAGATCGAACATCTACTAAAGTGATTTCCTCTTTTTCCATTATGAGAGATTCGACAAAATTTTCATAGAAAGTAGGAAGTGATACTAAGAGTAGAAGTGTAGCATCCTCATCTTCTACCTTAGCATCCACATGTTTTAGGTCCATGAGAATACTGTTTTAATCATCCAGATGCTTCTTCAAAGAAGTTTCCTCTTGCATCCTTAGTGTGAACAGTCTCCTCTTCAACAAAAGTTTGTTCGTTAGTGATTTTACATATACAGTTACTCAAGCTTGAGCCATAATTTTACAGTAGATTCTTCATCTGCTAACTCAATAATGACTTCATCAGACAAGCTCAACCGAATGGTGGAGTAAGCTTTTTCTTCACATCTCCACGTCTCTGCCTCTATTATTCCAAGAGCAGCAATAGTATTAGGGCCATTTCTTCAAATGTCAAAATTCTTCAAATGTGCTCATATTTTAATCTACCACATATTAAGGCCATTTCTACCATTAAACTTCTCGATCATTGTGTTTAGGGTTCCAGCCATTTTAATAGAATATCATTTCACAGAAAAAAATAACAAAATCTGAAAGCGCAATTGCTTGAAAATTTTTCGAAACCTGCTCTAATACCAATTGTTAGGCAATTCCACTTCTATCAATTGTGATTTTAGAGATTCATAAGAAGAGATCAACAAATAGTAAACAATATATATATATCCACAATCAATTCACAAACTACGACAGAAATCACAACCATAACAATGAGGTAAAAAGTAATGTGGTTCACTAGTCGTTCAACATGACTAGTTATATCCACCAGAAAAATACTTATGTATTTACAAATTATAACCAAAATAAGTCTTATAGATTGTGAGCAGGAAACAGTCGCGAAGAAAAATCACATAGAGAGGAGAAAAAAATGATGAATTGTCCCACATGCAAAATTACAGTAGCCGAAAAATACAAATAAAAAATAATTTATATCAATAACAGAGCAGGTCGGATCTCTCGGATGGACCGGGTTCTACTCCAAGATTTTCTTCAGCCCTCTAACCAGGTAGTAGAACCCCCGTTATTGTGTTATTACTGTATTCCCAAACTTTCAATATCTTATTTCATACACATATAAAATATTGAAATAGAAAATTATTTTGGTTATAAAAAATAGATTATCAAAACATAATATATATACAACATACTCAAATACTTAAACCTAGAATTAAAATCCCTGAAAAAAGGTTAAGCAAAATTGGGAGGGTGTCATATTTGACTTAGATTATACCCATGATCAATGGTCTTCTTCTCCGATCTGAGATGAAGAGGAGCACTTTGACCTATCCCTCTTCTATGGATATCGGGACCCTTTACTTGTCCTTAGAATAATCCCTCACAGATGAAAAATCCAACTTTGATTCTTGGCCCTCTTCTTCTTGGACATTCATTGAAGCTATTTTCAAACAAATCTCAACTCAGGCTCATTTGAGACAAAGAGTAGTAGAGAAATGAAGCAAAACATATGAATGCCCCCCTTATATTCCAATCAAAGCAGGCACCTTAAAAAGATGAAGAAGTTCATCCACCATGATTAGAAACATCTTTGGTGAGGGGTTTTTCTCTATGCTTTTGCAACATCTGTAAGAGGACAATCACTCAAAAAATGATTGTTGGTACAAGTCAAAAAACTCAATGCTACAACTATAAAAGGTAAGGGCACTTAACTAAAGATTGTAGACAAAAGCACACTCAGCAAGGCAAGTTGTGTAGAGAAAAAATCTATAAAAGAAAATTTTTTATATGTTTCAAATTCTTCTAACTCTCTATAATCAAGTGTCTAGTTTCTAGATAGTAGCTTCTCAAATCAAATATTTAGAAATAGAAGGTTATTTGTAACCTTATAATCCTTTATAAGCTCACAAATAATTATGGGAAAGGAGGGCCTTATTTCCATTAATGAAAAGGGAAAAGTCAAAATTCTTATACCATTTGGATTAAAGATCATTGAAGATATTCTATTGGTTCTTGAATTAGACCAAGACCTTCTAAGTTGGAACAACTCATTTAGAAAAGATACAAAATGGTATTTGAAGAAACCCATAGTACTATATATGACAAACTCAAAAAGGATCCTTTATAAAATAGAAATATTCAAAAGCAAAAGCTTCACACTAAACCTAGACATTAACATAGACTATGCACTGATTATGAATGCATTACAATAGTCAGACCTGTTGCATTGAATCTTTTCTATGAGACATCTGAATTATAGAAGCTTAAAACTTCTCGGTCAAAAGAAAATGTTGTCTAATTTTTTCTATTAACTTGGTATACCTTTTTCCATTTGTTATAAATTTGCATTGAAAAAATAGTCAAAATAACTTTTTCCAAAGGAAGCTACCTGGAGATCATTCTTACTACATGATTTGGTTCACATAGATATTTATATACAAATGTCAATCCCATCACTTGCATACTATATTTATTTCATGATATTTGTAGATAATCATACAAGAATAATGTGGGTTTATTTTATTCAATTTAAATTTGAACTTTTAAAGTTTTCATGAAAATTTTGAGGATCATTGAAAGACAATCTAGAAAGATTGTAAAAATCATCAGAAATGATAGATGTGCTGGATTCATTTCACAAAAGTTTGTTAGCTTTTATAAAAGTAAAAGAATTTAGAGGCAATTGACTATCCACTACTCACCAATCACCATAGTAAAATGGTGTTATGGAATGAAAAAAATAGAATTATAGTTGAGATGACCAAGTTAATGCTGAAATAAAAAATTTTACCCAATCACTTCTAGACAAAACTAATAAACAATGCTATTTACTTGCTAAATAGATACCCTACCTCTACTTTAAAAATTGTTGTTCCTATACAAGCTTGGAGTGGAAGGAGAGACCTTTTTTCTATCATTTAAGAGTCTTCAGAAGCCTCTATTATTTCAAATCTCAAAACAATAGAGGAGAACTAAATAATTCTAGCCTTAAATGCATCCTTATTGGATATAGTCTAAACTCGAAGGGGTATAGACTATATTCATTAGATACAAATATATTTCTCATAAGCAGAAAAATATTTTTTGATGTAGTGTGGAGTAGAAAAACTCGAAAACCAAGCATAAAACTAAATTCATTCGAGATAAGTTAGCATGAATAAATGTTGCATATTATAAATTTAGAAATCATAGAAACCAGTAGCCTGCCCAGATCTATCTCTACTACCTCTAAAATAAACTCATGTCCTACTTCTAAATCTCTCTTTTGCACCTACTTTTGCTTTTACTACACCTCTCATATAAAAATAGTATAGGACATATATGAATGGTATAAATTGACCAAAGTATAGCCTCTCAGATTTGAATAGGCTATACTACATTAAGACTAGAACCTTGCCGTGAAAAAAGGAACTCGAAACTATTGAAAAAAATGGGACTTTGACATCAGAAGACCCAAATGAAAACTATTTTAAAATAAACATTGTAGAGGTCAAGTGGCTATTTAAAATTATCTTGCTTGTAACAAATAACTAATTTTCAAAGCTTGATTTGTAGCTAAAGGTTACTCCCAAAGGGCTAGGTCAAACTATTTTAAAAGCTTTTCCCTAGTTGCTCAAATGAAAACTAAGGTTTATGATAGAATTAGCTGGAATGAGGGGTTAGCCTTTGTTTTAGCTAGACATTTAATCAATTTTTTAAAAAAGTGACATGAATGAAGATATAAATTGAATAAGGCTCAATATGAGATGAAACAGGCACCTCATGCAAGATATACATAAATCAACTCATATCTATTAAGTCAAGGGTTCTATAAAAATATGAGTGAGCCCACATTATATGTCAAAAGAAATAATATTAATGAAATATTGATTGTTTCTCTTTATGTGAATGATATTATATTTTAGGGTAATAATATTAAAATGGTCGATCTATTCAAGAATGACATGTTGGAAAAGTATGAATTGCCTAATATGGGACTTCTCTATCATTTCTAGGATTTGATATACTTCAAGACCCAAATGGAATATCAATCAACCAATCCAAATATATACAGAGTAATCTATTGAAGTATAGGATGAAAAACTATAAAAATGTCTCCACACCATTGATAACAAACTAGAGACTAGGGCCTAATGGTGGAAAACTAGTTGATGGAAGTTAGTACAAAAGCTTGGTTGAAATATTTCTTTATGCTTCAACAATAAGACCTAACATAGTGTACTCAATAAACATTATGTCTCAATTAATGCCCTAACCAAATTACTTGCATGATTGCATCTTGGTGCTACAAGAAAAGTAATGAGATATCTCAAAGGAAACCTACATATGAGTTTGAGATACTTCAAAATCATGAATGTAAAGATATTTGGACACTTGATCGTGGTTGAGTTAGCTGTCCAGATGATTTCAAAAGCACATCTAGGTATGTTTTATCTTTTATTACTATTATTATATCTTAGACTTCAAAAAAATATCCTACTTTGACATTATCCATAAATGAAGAAGACATTGCTGGTTTACGGACTACATCTAATGCAATATGGTTGATATAAATGAATATTTTAATCATACAACCATTCCATGTGACAACAATCCCGCCAATGCTATTGCTAATGATGTTGTAATTAATAAGAAGGAAGTGCTATTATCCTACTACAAAACTGAAGATCAAATAACTAATATCCTAACAAAGCCTCTACCAAAAGGGAAACACAGTCACTTAAGAGACCTAGCTACTTGGTCTCAAAGATAATTCACTAAATGGAGAGATTTTTGATGTTAAAGTGAAATAAGCCCATGGGCTTACTAAAATTAATTAGACCAAAGCCTTATGACAACCAAGCCTCCTACACCCAAACACGTGTTTGTGTTGTATCCACCTTTACTTTCTTTTTTTTTTTCACTTTTAATTTTATCTATTTAATACTAATTTATCTAATATTTGTAATTTAATACAGCTGATTTTATTTAAATTGAGGACAAGAGTGATTTCCTAATGATATGGATGTTTTTTTTCTCAATAATCACTTTACAAATTCCTTTTCCATCTCACTGGTAAAACACAATATCAGTAGAGGTTTATGCTTCGGTAATACTCAACATCATTATCATATATTAGTTATTAAAAGGGAAACATAGTTAGATGGTACATTCTAGAACATATATTATTTTAAAAATTATCTCGTACATGTGATCAATTAATTGAAAAAAATGAGTACAACATCAATAATGAAATTAAGATTGAGTGGAATATGATAGTCATTATTGAAATAAGCTTGTTGGTAGAATGAAATAGAGAATATCAATACTTAGAAAATAGCACATGCACACAATATTTTATCTTTAACATATGGTATCAAAGTATAAAGTTAGTCTCGATCTTTTTCTCCAACATGAATTCTTCTTCTTCTTCTTCTTCTTCTTTGTTCTTTCTTCTTTAGTAAGGGTTTAAAGTTTTTTTTTTGTCAATAAGCATCTGATCCATCAAATCTGAAACAAACTAAGTATATCTAATAGATTCGGTTCAAATCTAATAGATCTATAACTTATTCAAGTCAAAATTTATTTTTTGACCTATATATTTTTTAATCATATCTATATTCTCCTAAAATAATCATGTCTTTTACAAATATTTTCTCTACAAGTTAAGGTTCCATACTTATACCTATATTCGAAAGTAAAAAGTATAGTTATAATAATCTTAAAAATATTATATCATGTTAATTCAATTTAAGCTAGTTTCATGATTGATATTATAATAATAATTAAATATTTAATTAATAAACTAGCATAAATGACATAAATATTTAATAAAAATATCTTTTAAATACTTAAAATAAATTCAAAATCTAAGTAAAATATATTAATAAATAAAAATGTTTGACTTTTAAGTTTTTGCTTTTTTTATAAGATTATATAGTCTATTGATGATAAATATTTTTTTTAAAGTATATTTGTCTCGCTCATAATATATTTTATAATTACTCTTTTAGTAAAAATAAACTTATAAATAATTAAAATATATAATTAAAATTATAATGATGACAAAAAATAAAATTTATAATTTATGGTTTAGAGTTTATGGATTTATAAGTTTAAGAGTTTAAAGGTTTAGAGATTTAGAAGATTAGAAATTTAGGGGTTTAATTGTTTGGCAGTTTAAGCGTTTATATGTTTAGTTTAAAAAATGAACTAAGAAAAGATTTTTATTTCGTGAATTTTGTCTTATTTTTGAAGGTTATATTTTTTGGAATTACAATAAGTTTTAAATTTTTTTTCAATATGAATTTAATATTTTATAATTAATATTTAAGTTGTAATAATCTTAAGAATAATATATAATGTTATTTCAAAAAAAAATAATTTTCTTGATTGATATTATAATAATGACCACAAAATAAATTAATAAATTATTATTTTTGAGAAAAATATTTATTAATATATATTTACAATACTTCATATAATTAAAAATCTATATAAAATATATTACTAAATAGTAATTTTTAATTTTAACTTTTTTTGTATCTTTTTATAAGATTATAGTCTCTTGATGGTAAACAATTTGTTTAAAATTAGATTTGTCTCACTTATAATATATTTTAAAATTAATATTTCATTAAAAATAAAGTTATAAATTATTAAAATGTATAATTAAAATTATATTGATTACAAATAAAATTAAATTTATTATTTACAGGTTAGGATTTAGAGTTTATGTGTTTAGGGATTTAAGTTCTTGGGTGTTTAGAGGTTAAGTGATTTACGAGTTTAGGTTTTTAGGGCTTTAGAGTTTTAGGGGTTTATGTGGTTTAGAAATTTAGGAATGTAGGGGTATAGGAGTTTAGGAGTTAATGAGTTTATAAAGTTTAGGGATTTGGGGATTTAGTGATTTTTGGGATAAGATGTTTAAGGGTTTATGGTTTCGGCATTTAGGGTTTTAAGGGTTTATGGTTTAGGCATTTAGAGTTTTAAGGGTTTATGGTTTAGGCATTTAGAGTTTTAAGGGTTTATGGTTTGGTCATTTAGAGTTTTAGGGGTTTAGGAGTTTAGGCGATTAGGCATTTATAGGTACAAGGGATTAGGTGCTTAGGGGTTTATGAGTTTAGTTTAAAAACAGAACTAAGAACAAATTTTCATTTTGTGATATTTTGATTCATTATTTAAAATTCTAGCCTTTAAAAATGCAACAATTTTTAAAATTATTTTTTCAATTTGAATTTAATATTTATACTTAATATTTAGTTATAATAATTTTAAGAATAATATATCATGTTAATTCATTTTAAACTAGTTTCTTGATTTATATTATAATAATGACCAAACAATTAATTAATAAACTATTATAAGTGTGATAAATATTTATTATAATGTATTTATAATACTTCAAATTATTCTAAATTTAAGTAAAACATATTACTTAATAATACTTTTTAATTTTTATATGTTTGCTTCTTTTTATATAATTATATAGTCTCATGATAATAAATAAAAATTTTCAAATTATATATGTTTCACTCATAATATATTTTGTAATTAATATTTCAATAAAATAAATTTATCGATAATATAAATGTTTAATTACAATTATAATGATGACAGAGAAATGAGATTTATTGTATTCTATTTAGGAATTATAGTTTTTTTGGTTCAGGGGTTTATGGATTTAGTAATTTTAAGGGTTTATGGGATTTAGAAGTTTAGGGATTTTGGGAATTATTGGTTTTAGAAATTTGGGTTTTATAGGTTTATGGGATTTGGGTGTTTTGGGGTTTTGGGGTTTATAGGTTTAGGGATTTAGGGGTTTAGTAGTTTAGAAATTTAGTAGTTTGGCCATTTTTCTAGTTTAGTGGTTTAGGGCTTTAAGAGTTTTGGAATTTAGGGGTTTAGTAGTTTAGAGATTTAGGGGTTTAACCATTTTTCTAGTTTGGTCGTTTGGGGCTTTAAGAGTTTTGAAATTTAGGGGTTTAGAGATTTAGGGTTTAAAATTTTAAGGGTTTGGAGGTTTAGGGGTTTAGGACTTTAAGGTTTAGGAGTTTAAGGGTTTAGGAGTTTAAGGATTTAGGGTTTTAGATGTTTAGGAGTTTAGGTGTTTAGGAGTATCATGATCGATAAGTAGTGTCATGACCTTTTAAGATATCATTGTGACCTTTTAAGATATCATAATTTTAAGGATTAACATTACAATTGACATACAATGTCATGATAGATGAATTATTATCATGATCGATAAGTAGTGTCATGACCTTTTAAGATATCATTGTGACCCACAAATGAGTATCATGTTGTGGAATAAAGTCTTTTATAGTGTATTGTCATGTATGTTATGATGTGGGAACCGGCCAGTTAATATTATGACTAAATAGATAATGTCGAGATCATAGAGTAGAATCATGATGTAAGATAAAATATCTGAGTAGTAAGGTCACAACTATTTGAATGAGTTGCAACCAAGAGAGATGATGTTGCCACATGTGAATTTTGCAATTCATAAATACAATGTTTGCTACTTCATCTTGCTCTACCACAACTACATTTCCTCTTACTACATATGTACAGAGTGATATTGAACACCGGACTTTTGAGTCGCTACTCATTTCCTAGTCTCATATACTTCTCTTCTTTGCTGATTTATTTGTATTACATAAAGTTCCAAAACTTTGATTTTAGTTGAGATGCTCATAATTAGCATATAATCAGATGTGATGTATTAGAATTATGCAAATTATGGATCTTAAAAATATAGGTATAATCAATGTCGATCAATAAGCTTTAAATATTTTATTTAACCTCGGTATATCAAAATTTACACTTACTGACTCACCACTTAATCCATGTGTAGATCAATCTACAAATAATAGTTTATCAGTTGACTCCATTTTCTATAAAATGATTATAAGAAAACTAAATTGTTTGATAGTAACTAAGCTCGATATTACCTACAAATGTCAATATAATTAGTTGTTTTCTAGATTCTTTTAAATAGAATCATATGGATATGGTGCTTATAATTAGTTGTAGTTAGAAATCATGGGCATAGTTAGATAGAAGTATATTCAAATTTTAGTTGAGATCATATGATTATAGAGAAGAGATTCAACATAGTTTTTTTTTTATGTTTTTTGCAAGTAATCTCATCTCATGGAAAAGAAAGAGAAAGATAATCATTTCAAGATATAGAATAGAGGTAGAGTACAAGGCTATGGTATTAACTACTTGTGAGCTCTAGTAGAGAAATCACCTCTTGTAGAAACTTTTCTTATTATTTTTGAGATCTAAAATATTTTACTATGATAGTCGTGCAACTAGGCATATGACTGCCAACTAGGAGTTCCATGAGTATATGAAACATATTGAGTTTAATCGCCAATTCATTCGAGAGAAGATTCAAAATAATTCGATCACTATGTCCTACGTACTTACTAGTGAGCAGATTGCAAACATTAAACATCTTCACGCGAAGGCTATTAAATGACCACAAATTGCTTTTGTCTCTTTAAAGCTAGGGATTTGTGGCTTGTGTGCTTCGTCTTGGAGGAGGTGTTGAATGTTAGTTTATTTTTTATTATTTTATTTTCTTCTCCATTTCAATCATTTCTCCTCACTCTCTCTTCTCTTTCCCATCTCTTTTCCAAAAGCAAACCCTAGGTAGCATTTTTCAATCTATGATATATTTATGAAAATAAAACTGTTAAGATTGAAAATAAATTCCTTGGGGTGACGCACCCAATCACTTGTCCATCCACCCTAAATTTGGCTTATAAAGTTGCATAAGATCAAAACAACCTACTAGTCTACCCAGATATGCACATTTTAGTTGAAATAAAGTATATGAAATTATAATTTAAAAAAAACATGAATTAGTTCTTATTTATTTACCATAACCAAATGAATTCTTATTGAGAGTTGGTTTCTTAACATAATTACATTGACTCAAGTATAAGACCTTGGAATTTTAGTTACCATCATACCACTGATATTAGTAACACTTGAATGAATAATTGACAGTGATTTTTTTTTTTGTGAAATATCTTTTTTTGAACTTAATGTCGTGGGTGGTGAAAATTAGCAAAAATGTCCTATATAATATCATGTTTTAATTTAATCAACAAGTGTATCACATGTTTTTCAAAATTCTTGAGTGAGAAATTATGTCTAATATTAGTTTTTTAACTAAATTTTCACTGAATTATATTCATTATTATTAAGAAATTATATAGATGTACTGAATATTATAGAATTTAAGTAATATATCACAATTGAGCAACAATTGAATTATAGAAATTATTCCTAATAACGAGAATAAGTTGTTATATTTTTGTTGAATATTAATGGTCATTATTGAATTTTTTGTTAGATTATACCTTAGAGGTGTCAAACGGGCCGGGCCAGCCCGGCCCGTTTTTACATGCACACTCAGGCTCACGTGCCGTGTCTGGCACGACATGGTTATTTTGAGGGCAGGCTCGACACGACCTGTGGCCCAAAATCATTTCGAGTTCGGGCAAGGTTGGTTGGGTTAAGATAATTTAGGTTAATTTTAATTTTAATAATTATGGGTTGAGACCCATGCCACCATGCCGCCATCCCCCTCGAGCCTGCCGATCCATCGCCCATCGGGCATCATTTCATTGGCCGTTGGGCGCATCGCCCATGTCGTGCCCATGTGCCAGGCAATCGGATCATACCTAGCAAGATACGTGGACCGAAGACCCTTGGACCGGCACGGGCACATGCACGGATCTGCACCGACCGAGTCGAGGCACGGCTCGACACGGTTGTGCCTCAGGCCGAGCCATGGCCACCCTGCCCGTTTGACATCTCTATTATGCCTAATTGTCAAATTTTATTAAACTATTATAAAATATCATTATTTTTCATAAAATATTATTTGACATCATCAAATATCAAATGATATTATCAAGCATCATTAAATATCAATAATAATAATTATATGTCTATGACATCATTAAATATTGTTAATTACCATTAAAATGACTAGATAATAATGATGTCATGTTTCAATATCTAATTATACTTGATGATATTAGCGAATTAAATTTGGCTAAAATTTAATCTAAAATTTATTCGATTATGGAATGTCATTATTATTTCTAAACAAGAACAACGTTACATTTAATCATCTAATTATGTCAACTTCTACTGGAATGTCACGTATTATATATATATAAAGGTGTCAAACGGGTCATGTGGTGCAGGCATGACTTGTTTTGCAAGGCATGGCCGTGCTACAATGCCGTGTCACAATGCCGTGCCAAGCTTGACACGAGAATCATTTGGCCTGCCCAATAAGGCACGGTGGCACGACCGAGTGTAGGGCAAATCTGGACCGTGTTGAATCATCCATGTGAAACCCATTGCGTGAAAATGTAATGGGTGACCGACTTACAAGGCCGGCCAATTGCAAGCTATCACGTAAACAAGATCCAGGTGACGTGGCAAAATTTTTTTAAAATGGTAACTCCCCCATCAGGCAATCATCTGACGGGACTTGACTTGTAACCTTTAGTCGGTCCAAAGTCCATGGGCCTGTGTACTATGCCACCAGGCCAGGCACATGGGTCGTGCCTTGCACGACATGAGGCACGGCTCACACTGGCCTGGCATGGCATGACCATGAACTATGCTATGGGGCGGCACGGCCCAAAACCAAGCATGATTCCAAACTATGTCATGTCAGGCTAGGCACGACTGAAGACTGAACTAGGTCATGCTTGCCTGCCCCATTTGATACCTCTATGTCTATAAACAAAATCAACTTTCAGCAAATTATTGTTAAACTTCATTGAAATTTCATCTAAGTATCACAACAATATTACCAATAAAAATAATGAAGTTACATCCTAAAATATATTATATCAAATTTCTTCAAAATATGATCACATATCAAATGGTGCATAAGAGAGATGAGGTAATATAATCATGCATTATTTTATTGGTTTGATGCACCAAACCAAAAAAAAACTTTTAATTTTATGTATTTAAAAATATAAATTTGAAACTACCCCTCTCTCACCCACGTCGCCAAAAAAAAAAATTTCACATAATATTAAAAAAAAAAAACTACGAATTATATCTCTACCCAATCCAACTCTTGTGCAATCTTCTAAAAAAAAAAGATCTTGAGTGGGATCTGTAGGGATGCAACCCTAAATTAGTATATATATATATGTGTGTGTGTGTGTGTGTGTGTGTGTTTATTTATATAAACCATTGAAGTATATTGTATATATGATATATACAATATTGTGTGTGTGTGTGTGTGTGTGTGTGTGTTCATATGCATGCATGCATACGTACATACATATATATATATATACACACTACATATATGTGCGTGTCGATATGTATGCATATATGTGAATGTATATTGTGTATATATATACACCATTATGTTCATGCATATATATTATATATATTCATATATACTATAGATATGCTTATATATGCAAATCAACAATATTATATACACACACACACACACACAAACACATATTTATATATTCAAAATCAGTTTCAAATATATATAATATGAGTGTGTGTGTGTGTGTGTGTGTAAACTATGTATGTGTGTGTAAGTGCATATAAACACATGCATGTAAAAATTTTTTAATTTTTTTTTAATTTTTTTTGCACACACGACATGTTGGCGTGCAATATTTTAATATGATGTGAATTATATTTAATGATTACATGGATAAGAGAGAGATATTGAGGTTGATGAATTTCAATATAATAAAAGCATAAGTATTTGTTGGTTTTGTGTACTGAATCATAAATAATAAAGTTATGAAGCCCCTAATCATAAATATTTTCATTTTCATATGTCTGAACATAATCTTATCTTATTATTTTCTAGTAATATTTAAAATGATAATAAATAATATTTAATGAAATATAATAATAATAATAATAATAATAGAACACCATTACACAAGGTTCTATTCTTGTCATGTATAGTACGCCTTTATAAAAAATAAATCTTGACATTAAATCTAGTATTTATTGTCATTCAACAAAGATATTTACAATCACACTATAAGATAATATTTTATTAAATTTTGTTATCTAGAACATATTTTTTAAAATATTAGATATCATGACACACACACACACACACACACACACACACACATACACACAGACACACACACACACACACAAGAGGTTTATGTTTTGATTTATCAAACACAAAATAATTAAAAAAAATGATTCGCTTAAAAAAATAAAAAAAATATGCACCAAAATACAAAATAATTACATTTTGATGCTCTCATAATCGTAAATCCAATTTCCCTCCCTAACTAAAACATTGATGGTAAAAAAAAATAATTTAAAATGTATTAATTCATAGGCACCAAGTTGGGATTGGACCCTGCAGCCCATTAAACAAGCATATGATATATATATATATATATTTATACAAAAAATATATTATTGTATAAACATAGACATATATAAATATAAATATATAAATAAATAAATAATACACATATATATATGTGTGTGTGTATGTATATTTATGTTTATATATTTATATAATATGTATAAATATAATATATATATGTAAAAACACACACACACACACACACATATATGTTTATATATTTATATATGTTTATATTAATTTATTTATACATTTTTATATTTGTATATATTTATATACATGTTTATACATTAATATATATTTGTGTTTAAATATCTACAATTATATAGGATATGTTTATATATATATATAATTTGGATAAAATTTTGACTTGATACATTTAGCTGGATGGCAAAATAGTGTGTTTGATAAACATGTCAAAGGCAATAGGTTTTATTCCAAGTCTGGTCTTTGATAATTAATAATTTTTATTAATTTTTTTTTTAATTTATGACATGTTAGTTGCCAGTTGGGGGTAAAATTGGGTCGATGTACCAAAATTTCTAAAACACAAAATAAACTCATGATTTTTCCTGGTGAAGGTGAAGCGCACACCAATCACTCCTATCAACTACCTGTCCTACTCCTAACTGAGTAGACTGGACTGTAAGTGCAGCCTCACTTTGTTTTCGCCTCCACCTTGACTTCGCTGGTTTCTTTCCCTGGCTCCATCTCTGCAAAAAAAAAAAAAGTTGAACGATGGGCGTCGCCGCAATCCTCTCCGTCGTCATTATCTTTCTCGGTGTGTATTGCGGCATTGACCCATTCAAGCACAGTGCGATCACAGAATTCCCAGATTTCAAGGCCCACAATATTGAATTTCCTGCATGGGGTCTTATACCCAAACCGAAAGACAATGGGAATTCATTGCAAAAATCCGAAATCAAGTTCCGGAACCAAGTTCAGGGCCCGGAGAGCTTGGCGTTCGACCTTCTTGGCCGTGGACCATACACCGGTGTGGCTGATGGACGAATCGTGTTTTGGGATGGCGAAAACTGGATTGATTTTGCGTACACTTCGATGAATAGGTAAATTCTATTAATCGTGCTTCCTATTTTTTTTGCAAATAGTGGGAGATGAATCCTCTGTTAATTCTATTTTACATTTGTTCAAATCAAACCATGTTATAATTACCAAGAAGCAAGTACACTTTTTTGTTTTTGATTTTTCAATAGAATTTTGCTGAATACGCAGGAAATTATTATTGATATGTTGTTTTCGCTTTGGAAAGGCAATTCTGCCAAAGTTTGTGAACATGTAATTATAACTGGTATTCCACTTGGTGAATTATATTTCTATATGCAAGACTCTTATTCTGTATTGTAATGGAAGGGTTAGATGAAATATCACCTAGCCCACATTAGAATTTCTCTTAGTATTTTTAATTTTTCTTTTATAAAGGAGGTTCTCCCTCATTTGAAAAGCATCTCAATTGTAATTTTTTTTAGATTGTATTTTTTTTTATTGTATTGTTTATTTTATTATCTTAAGGATTGAATTTTTTATTTTTAAATTATTATTGTGGATTTTATTTTTATAACAGTGGTATTCTAGGCAGGGCTTAAATAATAAATTTTTTGGTTAATGCATGTATATGAAAGTTTCATCAAAAGGGTAATAAAAATCTCAAAGTCTATTGTTTCTAAGAGGGTATTACTTCCCTCACTTACATGAGAATTTTTTTAGTATATTAAAACAAATAGGTATTATTATTATTAGGTACTGTTCATTATAAAAGTGAAACAAATAATAATAAAATTTAAAATAGAAAAATTTAATGGGATTAACTTTTTATTATTTAAAATTAAAAATTAAGGCAATTTTAAGGAAATATAATTATTCAGATACAATTGAAAAAAGGTCTACCTAAATTTATGAAGATAAGTGGAATGCGATTGATGGCAACATGATTGCCGACTTGTATTTGATATTAGCTGATGGAGTATTATTGAGTATAACAGAAAATAATATAGTAAAAGAAATTTGAGATATTTTTATAAGATTATATGATACGAAGTTACTTCACAATAAAATCTATTAAAAGAGAAGATTTTACACTATTTGAATAGTGAAATTTATTACGATAACTGATCATATTAATACTTTGAATATTTTTTATTCTCAACTTATTATGTTGCGTCATAAAATAGAAAAAATTAAATATGTTAAGATTTTATTTCAAAGTCTACCTAATTCATATGATCAACTCGTCATCAATCTGACGAATAGTATTTTGTAAATAGACTAATCTTTAATGATATTGTCTCTGTCATCTTAGAAGAATAAAATAGACGCAAAAATAAGGAGGATAAATATGCAAATGCACAACAAGTAGATACATTGATGGTATTATAAGGATGATCAATGGAGAATGGTCCTAGTGGGAGTTAGTATTATGACAAATTAAGAAATAAGAAAAATATTAAGTGTTACAACTGTGGCAAAAAATAATATTTCAAAAGAGATTGTTGATTTAAAAAAAAGTGATGATGATGAGTTATCAAATTTTAAAGGAAATATTGTAAGTATCAATAATAATGGTGATATCTTATACAGTAAGATGACAATAATAGTTGAAAGCAGAAAGTAGTTTGATGATGTGTAGTTGCTAAACTTATGAATTTTATGGCACATGATATCCCGAAGAGATTAATTTCATAAATATGAATTAATCTCGGGAGGGTATGTGCACATGAATAATGATCATATTTTGAAGATTATTGATATTAATATTATTAAAATAAAATTTTTTGGTAGTATGGTTTGTACCATTCAAGATGTACGATATATGATGGACTTGAAAAAACTTTATTGTCTTTAGAACAAATAGATAGTATTGAGTATAAAACTCATATTAAGAATGAGTTGATACAATAGAGGTGTCATACTGGTCGTTACAGCCTGGCCTGGCCTAGCTTGGTTTTTTGATGGTCGTGCCGTGCTTGGCCTGACATAGTTTCATCAGGCCAGGTTTGACACGGTCCGTTGGTCCGACAAGTGATGAAATCTTGTTGGGTCATGCCCATACAAGTTAATTTTTAATTTTTAATATATTTAAATTTTTTTATTCAAAATTGTTAATATTTATATTTTTTTAATATTTTAAAAGTTATTATTATTATTTTTAGTTATTAGTTAGTATTAATAGTTAATATTAATTGTTATTTGTTATTTGTTAATTGTTAACTATAAATAAATAAATAATTTTTAAATTTTTATTTTATTAAATTTAATAAATCATTAAGTTTATTTATTATAATTAATAAATTAAATTTTAAAACTAAATGTTTATTAGTGTTAGTGTATGAATTATTAAAATATTAAAATTTAAATATGAATAAAAATTAAAAACCAATGCATAATGAAAATTCACAAAAAATAAATATGCAAGTTTTAATATTCAAGCATTAATTCACAAACGCACAAACTCAAAGAAATATCAAAAATAAAAAATAAACAAATACAAATACAATATAAATGAGTAAATCGAAATCAAATATCAGATATTAATATCTCAATCGTTAATCATTAACGTCAACAATTATTATATCGTTCTCAATATTAATATCACATGTATTATCAACAGTAATTAATTTCTTTATTTTTGCTGTAGTTTCAGCACTATCCTAGATCACATGTCATCTTAGATAGCATGAGAAAGATAGACTAATATGATTATCTCTACTATAATACATCAAAATTTTTAGTATCAGAATATGATAGGATTGATCAGTAATCGGTATCTAAGTATCGAAATAGCTCGCTCCTATTTAATGGTCTATCCCATCATTTTCCCCGCTCTTATTCTAAATGGAAAAGTTATCATATTCAAATATGATATCTATATCCGTCCTCTGAACCATACTAGTACTGCCACCATATCTAGTATCATAATATACAAAGAGCTTAGTCAATTTCTCGTGAATAAATTATTCAGGTGAGTTTTTCTAAGTTCATGCACAAGGAAATATATGTCAAAATATTATCTACCCTTTCTACCTTAATCTTAATATCCATGCAGACAGTCAGACAATAAAAAGATAGAATGATGGACCAGTACTTTAAGTATTTAGTTTCTATCTCTAGAACTATTACGTTAACTGTCTATTCATCTGGATATTTCTTAAACTTATTATTAATGTTACATATATACCTGAGTGCAATATAAGTTGTAAGAATATAAACTGACAAACACATGTTTGCCGTGTCATAAAAAATTTTCAGGAATTTCATAAATAAAATTATTATAGTTTAGTTAGTATCGTCAATAATAAGTTCGTTACTCTTATTATTGATGTAGTAGTTATCACGTATTCGTATCTAACACATAACTCTAATATCATGTATATTTAATTCTAACGGTGTCTCACATCCGATTAGAATTTTTTTTCTTAAGATTCACGAATAAATAGAGATTACCGAATTCCTATTGTCTGTGAAGCATACGAATATATTTTAATGAATTATGTGTGTTTTCTAAAGTGGGAGCATACATGTTCATCATCGCTTGTACTATCAGGTTAATGACATGACACATGCATCTAAAGTAGAAAATTTTTCTAATGATTAATCTCTAATATTTTTAACAAACATATTAATTGCTACTCTATATAGGTGTCAAACGGGCTGGGCTAGACTAGCCTGCCCTAGTTTTTTTAGGCCCAATCAGGTAGCTGTTTCGTGTCATGCACGACATGCTACAGTACTGTGCTGTGCCTATCATGACACGCTTCCTTGCAGGGCAGATTCGACACTAGCTCGAGGCTTGAAATTTGCCTGGGGTTGGGATGGTTTTGGTTGGCTGGGTCGGGTTGGCTGGTTTTGGACGGCTGGTTCAAGTCGGGTCGGTCAATTTTTAAAAACCTAAGGCTTGGTTGCCACATCGCCATGCTGCCATTGCCCGTTGGGTGTGCCAAGCATCGCTTGTCGAACGTCAGGGTATCGTCCCTCCTGTTGGGTTTTGCTCGTTGTGTGGGCTAGCTACATGTGTCAAACATGCAGCGCCGGCCCGGCCTGACGCTAGCCCGGAATGGTTTAGCAATGCCCGAGCCCGACTTGCACGCTATAGTGTTGTTCCCGGGCTCAGCACGACATGCTACAGTGTCGTGCCAATCCATCATGCCGTGCCAACCCATCGTGCCGTGCCAACCCATCGTGCCGTGCCAACCCATCGTGCCGTGCCAGACAGATGGGTATAGCACGCATGACCATGCACCGAACATTGTCAATACTTGCTGATGCCCGATAAGCAAGGCTCGCCAAGCCCCATAAGGGGCAAGACGCGTGATGGAGCGGCTGTGCATCTCCAAAACCCTAATTTTCTAAAAAAATTAGGGTTTTGCCTGACCTAACCCGGGCCGAACTTGGCAGTTTTTGGGTTGCATGCTCATGTCAGGTTGGACCTCCATAGTAATTTTGTTGGGCCAGGACGGCATGGTTACTATACCTTGCAGGGCCTGGCCTGGCATGCTAGCCCATTGGGCAGCCTAAAACCGGGTCGCGTCGGGCTGGCCCATTTGCCACCTCTAGGGCTAGCATGTCGTGCCAATGTGCTAGGCACCCATGTCGTTCTTGGCATGGCACGCATACTGAAAACTCGCGTGCCATACTAGTATATTTGAGTCACTCGAATCATAAGCTAAAAAACTATAAGTTTGCTACCTGACAATTGTAATGCTTGCCCACCAATATTAATTCATACTAGTATATTCTATATAACAATAATATTATGATAATTATTTAAAAAAATATAATAAAGAGCATAGAATATTTGAGAAAGTAGAGAGCTCGAAAATATAGAGAGAATATTACAATTTGATTGTGAAATATAATAAATATCAAGTTCATATTTATAGATAATTTTTATAAGCAAAATATATTTTTTAAATTTTTTTAAATTTATAAATGAAAATAAAATAATATATATTTTAATGCATTATTATTTATTTATTTTTTAATTCTTAAATTTTTTTATGAAATTAATTTTTATTATTTTATGAAAAATTTTAAAAAAAAACATGTGATTTCTCTTGAAAGAATAATATTTGTAAATATCTTGAGCAATCATCAATAAAAAAGATGAGATACTTAAATACTTCCATGATCATATTTATATTAGGTCATCATATGTCTGAGTATATCAGATTGAATAAGTTTCTACTCAAGTTAAATTGCTTGTTGGATATAAAGTTCAAATAAATTTTTTTAACTGACATGTCTCTCACTTTAGTAGTGAAATATTTTTAAGATTAATATAAAATATTCTCAACTTGGCACGTGATCGATAAGAGTTTTTCGATCATACCTTACACTCTATAAGGAGATCTTACTGTTTAAGAGAGAACATATATTCTATCATGTTCAATCTCAAATAGAGTTTTTCTCATAGTCTTTCGATCATGCAAGAAAATATCTGTAAAAGTGAAAATAAAGTCTTAGCTGAGTTGTCTGGAATAATTACTCAAATTCAAAAAAAAAAAAAGAATTAACATGATAATTAGGAATAAACAAGATATGAGAAAACTATTAAAGAACTAAGTCGGATAATTAAGGAGTATTAGTTTTTGTGTTGACAATTCAAGAGTGCGAAGTAATTGTACGATTGAAATAATTAGTGATATATGAAAGAAGAAATATATTTGTTGTTATCTTAGAGATAAATTTTTTATACTTTTATTTGGTAAATATAAGTAAATCTAATGGTTGATACATTCTATGAGGATAATGAATAATTTTGATAATCAGTATATTTCTCTCAATATATATTCCTGAGATATATATATATCTCAGTATTAGTTCAGTATATATCCTTATGTAGTATATATACTCAACAGAGTATCTCCTTCATTTTATCTCAGATATGATAATGTATTTCAATATTGTATCACAAAATTCTAGTTCTTCAAAATAAAAAATAAAATTATACTGAGTTAGAATTTTTATGTAAATTTTAATTTATATTTTTTTAATAATTTTGCCAAAACATAATTAGGGTTCCTGCCCAAGATGCCATCACACGCCACCTTGCGCAATTATGATTTTTGCCCAAATGCTACTGCGTGTTACCACCATGAATGCCTCTGCTACTACCATCATTCGCACCTTCGCTCTCATAGTGCCACCATCGCATATGCCTGATACCATCACCTTTCATGCCTGCTACCACTTACCTTATGAAAAAAATCACGCTGCTATTGCTAGAGGTGTCAAATGGGCCGTGCCGGGCCAGGCACGGCACGGAACAGTAACCGTGCCGTGCCTGTCCCGGCATGGTTTTTTGGGGGTTCAGCCCGGCACGGGCCCGCATCACGATTCGCCGGGTTAAGCTCGGTCGCACCGAACCCTAAATTAAAAAAAAAATAGGGTTTCGGCACGCGCCGTCGCCCCAAACCCTAATTTTAAAAAAAATTAGGGTTTCGGCGCCCAGTAACCCTAATTTTTTTAAAAAAAAAATTCGGCACGGTACCATGCCGGGCCAAGCACGGCACGAGGCCCGGTTGGCCTCGGCACGGCACGGCACGAGCTCGGGCACGGAAAATTACCGGGCCGGGCTGGCCGGCCCGGTTGACATCTCTAGCTATTGCCCGCACACATCAAATGTTTCCTTATATAATGAGCAAGGATGATTGGGATGGTCTACATGTCGGGTGTTCCAATCAAATGTACGTAAGGTTGATTGACCATCCACGCACCAATTATGAAGTTGCATGTGCCTTGCCATTGCATCAAAATTAGGCCTGCCGCATGTAGCCGTAGGCCATAATTGTTTGGAAATTACATGAGTAAGCTCCCTTGTTTGCTTTTCAATTCTATGGCATTTTTTTTTATTAAAAAAAAAAAAAAAAACTAGTAGCTGGTACGGTATCAGCGTGATTGTGTAGCTCATGATTGTTTTATAATGTATAACAGATCTGAAATCTGCAACTACAATCCATCACCTTCGCAATATTTGAAGAACGAGCACATCTGTGGCAGGCCATTGGGCCTACGCTTTGATAGAAAAACTGGTGATTTATATATCGCAGATGCATATTTTGGGCTAATGAAGGTAGGACCAGAGGGTGGCTTAGCAACACAACTTGCCACAGAGGCTGAGGGCGTTCCTTTTCGGTTTACTAATGATCTAGACATTGATGAGTATGGCAATGTTTACTTCACTGATAGCAGCACTATTTATCAGAGAAGGTGATTTGTCTGTCGAGATATTCTTCTCTCTCATACCCCTCGCTAAAGTGAAAGATTTGTCCATTGGGTTTGATCTCTGCACCATACCTAATAATTTGGGCTGTGTGAACGGCCCTGGCCTGGCTGAACCATGCAGCCTAGTTAGAATGAGCTGGGTAGTACCTGGTTTAGCCAAGCACAGGCTCAGTTCTGGCTCGGCCCGAACCACAACTCAACCAAGCTTGACTGGACTGGCAGACTGGACCATTGGGAGAGGCTGCGTTCTTCTATTTGTTTTTTGTATTCTTTGGTTGCTCTGTTAGTTTTTTCAAATTGGTGTGGCTGGCAGGAACTTCATGCAGTTAGTTTTCTCTGCTGAAAATAGTGGACGAGTTCTGAAATACAACTCAGAAACTAAAAAAACAACTGTTCTTGTGAGGAATCTTCAGTTTCCAAATGGAATTTCAATAAGCAACGATGGTACTTTCCTCATCTTTTGTGAAGGCGCCATGGTGAGGTAAATGATAGAAAAAAGATCATTTTTTTAAAACCTTTCTAATATCATCTTTCTTCTTCACTTTATGATTTTTAACTTTTTTTTTTTTAATGATGCACTTGTGCCTGCATAGAGGTATAAAAAATTGGGTTTTCTTGTGCCATGGTTAGGTAACTATATCACAGTTTAAGTATTATTAGAATTGATAATCATGATTAATGTTTGATAAACTTCTACCGCTAATAATTATTGCCTTTGAAGAATGATTTTTAAAAATAAAGCTTACTAATTTTTTAAAATATATTGGGATTGGAGATTATATAATGATTTTAAGAATTGATTGTCATGATTAATCTTTTTCATTAATCTTATATTTACTAATTTTTAATAATCTTATAATTAGTAATTATTTAATAAATTTGGTTGTTCATTAGTCATTATTGCTAAGCTTTTTTTTCACTCATTTATAGTTCAAAAATCAAAATTTCCCTTATATTCATTTAATATGAATGAAAATACACAACTTATAGTTGTTAGATCGAGATTAAAATCAAGAATCAGAATGTTTGATTGGTGAATCAAGAATTGAGAATCACATCGTGAATTAAATTTTTTATGATTTTTTTTCACGTTAATTAATTTTTATTTTATATAGTTGATAATTTTTTGTTGGTATTTTAGTTTTTATTTTTGTAATTTTTTTGGTATTTTATTACTTTTTCATATTAAATTCGTAATACCAAATGTTAGAGTTACTTTTTTTCACTTTAATTATTTCTTACTGTTAGTCATTTTTTTTGTATTTTATTTTTTATTTCTGACTTTTTGAGGATCTTGGTCCCCTGAGAATCAGTATTAAATTGATTCGTGTGAATTAATTTATGATTCAGCGATTCATTCTTTGATCCATATATATTTTTGATTCTTTTAAAGAATTGGATCGTTTACCTCCTGAATCGTGAATCAAATCATGAATCGAATCGTGAATCATTGATAATAGTTACACAGCCTAACTCATTTTAGTTGTGCTATTGTGTGTTTTCATGACTCGTGGTAGTTAATTTTTGTAGTATTATTACTATTATAGTTTGATAGTTTAGTATGATTGTAGTTTGTGGAGGCCTAGTTGTAGGGTACCCTTCGCAAAGGGGCAGTAGACCCTTCATAAAGTCTATACACTGTAGGAATAATAGTCTTGTAGGAGAGTGTTGTTGAGAGTTTGTTGTAGAGTAGAGATCAAGAGCACTACAGCTAAATATGTCGACTTCTTCATCTATTTAAGGGTCCCCATAGAGTCTTTCCACTAATTATTATTAGAGAAGATTATACAAAATTTTTTACTAATAAAATATTGTAGCAATAATAGATATTTCTCACTCTTATGGTATTATGGTTTTCACCTTTTTTTCTTTTTATTTTTGACTCCTTGATAGTTGTTTTATTAGCAAATAATTATATCGTAGGTAATAATTTATATATATTACTTTTACTACATTCTCTTTTAATATTGGTATACCTATTGGTAAACTACCTAAGGTTATTGGTTATAATATTATTGCTATTGAGTTTTATTTATTCAAAAATTAATATAATATTTTCTCATTTTTATTGATGATCGTATTGTTATACTTGATTTTTTTTTAAAAATATATATGTTTTTTTTAAATTTTCAATTATTTTATAAAATGATTGAAATTAAAATAATAAAAATATTAAAACTATAAGAAATAATAATATTCTTCAATATATGTATGATAGTTTTAATACTTCTTGTATTGATCATGATATCATCCATTGTTCTTATTGTACTCGCATGCTCTTATAAAATAGAATTACAAAAAAGAAATAATAAATATTTAATTGAGATGACTAAAAATTTGTTTATGCTTGAAGCATTCTAAGATGCCTTCGGGGAGATATAGGGTAGCCCTAGGCCTGCATTGCACGAGCCATGTTTCGAGCTAGCATGACCCACATCCAGGCATAGTTTTGGATTGTACCGTGCTGGGCCTGGCAAGACTCAGTCAGGCCATTCCTCGTGTCGTGCTCTGGCTGTCTGACCCACTTGACACCCAGTTTAGATCATGCAAGAATTTTGAGGATCTAATTGAATCTTTATCTTTCTCAGTTTCATGGTGTATTTTTTGAATATGTAAATAGGAGAAATCACATCTAGTTTTGATGGAGACAATATTGGTTCCTTATCTTCTCATAGTTTAGATATGTTAGTACATCTATTCTAGATTCTTTCTCAGCCCCAATTTCAAAGTTTTTATTTTTATTTTAGAAAAAAAATATACTCAGTCTTCTAAAAAATTTTTCTTAATATTGATCTGTAACTTGCTCTCCGAAAAAAAAAATTGATTTAACTTAGTATTATATCTCACAAATTTTATCATAATTATTCATTTATTTTTTGATTTTTTTATTATTATTTTTTTGATATTATTATGATACCCAGGATTTATTCCAAGGCATTATCTCATTCAGAATCTCACTAGACTATTGTGGAAGAGATAAATACCTTTCACCATGAAGATTGTTTATGATGATAAGATAGATCACCAGGATTTTTTTATTATTTTTTTTATTTTCATTTATTTAGAATTTACTCATACTTCTAGAGATGATTATTAAAATTTTTTTTGGTCAAAGTGGTCTTAATTTGATCCTCACAAATAAATGATATATCATTTAGGCATGAAAAATAATTTCTTTATAGTGCTCGAGAGAGAACAGGTATATGAAGTAGCTACCTAGTCTTAAGGCACATATGAGGTTTTCAGATCTTGTTTGTAGGTTGTTAAAGGTCATATACGACCTAAATTAGTCCCCGAGTGTCTGATTTATAAGATTTTTAGTCATTATTATTATTATTATTTATTGACATAAATATATTATAAATTATTTCTTATTTTATTAGATCAGTTTTAAATGACATTTATTTTGCTGATTGTATACGTAGATGATGAGTTGAGAATTATTCAACTCAAACAGTATCTCTAATCATAATTTCTACAAGGATTTTTAGAGGCTCGGATATTTGCTTAGGATTGATGTGACTTGTTCCTATAGAAGTATTGTGTTGTCACAATGGATAATTATATTGAATGCTCATTCAAATGTTAGCCTTTTGAGTTGCGCTCTAACAAATGCTCTGATTGAGTGGCGCCCAAACTTTTTTTCTATCACGAGTGTTAAAATAACCCACTATGGTCTGATCAATAGATATTGTAATCTTTGAGTTATTTCAAAAAACAATTGATGGGTCATGATTAGTTATATTATTACTCGTACCGACAAGTTGTGGCATGATTGAAGGAGAAGGACAAAAGTGTCCAATATAAATATGTAACTCTAATACCTTTTTTTTTTGTGTTTCTAAGTTGAATGGAAATTTTAAACTCACATAAATAAAAACACTTATTAAATGTGATTTCATGGTGTCATTAAACCTCTCATGGTATTCTTCATCAAAAATCACATAAATTAATATAAAATAATTTAATTTAACTGAGTTTGAATCTAATAGACACAAGACAAATCACACATATTATATATTGTGTGTTCGTGTCTGTGTATGTGCACACACACACACACACACACACTTGAAATCTTGCATCCTTGCAACTCTATCAACACTTTTAACTTAGGCAATGAAAAACAAATGCAATATAATATAGGGGAAAATATTAATTAGGTAGTTAATTTAAAAATAAATAGGAATAAGATACTAAGAATTGATATTATATCAGTCAGTACACTTGAAAAAAAAAATTATTATGATTAAGAAACTAAAGTGATGAGTACTACCTTAATGTAATGTAGATACTATCTTAATTCTTGTCTTATGGTATTGTCTACAGTACATTAAAGTAGTAACTACAATAAATTAATGTAGTACTCATCATATTAGTTTCTTAATCTTATTAATTTTTTTTTTCAAGTGTATTGACTGATATAATATTAATTCTTAGTATTTTATTTTTATTTATTTCCAAATTAATTACTTGAAACACACTTCTCCCTATAATATGTGTGTGTGTGTGTGTGTGTTTTAAAGTAGACTATTAAGTATGGAACATATCTGACATCCTAGGGGATCGAACACATGCTCCCAGGGTTAGAATAATTAGGGCTGTAACCGAGTCGAGCTACTCGCGAGCTGCTCGACGTTCGGCTCGTTAGAAGCTCGCTTGAACTCGTTTATTAAGTTAAATGAGCCGAGCCCGAACATCATTTTGAGACTCGTAAGTTAAATGAGCCAAGCCTGAGCACCCTCAAACTCGGCTCATCAGCTCATGAGCAAGCTCGTTAACCAGGCTTGTGAACAAGCTCGTGAACAGGCTCGTGAATATCGAAAAGGCTTGATGCACAACAAATTTTTCCTACAAATGAACATGATGAATATTCTAACTTTTGAATTTCAATCAAGTTAATTGAATTTTTATTATCTTATCTTTTTAATTTAGTTGTATGTTGATTATTTTAGATAAACATTTTCTTTAATTCCCGAACATCATTTTGAGTCTCGTAAGTTAAACGAACTGAGCCCGAGCACCCTTAAACTCAGCTCGTCAGCTCATAAATAGGCTCGTGAACATGCGCGTGAATAAGCTTGTGAGCAAGCTCATTAACCAGGTTCGTGAACAAACTCGTGAACCAGGCTCGTGAACAGGCTCGTAAGTTAAACGAGCCGAGCTCGAGCACCCTCAAACTCGGCTCGTCAGCTCGTAAACAGACTCGTGAACAAGCTCGAGCCTACTCTTTAAAAATCGAGTTGAGCCGAGCCTGCCTAATACTCAGCTCGACTCGGCTCGGTTACACCCCTAAGAATAATATGTGTGTGTGTGTGTTCACGAAATCTTACATCTCTATCAATACTTTTAACTTAGACAAAATGAAAAAAACATGCAAGTATATAATGTGTGTGTGTGTGTGTGTGTGTGTGTGTCTTTTAATGCAGACTGCTAAAGTATTGGCTAAAAGGAGAGAAGGTGGGGATGACGGAAGTGTTGGCCATCTTGCCGGGATTTCCCGACAATATCAGGATGAATGCCGAAGGCGACTTTTGGGTTGCAATCCATAGCCGTCTAAGTATTTACTCATATATATGCGGATTATATCCAAGGCTAAGGACATTCTTGCTCATGCTTCCAATTCCAGCAAAAATTCAGTTTCTTCTTCACACGGGCGGCCGGCCACATGCAATGGCAGTCAAATATAGCCCGGAGGGCAAGCTGGTGCAGATATTGGAAGATAGGCAGGGGAAGGTTGTTAAAGCCATAAGCGAAGTGGACGAGAGAGATGGGAAGCTGTGGATGGGTAGTGTTCTTGTGCCTTCACTTGCTGTTTACCATCTGCCTTAGGGAATTTCTGTTTCCGCCATAGATTGTGTAATTCTTAATTTATCATGCAGAAAATTCTGTCTTGTTGGAGTTCTATTTGTGTCCTTTTGCGTTGTGCTTGGATTATGTATAGTGATCAACTTCTCATCATGTGTACTTTTTTTTTTGGTGGATTACTTGTGTTATTATTTCTCACAAGAGATAGAGGTGACAAATTAGCCGAGTGACAATGCCTGACATGCAACACGGTCTATAAAAGTGCGGGCCTAACATGGGGGTCTAAACATGATTCGTTGTGCTCATGGTTAGACACCCTAGCCATGAGTCAGGTGGGGTCGAGCGGGTGTATAATTCGTGACTTATAGATTCGACCTGGCATGTGGTCTTTTGATGCACCATTAGTATGAGCCCAAACTAGCCATACGCCGACCTAGGCTCTAGGGATGAGCATCGTGATCATGCTGTGCCAGTGCTCAACCTAGCCATGATCGTGTGTCATGCCTCTGCCCACCCTAGCCATGTCTAGCAGCATGGTCTTTTGCCTAGACATGATCCAATGACCCGACCCAGCATTCCCAGCTCAACGGCCTTGACATGGGCTAGAAAGAAATGAATTATGCTGACTCTCTATGACCCATTTGACACATCTACCAGTGAATCACTTGTATGGGCCTTGGCCCCCCCCAACATATTACATGTTGTTTCTCACTCTTCCATATATGGGCCTTGGGCCCTAAGATAGGAGTAGGTAGGGAGCTTGTCCCAGTAGTATGAGTAGAGTGATTGGTAAATATACATCCTGGGGAAGCAAATCTGGCTTCCCTGAGGATCGAACTCGTGTTCCCTAGGTTTGGTGGTTTTGTCTTTCTGCTTATCTGACTTTCATATTGTTAGTGTGCATCAATTAAGTTTATATATAAGCTTCTACTTCATTTCTCATGTATGTGTGTGTGTATTTAGATGATCGATCCACTTGAAATTATAATTTTCTTTTCTAATTTTTGAATGATGCGATATAAGTGATGCCTCTTAGCGAAGAGTAACTCTTATGCTAAGAAACCCTATTTTCCTAGTTTGTATTCTAACCCATGATCGACTATTATGAATTATTATTTAGTTTTTCAATCTCTAGTGGTGTGTCATGCAATATGGATCATTGATTGGTGGATGGACATTAGGCACTAATTTGATTTTTAATTTGACTTTCTATCTGATGACTTTATGGCAATATGGTCTTTTTATTAGTCTCATTTACATGTTCTATAACTCTGTACTTATTTTATGTAGTCAGATAAATTTTTTGTTCTGCCTCATTCATTTGGCTAAATGAATTATCAAGTGTCTTGTGGATTATTCGATGTTGCATCTAAAATTTTAATTCTCAAAATGCTTTGATTCAATAGGTTATGAATACACAATCAATCTATCAATAATATATTTAGACATTATTGATCCCTTGTGCAATCCCCGTACTTGGATTTTTGTTTTTTTTTTTTTTTTTTTTTGCAATTGATAAATTTCATTTTCTCATTACTATTGTTCATTCAAAGCTCAATGGAAGAGATGAAGATCGTACCCATCACAGAAATTTTATGTTTTTAATATAATGTATAAAAGAGATTAATATTTTAACAGTTTTATCCTTAAAATTCAGAGATGATATATCTGATGAGTACAACATGCCATTAAGGCATGAACATGATCTCCAACAAATGCATACAACATGAGAATTTCTTAGGTGACAAGTCAATTCAGCTAATCAGATAACCACATGCACGCTGCAAACACGCACACTCACACACAGACACATGTATTTAAGCAAACTTTGAAAAAGTTTTTTTTACACACAAGGATACATATGACTAAACCTATATATGTTGCAAATACACATCTTTATGAGTAAATATATATTTATCTTTGAAAAGGTTCTATTCATAATTTTTATTCTAAATCAATAAAAAATTATATTTTTCCATTCAAAATTCATCATAAATATATAACCCTGAAATCATTACACAATTCAGGTGTTTGTGTTCTCTAAGGCCAAATTATAAATAACTTTCACTAGTTTTCCAAACACACACACACACACACATAAGTGTTTAGTGTTTAAAATCTAAAATTTTCAACCAAAGCCTAGCACGCACACATATTATTCTACTTGATCTTTATCAATTTTTGTACATTTAATAAAGTTCTTCCTCAATTTAGCTAGATTTTTGGATTAGGTCGAGTTTTATCGAAAACCCCACAATTATTTAGTTTATAAATCCTAATTTATAAATCAAATATGCATATTAAGGGAAGAAACATAAAAATGAGAATTGACAAACTAATATTATTATTGTTTGGCCTTTAATTTTTCTTCAAAACTATGAAATAATATGAGAATAACATGGTAGAGGGCATAAAATTCTTACCCCTTAAGATTTAAAAAATTATGGGAAGTTTTTGCCTATCCCTATTTTACCCCTCTCATTTTTAAAGATCATTTCCATTTAAATATTTGGTAAGTTAAAAATTCCTAAGATATTATTATTATTATTATTATTATTTATATCTATTCATTTTTTTTTAAAATTTCATATACCTAAACTGAATCACTCCAAAATCTCCTTGTGATTAGAGACAAATGGGTCATGTTGGGCCAACATTACTCCTTATGTTAGGCCCAATTGAGCCACCACGCCATACATCGATGCCTTGTTGAGCACAATATGCATTTGTAGCATGATTTTAGAAAAGGACATCATATCATGACATGTTGATCTATTGGTTGCCCGCAACATGATGATTGGGGTCGAGTCATGCAAACTAGACACACCCACATACTTTGCATGGTTGGAACCCATGCTAACCTGGGTTCTTTCTAGGCTTTCCTTAACCCTTGGCTGGCTAGCTAGGCCAAAATTGGTTTGCACAGACTGACATATTGGAATCTGAATCATGTGATGTTGCAGAAGCTATAAGATAAATTATAGATCGTTGATTCACAATAATATTGAAATTACAACTCTTCAAATCTCTATTGATTCAATCGAATTCTAGATAATTTGAAAAAGACAATAATCTATAATTTATTAATCCAAAAAAAACACCTCCTCCAAACAAAGCATTACAATACTTAAATACTAAAACACAAACCCTAAACAAATTTCCTAATAAAATTAGGAAAGTCAACAAATAGTTAGAGAAAGTCAACCCCAAAATAAATTTCCTAATAAAATTAGGAAATCCATCAAATTAATTATGGAAAATAAATCCCTAAATAAGTTTGCAATGCAGTACATGGGTCAATGCCATAAACCTTGGCATGACACCAATCAAGCTGGACCATGGGTTTGTCCGCATCTATTGTAGGCATTAGATGTGCTAATGAAACGAGACAACTTATGAACTACTTGAGTCGAGCAACTCATAACTCACTCAAAAAGCTTGCTCAAAATTCAAAATTATATATATATATATATATTATTCTTAAAATATTATTAATTTTTTTTATTAATTTAGTTATAAATATATCTTTTACCCAAATAATTATTTTTTTAAATAATTGGATATGACATTAAATATTAATGAGAGAACTCATAAAAATTATAATTTAATTATCATATATTTATTTTTAACTTTTCACAAATTTGAAGTAAATTAAATGATTATACTCATTCCCTGGCTTCCCAATTTTTTTTTTTTTTGTAAATATGAGATGAACAAGAATAAGATTTTAAATAATGGAACATGATATATTGGGATTCTTTTGCCCTCGAATACTTTCCATTAGTAAATAATAATAATAATAAATCATAATTGGCATAAATTATGAACATTACTTAACTGATCAACATGTTGGATATTTTTCCTTTCTAAGGATTGAAGGGTTTGTGAAAATAATTTTCTCACATTTTTACAAAAATATTTGTCCAACTTATACGATTAGAAAACCTCAAGTGGGCTTCAAGGGGTTCGAATCGATGACCAATGGGGAGCTAAGGCAAACCCAATGTGGCCTCCTAAAATTATCTCTGCAATAAAGTTTAAGTCTTTCATATATGTCAACCTTTACTTTTCACTCATTCAATCATTTGTGTCTATAACTCATGTGGGATGCTATATAAATATCATGAACAAAAACTCTCAATTGAGAAAAAAAAAGAGTGAATCTTTTTACCTCATTTAAAATGAAATTGAGAAAAAATATTAAAGTTATATATTAAATTTAATATCTAATTATATATATTAAAATATTCATATAATATCTTTTAGGTAATAATTCTATTTTTAATTTTTCCTAAATTATGAAACAAAAAAATCTTTTTTATGTTGTAATTGAAAATATTTTAAGATTTTGTGAATTAATTTTTAATTTATTAAATTTTGCTGTATATGTAATTTGTTTTTATTTAATAATCTGTTTTAATATTTTCATGTAAGTGCAGGAAAGGAAATATTAAAAGCCCGGGGATGCAGCAGTAGCACAATAACGGAGGTCTCGCTGTCTGGTCAGTGGGCCGAAATTTTTGGAGCAGAGCCTGGCGCGTTCCATGATCCGACCCGTTTCGGTTAAATGAACATGATGTTTATTTTTGTATAAAATGATTTGTATTTATTTTTCGGGCGGCTGTTTTTGACCCGGTTGAACTGTTTATCTTCGTTCTCCTCTCTCTCTGCGCAATTTCACGACTGCCGAATGCTGCATACTGTAAGACGCTCCATTTCTTGGTTTTAATCTGTAATGCATAAGCGTTTTCTGGTGGAGGTAGCTAGTCGTACTGAGCGACTAGCGAACCACGTTATTTCTGTGTTGATTTCTCGTTTTGATTCTGTCGTGGATGCTTGTGGTTTGGGATATATATATATATATTGCTTGTTTCTGTGTTTTCTGTTGTTTTCTATTCTTAATATCACTACCCGTGGAAGCACGATTGCCCAACAAATTTATTTTTTTTATCAAATTAAGTTTTTTTTATCAATGATCATATTGTTTCATTGAGCAAGCCAAATAGTTGATAACATTGACACATCATAAATCAAAATATCATATTCCTCGTTTTAATATTTTATTCTTCAAAGTTCAAACAAATTCTCCTTCTTCTCAATTCTTGCAGATGTCATAACCTTGTAGGCTCGTACGCCTCTAGCGGAGTAGACCTCATTTTCAATTGGAGTTTGGACAACCATAGACAAAAATTATGTTATTCTTAAGAAATGCAATAAAAGTGATGTGGTCTTTTCTTAAGTATTTTCGTGTTGTATATTGCATTTTGCATATTGCTATTGATATTTGGTTTACGTAGTTTTGTGTATTGAAGTTCTAGAGATAATAAATTTTCAATTTTAGAAGAAATGATGAAAATCAAAGAAACAAGCTTTTTTTTTTGAATAAAAACTAGTTTTTGACATCAATTCCCTGTTCAAAATAAAAAATAGTTTAAATCCAATTTTTCAGAATGTTTATTTTTCAGAATAAAAACTATTCATAAATTATTTGATAGTCAATATTGTGCCTTAGAGAGATATTACCTTTTAACACAATGATTTCCACTTCTGTCCATGATAATTATGAATATGATGCTTTTGAATTAAAATGATTCTTTCAAATTGAAAAAAAAGAAAGATGTCAAGCCAAGCCATATCACTTATTTTTGAGTTAATTGATGCTTATAATGGGTCAATTATTTAATCAATGGTTTTGAATTAAGAAATATATATCATGCTCAAACAATCATTATCCACTATTTGAAGATTAAGCTCGAATGTATTTGTAAGGGGTTCATTGGTTGATGGCTATGCAAAGAAAATGTGATTATATGATCTAAAGATGCCAATAGAGCTTGCGATGAGATAATAGAATTGGATTTAGTCTCATGTAAAATTATGATTAATGGACATGTCGCATGAATATGTAAATAATAACCATAAAGATCATGCTAGACTAAGAATATTCTTGCAAATGATTAAAAAATGTGAGGTTTGATAGCTTCATTTTGACGAGCATTATAAACTTAGCAAAATATATATAGGAATTAAAGAACAATAACAGAAATATAATTTTGTTTCTCTTTTAAACTTAGCCAATTTTGGTAAATGAAATTTGATTTTCTTGAATAGTTGATTCATTTCTATAATGAATAATGATGTCTCAGTCTTGCATTAATTTTGTAATTTATTGGTTGGAACTAAAAGGTAGTACTAGTAGAACTGTAGAAGTAGTGCCTCAATCTAAAGATGAATAAGGTTGTTTTTTTTATAGTGTATCTCATTTATGATTTTAATTTTTGCTTTGTAGAATCATTTGATAAGATGAGTTTTAGTTTATTGAGATGGAATTTTTTATAATTTTGAATCTAATTAGATGTCTAGTAATACCTTATAAAGTTTAAATCCCGATCCTAGTAATAATAACACATAAATATGAGAAAATAATATGTTTTTTCTAATATTTTATTTCGTTGGAAGGTGTGGGTTGCGAAAGAAGGTAGTATATTTTATTCCTCTGTTAATGTTGTCAACTAAAAGCACAACTTACTTGAATAACATTTGAACACTTATTTAAAAAAGGTACTATACTTGAAGGAACAATAAATGGTTAATTTTTAATCATTCTGATTCAAGTATCAGTACAAACATATCTAGATTTATTAATACTTTGCATAATGGTAAATTGGTCATTTTAAAGATGAAAGAAGGGATAGTACATTGAATCATGATGCTTTAGCATCCTTTCACTATTGTTGAAGAGGAAAGATTTAACTTGATGATGATGCAATGAATACGTAGTGGACTAGTGTGTATCATCACACTATAAGAACAAGCTCCTTCGAAGTGTATAATTCTAAGAAGAAGCTAAAAGTATTATTGAAAATGGCAGAGTAAATTAGTTTGCCTATATATGTTTGGAGGTCAGGGCCATAAATGATCATATATATGCTTCTAATAACTTATTTTGTAAATCTTATTAGAAGCATATATAAGCTGGTTATCCCATGCGTATATTCAAATGGACTCCTAATTTCTCGCTGAAGGTCGAATCCCCCACAGCCCCGGTATGGTTCTCTATCCCGAACTTACATTTGCATTTATTTTGTAAAAATCTCTCTTTTCCATTTTGAAATTTTTTGGCACACCTATGCTTATTGACAAGGCTACGGCCTATATGTCTAGAACGAGTTTGGCAAGGGTATGTGTAGAATGCAATATCCAAAAAATATCCCCAAACGGCGGTGGATAAGAGGAGTTTACTGGCAAACAGTTCCCAAGTTACTACCGCCAATTCAAGAAGATGGGACATGTGAGTGATAAATGCTTAATGAAGATAGCCAGTAAGGAGGAGGGGACTAGAGGAATAAGAGGAGAGGTAAGGGCCAAGAGATGGGAGAGGAAAAAGGAGGGCAGAACTCGGGGGGGGGGGGGGGGGGGGGGGGGGGGGGGTAGATCTAGGAAGAGTGGGAAAACTAGGGAAAGTAAGGGAGGAAGCATCTCCAAATAAGGAGGGTGAATATGAAGTGGAGAAAAGGGGAGAGATAGCTAACCTCTTGGGAAGTGGGGGGAAGGAAGCCAAGGGGTTGCAAAATATAAAGGGTAGGAGCACAATAAGTTTAGGCAGAATGGGAGGCTCAAGTGCAATAGAGAAGAATGTTGAAAGTTGGGAAGGGGAGGAGCAGCTACTGCCCACTCAATGGGGGCAGGATATGAAGGCCTTACTGAGGAGAAATAGGCAAGGTATAGGTGGTAGAAACATAATAAATATAGGTAGAATGGGAGTGCCAAGTGCTTTAGAGAAGGATGTTGAAAGCATGAAAGAAGAACTACTGCTCACTCTGTGGGGGCAGGAGGCACTGAAAGAAAATAGGAAATGCAGAAAAAGGGGGTTGGGAAGGAGGATGAAAAAATTAATAGATACATATAATTATAACTGGGATGAAGATGATCTGCTGGAGGAATGGAAGTCGGATTCTAATAGTTGTCCAGCCTTCGAAAATGACAAAGAGGCACTTCCAAAAAAGTCATAGGAATTGGAACAAGTAAGAATTTATTAAAATAATATATTAAAATCTACAAGCTATCAAGCTACCTTCAAAGGAATTGGAACAAGTAAGAAACATAAAGGCCACAAGAAACACTATAAAATATTTTGTTAAAAATATGAGTCTAAGTGTTAAACTTGATCACAAAAGAAAAATGACCCAGATGGGTAATTGCTCATATTGGAATATAAGAGGGATAGCAAATATGCCATCAATTAATAGAGTTAAAAAGCTAATAAAAATGCATAATATTAAGATTTTAGCAATAACTGAACCACTAGTGGAAAAGGGAAAAATAGATATTTATATAAAAATGATGGGGATGGAGCACTCAGATGCAAATACAAGTAATAAACTATGGTTAATATGGAAAAAACATAGCTCAATTAAAATTATAAAAGATTCAAATCAAATAATAAGCTTTGAGATTAATAGCTTCCCAGAAGATATAATCTCAGCAGTTTATGCAAAAAATTCTTAAATAGATAAAAAATTGTTATGGTAGGAGATGGAAGAAATAGAAAATAAGGAGAGGAAGCATCTCCAAATAAGGAGGGTGAATCTGAAGTGGGGAAAAGGGGAGAGATAGATAACCTCTTGGGAAGTGGGGGGAAGGAAGCCAAGGGGTTGCAAAATATAAAGGGTAGGAGTACAATAAGTTTAGGCAGAATGGGAGGCTCAAGTGCAATAGAGAAGAATGTTGAAAGTAGGGAAGGGGAGGAGCAGCTACTGCTCACTCAATGGTGGCAGGATATGAAGGCCTTACTGAGGAGAAATAGGCAAGGTATATAGGGTAGAAACATAATAAATATAGGTAGAATGGGAGTGCCAAGTGCTTTAGAGAAGGAGGTTGAAAGTATGAAAGAAGAACTACTTCTCACTCTGTGGGGGCAGGAGGCACTGAAAGAAAATAGGAAATGCAGAAAAAGGGGGTTGGGAAGGAGGAAGAAAAATTTAATAGATACATATAATTATAACTGGGAAGAAGATGATCTGCTGGAGGAATAGAAGTTGGATTCTAATAATTGTCCAGCCTTCGAAAATGACAAAGAGGTACTTCCAAAAAAGTCATAGGATGACTTGTCAGAAGTAATTGCAGAGGGGGGGATGCATACAAGAAATGAAGTGATTGAATTTATTAAAATAATATATTTAAATCTACAAGCTATCAAGCTACCTTCAAAGGAATTGGAACAAGTAAGAAACATAATGGCCACAAGAAACACTATAAAATATTTTGATAAAAAATATGAGTCAAAGTGTTAAATTTGATCACAAAAGAAAAATGACCCAGATGGGTAGTTGCTTATATTGGAATATAAGAGGGGTAGCAAATATGCCATCAATTAATAGAGTTAAAAAGCTAATAAAAATGCATAATATTAAGATTTTAGCAATAGCTCAATTAAAGGGAAATATATATATATATAAGTAATAAACTATGGTTAATATGGAAAAAATATAGCTCAATTAAAATTATAAAAGATTCAAATCAAATAATAAGCTTTGAGATTAATAGCTTCCCAGAAGATATAATCTCATCAGTTTATGCAAAAAAATCTTAAATAGATTAAAAAGTGTTATGGTAAGAGATGGAAGAAATAGCAAATAAGGAGAGGCCTTGGGTGGTTGGAGGGAATTTTATTGTTATTAGAAGGAGTAATGGGAGGAAATGAGGAAAAACACCGGATGCGAAAGCAGTTAATAATTTCAACTAGGCAATTTCGCAAGCTGGCCTAATGGAGGCCAGTTTTTTAGGTTTAAATTTTACCTGGTGTAATAACAGGAGGAAGAGAGGTGTAATACATACAAGATTAGACCGGGTTCTATATAACTCAAAATGGCTGATCAAGTTCAGGGGAATAGGGGTTAGGCAACTGAATAGAACATGCTTAGATCATAGTCCACTTGTCCTAAATTTTCTTAAGTTAGCAGAGGGGAATAAGCATTTTATGTTTTAGAACATGTGGGGTTTACATGCAGGCTTCCTGAAGGTGGTGGTGAAATCATGGTCGATACCAGTCACGAGAAATCCTTTGTTGGTTATCCCAACAAAATTACGTAGGCTAACGCTTGTACTGGAAAAGTGGAACAAAGAAACTTTTAGAAATATTGACAAAAATATTCAGGAGGCAGAAAATAAAGTAGAGGAATGAAAGAAGAAATATGAGGATAATGAAAATGTGAGCAACATGTGTGAGCTAAGTAAAGTAGAAGCTAAGTTAAAACTTAAGCTACAAATGGAGGAGGCATTTTGGAAACAAAGGGCAAAAGTAAAATGGTTAAAGGAAAGGGACAAGAACACTAGATTCTTTCATACAATAGCTAAAATTAAAAGGCAAAAGAGCATGATTAGAGGAATTAAAAATGAAAAAGAAGAATGGATAGAAAATGAAAAGAATATGAAAGAAATATAAAAGATTTTTTTACCCATCACTTATGCAGGAGAATAAGAGAGAGAGGATAGGATATTATAAGCTATTAAAAGTAAAGTAATAGAAAATAAAAATAGAAGACTTGCCAAATATCCTAATGATGAGGAGATAAAAGATGTAGTTTTCAGTATCAAGAAAGACAGTGTGGCAGGACCAGATGGATGGAATAATGAATTTTTTCAAATATGTTGGGGCATAATTAAACATGAACTGGTCACAGTGATTTCTTGGATTTTTGCAGGAGCATCGATCTATGCAATTCGATATATAAGATATTGGCTAAGTTGTTACAAAATAGATTAAGTGAGGTTCTGCCGAATATTATCTCGCCGTAACAAATAGGTTTTATTAAAAATAGATTAATGATGAAAAATATTCTATTTGCCTCAGAAATGACGAGGGACATAAGCACAAAAGTAAGAGGGAGTAACATGATAGTAAAATTGATCTATCAAAAGCATTCGATAGAGTAGAATAGAACATATTATGCTATATAATGAGAAGAATGAGATTCTCAGAGTTTTTGATAGATTTAATATATATATGCATCTCAAGTCCTTCGATAAAAATCTTAATAAACGGACAAATAGGTCAAGAATTCAAACCTATAAGAGGTCTTAGGCAAAAAGACCCCATCTCGCCATTATTGTTTATTATATATATGAAAGTATTAATTTTGAATATGAAGGAGAAAATAGAAAAAGAAAAAAATATTACTATATAAACAACGGAGTAATACACCGAGGATAAGTTATTTAGCCTATGCAGATGATGTGATAATATTCACAAACATGAGTACACATTCAATGAAATATTTAATGGAGCTATTTCAAGATCTAGAAGAAGAAACTGGTCAAGTCTTGAACAAAAATAAATATCTGTTTTTAATTAAAAGAAAAGCCCCAGAAAGGTTGCCCCAAAATATAAATAAAATTATTGGGTTCACTCAAAAAATGGGAGCTCTACTATACCTAGGCTGCCCAGTGTTTGAAGGTAGGTTGAAGAAAGACTACTTAAATTTCCTAATTGAAAAACTGAGAAGGAAAATAGTAGTCTAGAAAGAATAGCTACTAAGTATAGTAGGTAGAATTACTTTGATAGTGCACGTGCTACAAAGTTAATTAGTGTATATATTAATGAATATTCAGCCGCCAAAAAAGTTAATAAGAATATTAGAGAAAGAGATGTCAAACTTCTTATGGGGCAAGAGGAATAGGAAATATAAGGTACATTGGGTAAAATATGAAGATATATGCTACCCCCAAAGAGGAGAAAGACCTGGGACTCACTAACCTAATGGACATGTCCAAAGCCTGGGCGTGTAAAAATTGGTCGAGATTCATGAGTAATAATGGCTTTTGGGCAGACTTTATGAAAGATAAGATAAAGGCAATAATAAATTTTGAAACTCAAAAAAGGCTTCGATACATGGCAAAAAAAGTTTAATCCAAGTCATACAGTGGAAGCTAACTCAAAGCAGACTAAGAATGGATGGAAATGAGTTCTCAACCTCCAAGAAAATTTCACATTGAAAAGTGCAAAAGAATTAGTGAGATATAGTAGAAATTCATCAGAACTGTATAAATGGGTATGAGAATGGGTTTGCCCAAAAAAATAAAATTTTTTTTCTGGAAAGCCTAAAAAATGGTTGTGCCAGTGGATGAAAGGCTACAGTTGAAAGGAATAATATTAGTTTCAAGATACGAGTGATGCAAATCTGCTACAGAAATAATAGATTACTTACTGTCGATAGGAAGAGTAGCAGAGAAAGTATGGAGGAGACTAGGAAAAGAAATAAGTTTAAAAAACAAATAAGAATGATTAAAGAATAGGTTACTAAGATGGAGTAATAAAGGTAAACAAAACTCTGAAGAAAAGTGAATAAGAGCAAATGCATCACATATAAAAATTTGGTGTATATGAAAGGCAAGAAAAAAAGTAGATTCGAGGGAATGAAAATGAAAGTAGAGGATATATTGGCGGATGTGAAAAGAGAAATAAAAAGGCTATCAGATATATTTCTGATTAAGATTAGAAAATGGGAAACAAAGCCAAATAATAAGGTGAAGGAATAGAACTTAAAATTAAAAAAGATTCATTCTCAAGGTATTAAAATAGTCAAATGGAACAAGCCACCGCAAGGGACAACCATCCTAAATACGGATGATAGTTTTAATAGAGAAATGAGTATCGCGAGAGGAGGAGGCATACTGAGGTAAGATGAGGGGAGCATAATTAAAGCATTCGCCTTGAGAGGTAGGGCGGATTCTTCACTACATGCAGAAATATTGGCCATACATCAATGGTTAAAACTATGTAAAAATGCAATTATTTACAATAGCCAGATATAAGTAGATTCGAATTTACTAGTAAAGCTAGTTGTAGGAAAACTGGAACTATGAAAATATGAGGAGGAAATATATAATACTAGAAACTTGTTTAGAGAACTACAATGTAGTATAATACATGTATACAGAGAAGTAAATGCAATGGGGGATGAACTGGCAAAAGAGGGTTTCAAGAATTGAAATAAAGAGTGGCTTGCTGAAAATATTCTAGGTAGCATAAAAGGATTAGTACACTTAGATAGAATATGGTATCCATATGTAAGAAGGGCGAGAAAGGATAGATAACATGGGACATATGGGGGGAAGGTTTTGTTAGCAGCAAAGTGACAGTAAATAGTAGTATATAGCAACAGACAAGTTTTGGAGATAGAATCTGGCTCAAAACATCTTTGTCCTGTGGGATGTCTTGATATAGAATTCATCTAATCCTGGTCATGTGTGATGTGCTCTACTTGTATTGTTGATGCTGTGATTTTGATGGCATAAATATATTATGTTTGGTGGTATATGCAAGAAGTAAGTGCATATGGATAGCCCTGCAATTAAAGTAGGGAAGTAGCTGAAATAATTGCAGTATTTATTTATTATGTTTGCATGCTAGTACATTAGATAAGGAATTAGCTATTCCCTGGTGGTTACTAGCTATTGATAAAAATAAAATGGAAAGAAAAATGAGGGGGACTAGGAGTGGCCTAGATAATTGTGCTGTTTGTCTTACAAGAAGGATATAATGGTAGAAAAAAATGGACAGAGATAGATAAAAAGAGTTCTCTATCTTGTAGAAACTAAAAAATGCAGTAGTAAAGTTGCATAAAAGGTCGTATACAGCAACAGATAGAGACAGAATCTGACCCAGTGGAGGCTCGTGCTCACTATAGAAATCATATCCCGGTCCTGTGGGATGTACTCTGTTAGTAGTGTTATTGCTGTGATCGATCTTGGGACTTTTAATGAAGTATTAGTTGAAGAAAAAAGAAATAAGTAGGAGGATCTAAAGACTAATGTGGAGCAAAAAGGAGCAAATTGAACAATAAGAAGCACAAAGTCAATTTTTTTTAAAAAAAATATAAGGTAGAATATACTCTAATTCAGGATGGACGCTTGGCAAGGAAGAGCTAACCAGATGAGAACTGAATGGTTTAATTTTCAAAAAAATAGAATAGAGATATTATGGATAACCAAAGCCCATTATTTTGTTATTTAGCTAGCTTTATTTCTAGAAAACATAAGACTGTAAATGGGCTAAGGGTAGTTTTAGATTGTACCAATGGTATTCCTCCGCCAAAAGAGAAGGTTATATAATAAAATAAACTTTTCAAAAAAAAATTTATTTTTTAGATTTTAATTGGAAGCTTTGGAAGTGAGTGCTCAACTTTGTCCATTTACCCCATCCACATTAAGGTGCTAACATAGTTGATTGCATCTTGACATGTTTAAAGGAGTGTGAAATTAAGAATAGAGTAGGTGTGCTTATATTTTTTGCTATACTTATATTAGTATTTTTTTTTCTAATTTATGAACTAATTATCAATCAAATATTTTTTTTTCATTCTCCCTTAATTTTTCATAATTTCAATGGACAATGCAATAGAAAATAATTATTGCATTCATATTCTAAAAAAAATTTAACTTCTAATGAAAAGCTTCTATGCAGCTAAAGGTTATTTCTTGTTCATTATTATGCACATATCCTTAACATAATGGTTCGATATGATCTTGAACAAATGAAGAGCATTATTACAAAAGTCCATGAAATTATGGACTTGTTGAATTCAAGTGAGACACGACTCAAATAGTTTGGATAACTTGTTAGGCAATACAATAAGCAAGAGTGAAAATAGTACTTGAATGCAAGACAAATGCGACTTATGCCATGTCGGATTATTCTATCAAGTTTTGAAAGGTATCTCTTAGATATGTTTTAAACGATTATAATTATGATTGTTGTCCCAATGATGATGAGTGGAAAAAGATTGAGAAATTACTACAAATCTTGTAGTGTTTAAAGATACTATAAACATTATATCAAGTTCTGAAATCTAACTTGTAATTTGTTTCTTAGTGAGGTGCATAGAATTATAGTATTAGGTAAAAATTTTGAGTTTCCTGATAATTTTGAGAGTAGTGTGGCTCAAAATATGAAGCAAAAGTTAGGTACATTGAGCACATTCTGGTTTTAGTAATATTTCTTAGTGAGTACATCCTCTCAAACCCAACTCATATTATAAGCTTTAGGGCCTTAAGTTCAAAATTATATAAAACCTTCATCCAAGTAACTGAGTAACATGATAAATCAAACTGATAAATATATCTTACAAATCATATTTAGTATCATTGGGAATTGAATTTGTGACACCATGATAAGAGCATTCATCACCTTTATCAATCAGATTACTATGTTGTTGGTTATGATCATTTAAATGTGTTAAAGTAATATTACTCAGTTACTAAATTGTTATTAAGATTAACCATAGATACAATAATCTAACGGTAAATCTAGAGGGAAACCTATTATAGGATACATGTTTGATTCTTCCTCTATGTGTCAACTCTCTACTACTATCAATGAGGCTTGTACTCATTGATACATAATAACCTTATGGTCTATTTGGTATCCACGATAAGAATGTATATGATAAGATTTTTATCAAACCTTGTGTTTGGTAAAGGTGGCAAGTGGACCAAGCAGCTTGCGCATGACATGAGGTATGAACCAAAATAATCATGCTTAACCTAACATAATATAGTCCATAATCATATCTAGATCATAATCGTGCAACATGTTATGCTATGCACGACACACATGCCTGACATGTAGGTACGACACACATGTAGACATGTAGGCATGACACGTGGCATGGATGCATGATTGATTTTTAAAAAATCAATCATGCAGCCTAAATATTGGCATGTTCCATCAACATGCCATTTTTTGGCCATTTAGGTCTCCCTCAAGTCCCTTGCACTTGGTTGGCTAGGACCAGTCACTAGTGCAGTGGCAGTGCCATGCCATTGCTGACTTGATTCCTGACTCGTTATGACCTAGTCCAACCCAGCATGAACAACGCACCAGATTAATAAAGACATGGCATTGAACCATGCCGAGCTGGCATGAAATTTGGTTGTGCCAACATGACACGATGTAGGCACCCTTTTCATGTAGTGTTTGGTACGATACGACACAACCTATTTAACACCTTAAGTATTTGGTGCCACAAATTATATCCCAGGATTTTAATCCCAGTATTTATTTTTTTCTCATTCAATTTATCTCACTTTAAAGTAAAATATTATTCAAATAAAAAATAAGCATCACAAAACACATGATGACAATAATTATTCCATCCCATCCTATCTAAAAATAACAATCTCATCCTATCTCATGCATCAAATAGGCCCTTAGTGATTGATAGGGTTGTGTGCCAATTAATTGGGTCTTAAAACAAAGAGGTTTTAAAAGTTATCGAGATTGATGAATATAAGTCATACCCAGTGCATACAAATTATGCTTGAATCTAAAACCTGAGACCTACTATCATTATACAAATATACTAATTATCATACATAGACATGACCTCTAGATTATTAAGATTAATGATATTGATCAAGAATCAAAAATTGAAGCCATTACACCATTTCAAAGGCCATTAAGTAATAATTTCTAAGCATTCTTTCAAAGTATAGATTTAACATGGTTATAAATTTTTTGTTTTGTTGTTAATACTAGTATTTTTTTTTGTAGGACTAAGAGATTCAACGATAAATAAATAGCTAGTGTAAATATTTATTCATATTTCTTCTTCTCATAAATTTGAATTATTATTATTTTTTCATTAAACGTATATTTAGAATGAGAAACACACCAATTTATCTTAACCTAGATGTGATAGATAGTACATGATTTTGGATCAAGAACCAAATCGTGGCTCGACAACATGGGAGGTGATTTTACTGTTGGATAGGACTTCTATGAATGAACATGAACTAGAACTAACATATCAGTTCTTGGGTTGTTTAAGTATGAATCTTGTTTTGTCAATTGAGATTTTTGTGTCAATTTGTTTTATTTCACAAAAAAAAAAAAAAAAAAAAAATTGTGATTCATCCTTCATCTACTTTCTAGAATCTTGGAAATTAATTCAAATTCATATTTTATTTATATAAATAACATCCTAAAACTCAATTGAAAATAAATTTTGAGATCTTATAATACACCCTAGCAGTTATAAGATGATCATGTCATAATAAGGCACTTTCTGAGAGAGTATTAGCTCATTCATTTAATATGATATGCAAGAAAGGAAAAATAGAGCAACATAAAAAAAGAGAAAATTTTGCTATGGAGCTGCAAAAATAAATATTTATATTTTGATCCATTAAAAAAAAAAGAATGAAAAAGATCTACAGAATAAAAAATATTTGTATTTTGGATCTATTAAATATGCAAACCTAAAATTGCCTAGCTCCCTCATTAAAATAAACTCCACCTCACTGGCCATATTAGCATTTAAGAAATTAAAATAAAAAAAAATAAAAAAAATAAAAAAAATAAAAAAATAAAAAAAATAAAAAAAATAAAAAAAATAAAAAAAATAAAAAAAATAAAAAAAATAAAAAAAATAAAAAAAATAAAAAAAATAAAAAAATAAAAAAATAAAAAAAATAAAAAAAATAAAAAAATAAAAAAAAAAAAAATAAAAAAAAATAAAAAAAATAAAAAAAATAAAAAAAATAAAAAAAAATAAAAAAAAATAAAAAAAAATAAAAAAAATAAAAAAAATAAAAAAAATAAAAAAAATAAAAAAATAAAAAAAATAAAAAAATAATAATAAAAAACAAAAAAAAAAAAACATACCTGTATATGGGTTTATTGAAATTGCCTCTCAAAAAATATATGTTTTCTTATATACAATGTATATTTTTTAGAAACATTAGTATATTTGTCTCACAATATATGTTTTTTAAAATAATATTTTTTAATGAATTTATTATTTAATTATTTGATTATTTTATTTGTTAATGATGATGTGGCATATAATTTCTTTTTATCATATCTTTTTTTTAATGAGAACAAAACAAAAAAATTTTGGGTTTGGGGACCCTTACATAATTTTTTCTAAAAAAACATGGTCAGAGTGAAGATATAGAAAATAGACGGGGGAGAAAAATAAATAAAAATTAGATTTTTTTTTTTGGATTTTGATTGAGTTGTAAAAAATTTAAATTGAGAATTATATATATTTCTCAAACAAAATATATACATGAATTTTTAAAGTCATCTTTTTTTTTTATTTTTGTTGTTGTTGCGAACTTTATCCTTTTCGGCAGGTGCAGTCCTTGTGGCTTCGTGCTTAAGCCTTGGGTCCCTTGTTTGGGTGCGGTGCAGGTGCAGATTTGCTGGATGGAAGTGGAACCCACAGGGAAGAAAGAGTCGTTTGGTGTTTGCAATCTTTACTTTATCCTCAAAGTTCCAAACAGTAGCAGACTCGCAAAACAAGCCTGATCATAAAATGCTGACACGAATGCAGTTTCATCTTCCTTAGCAGTATTCATGTTATTTTTGCTTTCTTTTTCCATATCTCGGTATTTTGTCCGCTAGCCTGCTGGTTTTCGCAACTCTAGACTTCACAGATTCCCAAGTCGTTTGCACATTTCGTTGATTGCGGGGCAAATTCTGCAAGTTGTAACCTTTAGGTCGGTCAAAAATGGTAAGTTTAGTTTCTATTTTGCGCTATTTTTCCCACACGAGTTCATTCTGTTCTTAATTTACTTCGAGAATACATCAAATCCATCGAGGCGGCACTTGGGGCGAGTTCTTTCTCTTGTCAAATTGTTGTAAATATTCGAAAATATTGCTATAAGTGACATATCACTAAGCGATGGCTTAGATTGCTTGCGATTTTAATACCATAGAGATAACACAAAGAAATTATGTCAGCGATATGACATTGGAGACTCCTGAAGCTAGCTAAGTGCCATCAAACGAAACCTTGGAGTATATCGTGTTTGATCACGTTCGAATCTTAAATTTGGAAAAAACTATTGCATTTTCTCCATCTCAATTCTCTTGCTTAACTTAATGGGTTGTTATGATTTGACATTTAGTTTGCGTTCAACCCTTTCTAACGTGATAGCTGGAGTTCTAGTACAGTTAATTGGTTTTTTCTTCGTATGGATTTGGTGATCACAGCAGCGGGATATTAGAAAATGGTTGATGAAGGCACATGATGAAAGTAGTAGCAGGGTAGCAAAGTCTGCACAACCCCGCTCCGTCAATGGGGAGAAGGAACCATCTGTTAGCGCATCAAAGAGAGACATGCCTGTGAGAATATTTCTTTTGCTTGGTTATTTATTTAAAATGTCATGTCAATGGCATTTGCAACTTGTGAATCTGTATATCTGGCTTCGTCTATGGAATAACATATTCATATTGGGTTGGCATCATACATTGAGAATATGGGTATCTATCTATTTTTAAAGGATATTATAAAAATGTATTTGGCTACATTATTCTAACTTGAGACAATTTAGTTTTATTTATTAGCAAGAAGTGGCGCCTTGTATATTGATGTAGTGCAGAGGTTTAACACGTGAGAATGACCTTTGAAACTCATGAGTTGATATGAATTTGACACTTGTTAGATATGTGACAATGAAATAGTAGTTCATATTATCTTGAATTTAATCAACTAATTCCAAGCAGTTATGATAATGCTTTGGTGACTTGATTTATTAATTTTGAATTTAATCTATTATTATTATTATCATCATCTTCTATTAGCCCCAAATTAGTTTTTTTATTTAGTTGTATGCTATTTTTTTAATAATTTAGGTGTAGTTAAAATTATTTTATTTGTTATATATTTTTTTATTTTTCCTCTTATTTTTTTACTGATCAATAGTTGTTGTAGATGAATAAAGGTTTTGGATACCGTGAACTTAGATGAAGGTGAAAGGATGAGAGAGAGAAGAAATGAGAAAAAAATAAATTTTATTAACTATCAAAAATAATTTTTGAGAAATGTATCAAAGGTTGTATGTTACAATCACATAGTAGTTCATATTATTTATTTTTCAATTAGTTGATTCCAAGTAGTGGGGTGTTTGTGATTTGGTTTTGATCAGTTTGAGAAAATATTCAATTCAGACCTATGATATTGGTTTGAGAAATTAAATATAATTTTTTGATATAAATTTATATATTTAAATTCAATTATTTTAAATTTATTATGTCTTTTTTTTCTTGAGTTTTTGATATAATTTTTTTTTGATATAATCTTTAATATTTAATGATGTATTTTTATCAATATATACAAATTAATTAAATATAATTTATGTTTGGAAATTAACATTGAAAATAGAGGGAAATATTAATTTAATCTATTATAAGGTTAAAAATATTTTATTAAATGATGATAATTCATATAATATATAAAATCTTTATGAAGAATAAAAGTGAGAATTCGGAGATTGAGAGGGGGAGATGTAGAGAATAATGATTGTATAATCAAATCTCTATTTTTTAGAAATCAAAAAGATATTACAAAAAATACAAAAGATTCATTGAATAAAATCACTCATTCAATCATTCTCCTCTTTGTTTTTGTCATTGATGAGCTCTAGAAAATTACTTCATTAGTTCTTGTGTACTTTTCGTTGAATCTAATCTTAGAAGGAAAAAATAAAAGAAAAAAAAGGAAAAAATCACAAATTTATATCAATGAACAATGAGTGGATAATATAGAAGAATAAGGGGGTGTGTGTGTGTGTGTGTGTGGTTGAAGATGAACGATGTGTGATGGTTGAAGTAGAAAGATGATAATATGAAAAATTAGGTTAAAAATATTTATATATGAACTAAATAAATAGTTTGGGTCAGTTTGGTTTAATTGGTTTTAAACCCTAAACCATGAATCGAACTGACATGCTAGTTTTACAAAATTTTAAAATAATCTAAATCTATGAACCATAAAAATTATGGTTTTGTTTTGATTTGGTTAGTTTGAGTGATTTTTTATAATTTATGAACAATACTATTATTTAGTTGGGATGATACTTAGTTAATTTAATTTGATTATTTTGAATTTAATCTATTGTCATTATCATTATCATTGGGTTTTAGTCTCATATTAGTTGGTAGATTAGTTTTTTTTATTTAATTATATTTTATTTTTTTAATTTTATAATTTAGGTCCATGTTAAATCTATTTTATTTGTTTTTTATTTTTTAATTTTTATCCTTTCATTTTTTTTTCAATTAATGGTATTTATTGGTTTATATTAAATACGGCCTATATATTTTGTTCTTTTAACAAGTGTCATATTTTTAATTCGAGTAATGATGATATTATTAATATTTTGATGTCTAGTATAATTAATTGAATGCTTATTTTATAAAATTTATTTTTTAACTTTTGCATCCCAACTTATTTCATATCTAACATAAATTTTATTAGTTAAGATTTGAACATTGATTTTCAAAATTAAACTCAATATTTGGGTGAATAATTTATTCAAGATGTCACATGATATTTAGTGAGTTATGAATTAGTTTGATTTTTGAATTTATTATTAAATTAATTATGATACACACACACACACATATCTATTTTATAAAAATTATTTACTAATGTGTGACTAAAAAATTTGATGCATGCCCATAATTGTGGTCTTCATATTGAATTTCATATTATGTAAAATAAAAAATTATTTGTTTGTTGATTTCGTATTTATATAATATAATAATATTATATATATATATATATATTATATTTATTATAAATCAGTTGAAATATAATTATTATTTTTTAAAAATAAATTTTTTTGTCTAGATATTGGATATGTAGAGAAAATAAAGGCTTGGACTACTCATGTTTTTAGAGTGATGCATATTATTTTATATAATTTAATTAAGTTACTTTTAATAACTTTTTTATATTTTTTAATTACTTAAATTAATTGGCATAATAATTCCATAGCAATATAGGAATTATGATTATAATTTTTATCAATAAATCTTTATTAATTATTAAATATTTTTATTTTAGTTTTTTAATTCCTTATTTTTTATTTGTTTTTTTAATAGTAATTAAATGTCATGTCTCACACTCACTAGAAGATTTGATACTAAATAATCTGTGTATTTTTTGTTAGTTTTGAATTCTTATTCAAAATAATCACACATGTATAAGACATGCATATTATTTTTTGATTATCATTACTAAATTGCTAGATACAAATTGTATAGGATATTTGAATTTCTTGATTATAATTAATATTTTCTTTGATATCCTCATAAATGATTGCAAAATTATCATTTTTATTTATTGCTTGTTGTTTGTAGTAATTTTCACATATCCATGACTTGGGTATGCTAATTACCTAAGAAGCACGGACACGGACATGGGGATACGACACGACAAGATACGGGGATACGACAAATTCTAAAAAATTAAGATACAAATATGGCTAGGATACGGCATGATAAAAAAAATAAAAATAAAATAAAAATTAATTATAAATATTAGATATTTTATAAAATTCATTAAATTAAATTAAAATATTTTATTATATAAAATAAATATATATTATTTATTTTATAAAATAAAAATATTTTATTTTATTTTATTTTATTAAAATATTTTATTTTATTTTATAAAAATATTTTATTTTATGCACATCCCCACACAAATACGCCCACCCCTGCCTCCCCCTCAAACACGTCTCCCCCTGTCTCTCCCCTCAATTCGCGCCTCCCCTGTCTCTCCCCTCAATTCTCGCCGCCCCTGCCTCTCCCCTCAATTCGCGCTGCCCCTTCCTCTCCCCTCAAATCGCGCCCGCCCCCTGCCAGTGGCCAACGTCGCCCATGCAGCTACGTTGGCCACCCGACGTCGTCGGACGTCAGGCACTATAGGCATGGATACGGCTGCCGTCTGCCGATGCAACCATCCGATACGCCACGTGGGGTATCGGATACGGATTGTGTAATGATACGCCATGTGGCGTATAGGACACGCATCCGTGCCGTGCCAGTGTCGTGTCCACGTGTCCAGGTGTCGGACACGCGGACATATCTGTAGGGAGCCATGTCCGTGCTTCCTTGCTAATTACTATGTGACATTATTATTTTTGTCATATTTATGAATTAAATATGGTCAAAAGAGCATTTCATCATAAAATCCATTGGTCCAAATGGACTATTGTTCACTCAAACAGGCCATCATATTGTTTGATTTGCTAAATCTAGTGATCGTTGAAATTTTTGATGAAAATACAATTTAAGATCAAGCTGAATTAGGGAATGCAGAAAAAAATTTTGCTTTGCCCAACGTCTCTAGATATCCCAATTTGGGCTCATTATGGATAGGTTGGGTAAAGGATGTTTGATTCGACTCCAATTGAGATAATTAGATAATGTGATATGCGTATGAAATATTGTGGCTTTTAGGTCATAGTGTAGTGATCAACCAAAAAAATGAATTAGTTTTTGTTAATGATTTAATAAGGATCATTTAGTATTGAAAAAAGAATTTTTTTTTATATTAAATGGATCAACTTATAAAAAAGGGCATACCATGTATACCTGACTCTTGCTTAGGTTGAAGTTTTTGAGAGATTAATATATCAAAAATCTTATCTCAAAAAATAGGAAGTCTATATTTGATAATTCTTGAACTCGGGATTTATTATTTTTGGATGAAAATATTTATTATTGTACTAATGCATGATCTCAGAGAGTTTATAAGAGAGATAAAATTTTGATTTTTTGTTTTAGCTATATAAAGAGAATAAAATTTTGATATATCTTTAATGATATACAATAATAAAGAAACATTTAAGTTACTTGATAATTGAGTAGAATACCCTGATGAAAGACTATTAAAGTTATTATAGTTTTAAATTTAGTGATGAAATCTGAATAATTTTTTTCTTTTTAATTTTTTTTGTAAATATTAATTTTATTTATTTTAAAATCTAAATTATTTTTATCTTATGTAACACATCTAGTTTCCCATAGGGAAACTTTTGAATTGATTAGTGTATTATGTAACACTACTTGTTAAACTATGTGATCATATTTATGTCACATGATTGATATTTTTTTAAATGTTTATTTACTTTTTAATTGATTGGTACATTATTTATTATTTATTTTCTATTTTTTATATATGATATTTTGTTGATATGATAATTTTTTATAACATATCATTTATTTATTATTTATTATAACATATTATTTTTGTGTAATTTTTGATATTTTATTTTTATTCATCTCTAATATTATGTATTTGTATGCTTGCAAAGATAATATATAAGATTTATTTTATATATTGCTATTGATCATTATAGGTAAGACCTTTGTCCAAATATCATGATAGAGAAAACTAACACTTTGGAAATCTCATGGGGCATCTCAAGAGATTGAACCCGTGATTACATGACAAGAACATTCATCTTCTTTTACAAATTAATTACAATGCTATTGATGATATTTGTTATATGTGTTTAAGATTAAGAAATAATGACATAAGCCTTTAGCATGTCCTAGCCCAACCCATATGTTCGGGGCAGCTTAACACATTTTTATAATGTTAATAAGATATATTATAATAGTAAAATAAAAAAAACTAATTTGAGGTAGGACATTCCTAACTTCGATATATATTTATGACGTGTAATGAACAATACTTTTGGGCCATTGTTGAGCCATTGTTTTGGGCTAGAGGTGTCAAACGAGCCGTGCCGTGCCAGCTCGGCCTAGTTTTTTGTGGTCCATTCAGGCCACTGTGCCGGCCACGACTTGATTCGATGATAGCCATCCCTGCACAGCCCGTCCGCCCCGAGTCTGGATAGATTTGGGCTGGTTCGTGCCGGGCTGTATCGAGTTGGGTTGGTTCATGCTTGAATATGCCAACCTAGCTAGGGTTCCCAACTTCAAGTCTGAGACTGACTCGCACTCGACTCACTCCCACGCCCCATTGGTCGTAGAATTTCAAATTAAATAATTAATGATTAAATTTTTTTTACAATTTTCAAATTTTAAGTTATTCTTTGGCCTTTATGAGTTGTGATTCTAACATTATATTATTTATTTATTTTACATAAAATATAAAAAAATTAATTTATTAACACAAATGAAAAAAATAAAATATTTTATTTTTTATTGATTATATACCTTATTTTTATGTTACGTTGAAACTTGAAAATTATATTTGTTTGGTTCGGTATTTGTTGACTGATTGGTCATTTTTCATTTGGTTTGCTTTTATTTTTTTGACTTTGTAATTTTTTTTAACGAATTTTTTTGTTTAATTTATTTTTTGTTTAAAATTTTCATTTAAAAATTAAAACTCCATAATTTAATATTTTAATTCTAATAAATTATAATCTAATTTTATTTTAAATTATAAAAAAAAAATTAAACTCTATTAATATTGTCAATTTACCAATTTAAATATTAAACTTTATAATTTATTTATATTATATTTTTAATAAAAAAATTAAACTTTGTAATTTATTAAATTTTTAATAATTTTTATTTTATAAATTTAATATATTATACATTATCTATATATAATATAGTATATATTTTATTTAAACTAAAATATAAAACTTAAAAAAAAATTTTAAAAAGAAATATTTTAAACCATGCCCGTACTGGCCTGGTTTGGCCCGACCGGGCATGACCTGTCTTTGATAAACCATGCCGGGCCAGGCATGACACGAGGCCCAGTTGGCCTAGGCACGACATGGCACGGTTGGTGCCGTGGACCAGCATGGCACGGGCACGGGAAATTCCCGTGCTGTGCTAGCCCATGCACGGCTGAATCGTGCTGTGCCTCATGCCAGACCGGGCCGGTATGCCCTAGTTGACACCTTTTAATATTGAATATAATTATTAACAAAAATAATAATTATTCTAATGAATAATCTTATGTTTTTCAAAGAAATAAAAAAATTGATAAGAAGTATATTTTAAATAAAATAGTCACTTTTAAACTTTTTAATATTACAGTCAAATTTAGTTTCGATTTTTTTATAAAATTTCATAAAAATTATAATAATCTGAGATATTTTATAAAAATAATAATATTTATGTATATTGAATATAATTATTAATAAAAATAATAAAATATTTTAAGATATCATATGTGATCATCTTACAAGCTCCCAAATATCTGAGTGAATCAGATGAACTAAGTCTCTCTTTGTATTCTTATAACATGTTGGGTTTGAAACTCTAGTATATTTTTATGATTAATACACTCATAATTACTAGATGTCATTCATTTGATATTTGGTTTCAAAATCTTTAGTTTATCAAATAATTAATATTTTAACTAAATATATATTTTTAGTGGATAAATAGTAGAAATACATTTAGAGTAGCTCTAATAGACAGAAAAATATTTACTATCTATCTCATTTGATTCCCAACGTAGTTTTATGTATGGTCTGACAATCTTATTTAGAGATACAAAAAGAATAGAAAATAATTTCACAATTTTATTATTTAGTAAAACAATTGATAGAAATGATATTATGTTAAAACTCTAGCACATATAGAATGTGTTGCTTCATGAGTTGGATATCATGTTGTACTTGGCATAGCATGACTACCAAACCATCATGTCCAACATGGCTTGTGTGGCTTGTAGTTGGGTACATCTATGCAAGGCAATGCTAGGTCATGGCATGTCAGATCATGCTAGTTTTTGCTACTTTGGGTAGAAATCCAATTAAAATATTTTAAAAATTTAATTAAATTTATATTAAATATATTACATTTAAATAAAATAAAATAAATAATAAAATAAACTGATATTCAATTCTACTAAAAAAATACAAGTGTTTAATTAAAAAAATAATTTATTCTATTTCATAATCAAAAGTATAATATGATATATATGCATATGTAAAATAAGATGAAATATAAGACTAAGTTCTAAATAACATAATTGGTAGAAATTCAAAAATAATAAAAATATGATATCATATGAAAAAAATAATCAAAAATTATGAGTAATTAATCAGTATATGTAATATGAATGTATGATTGTGTAGATATAAATGTAGATTATCATAAACATGTAAGCATCTAAATGTATCGTTAGTGATGATCTCAATACTTGTTATCTCGATGTCCTATGAGTCACCATCTACCAATGATTCTTATGTCTATTCTGAATGTTGAGTTTCGAATTTTTTTAGCCTTTTATGCATGTAAATATCTTTATGATATCTAGTTACAGTCTCAATCTTCCTATTTTAAATAATATTGGTTATCACAAAAAAATTATACTCTGATGTTATGCTAGACACTATAGGTATTAGACTATTAGTAGATTAGGTGCCATCTTATATAGCACGATATAACTCATCCCTATTCGACAGACTAGGGATTAGTAGATTAGCAGAATTAGAGGATTCATATAATTTTTACTAAATTAAAATATCTAATTTTTTATTATATCATATGATATAATTGAAAGAGTAATTAATATTTAAGTACTAAGATAACTCATTCTTTTTTGACAGACTATCCCATCATTTGTTCTTGGCTAATTAAATAAAAAAAAATATTATTTTCTAATATTATGTCCATGTCCGTACTTAAAGTCTGACTATAACTACCATATCTTGTGGTGTAATATATAAACAAGTTAATTAATTTTTTGTGAATGACACATTCAATTTGGTGTTCCTTGTTCATGCATGTGGTTATGTATATTAAAATATTTGTTATTATTTCCACCTTAATTCTAAGATCCTTATAGGAAGTTAAGTAATAAAGAGATAAAATAGAGGATTAAAATTTGAAATACTTAGTCTTCATCTCAATAGTTGATACTAAATGTAGCATGACTTTTATATTTGTTAAACATGCTATTAATATTATATATATATATATCTAAGTGCAATACAAGTTGTGAGAGTATACACAGATAAACATATATTCGTCATGTCATAAAAAATATTCAAAAATTATATAATTTTTTTTATATTTTAGTCAAAATTATTAATTATAAATTTATCATTCTTATTATTGACATAGGTAAATGCCATGTGCTCGTAGCTAATATATTATTTTAATATTAGGTATATATAATTTTAATGGTGTCTCACTCTTATTTGAATTTTTTTTTGGGCTCACTGACAAATGAAGAGTACTAAATTTTTATTATCTACCAGGTATCTTAAGATATTTTAGTAAATTTCTTATTTTTTTAATGATTAAAATGACTTTTATTCTCATATGAATTATTATGTTAATTACATAATAGATATATGATTCATCTTTAATAGTTCTAATAAACATATTAAAAATTATTTTGTTATTAGAAGTATTATCAAAAATAATATTAAATATTTTATTCTGAATATCATATAATCTAAAGATTCTAGGTATATGCTCATATATACCAAGGTTATCATAAGGATGAATAATCTCAAGAAATCCTAAAATTTTTTTATTAAGCTTTTATTTTGATTTTTTATAGTGGGTGGTGAAATATGTAAATGATATATCATCGTGACTAGTCTAGATATAATATATCATATTTGCTAAATTTATTAATTATTAATTATTTTTTTAATTTATAATATTTTATTATATTATTTCTATATGTGGATCTAAGAATCTTATAATAAATAGGTTGGAAGCAGGTTTGCATAATACTGATTATTTTAAAATTCTCCAAAAATTTAATTGGAATACTTATAATTATAATTATATTGTTTATGTATTATCTTCTAAAATCTAATTGGAAGATTTATGATCGTAATCAGTTTAAATATGCATTATTTCCTAAAATTATTGTTGTATATGAAATGAGTCAATGAAACTGAATTAGATTTAACTTGAAAGGCCTTGTTATTCATTTGGTTTTGTCTGAGATCTAATATATCATATTTTTTGTTGTACTGATTAATATGTCTTTTAAGGTGTCTAGTATCACTTGTGCTACTATATGTATATATTTTCTGACAATATATACATCATGCATATTCTTCTTCAATACTTTTAATTTTTTATTATTTTTTATTATCTTAAAATGAATTTATACTATTGAAGTTTTGCTAATTTTTTATTTTTTAGTCGGCTAATGAGTTTGAATCGAGATTATTAGAGTACATCTAGTTTTAACATCTGACCTTTTTGATAGAGTCGTTATTATTATCTATATTTACGTTAAATTCATTATTTATTATATTTTTAAATTTTTTTTTAATTTTTAAAAAAATCTATTAAAAAATTTACAAACTAATTAAAAAGTATATCATAACCACAATTGCTTTGTTTTAGTCAACTTTTCTTTGTACCACATTTACTAAAATTTAAAGTTGTATTGCATATGCATAAGTGTAATAATAGTAACAAAAATAGCAAAAGCCAAAGCACAATAGGAGGAGAGAGGAGAAAGAGGAGTAGTAGAAGAAAAAATTAGAGAAATAGAGAATGAAATTCAAGAAATTTTATTCTCTATTAATAATATTTTTAATATTAAAAAATATATATTTTTTTATATTTTTATTAATATATGTTCAGAAATGAGATGACCTTCAGATTTTTGGCATGTAGCTATTGGGAACTTATCTGTCGACTACAAAGTTTTTAAATTTTTTTAAAGACAACAAAAGTGATAGGCTGTGCCTATCGCAGTGTCGCTTTCAATGTAGTACCCTTCAGATTTGTGACCCATCCAATTACTTAGAAAGTTAGTGAGTAACATTTCTTTTCTCCAAAAATATCTAGATACCCTTTAGAGTTAAATATCTTAAACATTCTTAATAAATTATAAGTTTTTACTCTTACCTATCTTATTTTGTGCATGAGTATTAATGTAAAATATCTGATAAATTATTATGTGAACAAATAAGAAAATTGATGAAGTGTATTCTAATGTATTATCATTTATCATATTAATGTTACTTTGAAATTAAATTATTATTATTTCATAAAATTTTATATAAATAAAAAAATTGAGATCATTCCTTAAATACTAAAAGCCCATTAAACCATATATAATCATAAAAAAATGATAAGATATCTCAATTTGTTATATATAGTCATCTTATAGGGTCCTCAAATATTTGAATGGATTGGATGGAATGAATTTCTTATAGTCCCCATGTGATGTGATATAAAATTATAGATACATCACAAACATTAGGTGATATTCTTCTAATATTAGACTCTAGAATTTGTAGCTTATACAGTAAATGTTGTTCCAATTTAGAGCAAAATTGAGTCACTAGTGAATTAATAATAGACATATACTTAGGACTCTTATGAGTCAAGAGGAATAGGTGTAGTATAAACAATTTCACTCAATTCCTAGGAAATTATTTGTCTAGTTAGATGATCCAATATAAAAAATTATGAAAAAAAAAATAATATTACAGACTTACAATTTTGTTACTTCGTGAAATAATTTATAGAAATTAAATTATAATGAAACTTTGATACATATAAAATACATGTTAAAAGAAAGTGATTAATATTGATATTATCATGTAGCTTTTCTCGTATAATAATGTCATTGGTTACTTGTAGCATTAATATTAACTCTTTAATTTTTGCTCAACAATCTAGACTAAGATGAACATAAAGTATAATGGATATAAATGTATCTGATCTAATGATACTTAAAAAAATAAAGTTTGGTGTACTCTCGGGAAAGTGTCACTATTACATCTCAATTGGATGTGATCGTAGAAGAACCAACTTGAGTATGTTTAGTGGTTTGTAAGATAATCTTTGGACCTTGAAATATTCATCATAACTTATGGTATCACTATTACTTTCATGCCTCTCAGTGAATCTCTGAAAGGTTTCTCAGCTCTCTTAATATTACTGTATGATAAAAATGTTACAATGTTATGACTAATCATGTTAACTTCACTTAATCTAGGTATAACAGTAACAACTTGAATTACTCTCTTATAAATTTTTGGAAGATATAAACTAATAGAAATGTTTTTTCCTCTAGAATCTATGTTTACAATTTAATATTTTATTTTCATAATAAATGCATATAAAGAATGCTGAACATCTACTTGCCAAGTCTCTTCCATGTTGTATGTTTTGTCAATATTAGTATTATACCAATAATCTTCTATCACAACTTTATCTAAGTTATATAATGGGTCATCTTGTCCTAATTATTTAATTTGCACATTCACAACTGAGTAATAACATCACATAAATGAAATATTTTTGAAAAATATATCGAAATGGTCATGTTTCGAACCTTATTGCAAATATTATGAGAGTCAAACATATTTGATATATTGAGAATCTGTGTTGCACGGATACGCCTAGGAATTGCCGTGTCCGACACGTGGACACGGCGACACTGGTCGGACACGCGTCGGATACGTGTCCGATATGCCACGTGGCGTATCGGACACAAATCCGTATAGGATATGCCACGTGACATATCGGATACGCGTCGGAGACGTATCCGATGCGTTGTTCGGAAACAGTTGTCATTGCGTCAAACGGGGAGGGGAGGAGCACATCGCCGAGCCGCCGACAACACCTAAGGTAACCTAATTCTATAAAGGGAAGGGGGGGGGGGGTTTGGAATCTGTATCGGGAGGGGGGGGGGGTTTGGAATCTGTATCGGGAGGGGGGGGGGGTTTGGAATCTGTATCGGGAGGGGGGGGGGGGTTTGGAATCTGTATCGGGAGGGGGGGGGTTTGGAATCTGTATCGGGAGGGGGGGGGGGTTTGGAATCTGTATCGGGAGGGGGGGGGGGTTTGGAATCTGTATCGGGAGGGGGAGAGTTCGAAAATCAAAAATCGGGTGGGGGGTGGGTTCGGGAAGGAGGGGGGGAGGGGGTTTTAGGAGGGGAGAGGGTGCTAGAGGGTTTAAATTTTTTTTTTAACATTATTTTAAAATACAGAATTTTAAATTATTTTAAAATACAGTATTTTTAATTATTTTAAAATACAGAATTTTAAATTATTTTAAAATACAGTATTTTTAATTATTTTAAAATACCTAATATTTATAATTAATAATTTTTATTTTTAATTTTATTTTTTCAATCATGACGTATTATTGTCATATCCGTATCCTAGTTTTTTAGAATTTGCCGTGTCCCCGTATCTTGCCGTGTCGTATCCCCATGTCCGTGCAACATAGTTGAGAATAATCTATTATCACAGTACACTAGTAATTGTGCATCAGTTAGCATAAACTTACTAGTCTTAGTTTGAGGTTAGTTATTTAGTAAGTGATTCATATATCCTTGGGCTATAAACCATATACTCACTGATGTATCCCAAATAGAAAAAAAATGTTTATCCTTAAATTTAACTAAATTATCTTTAGTTGTCTTATTTTAATTTTGATTATCTCTCTATTTCATCACAATGCAAACTTTTACACGAAAGAGAATTTGAATCGATTAAAAATGAAAACAAAAAAAATTAGGGTCTATAAAATTTAATTGTTTGGGATTAGAGAAAAGAAAATGGCTTACCTTTCATATTCCTTTCTTCCTGTGTGTTTTTTTACAAAATAAACTAAAAATGTTAGAAAAAAAATTTATGAATACATAATGTTACATTGGTGATGGTTTTGTACAATAGTACATATGGTGGTGTTACTTTTGTTGTCAAATTCTTCCAACGATAATTAAAATTAGAGGTTCTAGAGGGTGCACCATCACTTGCACACTTCATAGCTTGCACCCTTTTGCCGGAGAATTACCTCTGATACCATTTTAACCTACTTGATTTTATGATGGGAGAGGTGAGAGGGTGGAGAAAGAAATAGAAAATAATATCTTTTATTAAAAATAATAAAAAGCATTTTTTTTAATACAACATTACATGTGTGTGTGTGTGTGTGTGTGTGTGTGGTTTGGGTCAGCCCACAAATCAGGTTTTGCCAAAAAATTAAAAAAGAATAATATCACATAAATTATACTAAAATTTATAGTAATGTGAATCGTGCATAGTAATGCATGTTCAAATGTATGATTGTGCTTTCATTTATAGTAATGTTCTGTTTGAGCTGATTAAGCTTGTTGCTAGTTCGCTTAAAATGTTTCCTTCCATTTTAATAAGTGTCCTTGGATACAAATGGAGTCATGATACCTCTACTCAATAAATCATGATAATAATTATAAGCATTTCTTAAAATTTATTAACATCATGCTTGAAGAAGGTCTAAATTTTACTTTATTTTTTGAAAACTTATCAATGAACTTTTGGGCACATATTATTTCATCATTGAACTGCCATGAAAGTATTTTCTTTAGTTCAAAATTGTTTAGCAATTACCATTTCTTCTTAACGTTGTTTTCTTTATCTTTCTTATCTTCTCGAACTCAAAATTTTCAAGATTTCAAATTTTTATTATTTTGTAGTTTTTCATATTATAAACATTTTAAATTTTTTTTTTTGTAGTTGGTTAGTGTTTTTGAAAATAAATATTACACTCTCACCTCTTCCTCTATTCTTTCCTCTCTCTCTCTCTCTCTCTCTCTAAAGGAAACAAAGTTTAAGGGTGTGAAATTTTTTTTTTTTTTTTTTTTTTTTTTGGGAATTGATTTAGGTTGCTGAATGTCAGCCTAGCTCAGGAAGAAGGAAAACTAGCAAGTATTTTGCAACTGACAATCAATTGATCAATGTTGAAAAAGAAATCGAGCAACTTCCAACAAAGAGAACGGAAAAAAAGAGTGAAGATAAATTAGTGAAAACCCCACCTTCCAAAAGGATTTTCATTGATGATGATGATGATGATGATGAAAATGATTTTGCTCAATCAAAAAATAAGAAGAATATTGTAGTTGCTGCAACAAATAAGAAATTGAAGACTAGTCTTGATCGGGGAAGATCTAAGAATTTTATAGTTCATGATGAGAGTGAAGAAGAAGATAATAAGGATGCCGTATCTTCTCTTTTGTCTAGTGGAAGTGGTCGTGGAGTTGGTGGTAGGGGTGCATCGGTATCATCTGCTAGTGGAAGAGGTAGGGGTGGCAGACATGGTGGATTTATGGGCTACAGCGAAAGGAAAGATCCTCCACATAAAGGAGAGAAGGTAACTCATTTCAGTGAATAGTTGTTTCAGTATTTATTATATTTTGGGATTGATTATTCAAATTTTGCATTTTCCATGCCAGGAAGTCCCTGAAGGTGCTTCTGATTGTTTAGCAGGTTTAACTTTTGTTATAAGTGGAACACTTGATAGGTGTGCATTTTGCTTATTTTTTTATGCTTCTCTTTCACTTTGTGTGATGTTTAAGTTTTTTTTTTAGAACGAACTCCTAATGAAGAGATCGAACTTAAGGACATTGTTTTAAAATTAGCATATTTCTGGAAATTCTCATAGAAAATTAAGTTTTGCATTACCAAAAGTGTTTAGAGAATCGGTAAATCAACTTTGAGTTGTTTTTAAAAGTTTTTCAAAATAACATAGTATCAACTTTGAGTTGCATTACCAAAAAAGGTTTTGATTAGCGCAAAGTCTGAGAGATTGATATCTGAACATTCTTATTTTCAAAAATTATAGAAATTATGTATGATGATTCTCAAACATGAGAATTATGAGTTGATTCTGTGTTTTTTATTTCTATTTATAGGCCATTGGATTTTTGGTTTCTATTGTATTATGGAGTTGAGTTTCATTTTCTTACTTTTCAATGTTTTTATTTTATCATGATATTAGAACTAGGGTTTTTATTTTCCATGCATATATATTGGTGTGCAATAGAGTAAATAATCCATGTGCGCATAAATTGTGGTGTGTGCACTAGCTTAAATAGTGATTATGTGCATCTGTGTATAGTGTAGATGTGTGTTGCTATTTTATGAGTGCTCATGTATTTTCTTTCAAATTAGAGATTTATCATCAGACAATTTAGTACATGTGAGGTATAAATAAACCCAAATGAGTGACTTCTTATAAATAATACCTTGGAGGTAGGGGTAGTACTAATTGTGGCAGTGACAGAGACATGAATTACTTAGTATAATGCACATATTGGAGTGACCGCTTCAAGGTAAGTTATTGAGAGTTGTTTTTTTAGATGAAGTTGAGAAAAAGTGTGGGGGAGAGCCAGATATTTGAGTTATTCATTAGTTTTGATTTTTTTTATTTTGATCCTTACTAGAAAGAAATATATAAAATTAATCACTTGTAAGATATTAAAAAACATTTTTTGTCCTTTAGGTATCATAGTTCTTATGATTTATTTTCTCACTTCAGATTCATGAGTTGTTAACTTGGGAGTCATTCATATCACAAATGTGACTGCTCAATTAGGACCCCATCGAGTGGTCCATTTTTTTTTTTGAAAAAATTGGACTGTCCCATTATCGGGCAGTCAATTTATTTAAAACAATTAGCCATGTGACCGATTGTAATTAGTCTACTCTTAAGCTGGTCGCCCGTCGATCGTCATACAATGGGTAAGGGCAAAGATGCATGACTCATGCTATTTCGTTGTTCGGCACGGTAGGGCACGATCGTGCTTATCATGTTGTGTTGGGCCTGTGGACTGTGTCATCGTGCATGTCATGACATGGTAACTGGCACAACACGGTGGTATGGTCCACCGGCCCAGTATGACACGACAACATGGCTAAGTGCACGGCCATGTTGGATAGTGCTGAACGGTGTGGCCTATTTTTGGCTGGCTTACATTATTGACTTACATGGCCGACCAATTATAATCGACCACATGGTCGATTGTTTTAATAAAATTAGACTGCCCCGTGATGAGGTGGTCTATTTGTTTTAAAAAAATGAAAATTTGATAGCTCAGGTGACTGCATGATGTTGGCACATTGGCGGTCACCCGGGCTGGTTTACTGTACCATCGAGCCATGCACACGTGTTGTTTTTGGCCCGACATGAGACATGCTCATGCCAACCCAGCATGACACAAATTGTGCCATCGGGTGACCTAGCCCAGCATGATTGAACTTTTTATTGTTAGTTGAAACTCCATCTAAATAGTTATTGGTAAAATCTTGTATGTCATGACTTTATCATCTTATTAGCATAATTTTTTTACTGTGTAATATATCTTTAATGCTTGTGATATTGTTATATATTTATATTCATATTTAGCTCGAAAAATTTTAATGATTACGATATTAATTTTTTGTTGTAGTAACTAAGTATGTCACACTAGTGTTCAAGGTCGTGACTAATTACATAGAGTTGTAATTTTATTTTTATATGGCTCGGCAATCTCATGTCAAAGTTGTTGTAATTATTTAAAATCATGATAATTGGGTCATTAAATATTACATAGGATATTACTTGTATACGACCATTTTCAAGACTAACTCTTGTTCTCAAAGGAGGATATAGCCACATTTTGTGCTCACAAGCTAAATACAAACATCATGACTAATTTTTAGTATTGTAGTCACATACACATTAAGAAAGACGAATGACCAATGTTACAACCTCTACACAATGCAATGGCCTCATACATATCAAGAAAGATAAATGATCAATGTCGTAGCCTCTGCAATGTGTTCTGGCTATGTAACAACTATGGACTACAAATGATAACAACACGAAGCCACGATGGAGTTAAGACTTTCAACTGAAAGTTGTAACTTCATATTTAGTTATACAAAGTGTAAAAGTAAAAGTTAGATAATTTTTGAGATATCTCTTATTTTTTGTATTCTTTCTCATAAATCAAGCAAAATCATAATAATTAAAAATTCTATGGGTGAATTTCATACTTCCTAGGGATTAGATAAGCAAGTAAGAGACATATGAATTATGCTAATTTCTAGAATTGAGATGCATGACTCTCAAACATCTTTTATCTAGGAATAAATTCAATAATTTATATGAAATTATAATGGTATAGGACTTGTATGAATTGAATTATATGATGTAATTGGTTTGAATAATTATTATATTTATAATTTGGGTGTATTTTAAGTTATGAATATTGATATATGGTGATTAAAAAGCTTTATGCAAATCTTTTACTTAAAAAAAACATATTCACAAAATCCTACTATTTTTATGTAATCACATTTATTGGGATGTGAAGTTCATCACATTTATTTAGGGGGATAGGGTTTCATCAACAAGAATATTATGGATAATTTTTTTTTTCCTTTTCATTTGTTTAGATCATATTTGTTGCTCTGTTTCTATTTTTAATATTAACAATTTAGCTTGTCTATTTTGTCTCATAAACATTGTGAATGATTCTAATAATGTGATAAATCTAAGTCCATGAGGAAGATATGGGATCATTAAGTGTTTCAATTACAAAATCTCTTCAAAGTTGTGTGACAAGCTAACCAATAATAACATAATAGACCATTTCAACCTAGTCTATCAATCTCAAGCTCATTGATCTTGTAATGATCTCATAAATTTAAGATGAATTAGGTTATAAAGTGAGATGTTAAGATCCGAAATCTTTTTTCAAATCCTACATAAAATAAAAAAAAAAAAAAAATCTGAGATACTCATTAAAATAACATAAAAGAAAAAAAAAAGGTTTAATCATTTTTTTTTTGTTCAATATTGTTAGTATGAGAATTTTAAGCTAATCGTTCAAAAGTTTCTTGATTAGTAAATTGAAATCGAAACAAATTTTTAATAGGTAAAATTTTTTACTCATATTAGGATTAAATAATTATCAAAAAGCACATTAGTTAGCCCATATATTCTCAAAAGAATTAAAATTGTCCAAATATTTAATTGGGTCCTAATTGGAATATAAAATTTTTATTATTTGAATAGAATTTAATCAAAGTCATCCAAAAATTTTTGTTGATCAATTGTATTTTTCAAGAAAAATAAAATATTCAATTTATCTCCATTAGTATTTTGATGGGAAAGTGGTTGCCAATGTGGCTATTGGTGGTGGCACCAACTGCAATGACATTGGATCACAATCCATTCTCATTGATTGCATCATAATCAAAACTATGATGCTAATATGAATATAACAAGAAACATTGACATATATATATATATATATATATATATATATATATATATAGGTTATATCCAGTGTAAAAGGCTCATAGTGTATGGTCTGGGAGAAGTTAATATCTTGATGCTGAGTTTTTTCTACCTTGTTAATATATGTTTAATATAAGAAACTTTTTGATTTGTTATGGTGATAATATATTATATTAAGAGTGAGTTAGGCCCAAGTTTAATTTGTAATATGGTATTTGAGCTTTTATGGGGCCTAGATATTCAATTATGCAAAATTCATACCTCAGATGTTCAGCCTCGAGTGTGAGGCGAGGGCCTAGATATGACTTGGGTTTCTTTTAATGAGCTAGTTTTTGTGATGAGTCTGAACTAAGCCCAATTTCTCATATACCTAATTGCTAATGCACAAACATAAAATCAAATTCTAGTAAAATACATAATTTAAATTTTCTTCATATCCATGTTATAGTAATTTGAAACATTCACCATTATTGCAGTTTAGAAAGGGAAGAAGCAGAAGATTTGATAAAACGGAATGGAGGCCGTGTGACGGGCTCAGTCAGCAAGAAAACAGTTATTTCATAATTCATTTTACTTGGTCCTTGTTGGTTCTTTGACATGTCATTGACACGACACATTTATAGAACTATCTCTTGTGTGATGAAGATGTTGAGGGAAGAAAATCTAGCAAAGCCAAAGAGCTCGGGTAAATTTTCCCTCATTCGAATTGTTTCTTCTCCTTCTTTCCTTCATCTTTTTTTTCTGCTTTTATTTTCTTGATATTGTATTCTTTGCCTAGTACTTCTTTCCTTACTGAGGATGGACTGTTGGATATGATTCGATCTTCAAATAAAACCTTTAAAAGAGACATGCCGATGGATGCCATGGAAAAAGAAGCTTGCTTGAAGAAGTCCGTGCTGAAACAAGAAGTGAAGAGTATGATATTGATTGCCCTTTCCAAACTATTGTAGCATTTGATTTATTTTAAGTTCCTACCACATTACCAAGAGCACAAAACATAGAGGTTCTAAGATTTCAAATGGACCGTGGGGCCTTCATGTCTCCGATATGTTCAGCTCGTGCCATGTCTCCACCCTTAATTTTGGGTATGGGCCAGGAGCCACATGTTCCTTAGGCATGCCGCATGCATGGGTGGCCCACGAGCAGCCCAATCTTGTCCAGCCCATTTGACCTCTCTTCGCTTAATTTTGTTGGATTTTGGTAGATTATTTTACCAAGGCCTTGTTTGATTATGAATTAATTGGAGAGGAGAAATTGTATATCCTTAAATTTATAAGCTTTTTATTGAATATGCATGTTTAGATATCAATACAATTACACAAACATGAACACGTCGGATTTCATATGAACTTTGAATTAATTGTATCTGGGCTTGAATAGCTAAGAAGCACGGACACGAACATGGGGATACGACACGACAGGATAAGGGGACACGGTAAATTCTAAAAAACTAGGATACGGATACGGCTATGATACGGCATAATAAAAAAATAAAAATAAAAATAAAAATAAAAATTCTTAATTATAAATATTAGATATTTTATAAAATTTATTAAATTAAATTAAATTAAAATATTTTATTATATATAATAAATATATATTATTTATATTATAAAATAAAAATATTTTATTTTATAAGATAATATTTATATTTATTTTATTTTATAAAATAATATTTTATAATTATATTATATAAAATTATATATTTTTTATTTTATTTTATAAAAATATTTTATTTTATGCCCCTGCCTCTCCCATCAAGCACGCCCGTCCGCCCCTGCCTCTCCCCTCAATCACGCCCACCCCTGCCTCTCCCCTCAAACACGCCTGCCCCTGCCTCTCCCCTCAAACACGCCCGCCCCTGCATTTCTCCTCAAATCGCCCCGCTCCTGCCTCTCCCCTCAAATCGTGCTGCCCCTTCCTCTTTTTTCAAATCGCTCCGCTCCTTCCTCTTCTCTCAAATTGTGCCGGACCTTCCTCTCCCCTCAAATCACGTCCGCTCCTGTCTCTCTCTCAAATCGTACCCGCCCCCTGCCAGTGGCCAACGTTGGCCACCTACGTCGTTGGACGTCGGGCACTATAGACGTGGATATGGCTGCCGACACAACCATCCGATACGCCACGTGGCGTATCGGATACGGATTGTGTAATGATATGCCACATGACATATCGGACACGTATCCGTGCCGTATCCATGTCGTGTCCACGTGTACAGGTGTCGGACACGTGGACACGGCAGTAGGGATCCGTGTCCGTGCTTCTCTGTTGAATAGTACTATGATGACTAATCGTTTGAAAAGTTTTTGTATTATATGTATTTATTGGAGGTCATATATTTATGTTATGATAAGTATCTTCGTCCAAAAGTGACAAGTCTCAGGTTTGAGACTTTTTATATGCGGCATCTCTGATTTTCAGGAGTAAGACTATTGGGATTTTAATCTTTCTCAGATCACATACTAAATTGTGAGTCTTGTTCACTGGGTACAACCTCACCTCCTTTGTGCTTAGCTCTCACAATATGGCAATATTGTGTGAATAAATTGAAAGTAACTTCGTCCAAACATTATGTGAAATTTATTGGGAAATGTAATTCTCTAGGAGTAAGTAATGTGAACCAAACAATGCCCAAGGCTTAAGAATTTTATTTGAAGTCGTGCCTTGGTTTTGATTTGAAATCTATCTACAAACCCTTTTTAAGTTTATTGTTGCCCACACAATTCTGTAACAGAAAAAGAAGGCCACACAAATTTAGACAGTGATGCCTTCTATTCCACAAAGCAGAAAGATCAAACTGTCAAGCATTATGGTATGGCGTGGACTGAAAAATATAGGCCAAAGATTCCAAATGAAATAATTGGGAATCAGTCACTGGTATGTTTGTGCGTGCGTGCGTGCGTGTGTGTGTCCATGAACATGCATACAGTTGTGGCAGACCTCGGGTATGTTTCAAATGGCTGGAATCATCACATGCAGGTTAACCAACTTCATAATTGGCTGAAGGATTGGGACGAGCAGTTTCTTGATGTTGGAAAGAGGAAAAGTGTTTCTCTCTTGAAAAAGGCTCTCCTATTAAGTGGAGCACCAGGCATAGGGAAAACCACGTCGGTGAAGTTGGTCAGTCAGATGCTTGGTTTTCAAGCAATTGAGGTATTTAAATTATGAAATCTGCTAAAGAATAAAATTACAAAAAAAATGAAATCCTAAAATTGGCTCACAACTCTTGTATGATTTTTTTTAAACTTTTTTTTCATCATCCCTCAATCTTTATTTACCAACTTCAGGGTAGATGCATATGACAAACATTCACACTGGTCAATCATTTCAGTAGTGATCGCGACCAAACACGTTTAACTTTAAAGTTCTTATGAGATTTAGTGTATTAGTGATGATTTAAACGTATTTAAAATAACCCGACCCAACTCTTGTATGATTAAGTTGTTTAGTGTTGGATTTGTAGATGAAAATTATAGGTTTTAATTGTGTTGAGTTTATTTTGTATTTGCTCTATGGTTATTATATTTTTATTTCAGATTTGTTGTGCTTTATATTTGTATTTTTTGTGTTTATTATTATTATTATTATTGTTGAGGGTACCCAACACATGGGCTGCTTGAATTCATTGTCTCATTATATAAAGTCTTTGCCCCAACATGTGAGCATACAACAAGTGTTCATAGCGTATACAAGAGTTTTCATACTTAATTTAAGTTTTCCTCTTTATATAGATACATATTGTATTATTTATTGTGCATTATTAATACCCAATATTTTTGCCCAAATATTTGACATAGTATTGGAGTAAGATTTTAATGTGCAATTACATAAATACTAACATGCTGGATTTCATAACAACTCTAAATTTGATTTTGTTTGTGCAAGAATAATATTGGAATGATTGATTATTTGAGAAGTCCTTGTGTTGTCTCTGATTTTTAGAGATAGGTCTTGAGTTTGAGGAAAATGGTGATAGGTTTGAGTTTGAAACGAATTAGACATGATTTCTCTGATTTTTAGAGATAAAATTATTAAAATATTAATTTCTTACAAATTCTGCTCTAAAACAAGAGCCTTGTTAATGGTATATGACCTCCATTGGGTTTGGCTAATTGCCGCTGTTACTCAATCACCATCATTAGCAGTTGTAAAACCACTAATGATAGTGATTGATATGTTGAATGCAAAAGGCATCACATCATATATAATCTCTCATTATGCGATGCCTTTTGCATTCAACATATGATACTCATATCTTGTAAAGTTGTAAAATGTAGAGGTTGTTTCATGGCTACAATCTCTTTCAGAACGTAATGAAGAAAAAACTATCACATGTAACAATTATCTTATCAATTGTAAGAAGCAATGAGAGAAATATACTCAAATTGTAGCATTCTTGACCTCCAATGAGAAAGTGTCCTAATGGCCCATCCGATATGTCTAAGAAAATTTTCTTAATTCAAGTTAACTTAAGTTAATCTTTGTTTTCTTTAGTTTTTTTTTTTTTTCTCATTGTACCTACTTAACTTAGAGGTGTCCAAATGGTCATGTTGGATTGACATGACTCTTTTTTTAAGCTGAATGGAATAGATTGTGCCCCATCATGTTGGATCACTAAAACTAGATATCGGCATGACCTAGCAGTATTCTTGCCTTGTGGGCTTGTGGCCCTCGAGCAATTCATGAGTCGAGATGGGTGGTTGGTATTGTTGCATTTTAGTTTATTGTTTTTATGTTGTTTTGTATATTTTTTTTTATTTGAGGCCGCCCAACTTGTGGGCTGCCTCAAACTATATGCGTGCGTGTGTGAGTGAGTGAGTGAGTCAGTGTGTGTGTGTGTATCTAGGGTCATTCTATATTGAATTAAAAAAACCTTCCTATTATTTTATTATTATTTTTTTCTTATCTTTGTGTTATTCTTCCCTCTTTCTCTCTTATGTGTTGTTTGAAACCCTAAACAGAAGGTAACACGATATCAAAGGCTGGTTTTCAGTGAAGGGGTGTTGGCACTAGGGTGCATGTACAATGGTGAAGAGACAACATGGTGGTAGGCCACCACACTTTAGTGATAAAACATCCACTTATTGTGGGTGTTGTAGGTTTATTTTTTAATATTGAAGTCGTCAGACATCCGACAATGTAGTTTTGGGTAAAACAATTTGTCTTTTTGAAGAGACAGCGTGGTTGCACGATTGTAGCAATACATAACCATCATTGACATTATCTTTTAAAATCTTAGTTTTATTTTCAAAAATAGTTTTTTTTTGTACTATTTTTTAGGATAGCCTCTTGGTATTTTATTTCAAAGGATAGCCTGGTAAGAGGGAAACTCACATTTTGTGTAGGCAACACCTTGGTATTTTTTGTATAGGACAACATAATTTCTTTTTTTGTTTAATATTGATTGATTTTGTATTTTGGTTGTTTTATTTTTGTGTAGAAGTGATAATTCAAAAATAATTAAAATCAACTTGAAGTCACTGGTGATACTTGCAAGAAGATTTTAAGATATAGTTGCCCTGATGTATTCTTTATAGTCTTTTATTTATATGATATTATCACTCAATTATGGATCTGTAGATTGACTGATCAGGATGATAAAACTCACTATGTAACTTGAAAATAATTATGTGAGAGGATTGTTATCATGATACAAGTATTGGTAGAACTGATGATATTGAGGAGACTTAGCGAGCAGATGTGTAATATTCTTTATATGTATTTATTATGAAAATAATATACTAGTTTTCAAACATATTCTTGGGAAGAAGATAATTTTATCTATTTCAAAGATTTATTAAAAAGTTACTTAAGTGATTACAATTATTCTAGATTGAGGGAAGTTAATATGATTAGTTACAATACTATAATATCTTTGTTATACTATAGTGATGAAAAAATTGAGATGACTAGTAGAGGTGCATAGAGAGGTAAGAAGATAGTAGTGACTTGTTATTTTTGTGGAAAATCATGATGTAGTTAGGAAAGTGGTAGACATTGTACCGAGAGTTTCAATGCATTTTTAAGATTTAGAGGCTATTTAGTAGATTAGTAAACCTACTCAGGTTGGGGTCTTTATTATCACATCCACTATAGATGTGATGCTTATTTGGCAGTACTCTAGACTATGTTTTTAGATCATGTATGTCTACATCTACTATACCCTCACGTCTCAACTCACAATCGTATTCTAGAATGTTGGGTAGTAGATGCATGAGCTAATTTTTATGCTAAATATAGTCATATTTTTATTTTTTTATTTTTTATAGATTTTAGAGTATTTGATATACTATGGAACATCAATATGATGTAATTTCACATCACTATAACATTCAAGTATGTTAATAGAGTTAGTCTTCAAAGTATCAAGACATGTTTCCATATGGTCCTTAAGATCAACTATAGTCATAATAATTACAATCATATTATGCGCAGCTATGATTCTTGTAGGAATCGCACATTATCATGTTAAGTTTATTAATTTCACTAATTCTACATGGTCAATCATAAGGAATGTTTCCTTAAAGAATGATTTGTTCTCAAAAAATGTGATATTAATTATAACAAAAAGTTATTTGACTTTGAAAAGTAGTCTTTACATCATTCTGACTACTTTAGTAGTTTATTTTGTGGTATGTGTTTATTTGTATTTATAATGTTTAGGTTGATACATATGATTCACATTTTTTATTTGAGTATTATGGTTTATGGGTTGTTTTAAAAAATAAATTATTAATTTTTAATATTGTGTCTTTTGAGTTTGAATTGTTTTATATAATTTTGAAAAAAAAATTGAACTTTTTGTTTTAAGATTGAAACTCATATATATCAAGAAAAATATTAAATAAAATGCATAAACATATGAATGAATCAAATGAAATATGCCCTTGCTAAGACCTTAATGTGTGAGGTAGGAAGCTTTGACAAGAGTTTCAAGTTCATCTCTTTGATCTCGGATGCATGAGTCTTAAATTAATCAAAAAAAGGATGACTACGTTATGAATGTGTTATAAGAGACAGAGAGTTAATTATTGTTAAATATCTAGTGGAATTTCTGTATATAAACATCATAGTGAGAAAAGATAATGTAAAAATTTAATTATTTCTTAAAATTATCATTATTATTTTTAATTTAGTCTTATCCTAATTATTTGGGATTGACTGTATGTATTATATATATTTTTTTAATTAATTTTCTTAAAAATCATGTTTGCTATTAATTATTTAGTTATTATATTTTTATTTATAATTTCTATTTAATTTTTTCTAGTTTTATCTTTAGTTTTTTTTTTCATTTATTCAAATAAACTCGTACTTCCTAACTAGTGCACTAGGTGATCTATGTTGGACATTACTAAATAATTTTATACAATTCTTTTTTTATCTAATTATATATAAAAGTTATTTTAATTTTTTTAATAATTATATTTTTTCTTTTTCATTGCTAAATTTACTACATTTTTATCTTATCATCCGTATCATTATTATTTTTATTCTTTGAATATGTTTTTTCTTAATCACCTAATATTCACTTTCATATAATATGACTTATTCTATAGTTATTTTATAAAATTTTTTTACCAATTTAAAAATCATTTATCACAAAAAATTATGGTGCACTTTTTATTTAGTCTTTCTAATATTAATTTTATGAGATACATTTTTATTAATTTTTTTATATTTACTAAATATAGAGCATAAAGACTTGAAATATATGATATTTTTAATTTTTTTTATTTTGATTATCACATTATTATTACTTTTAAAATAATTAAACTCATAGTTCTAGTCCTTTATCTTTCTATGATTAATACTAAATTATTTGAATTTAAGTATAATTCTTCAAATTTTTAGTTTTCTACTTAAGTTTTTTTTAATTTTATCAATTAATAATATGTTATCTATAAATAATTTATATTAATGAATGTTATCGTTCATATCATTCAATAATTTATTCATAATTAATACCAAAATATAAGGATTAAGTGATGATCTTTTAATACAATTATAATCTTATAATTATTAGAAACTCATGAATGACACCTTGAATCAATCTAATTATGAATATTATTTTTTCATATATTTTTTTGATTAGTCTAATATACACATATCATAATTTTTTGCCAAATTGATGAATAAAATGCATAATTTTTTAGATTTTTTAGACATCTTGATTAATTATCCAACTTGGTAAATAATCTTCATAGCAAACTTACCTAGGGTATATCAAAATTTATTCTCAAAGATTCTTGGTTCTCTTCTTAGCTTGATTCATAAGTTTTTGGTCTTCTATCTTGAATGTCTTGGGACTCTATCTTAGACATCTCTTTTGTTCTCATAATGACATTATAATATTGCCTGCATTCATACAATATCTTTTGCTCATCATGATTTTGTGAAATAATCTAGTTAATAATATCATATGTTTTTTTTATAATCTTTCAAATTTTAATAGGGATATCATTAGGTCCTAAAAGTGTTCTAAATATTCATTTTTGTGAAAATTTTTCTAATTTTTATGAATTTTATCTTGACTACATATATAAAGTTATTTAGTTATCTATCATTTTAAATATTCAACTATGTATTCATGAAATTATTTAAAAGATCATAAAAATATTTCTTTAATTTTTATTTGTCTTTTTTTATTTTTTATTAATTTCTGATTATTTTTATTCTTATGATATTGTGTATTATTAATATTTTTGTTCTTTTATCTCATCTTAGTCGACTGATAAATATTATTTTCTTATTCTTTATTTTGTAGTTTATCATACAAATCATTATATTAAATTTAATTTGACTAAACTCTATTAATTATTTTTTTATTTTATAATTTTTATCATATAATTTATTATATGTTTTAAATTCAATCCGATTCACTATTCTTTTAGTTTTTATATAATGATTTTATATTATTTTTTTTTATATATTTTTTATTTATTTATGTATTTATTTATTTTTTTAAATCTAATTTAAGCCTTTAGAGATTTTTGAGGAGTAAAAGAGAAATATTTTTATAAATTATATTTTTACTTAATTTTTTAAACATTTTAAAACAAATTAACTAAAAAACAATAATTTCAAATAACTAATTACACTATGCATACCTTTATATGGGTTGTGGATAATATGTGATAATTCTCCAAATATAATTACTTTATTATCTCGCCAATCACAATTACTCTATCAAATCAAAAATATTATATATTATAAATTTATTTTAAAATAAAAATACATTTGTAATAAAAATTGGGCTCTCGACATTTATTATGATTTAAGGAAATAAGGAATATAAAGGAGAGAAGAGATTACAGATAAAATATGAAAAATAAAATTTATTAATATGCTATTTATAAAATAAAATCTTCAAAAAATATATATATTTTTTGTAATTTAAGCAACAATCCAATAATTATTAGATTTTTCTCAAATAGTCATTGGATTTCATTCATTGTCTTACATGATAATAATTTTTTTATAATAGTATGATATGTCAAGGCCAATAGGATAGCGGCAAGTTGCTATGTTGTTGGCATTAAGCAGCTTGCATCCGTTGTAAAATGGCACATACCATAGGCTAGAGGTGTCAATTGGGCCGGGCCGACACGAGGCACGTCATGGTTCAGTCGTGCCTGGGCCGGCCCGGCACGGTTCGGCCCGCGGCACGGCACACCGGCACGGGTTTATCCCGTGCCGGGTGTCCCATGACCCCGACCCCACGATGCCCTTCCCGCAAAAAAAGAACGCGGGTCGGGTCTGATTCGACCTGACCCGTATCCCGAAGCGCTCGGACAGGCAAGCCCGAGCGGGCCAGGCAAGGCACGGCACGGTAATGTAACCGTGCCCGGCCTGGCACGGAAGCACGATCGTGCCCTAAAAAAATGGGCCGGGCCGGGCCGGCCTCGTTTGACACCTCTACCATAGGCCAGTGCCACTTTTTGTGTCTCGCATGCTAGGCATGTGGGCCGTGCCATGAGATGACGTGACTTCGGTCTAGACGTGGTTCTAATTCATGTCATGCCTCATGCTCGGATCAGGTCACCTGACCCACTTTACCCCTTTAGCATCAAGGCACGGTCTCTGTGTGTGTGTGTGTGTGTTATACTCTAAAATACAAAAAAATAAAAAATAAATGTAGAAAATAATAATCTTTATACTAGTGAAATCCTAGATTGTATAGATAAATGATTTATCATAGAGGTGGTAGTTAGGGCTGGTTGGCTCGATGTGGCTACCTGGTTACACCAGGCGGCCTAACATAATCGAGCTAGACCATAACTGACCTAGAAATAGAGGATGGCAAAACTAGCCCAACTTGGGTCCTTGAAATAGTAACCTCGTGCTGTGCCCAACAGCCTATCCTTGATAGGAACAAATTGAGCACTGTGATGCACTCCTGCAATTGTTGCTGCTGGTTGAACTATGGGTTTCTAGCCAAACCGAATAGCTTCACCTGAATTGCAATTTCTAATGTCATACATTTTTGTATTTTTTTAGAAATTACTGAGTTTTTTTATAGCTTTTAAGTTTATATTTATTATTTTTTTTTGATATGTTATATAAGAATATTCAATATGTGTTGCCTTAATCATATATATATATATATATATATTATTTTTTAAAAGTTAATGATGATCAACTTTTCTATATATATATATGTGTGTGTGTGTGTGTGTGTGTATTGATATGTTATATATATATATATATATATTCATCGTCATTCTTTCTCCTTGATTGGCAGTAGAACCCTAATGGGTTTTATCTGTAATAGAAGTCAATTTTTTTTTTAGATTGGATACGAATAGTTATTTTTAAATTTATAATCACCACTAATATGTTGTAAGCATACAAACTATATTATTTTTTATTTTTATTTGATGTTCACTTGTTATATATATTAATTATTATCACCATAAATTATAGAATGGACATTTTCACTAATTTTTGAAATTTCTCATTTTTTTTTCTTTAGAATATAGTATTATGAATACTCATGCATTAGCTAAAAAAAATATATTAGATAAATGTGATATATTTTTTATTTTATTATTTATTTTTTTTAAATTTTCTTATTCTTCTTCATTAATTTCTCTAATTGTTATATATATTAATTTCTCTTCCTTCCTAATTCCAACTCATAATATATCTTTGCCTATGTGCGGGTCTTGGAGCTCTGGGTCTGAGCATGTAAGGTCTTCGTCCCACCAATATGAACATCACAATTGACAAATATGCCTTGGGATTCATGCTCCCAGGCTTAGACGATTTGCTCCTTTTCTACTTGGATTATCATATTTTTGGTATATTTAATTAATTGGCTGCTTAATTGATTAAAGGGCATATCCAATGCACAAGATTCTTGCCGAGTGTAGGGCTTGATAGACATAGAGTTGTCAACCGGGCCGGCCCGGCACGGAAAAATTCCGTGCCCGGGTTAGGCACGAGCCGTGCCGTGCCGTGCCTAACCCGGCAGGGTTCGGCCCGCGGCACGGCACGCCGGCACGGGTTTGTCCCGTGCCGGGTGTCTTGTGAGCCCGACCTCCGGTCTCCCGTATCCAGAACCGCTCGAACAGGCAAGCCCGAGCGGGCCAGGCAAGGCACGGCACGGCCCGCCGTGCCGGGCTCGACTATTTTTAAACCGTAACACGATACAGTAGCCGTGCCCGGCCCGGCCCGGCAGCACGATCGTGCCCTAAAAAAATGGGCCGGGCCGTGCCGGGCAGGGCCGTTTGACACCTCTAGACATTAATATCTCGACGGGCTTATTCTCAAAAATCAAAGAAGTTGTATCTGATGAGTCTCGAATGATCAAACTCGAGACTTACTGTATTTGGATGAATTTGGGCCAAATAGGTCACAGAGATGTTCTTTCCACTCTAGTTTATTTGATCAAATATCTTGTTCAGATTGAACTCAAGAACTCTAATATTTTTTTTTTTTGATTCGTTCGTGTTCACGTGTTCATAGCCCCCATCGATCAAGGGGTCGCCATGCCGTGTTCTCCGCTTGATGCTCACGTTGATTCATGTTGTCTATCGGCTAGGTGAACGCGAGTGATAGCCGTGGCAAGGCAGATGCTAAGATTTTTAGAGGAATCGGAGGAAGTAATGCAAATTGCATAAAGGAACTCATAAGCAATGAAGCTCTAGGCGCTAACATGGATAGGTTGCATATATATACCATTTTTTCTGTAAGCAACTATGCTTGCCATTTTGTGCCAGAGCTATCTTTCCATGAATCACAGATCGAGGCATCAGAAAACAGTCCTGGTGATGGATGAAGTGGACGGGATGTCTGCCGGAGATCGAGGAGGAGTTGCCGATCTCATTGCCAGCATAAAAATTTCCAAGATCCCCATTATTTGCATCTGTAATGATCGTTACAGCCAAAAACTGAAGAGCCTCGCGAACTGTTGTCTCCCTCTCTGTTTTAGAAAGCCCACGAAACAGCAGGTTTTTTATCTCTTCTCTCTCTCTTCGATCCCAGCTGTTTTCTTTATTTTTTATTTTTCTGCTTCTTCATGGGGAGCTGCTGCTGCTGCTGCTGCTGCTAGGTTTCTTTTGGAACCTTCCGCAGCCTTCTAGAATATTCTAGACCATTTTGGAAAAAAAAAAAAAACTTTATGAAAACTATTTACTCATAAATCATGATTTTCAAGTGGTTGTGCTTGCCTGTTTTAAGTCTTCTGATAGAGTTTTTTTTTGGTTATAACACTAGTGTGATGTGTTTTAGATGGCTAAGAGATTAATGCAAGTGGCAAATGCAGAAGGTCTTAAAGTTAATGAGGTGAATTATTCTTTAATTCAGCGCTCCTATCATTATTATATGTCCATATGTGTGTGTGTGTGTGCGCGCGCGCGCGCATGTGTCTCTCTCGTTGTAAGAAATTGTTTACTATTCTTGTTCGTGTATAATGTGTGATGGGTAAGGTTACACGCACCTAGAGATGTTGAATAGGTTGGGGCAATCAGGCATGTTCCATGGTCATGGGCCATGTCATGTCGTAGGGCACCCTTGGTGCCCACTTGGGAAGACTTGATTTCTAGACCTCTGCCTAGATATGGTCGAGCCATGACACGGACATTTGCCCTAGTGATGACTCGGGCGCAGCCTCATAGGATGAGTCATGTTAGCTTGTGTTGGGTGCTCGGGCTAACTTGTTCTGTCATGCCTCTTTTTGAGACATGCTAGGCCGCCATCGCCCATATCATGAACTAGGGTGTGTCTAGGCTAGCACAATGACCTATCTGGGCTAGAAAAAAATGGGCTATGTCAGTCCGACACTGGCTACCTAACACCTCTACGCTCATCTTGGTTAATCTTATTTGAAAATCGACCAGTTGTGGACCACACGAGTTTGATCTCCAGGAATATTTGAAATGTGTTACAATATGTTTTTGCCAGATGTCGTATTCATGATGTTGGGATGAGGGTCTTACTTGCTCTAACTAAGAGATCCTATAGCCTGTATATGGGGCCTGAGGGTAGAGGTGTCAACCGGGCCGGGCCGGGCCGGCACGGGAAAATTCAGTGTCCGGGCCCGTGCCGTGCCCGGCACGGTTCGTCCCGTAGGCACGCTCGTGCTCAAAAAAAGGGCCGGGCCGGCCGGCCCGGCCCGTTTGACCACCTCTACCTGAGGGAGAGGAGGGAAGTGAGGGAAAAATAAATCTTATTTAAAGATTGTTCTTTTCCTCTGGTTTTATTTGGAGGCCATTTTTAAATTGTAAATTTGATCGAGGTGTTGTTTTTATGTCTCTTTATATGATTTCTTAGATTGCTCTAGAGGAACTAGCAGAGAGAGTGAATGGGGATGTCCGTTTGGCACTGAATCAGTTGCAATATATGGCCCTTTCCCAAGAAATTATCAAGTATGATGATGTGAGGCAGCGGCTTCTAAGTAGTTCCAAGGATGAAGATATATCGCCCTTCACAGCAGTCGATAAGTATGCTGCCATTGATTCTCTATTTTCAGCTTTCCGTGCTGTACAATTCTGGCCAATTCTTTGCTGCAGGCTATTTGGCTTTAATGGAGGGAAGCTAAGGATGGATGAACGCATGGACCTCAGCATGAGTGATCCTGATTTAGTGCCCCTTCTTGTTCAGGTCTCCCCTCACTTTTGAAAATCATATTTTTCATTTTTTCTTTTTTTGGTGATGATCCTATTTCACAACTAAAGAATTGAGCGTAAACATTTTTTTTTAAAATATATTTAATTAAAAAAATATGATTCATAATAAAATACTGATAGAAATGTTTGGCTAACACAAATTTTTGAATTAAAATATCCATAATAAATTGGAGCCAATCATATGATCAAAATTTTAAATTATAATATTATGCATTCACAAATTCATGTTTATGTGAATTGGCATTATTTTGGTATGAGATCGCATAAATGATCAATCAAAATTCACACTAGCCGATACTAAGGAAACTAGTTGCGACTTAATTTGCGTAAAATTTGGTGTGCTCCTAAAAAAATATTTTGCCTAGTGCATAGCATAATCACTCTATCTGATATCTTAGAGAAATTAATATCTCAAGAGTCTTACTCTCAAAAATCAAAGAGATTTTTTTTTGATAAGTATTGAATCTGAGATTTATTATTCGTAATGAAGATACGTGTTATCACACCAAGATCTAATCTTGGTTTACTTTTGGATCATGAGAAGTGGTTTCTGCTTTCATTTTGAGCAACTCAAAAATTTAATAAATGAAGAACATGCACAGTGCACAAGGCTCTTGCTGGTGTGAGATTTATGAGAAATTAACATTTCAATAGTCTTATCCTTGAAAATTATAAAGATTATGTATGATGAGTTTTGAATCTGTGACCTATTATTCTTGAACGAAGGTATTTATCATCACGCCAAGACATAATATTGTACACAGTGCATAAGATTATCACTTATTGCGATTTCTTGGAGAGATTAATATCTTGAGAGTCATAATTCCAAAAATTAGAGAAAAGAGATTTTGTTGGATAAGTATTGAATCTGAGATATATTATTCTTAGACGAAGACACTTACCATCATATCAAGATCTAATTTGGTTTACTTGTGAATCATGATAAGTGGTTTCTAATTTCATTTTGAGCAACTCAAAGACATAATAAATAAAGAATTTACACAGTTCAAAAGGCTCCAACTTAGCATTGAGATTATTAGAAATTAATATATCGACAGTCTTATTCTTAAATAAAAAAAATTGGGTGATGAGTTTTGAATTTGAGACTTACTATTCTTGAACGATGTTGTTTATCATCATACTAATTCACAATCTTCACGGCTCAAAAACCCAATATGTTCTTTAAATTTCAAGGATATCAAGAAATCTCAAGCAATGGAATTGTGACGATCCAATGATAAAAAATAATTTATGAGTTGGAAATTATTGACAAAAATATTGTATTTAGTGCATAAGATTATCACTTACTATGATGTCTTGGAGAGATTAATATCTTGAGAGTCGTAATTTTAAAAATCAGAGAGATTTTATTTGATAAGTATCGAATTTGAGATCTATTATTCTTGGACAAGATTCCTGCTTGTGATCACACCAAGATTTGAACTTGGTTTACTTGTGAATCTTGATGAGTAGTTCCTAGTTTCATGTTGAGCAACTCAAAAACTTAATAAATGAAGAGCGTACACAGTGCACAAGGCTCCAGCTTAGCATGGAGCTTATGAGAAATTAATATATCAACAGTTTAATCATTGAGAATTGAATAATTATGTGATGAATTTTGAATCTGAGACGTGCTATTCTTGAACAAAGATATTTATTAGTATACTAATATACAACCTTTATAGTTTCAGATTAGATGTGTCAAACGGGCCGAGTCAGCCCTGTCTAGCATGGGCAAGGCATGCTACAGTGTCGTGCCCCGGTCCGTCGTGCCGTGTCGGCACGTGGGCACAGCACGAGACCACGCACTGAACGTGGTCAATACGAGCTGATGCCCAACAGGCGAGGCTTGTCGAGCCCCAAAAGGGCGCGACGTGGCGAAGGCGCGCTGCCGAAACCCTACTTTTTTTTAAAAAATTAGGGTTTTGTCCGGCTCGAATCGGGCCAAACTTAGCGGGTTTTAGCCACGGGTCCGTGCTGGGCTAGGCACGGAAGCCAATTTGGGCGGCCTAAAACTGGGCCGGGCCGGGCCGGCTCGTTTGATATTTTTATTTCAGATGCGTTTAAACTATTACTAATGCACTGGATCTCATATGAATTTCAAAGTTAAATCTGCTTGGTCATGATCACCACTGAAATGATTGACTAGTGTGCAAGTTTCTTGTATGCATCTATCCAGGCTTAGTAAGGGGGATTGAGGGGAGGGGGGGGAAATAAAAAAACCTTCACAGCTCAAAAACCCATTTTGTTCTTGAAATTTCGTAGATATATATCAATTATGTGTTGTGCCGTGACAGGAAAATTATATCAATTATAGGCCAAGCTCAGTTACCAAGGATGAAAGCGGATTAAAACGTATGAACATCATCTCCTCTTCTGCCGACTCGATTGCAGATGGAGATCTAATAAACGTGCAGATTAGAAGATACAGACAGTGGCAGCTCTCTCAGTCTGCTTCCCTCGCGTCCTGTATCATACCGTAAGTAACTATCATTTTCTCATCACATGCGCCAGCAGTTTGCGATCCTGCTGCGCTCTTCCCCTGCGTTCATCTCCCTCATTCTTTTTTTTTTCTTCTGAGCCAGTGCTGCGTTCTTGCACGGGCAAAGAGAGACGCTCGAGCAGGTGCTAACTATCATTTTAGATCTGTTTTTTTTTTTTTTTTTTTTTGATGGAGCGTGTTCTTCCTTGCTCTCTATATAATGCTGTTGGATTGGCTTTGGATTGGACGATTCGATGTTGTTGCTTGTTAGGGAGAACGAAACTTCAACAGATTTGGCGGGTGGCTCGGAAAGAACTCAACCATGGGGAAGAACTCGAGACTCCTCCATGATCTTCATTTTCATTTTCTTGCCTCTCGTGAATGCTTCTCTGGGAGGTAACCAATATTGCGTGTCGATTAGAGGTGTCAACCGAGCCGGGCCGGCCCTTCCCGGCACGGTTCGGCCGTGCCTGGGCCGGCCCGGCATGATAAAAAACCGTGCCCGGGCCCGTGCCGTGCCTGGGTTAGGCACGAGCCGTGCCGTGCCGTGCCGTGCCTGACCCGGCACGGTTCGGCCCGTGGCACGGCACACCGGCACGTGTTCTTCCCGTGCCGGTTTCACTCTCACGGTCGAGCGAGCATGCTGCCTACATGGCATAGGCTGCCCCGTCAAAGACCCACGTGGCGCCCGTATGGCCAGGCCAGGCCCGGCACGGCATGCCGTGCCTTCGGGCAGTGCCGGGCTCGGCTTTTTTAAACCGTGCCCAGCCCAGCACGGAAGCACGATCGTGCCCTAAAAAAATGGGCCGGGCCGGCTTGGCCCGGCCCGTTTGACACATCTAGTGTCGATCTTGCAAGTCTTGTCCTGTCGGAGTGTTTATCACGAGCCACCGCTCAGTGTTGGAATATACTGCTCGATGTTGAGAAAATCAGACTGGTGAGTGAACATGAAAAGCCGTCGGTTCGTGGTTCATTGGTCGGACCGGCGGTCGGGCCGAACCGCTATCAGACCGGTGATGTCATAAATATACATTCTATTGAATTCTCCCACTGATTATCTTCTTTTTGTATTTTTATGTAGATAAGATATAAAAATCAAAGTTATTTATTTATTTAAAATTTAAATAATATAAATTATGAAATTAATCAATTACTATTTATTAGCGGCTTAGATTAATCAAGATGACTTACATAAAATTAATCAATTTTTTGTAAACAACGCCAAAGTGATCTTTGAAGAAAATCATTTTTTGGGATTCCAAAACCATCCGGTTCGGCCACTTGACCATCTTACTGCTAGTCCGTGTGGTTCCCTGCCGGTTCGTAGACCATCCGACACTATTAGCTAGACTAGACTATTAAGGTGACCGATCGAGCCGGCCGGGGTCCAATCTAGTTTACTAATCCATGTTAATATTCATAATAAAACAAGCCAATCACTTTGTTTCTCTTCAGTCGAGGTTATAGCCCCCAAGGTTTCTCTATTGTTTCTTTTTTTTCTTTTTTGATGTGGGACTTTGAATCATGACATTAACTCTTCTTGAGTAAGACTTTCTTTAGGTTGGTTGCCTACGGATGGTTTGATGCCACTAGTCATGAAATGGGCCTCTATCACAAAATCCCTTTATAAATGTCATGATGGGTATTTCATAAATTATAGTTATTATTTGTAGAAATTGAATTTGAATCAAATTCATCTTTAAAAACTAGTTCAGAGAGAGAGCGAGAGAGATAGATAGATAGATCGAGAGAGAGAGAGAGAGAGCAAGAGAGATCGATAGAGAGAGAGAGAGAAGAGCGAGAGAGTGAGTGAGTGAGAGAGATAGATAGATAGAGAGAAGAGAGAGAGTGAGAGAGTGAGTGAGTGAGTGAGAGAGATAGATAGATAGATAGAGAGAAGAGAGAGAGTGAGAGAGAGAGAGCAAGAGAGAGAGAGTGAGTGAGATAGATAAAGAGAGAGATAGGCAAATAGATAGAGAGAGAGAGAGAGAGATAGACAGAGAGAGAGAGAGACAAAGTGAGAGAGATGAGAGAGAGAACCCATATCATACTATATATAAATACTATAATTACTCAGAATTATTTGATGTGATATATTTTTACACATCCTCCTCTTGCCCATGATTGAACATCTAGAGCATGAAATTCTTGCAAAATTGGATATCTATGAGTTATTCATATTTTCTCTGATATCATGTTAGAAATTGGATTTGGGATAAATTCATTCCTAAAAACTAGGTCAAAGGGAGATGACCTAGGTTGAGCTAAACTAGAACGTGAAATTTTTGTAGAACAAGGCATCTGCAATACCATGTTAGAAATTGAATTTGAGCTAAGCTCATTTCTAAGAGCTAGATTAAAGTGAGTGATAACCCAGATCATATATAAATATTACAATTGCAACAAATTTTTTACTGAGGAACATTTTAACAATTATGAGTGTTTGGTTGTACAAAAATTATAGTAATAAAAGGTAAATTAATAAAATCAATAATCTATTAGCTCTATTGATTGTGCCATATTAGAATATATAATTAATAAATATAATAATCTCCATAAACTATTACTTAATGAATTTTATTTCGGAGAGTAATTGTTTTTTATTCAATGAAGGGTTGAAATGTTTTTTTTTTTCCCAATATATGGTTTATCTATGCGTTGATGTGTCAAAAGGGACTTGCTATTTGGGCTATCCCCTCTTGTCCGCCTGGCTCAGTCCTGCTGAGCCAGGTGGCTCATCCGGTATGCACCCGGGTGAGTCGCATCTCGGCTACTGAACCTTGAATTTTTGTTGTTGTTTCTTTGCCATGTCTAACCATTGCTCTATTATAAATAATGTAGGGATGCTCTTCGGTTTGATTATTTGAATCTTGTTTTGAAGCGGTTGATTGACCCTCTCCGGATGCTCCCCAAGGTTTTATTTGCTCTCTTTTTCTTAGACATGTTAATTGTTAGAAAATAATTTCTTCCTGAGGACTTGTTTGGTTGGGATTATTGAGAGGCTGGATAATCATGAGGGGGGTTTTTTTTTTTTTTTTTTGGCTTTCCACTATTTAATGACCTCATCGAAAGAAAATTACAAATTTAATTGACTCATTTGCCCCTCAATACTTAAAAGTAGCGGTTATTTGGATTGCATGGTTTTTTTTCGTTCCCTCTTTTCCCATTTTATCCCTTGGCTTCTCATTCATGGGCCTTGGGCTTTGGGGTCTGAGCATTTAAGGCCTCATTCTTAGAAATATGGGTAGAGTATTTGACAAAAATACACTGGGGACGTATTTGGCATTCCTGGGGATTGGATGGTCTTTGCACATTTGTCAATTGAACTATCATATTGTTGATTATTTAGATTGTTTGGTTAGTTTTGGTAATTTACATAAATATGGCTAATCTGTCGAAAGGGGGAGTTTTATTTTATCCGATGGTGGAAATGATTCTTTGACAGATCAACAATCCCTTGATCGTTGGATCTACCCGTTGGGCTCGGCGGTATGTGTAGCTTATAAGTAATAGAATTTATTTTTATATTTTTAATTTTTAGTTTTTTTATTAAAATAGCGAGGTCCCAAGCTCAAGTCCCTTTCTTGCTTTTGTAATTTTTGTTAATAGAGTTTTTGCCCTAGGTGAATTTGTTGATATTAGGGTTTGAAACTCGAGTGGGTGGACTCAAGCTAACTCGAACCCAACCCGAGGATTGAGTGGGCTAGGGAACTCATTTTTGACAATTAGACTAGGCTCAGGTTGAGATTTGATATTTATCAACCCGAATTTATATATATATATATATATATATATATATTTATTTATATGTTCTCATCAAATTTTGGTTGGGCCTAATAAAATATGCGCTCTTATGAATTATTTTGCTATATAATCAAATTAAATGTAAATGCTTATATTATATATTTTTTTGGGTGTTATCTTAACTTTCTGTTTCTATGCTATGATAAAGTAATTTTTTTGAGTTTTATTTTTTTGGGTATTTTTTTTTTTTTGGTTTTATTATTTATCAAAATTTATTAAAATTGTTAAAATCATATTTATATTTCACACCAAAAGTTATCTTTATTTGCATGTTTTTAAATTTTAAATTCGGTTGGGCTCGGGCTACTGGCTTTGGGTTGAACCTTGAGTTGACATTTGTTGGATTTGGGTTGGGCTCAGGTCAGCTCTGAACCACACCCCACCTGCTCGAGTTGTAGCCCTAGTTGATATGGACTATGGATACTCATTATTACTAGGATAAGATATGTTTTTAAATTCTAGTTGTAAACAATGATAAAAATTTCCGATATATCCATAAATTCTAAGTATCGATATATTCATTAAGACCGATATATCTTCGATATATCTTCGATATATCCGATATATATTAAAATTCAAGTACCGATATATCCGTAGAAACCGATATTTTAATCCTTTGTTGTAAATCCTAAATCTTAAAATTTTAAATCCTAAACCCTAAACTCGAAACATAAATCTCATATATTAAATCTTAAATACTAAACCATAAATCTTATATTCTAAATTGTAAACCTTAAGTAAAAAAAAAAAAAATTAAAAAAATTTAAAAAATTTAAAAAATTTTAAAAAAATATATATATAATATAAAAAAAATATAAAAAAATATAAAAAAAAATATAAAAAAATATAAAAAAATACAAAAATATTAAAAAATATAAAAATATTAAAAAATATAAAAAAAATCAAAAAAAATCAAACAAACAAAAAACCTAAACCATAAGTACAAGTACATACAAGCATGCAACTAAAAAAAAGGGTTTTTTTTTAGTTGTGATTTGGTTTTTTTTTTTCCTGTGTTATCATAAACAAGATTCATGTGCTTGTGCATAAACTGATTATCAAGGATGAAGCAGTTGAGAAAGTTGTGGAGTTTATGTTTTTTTACTCGATAAGCCAAGACGACATGAACGCCATGGTGGAGCTATCAAAGTTTCAGGCAACCTCTTCTTCTTCTTCTTCTTTCTTTGGTCTTGGCTCTTCTTCTTGCTTCGTTGTGTTGGTTTGACTTGTTTCTTGCTCCGTTCTGCACTAGAAGCACGCCAACCCACTCGATGGCATACCGTCGACGGTCAAAGCAGCTCTGACGAGGGCGTACAGAGAAGCTAGCCGATCGAGGATGGCTCGTGCCGCCGATCTGGTCACCCTTCCCGGGCTGAAAAAGGCACCCAAGAAGCCTGCTCTGGCGGCTCCGGAGATGGCCGGCGATGGCTTGGAAGAAACAAATGATGATGCTTCGCCTGAAACTGAACAAAACTCATCTGATGCAGACCAAGGTGCATTTTACCTCTTTGCCATTGTTTTTGTGTGAATTGGATTTCCATGTCTCTATGATGTTAGCATTTCTACGTGTATAAGCAGGTGCACGTGCGCACGTGTGTGCCAATTTGTGATTGCATGCACCTGTCTATCTACACGCACACACCACACACATACACACACCACACACACACACACACACGCCACACACACCACACACACACACATATGTGTGTGTGTGTGTTATATCTTGGAATGATGACAAATGTTTTCATTTAAGGCCGATGGATTTTATGTTTGTGATTTATCAAACATATCTTTTATAATTTATGGGGATAAGTTTATTAAGATATTAATCTTTTTCAAACTAAATGCTAAGTAAGATCCTTTTGTGTGCGTGTGTGTGTGTGCGCGCGCGTGCGCGTGCGTGTCCGCGTGCGTGCGCACGCGCGTGTGTGTATCATACCTAGTACACAATGATAAGTGATTTTGTCTAAGGGCAATAGTTTTGGTTTTAAGACTCAATAACACTTTTTTATTTTTTAGGAGTAATGTTGTTGAGATATTAATTTCTCATAAATCTTGTTTTAGAATGAGAGACTTGTGTACTGGGTATAATTTTTATTTCTATGAGAATGTGTATGTATACGCATGCATGCAGCATGATTATTCAATTAAGGATATTTTAGTCATTTATGTGATTGTGCGTGCGTGTGTGGATGATCATACATTTATATGTTATGATGTGTGATTATTCAAATAAAGATTTTTTTTTTTCATTTAAGAGATCAAATTTTCATGAAAAATATTATCCATTTTATATACACGTTTGAGTATGATTAGGTCATACACAGTACACAAGACTGATGATTTATCGTGGTATCTTATAGAGGTCGTATCCTAATGATATTATTTGCAAAAGTTGGAGAGGCCGTGACTAACAGGTTTCAAACTCAACACCTATGTCTAAAATTCTTGGACAAATATACTTGTCATCACATCAATATATGACCACTAATCAGACTCTGCATATGAAAAAAAAAATTAAAAAATGAGTTATGCTTAGTCTTAATTTGCATGAGCATGTGAATTTCATTTGGGAATTATGAAATAAAAAATTTGTTTTTCCTAGCTATGATTATCTTCTCAATTTTTGAACATTGAACCAATGTTTTGATCCATCAGGAGATTCCTCTAATGAGGGGAAGCTTCAATCCGAGTTCACAAGCTTGAATTCCAAAGGTTTGAATATTTCTTCTCATACCTATTTTCTTTAAGCCATCTTCTCTGTAATCATCTCTCTCTATCTCTCTCTATCTATCTCTCTCTCTCTATCTCTCTATCTCTCTCTCTCTCTCTCTCTTATGTATATTTGAAGGAATTCAAGTAGAGATGCAATTCAAGAAGGGTAAGGAAAATTCCAATACAAAGCAAACTCCTCGAGGAGGAAGAGGGAAGGGCGGTGCAAAAAGAGGAAGCGTCCCTAATGATTCATCCGAGAAGACAGTAACCAAGAGGAAGAAGGGATCATAAGAATGCCTCTGGGGGGGGGGCTCCAATTTTTGGATTGTATCACAATTTTGTATTTTGAGTTTGATTTAGCAACTCTCTTTTAGTATACTTGACCACCGGCTTGATCTTTATAGTGGGCACTAATAGTAGATGACTAGCTCTCTTTCAAATATTGACCTGGGCTAACTATTTGGGTTCTAGCTTGGTTCTTGAACTATAATGCTTGAAAGACCACTATGTTCTATTACTTGAGATAAAATGTTTTGTGAAGCCATTTCTTTTTCTAGTGAATGATGCAATCAAATGTGTGAGCACAACAGGCAACTATCCAATAGTGACAACTAATTAGTTATATGTTAAATGAACAATTAAGAACATTTATGATAGATGATGATTGCCTAATTGTTTTAGTAATAAAGTATTGATATTTAAGTGATATTGTAGGGCATGATGAAATATTATGATAGTAATATGTAGGAAATATTGGCGATTGGATTTTGATGTATTGTGAATAAGTTAGTAGGTGAATTCTAGAAACTGATAGGAAATATGTGATTTTGAACTATATGTGATGAATATATATAAGAAATGATGCAGATGTGTTTTCACACACACACACACGCATATATATTTCTTTACCTTTGACTATCAACATGATTCAAATATCTGTGTGTGTGTGTGTGTAATCAAGAACACAAGTTTTGTGTGTGTGTGTGTGTGTGTGTACACATTAACACGCTGGATCTATTACGAATACTAAAGTTGTATCAATGTATATACCTTTTTTAAAGTTGTCATGGCCAATGACATTGCCATTAATGGTATTTGTAGCTAGTGATGGAGCCTATGGAGGTTGATGCCGCAAACAACATTGGTGGTGGCATTTAAAGTTGATGATAAAACCTATGGAGTTCCTCTAGACATTTACAATTGAAATACATCATATATATATAATAAATTGAATCCACCTTCATATTATATATACATATAATTATAACTATATAACTATATATGTATGTATGTATATGTATGTATGTATGTGTATATGTGTGTGTGTGTAGTTTTATATAGTTTCGTATAGTTTTATATAGATATATTTTTTTGAAAATATTATGTATATCATATTACATACATGGATAAAATATGTGGGTGTGTTTTTGAAAATATTTTCATATTTTATATGTATATATGTGCTATATAATGACAGACAAAATTATGTTAAAAGTTTTGCATTTTTTAGTTTTTGATGTGATATGCTGATGTGTGCATATGATTATGTAGCAAAAAAAAAAAAAAAAATAGGCGTGTTTGATATTTTGAGGGTATTTTTGAGTTTTCATATATGAGTGCAATAAAATTCAAATATTTTTGACAATGGTGATAAACTTTAATGTTTAAATTACCAACAACACAATATTTCGATTGCTAAAAATGATGAATATTCTAACCCTATTAATATGAGTTTGATTTCTAGGGATATTGAATATACTTATTCAGAATGCTTGCTAGATTACCTATCATATAGTTCAGACATGAGTCTTAACTTATATGATTTTGAGGCCCCAAGAATCATATATGAGCCAACAATTACTATGAATTGCGTCTGTGGGTTGGGAGACACAAAAATTTAAATTCTTAATTTTAGTTTTTTCTTTATTATTTTTTTCAAAATAGAACCTACTTGCTTAATCTCACCTAATGTATTTTTAAATTTTTAATTTTTTAAAATTTTAAAATTTTAAAATTTTAAATTCTTAAATTTTTAAAATTTTAAATTCTTAAATTTTTAAATTTTTAATTTTTTAAATATTTAAATTGCATCATTTCATTTTCTATTTGCATAATGGCAAGTAAGTTTGTTATTCGTTGTTGATTTCACTTAAATAAAATTTTATATTTTTATCATCACCAAACTAATATAGATATCAAAGAATGAATAGACTGCATGTGAGATATAATAATAATAAAATAATAATTTGATAGTGATTCTTTTATATATATGAGAAAAAATAGCATAAATATTCAAATAATTAGTATTTGCACTCTCCCTAATTATCAGCTTGATTTCGAAATGATCAATCTTTTTATTAGGTCTAGTTTTTATCACATATACTTACTTGCATGTCCATTGAGGCTTACATAGTGATTTTGAAATAAGATCTTGTATATTACTATGATAGAAGATGTTAGGTAGAACATATCTTTCATATAGCAATCAGAAGTATTGAGTTGACATTCTAAACTAGATCGATTGCTATAACATGTGGCTCAATTGAGAAATTACATGGATCTATCCGTTGAGTTTATATTTTTAGATTGAGATTATCACGTCTTCTAGTATTAATGCGAAATATATTTTAAAATATTATTATTTATTTATTTTTTAATATTATACCTAAATTGAGTTTATACAAAGTCTCTAAATGCATGAATAAATCAAATAGAATGAGTTTTTATTAATTGTGTCTTCAAATATAGTAGTTTATTTGATCATGTCGACTCTACTTGGCCTCGAAGTATATATTGATGCATACATTAGTTTCTAAAAAAATTTTGAAAAAATTATTATAGAAGCACACCACACACTTCACCTAGGGCTTGCACATCTCATTCATCTGATACCATGTCGAAGAAAAAAAATAATTCATTCCACCACAAAAGGAGTAAAAAAACCATTTATGTATATATGATCAGGGTTTGGGTAGTCAACATGCTATGTGCTCCCATTCAAGTAAAAAAAAAATGACTTTAAATAAATAAAAAATAATTAATCCCAATTATCTATATAAAAGCAACTCCAACTGGAGTTACCAAAAATGAGGTGCCGAACATCATTTTGTAACCTTGAACAGTGTTTTGGCATCCTTGAATAGTATTCTTGCTCCAATGGTGGGTGCCAAAATGAGATGCCATTTTAATAATTAAATATTTTTTTATTTAAAGGTATCTTTTCAATCCTGTTTGAGAGAGTCATTGAGATGCACAGTAGCCATCAACTACTATTTTGTATCATCTTATTTCTCTCTCCAAAGTTGTCAAATATGATACCCCAAGATCTTGGATGGCATTTTACCTCCTCCGGTGCCATCCCTGTTGGAGCAATATTTTTTGTGATTTGGGTGCTATTTTGGCAGCTACTGTGATGACACTCCTGATAGCAACTTCCATTGGAGTTGCTCTAACATTGCATATTTTAGCACCCTTGATCACCATTCAAAAAGCTTGAATATTTTTGAAATTGCTCGAGTGTCTAGCAGATTGACCAATTAGGCACTAGCACTGTAATTGCTAATAGTTGTAACATATCTCCTACTGCTAGAGCTTATGGTATTCACCTGATGGAGGTGAGTCTCCGTGAAATGATGACCATCACATGGTCTCCAACTACACAAGTATCTTTTTTTGTTTGTCACTGATAACCTTGTACTAGCAATTTGTCTTTCTATCTTCTTTTTGATTTAACCACGGATGCTAGAATTTTATAAAAGAGCTATATCTAGAGCATGCAATGATTATATGTTTCTAACTGATTTTGGCTAAGTAGGTTGCCCCTATAGCATGACCTAGTTTAGTGTGGATGGGGTCAAGCCCATATTTGGAGCCCCATTCGCCATATGTTCAATAACTAAATCTAAATAATGCATGGTTGTCCTTGTTGTTGAGTTAAGAGTCATATCGTCTTTGGTAGTAGCTTTCAATGGTAATTTTTTAATTTTTTTTAAAATTTTTGTAACATATCTTAAAATTTTATCATAAATCTTTTATTTAGAATTATATTTTTATAATTTTGTCTACTTTTTTACTAAATTCATGCTCATCATTTTCTATTTTAATTATTTCTTTTTTAATTTTTCTGCCTCTCTTATTGATAGATAGTTTTTGAATTCAAGTAATAAAGATTGCAATTAGAATTAGAAGTGTGACATGCACATCATAAAAAAGTTAAATTTGAAAAATATAAACTTCACAAAAAAAAATGTTGGGTACTATTTTGACTTATAATTTGTTTTGGGTTTTATTTTATTTCAAATATATTTTATTGATTAGAGTATTCAACATGTGAGCAATCCCAATCCAGAGTATCTCCAACCCATTTTATATTTATTCAATTTTAGCTGTTTTAGCTAGTCAAACACAAAAAATTCTCTTCAATCCACTCTCTATTTCACTATCAACTTCTTAATTTACTCAAATGGCTCAACAAATGTGGTGAGTCATTTGAGCTCTCTAAATTTTTTCTCAATCTTTTTTTTTTCTTTATATCTATATATATGTTTGATTTTTTTAAAATTATTGAAAGTTAGGTATAAAATAGAGAGTGTAGTTGGAGTGTATTCTAAAAAATTGCTGGGTAAAGTCGTGAATTTAATATTTAAATATATTTTAATTATCTATTTTGCTGAGTGTAGTTGGAGGTTGTTTAAGATCGGCTCATAGGTCTTATGAACTTATTTGTTTTTATACTTGTCATGGTATTAGAATTTAGAGGTGAGAATCCAAATTAAAGTTGGGATTTTTTTAAGCTAGGGTTTACTTTATGCTCCAACCACTACGTTATGGTGGTGCTGTTGACATTTAGGATGTTTTTTTGGCGTCGACTATATCTAATGGTGTCGCCTATTTTTTCAGAGCATCAATCACTTCCATTGGAGTCGTCTCTATTGATTGACGATCAAATCCTACAAATATTTTGGCCTTCGCTAGCGTCAAAAGCTCTATGAGGTGTTGACATTTTTACTTCGAGTTGGCAATCGGGATGGGTGGCCCGGGCTCAGCTTGCAGCACGACTCGACCCACACATAGGTGACCAAGTCAGGCTAGCCTGGATTGAACTCAGGCTGGCATATATCGAACCCATGATGAGTTTATGCTTGGCCTGGCCCTCTTTGCCTGACCGACGTGCTCTTCTCACCTCACCATCGTGTGCATGAGCTTTTTTTTGCCCTCGTCAATGCCATTGTGCATTGCTGTCATTGTTAGTTTGAGCAATGTAGTGTGTGCTGTGTATCCGGTGTATAATGCACTATGTGCAATGGAGAAACTGAAAGGGCATTGTGTGTAGTCCATTGTGCATATGTCTAGTGAGTGTAACTACTTAATTATTTTTCCATACGCGTGCATTGGATAGTGTGTAATGTGTGTTGAAGATGTTAATCATAATCTATTGTTGTCATCAATTGAAAGAGTATTACTATGGTATTAGTATGTAGATATAAGTTCTTCTATTCTACCCATATTATAAAAACAAAGGCCATGCCAGAGTGATGTATTTATAATTATTCCTTGAAAATCATTGAGAGCACTACAAGGCATTGAGATAGTCATTCCGACTACCTGAGCCACGTAGGATTCTTATAGGGTTCTTACCTCTGTGTTGATTATTCGAGATGAGTACATATAATTTTGTAACACAACATTAGATATTCTATGTTGTTATGGTTTTATAATTACAACTCTTAATTTGTTTTTGTATTTTAGACTCTTAAATTGTTGACTCAAGAGCCAATAGTCACATTACAAGTAATTATTTCAAGTGCACAACCTTTTTATATTATTCTCAGAATATTATTATAGTCAATAATAAATCATCAAAATTTTTTGGTTATGATAATATATAATCTAATATTTTATTTTATGAATGTGTTTTTTTTTTATTTTTTAGTATATTGTTAGTTTTTTTTATGTGATTTATTTTTTAAGATAAACTTTGCAAAATGCATCCTCTGAGATTGAGCTTAGTGGGTTGCATGTTGTTGCCTCTATGATTATTTATCCTATTATGTGTTTGAATATTGTTAATCTATTACTCTTTTTTTTTTTTGACTTGGTTAATCATTTTTGACTAAATTGAAATATTAGATCTTAGTATTAAAAGTATATCTTTCCTAGTGTGTGATGTTTGTTAGTTTGAAAAGTATAACAGAGCTTAAAAGTAGCAAAAGGACTAGGTTTCCTAGGCCATACCTGCAACACAGTCTACTTTCAACAATCCATCCAATGCACGACATGCCCAAATTCATGTTTGGCATAGGTGTAAGCCGGCAGGTGGCATGGCTTGTAGCAAATTCCAAGAACTATAGTCTCTGTAAGGTAGTAGACCTACAAAAAAATTTTCACTAGATGGCAAGTGTTGTTGGAATTTAACATATCTAATATTAAATATATGGCTTGGTTATCAGTATACTATATTTGATTTTATTAATAATAGAAATAGTAACATAATAAATAATTGATTATATTACTATATATGATTTTCTTTTTAAAAATTCATAAATTTTTTCATCATGCAATGAACTTGTATTTTTTTTACACACTTTAATATCTCATTATATTTAGGTATACATGCACCATGAAGAAAATGTATAATTGATATGGAGAATATTCATATTTTGATGACATTACTAATAAGATAGAAAATATTTAAAATATTGGATTATCATTCTATTGCATTGATGCTTTTATGAATTATAATATTATGGACCAATGAGTTGAAAATAATATAAAATATATACATAGTTGCTTTAATTTATCACAAGAATCAGGGATAAGATATATAAATAATAAAAAAAAAATTTTAAATAATATGACAATTAGTATAATAGTTGAAGTGAGATTCCAAGTACATAAATTGATATTTTATTTGTAGATGAATATTTTTATATTTAGTTAGTTAGAGATAAATGATGAATTGGTCTATTGAATACGTGTGAGCTGTTGTAATATTTAGATATTAATTATTACTCCATCTTATTAAAAAATGATATAAAAATTATAGATATATTGAGTTGAAGAAAATTATATGAATTATTTTTTTTCTACTATCAAAAATGATATGTGATATATTAATCTATCTGGTGTTTTGTGTGTTACTAAAGTCTAATTTTTTTTAAGATTGAATATTATTTTAGATAAGAGGATAAAATTATAATCAAATATTTTAAAATCATTCTTATGTTTAAAAGATTAAGATCTATACATGATAATGATTTATACGATTAAATCAAAACTTGAAGCCATAAAGATTAGAATCAACTAGAGTGATAGACAATTATCATCATTTAGCAGTCAGTTATTAGTACCATGACCACTGACACTGCATTATTTGATTATCATTGGTTAATTTTTTTTTGTTTTTTAAAGAATAGTGTTAGCTTATATTTAAAATGTGTTTGTAATATTTTACTTTTTCATGTATTTTGATTTGTATTACAATTTTTAATTAAAGAATCTTTTTAATTATATGTAGATTTTTTTTTTATTTCATTACTTCAAATATTATATATATATATATATATGAAGCCTGTAGTGCACTTCATCAGCATTCTAGCAGTGCCACAGCCATTGCAGGGCAGCTTTCAGCTGCAGTTCCACTGCTCCATTCCTGCACAGGACTTGAATGGCATGGCCATGGCCATTGGGAAGCCCAGGGCCACTGGCTCCATTGGCCCCTGGAGTCCAGCACACCCTTGTACTGACCAGGCACCTAGGCTAGGGTACCTGGCTAGCCTGGTTTGCACCCGGGCTAGCTGTGGATGTTTTGCGCCACACCTAGGCTAGCTTGGGTGAGGTGCATGCCCCGACCAAGCAGGAATCATGCCCATGGGCTGGTTCATACTTGGTTAATTTCTGATCTACCCGACAAGACATGGCTGACATGTCCCATTTTGAAATTGAGCTTATGTTCTGTGTTGGGTTGCCCTAAATTTCAGCCATGTTGGCTTGCCCTAAATTTCAGCCATGTTGGCTTGCTGCAACATAGTGGTATGCTTGGGCCACATAAAACCAGGCCATATCATCCAGAAAACTTGTTTTTTATCTCCAAATAGAAACATAAATTTCAAAAATTTATTATATTCATGCTTTTTATTTATTTATTTATTTTATTATTATTTTTTGATTATATTATGAAATTTATGTTTTTTTCTGAGATGTTATCTCATCAAAGATGATATTAGTCTATGTTGAAACTAGGCTAATATTATTGGCGTGAACTAGTATCTTGACATGCATGAAGGTTTGTTATTTGTTGCTAATGGGTATTATTGTAAAGAATCATTCATATAAAAAATAGATTTTCTTAGGGCAAGATTTATTACAAGATAGTTGTCTTAAATACTTGGTGTGAATTTATAAGATATTTTTTATTAAATATAAATACTTATATAAATGATACATTTTTTTAATTAAAAGACACATCAATTTGACTTTAAATTTTTTTTTCTAAGTGACATTGAGGAGATGATGTATATAAAGTAATCATCTTGATTTTGAGAAATAATTAAAATTAGTTTGCAAATTATAAAAGATATTATATTGCTAGAAATGGTTACTGAGAATTTGTTTTGTGTGATTTTCATATACAATTATCTCTTTTATGTTGTACTTGCACACATGTTATATTTTTTTTGTTTATTTGGAGGAGCTTAAATGACATTTTTATTTTGAGAAACAAGAAGTTGAGAATCATATAATTAAGAAGTATCGTCAGTCACAATTTTAGACAAATAATCATGAGATAAAAATGACTTATTCATGGATGATCTATATAGTTGACAAACATTTTTAGACAAATAATCTTGAGATACAAATAATCTTGAGATAGAAATCATACAATATGTTGTCATATATGAGGTAAATAATTGATACTCATAGAAAATGATCTACATAGACAAAAGATTTTAAGTTCTATTATAGTGGATATATTGATTGAGCTAGATACTAATTTTTATTTAATATAATTTATGTAGTCGATTAATTACATATATGATTATTATAATTAAGATTAATTATCTTATTATTACTAAATATGATATAATTTATGTAATTAGTATATTTAATTATTTTTTAGATTATCCATAACATGTTTACATAGATGTAATTATTCACATATTGAGATATACAAAAAATTTGGGTCTTTAAATTTTGGTCTTTAAATTTTGGTCAACAATCACTTATTGTTGGTTATTCAAATCAAGAGCCCTCCAAAACCTTTGTATTTTTTCGTAAAGTACTATTTTTTTGTTGAAAAAGTAAAAGATAAATAGTTATTAAGACTCAATCTAATGCAAATAAAAAGTTTATGATGATGTTCATAGTCACTTACCAAATATGTTGGATTAAGTACTATATTGAAAAAATTGAGTATTTATTTTTTTAATGTGATTCTCATTTTGTGAGGTAGATTATTTTGTTTTTCATGCAAAAAATTAATAATGAGATTATTATTATAACTCGTATTTTTATACTTAAATTAGATCAACCAATTGATATCTTCACGATGATTTTAAAGCAAAGTTTTAAAAGACAAAAGTGTAAAGCGAGGTGTAAGCCTCAAGGTATTAAGGCGTAGTTTTTTTAGTATCACAATATATAATTAATCAATATTTTAATATATATAAAATAAAAATAGCATAACTAAAAATATGAAAATAATTTATTAGAATTATTAAAAAGAGCATATTAGTTTAAGTTTACTACTTTTACAAAAAAGTATAACAAGGCCATAACATAGAAAATAGATTTAACTATACAAATAGTTTTAAACTTTAACAAAAAATCATAACTAAGTCATTCAATAAGAACTAGAGTAAATTATTTCAATTTAAAATTTAATCTTCTAGTACATTATCATCCACATCCAATATACTAAAAGTAGGAAAATATTTATTATCATGTATTCTTATTTCATGTAAATTTTTATTTTTATCAATTGATATAAAATTAAATTTTTATATCAATTAGGTGTAAGTATTATAAGTTTTTTTATTAAATTTAATTAAATTAATGACTTTAATTTTTGTATACTTAGTATTTTATTAAGTTTTATTTTACAGGAATGTGAAAAATTATTTAATCCGATGATGCTTGAGTCTTTTGAGAGTTGGATGACACAATTTTAATAGTATTAACATTGAATAACTTATCATCTTGAAGCTAACAATGATCAAAGAGAGGAGTGAATTTTCTTTTTTCACAATTCACTCATCATCTGGATCTATCTTATCAATCAAAATCAGATCAATATTTTTTCTTTTGTAGACTTTCTTCTCTTAATCTAATGTTGTATCCTACATACATTAGAACATTCAATATTTGATATTTAAGTCTATTTTTTTTGTATGTATCTATACATAATAAAATAATAAAAATTACATATTAAAATAAAATAGAATTTTCTAACATTGAAATAGAAATATATCTATAAAAAATTATAAAAATAGAAATATTACCGATTCAATTGTGTTCCAATTTTTTTATATCCCGAAGTACTACAAGTAAGGCTAAAGACTCGAATAGTGATCTTTTGTAAATTTGGTGTTGAATCCTCAAAACGCATTCATCAACCTATACGACTTCTTAATATTTGAGAATCAATTGTAATACGATTCTCAAATTCACTAATTACTTGGTCAAATACATCTAACTTAATGTCAGCTTTTAAATATTCTTTATAATCTGACATTTTATCAATGTATTCAAATAATTCATTTATCACTTCATCAGTATTAGAGAATTTATTCCTATACCGTAATTGAGGATTAAGATAATAATTTACTGCATGTAAAGGTTGATAAAGTTGTGGAGTCCCATCTTGCATCAATTTTTCTTCAAATTGAGTTATATTTTTTCTCTATGCCCATTCAATTAAATATAATTTTTTTCTTATTAGAATTCATCAGCTCATAAATATAATTTATGGTTGGTCTTTTCTTTGAATCAACATCTCTCACGATACTAACTATTGGAACAATGATTTTTATGTAAAAAGTAATATGAGGCCAAAAATTTGGATCAAATAATATTATACTTTGAGTTTTCACACCTACTTTTTTATCCTATTTGTTTGAATACTAATTTTCTGAGGAGAATATTATTATAAGAGCTTGCTTTTGCTTATAAACTCTTTGGAGAGCAAGAAATGAAGTAGCAAACGGCCCTGTGTAATTGCTAGACGAAGGAGTTCATGATTTTTAGTAAATCTTTTCTTCAAGCTAAAAACTCAAGTATCATTCTATATGAACTTTACTATTTGCCTAGCTTGAGCAAGTGTAGTATCATGAATATTTATCTTTCTAATATCCTATAACATCAAATTAATACAATGTGCATCACATAATTAGAGACATTATTAGTAATGACTTACATAATATTTTTTTTCTCAATTTCTTCAACCACATCATTAAGATATTTAAATATTAATTTTTTAAAATTGATATTCAAATATTATTTCCAACTATCTGACATAATTTAACATCAATATTATTTCCAAGTATTAAATGAGATATTTGAATACACTTGCTCACATCATTAAGAATCAATTGATTTCATAAACTAAGTACTAACAGGACTATTTACTAAAAAATTAATAAGACACTCAATCTTTTCATATGTCCAACTATCTGATATAATTTAATATCAATATTATTTTCAAGTTTTTTTGTGATTTTTCATAATGATACTTAGGTCATTCACTTGTTTATTAAGAATTAATTATCTCAAGTCCTACATAGATGAATGCTTAACCTCGGGCCTAAAATTTGTAACAACATCCATCATAGGAATTCAATAAGGTTCACAATATTAAATGAGAGATTTTTTGAATGTATAAACCTATAAATTTTTTACACACTATTTTCTTTTCTTCTTGTTTTCATCTTGAATTTAAAGTATTTTGATGAGATTATAAAGTGATAAATTTATCTATGGGTCCCTTATGAATATGTTCCTCACTCCCACTCCCACTCCCACTCCCACTCTCACTCTCACTCACACTTTAACTCCCACTTCCTAAGATACCTATTATTTTGGACAAGATACTCTCATTCATTGAAGTTGGACTCATACTCATTTCTTGGAGTAATTTATTTTTTTTTATTTTTTAATCCTTAAAATTGGTCACTATCTCTTTTTATTCTAATCTAACATATTCACTAATTTTGGAGTATAGTTTCATAACATTATGAGTTTCAGCTAAGTGATGGTTAAGTTTATCTATCCGTTCTATGCATCTTTTATTATAAAATTTACATCTAAAGTATTCTTCTCCGGAAATTTCAATAATATATCTTCCACAAAATATTTTCTTGAATTTTTTGAATTGGGAAACTCATCTTGAAAAAAATGTCCATAATAATATTCAGTTATTTATATTTGTATATAATAATAAAATTGATTAAAAAATAATAATAAGATATAATTAAAAGGAATTTAAAAATTAAAATCCGAATTTAATTGGTTTAAATTTTTAAAATCCAAGGTGCGCTTAGAAAACACATTTGAACTAATTAAAATCTAAATTTTATTTCATTATAAGATTATTGTAGTTTGTTCTTTATGTTTATTTTTTTTATTTTTTAATTTTGATGGAAGTACCTAACCTGTGAATAATAAAATAATTTTTTTGCTCATTTTATAAGAATGTTTGTTTGAATTTTATTGTTGAGTGTTAATAAAATTTAATTTTTCGTATTGATTGATAACATTAATTACAATGTTAAGAAATATAAATCAAAAAATAAACTTATAAGATTTTAATGAATTGATTATGAATGCTAATATATATGAGTATTCATATATATTTTTTGAGATAATATTACTTTGTTCATAAATTATTTAAATTATTTATTTTTATGTTATTTTTTATATTGTCTATCTCATAAGTCATAACTCATAATATCTTATTTTTTTCATGTTATTATTTGCATACCTATATGTTTGATTATATATAACTAATTATAATTATATGTATAACTATATATAACTATATGTATAAATATTTATAATTATATATATTATATCTATAACTACATATATAACTATATGTTTAAAAATACATATAATTATTTATAATATATGAATAATTATATATAACTCAATATATCTATATGTAACTAAATTTATAACTTTATATACTATGTATAATTATATGTATAATTATAAATGTATCACTTTTTATATAAGTATATGTTTATAGAAATATATAAACATATACTCATGTAGCAGTGCCGGAAACATATACTTATGGGGCGTGCTGTCGGATGAGATGAAGGGGGGTGAGATGAAGAGCTTGAAGATAGATGAGATAAAAAAGGGGAGAGTGTCGAACATACTTAGAGAGTGGAGAAGTGCTTCCGCAGTGATCTAGCAGTGCCGGCAAAAAAATGATATTTTCGTCGTTGATAATATCGAGCATTGCTAGAAAAGATGATTGACACTATTTTTGAATTACAATTTTATATATTTTTTTCCTTTTTTGAATGCCTCCTCCAAAGCATGCGCATCCCTCTTCAAGGCATGAAAGATGCGATCAAAGTGCATCTCGAAATGCCTCACAGAAGAAGGCTTACGCCTAATATGTGTGTAGCTTTTTTTAAGACACCTCAAGGCATTTTTTCCACACATTGCCCTGGGGTATGCACCAAGGCGTGCCTCGATAATGTCTTTTAAATCTTTGCTTTAAAGAGATCCCCACACAAAATTCTCTCCTCTTAAGATTGATATTTTATATATTTACAATCAGTTTCGGGGGTGATATTATGATTTATTCTATATTTTCTATTATGTTTTATTTTAGTTATATTTTATGAATATGATTATCTAATTTGTAAGTTGTCCTAATCTTAGTTAAAATTATATCTACTCATTGTATATATTTTATGATTATTGAGTGATTATTGTTTATATGTTTTTATACTTATCATATGTTAATGTTATAAATGAAACTAGACATTTAATCTCTCATGGTGAATAATGTGTAACAAAATAATTCAATTTAAATTTAATTTAAATTGTATATATTTTGAGAGAATTGACATTACACTTAAAATTCAATTTAAATAATTCAACACGTATTTTTCATTTGACCTCATTGTGAGTGTTGAATTTTTAGTTTGTTTAATTATTTTATTACTTTAACTTTTAGTTTTATTGTGCCGTTATTTTGATGCTCACATTTAAAGATTATTTTATTTCAATTTAAAAATATTATTAGGAATATGGCTACTTTTGTTATAATAACTTGTAATAAATTTCATGTCACTTTAATTAAGATTATATTAGTTTAATACTATTATAACTTTGATAGTTACGCTACTAGGTCCAATTAAGATTGTATTAGTGTAGTTTCATATTTTATAGATATATAATGAAATTTAAAAAAAATTATTTGACTTATTAATAACTCTCAAAATATTTCAAATATATGATTTTTTTTTTCACATTTTAAGTGAATTTAGTATTAGTAATTATTTTATCACAATCATCATCAATAAAATTTTATTTTGCTTACTTGGACTTGATTGTTTGGATCGTATTTTTTTAATTTATTTTGTTAAAAATTATGTATATTTTGAATTATTTAATTATTATATTCTTATTCAAAATTTCTACTCATTTCACCATAAACATATTTCTAGTTTTTTTTTCTCTACCTGAACAGTCTTGCACTTTCTAACTAGTGTATTAGGGATTTATTTTGGATATGAGCTCACATTTAAAGATTATTTTATTTCAATTTAAAAATACTAGTAGGAATGTGACTACATTTGTTATAATAACTTATAATAAATTGCATGTCATTTTAATTAAGATTATATTATTTTAATATTATTTTAACTTTTGATATTCATGCTACTAGGTCTAATTAAGATTGTATTAGTGTAGTTTCATATTTTATAGATTCATAATGAAATTTTTAAAAAAATATTTGACTTATTAATAACACTCAAAATATTTTAAATATTATGATTTTTTTTACATTTTAAGTGAATTTAGTATTTGTAATTATTTTCTCACAATCATCATCATTATCAATAAAGTTTTTTCTTGCTTACTTGGACTTGATTGTTTGGATCATATTTTTTTAATTTAATTTGTTAAAAATTCTGTATATTTTGAATTATTTTAATTATTAAATTCTTATTTATAATTTTTACTTACTTCATCATAAATATATCTTTGGTTTTTTTTCTCAACCTGAATAGTCTTATACTTTCTAACTAGTGTATTAGGGATTTATTTTGGATATGACCACATTTTCTTAGATAATTCTTTATTATTTCATCTATATGATTTATTTTAAAATAATTTCTATTTATTTCATTTGTAATTTTATTTTTCTTATTCTTACCATGCATCTACCTTACTATCCTTATTTGTGTTGCTTTCATTCATTGTATATTTTATTTTTTGGTTGCCCAATATTTATTTTTATAAAATATAATTGGTCTTATAGATATTATATATATTTTGTAATCTATTTGATACTCATTTATCACAATGAATTTTTAATAAAAATTTTTATTTGGTCTATCAAACCTCAATTCTATATGATATATTATAGTTAATTTTTATATTTTTATTTACTGTATAGCTTAAATATTTGAAATTATTGATATTTGATATTTTTACTTTTTCATTTTGATTATTACTTCATTATTATTTTTGACATGATTAAACTTAATTTTTAAGCTTGCTATCTTGGTATGACTAATGCTAAATTCCTTTTATGATTGTGCTGCTCTCCAAATTTTATTTTCCCATCTAGCTCTTATTAAGTCTCATCAACAATACTATATCATTTGTAAATAATATATACAAGGGATGTTTTCTTAGAAATATTTTAAAATTCATTTATCATCAATACAAAAATGTTAGGATCGAGTGATGATTAATTGATGGAGTCTTGTAGTTATTAGAAACTCATGAATAATTCTTGAAACCAATCTAAATTTAGACATCACTCTCTTATATATGTTCTTAATTAGCTCAATATACATGTTTGATACTTAATATACTTATTTGATAAATCATAAATTTTTCTAAATTGATAAATATTATGAACAAATTTTTTTTATTTTTGGATATTTTTTGATTAATTGTATGTCTAAGAAGATAACATTCATAGTAGATTTATTTGATATAAATCTAAATTTATTTTTCGAAATTCTTATTTGATATAAATTTAAATTGATAAATAGTATGTGTTCATTTATTTTTCTTTTAAATTTTATAATATGACTCATGAGTTTAATAACTCAATTGTTGTTATAATCTTAGATATTTCTATTTTTTTATTTTTAAGAATGATAATGATATGATTTTATTTATTCGATATCTTTTTGGTCTTAATGATCTTGTTAAATACTATATATAATTAAATCACCCATGTTGCAGTTTTTTTTTGCTCGCTACAGAAATTCATTGGGCTGAGCCAAGTCGGGTTCCAATCGGGTAAAATTGGCATGATCGGACCATGCACAAAAACCTGCCTGGTCTGGCTCATGGCTAGCCTAGATTATAGTTGCTGCATGTAGTAAGCTGCAACCTGCAGGCACCAGGAAGGCTGCAATTGTGCAGCCTACTGCCTGCCTGGCTACCTAGGCCTTGGGTGAGGGCGTGAGGCTAGCCAGCTAACCATCTCGGCTAGGGCTAACACTGAATGCTGTGTATGTGATATTAAATTAATTATATAGTTATATTTATTTTATATATATATATATATATATATATATATATATATATATATATATATATATATATTGTATATAAAATAATAAAAAACAAATTTTATTGAAATGTAAATTATAATTCAAATATCATTAATATAGAATGTAACAGCAACATTAAAAAAATATGTCGAAGATGAAATTATAAATGGAAAAGTAAAGTAAAAAAAAATCCAAAATTAATGAATGTCAATCTAATTTTATAATATTTAGTTTGGATCATCACAACTCATAATCGTAGTCTTTATATTATTATCATTGTGTATGTCACCATAAACTTTTAGTTTTTTTATTTTATCTTAAAAAGTTATTTGTAAATCTTTCTCTTGTTTTAAGTAGATATAACTTTAATAATATTTAATCTTAATTTGATTTTTTTATCTGAAATCATATTTACAATCACAAAAATATAGACTCTGATACTATATTAGATTTTAGAGGGATAAATAGATTACTTGATATTTTGAATTTTGATAATATGAGAAATGTGGATTTTTATAATTTTTATCAATTTATTTATATTTAATTTTTTTGTGTCAATTTGGGATATGATGAAATAATAATTAATATTTAATATCTTAAAAGTTCACTCATATTTGATTTTAATATCATTATTTATATTTGGAGAATTACTAAAATTATTATACTTAGTTTCGTAATTTATAAATGGGGTGTCTAATTGTTTGTAAGTTTTATTAAGTTCTTGTTGTTGGTTCATGCAAATAGATTTGTTGTTCGTAAGTTTTATCATGGGATTTATATATGCATCCAAATAATAAAAAAATAAAATAAATGATTCTTATTCTAAATATTTTTTCTTCATCTTGATAGCCAAGGCAAAAAAAAAATTGTGCACTCTTATCATGGAGAATCACTACATGATTCTTATTCAAGTGTTAAATATATTACTTATATTACATATGTATCTAACTGTAATACATGTGATGAGAATATATAGATGATCAAATAATCATTGTATCATAAAAGATATTAATGAATTTTAAAAATAAAATTTATATCTCAGTTTAATTCTAAAATTATTATTTCTTTGATACTATTAATATATTCGAATATCATATATTGATAGTTAACACTTGAATTTTTTTTAGATTTGTTGATTTGCATATAGTGAAACTCATGTAGTTTGTTAAATATTATAATATATTTTAGTGCATTTTGTATGTATTCTAATGAAGGAGAAATAATTATTAATCCATTTTATACTATTGGCTTTATTATATGATATATATATCAAACATAAAAAATATTACTTAAGAGATTTTATTTAATGATTTTTATGAATGTACTTATAGTGATGTTATTATTTGAAGCGTTATTAAATATAATAATAAAAAATTTATTTTGTATATCATATTTTTTAAAGATCGTCGACAAATACTTATATATGATGGGATTATCATGAGGTTAGATGTCTCACGTGATCATAATATTTTTTATTTAGTTTTTACTTAGGATCACCAACGTGAGTGTTGACATATGCAAATATTTTATGATCGTGACTAGTCTAAATGTTGAATGTCATAGAAATCATTCTATTTTGTATTCTAAGTTTATTAATTATTATTTTTTTTATTTTATAATTTTTTTTATTATATCATAAAAATTGGTTGACTTAGAGATATAACGATAAGTTGACTTGATGTATTTGTGCATTAGATCTAGTAACCTAGGTTTCTTTGAAATTCAAATTAGAAGACTCATGATCTCAATGAACTTAGTCATGCATTTTCATACAAACTCATGCCGGTAAATAAAGTAGATTATTGAACTTGATGTTGATATACATTCAAAGACTCAATAGCTAACTTGGATTTGCCTAGAATTTAATGTATCTTATTTTTTGACATATTTTTTAGTGTTTTTCCTAAGATACAATGTCATTAGTAATTTTGCATGCATATATTTTTTTATAATATATATTATATTGAATTTTATTGGACATCCATATAATTTTTATTTTTAATTATTTTAAAGTAAATTTATGTTATAGATGCTTGTTTATTCTTTTTATAGGTTGATCTATGATTAAGAGAAAATCAACTCTTAGATCTTTTGATTGGGTTGTTGTCATTTATATCTATGTCTAGGCCTAAATCATTTTTATAATAGCTAATATTATTTATTTTTTTTGAGTTTACTATTTAGAGAGTTTTGATTATAAGAAATATTTTTTATTTAAGTTATATATTAGGAAAACAAAACTCTAAATAAAAATTTAAATTATGTATGTGTAACTTCAATCTATGTATCATGCAAGTCCACAAATGCCCACGGCAAACAAGAAGTTGAGAAAACTCACTTGTCAATAAATTATCAATTTACTTAGATGGTTTATTATTTAAATAATATGAAATTATAAATCAAAAAATACTTCAAAATTGCTATTAGATGGCAATTTAGATTTTTTGAGTGAAAGAGAGAGAATATTATATATTCAAAATGAAAAATTATAAATGTTAACATAATATTTATAAAATTTTTTAAATATTAAAAAATTATTTTTAAAATTTGTTTATTTTATTAAACAAAAAGTTAATAACTATTGAATTTGTCTACCAAGACGCTAGAGAAAATCTAATGACTTATATTAGATCGAATAATTTTAATATTATTTTTATTAAAAGATTTGATGGTGACATCAATAGATCATTATTATTGCCTGAATGTTGGAATGTGACTTTTGAATCAATTGGCACATTTTTTAATAATTCAGGATCATAGTAAATTTGTGATAAATTTATTAAGGTCAATTGTTGGTATGAGGCTATCCTTCTTTTTTTGAGGCTTGGAATTGACAATGCTTATATAACTCACCTAAATGATGGACAATCATATTATCTCAATCATACTAGATAATGCTTCTATCCATATTATGTTTGTCATATTATCAATCTAATTATGAAGGTTGATAGGAAATTGATAAGTAATAATATTTTTTATATTCATAATGTTTTAATTTATATAATAGTTGAAATTCTTGAATTATCGAACTTAAAAAGTATTGACAATCTAAATGCTAGAAATTGCAAAAATTTGTAAGTGATATGTCAATAAGATGAAACTCAATTTTTTTAATATTAAAAGATGCAATGAGATATAAAAATGTTATATCAATATTTTGTAAACAAAAAAGTCAATGCTATTTTATTAGGTGGCAGTTAGATTCAACTTGGGTTTATAATAATATTATTTTTCTATTAATTTTTACATTATTAATGTTTATTTATTTACTATTTATAGAATATTTTAGTTATTATTTATTTATTTTGTTTAGTCCGTCTTTCAATAACTAATATGTACTTTAAGAAGAGAGTTAAACACTTGTTGACTTTTAAAAGTGATTCTAATATGAGTTAGGTAAATCTTTTCCTTATTAAATGAGTGTAAATGATATAGATTAGTCGTAATTGATTTGCATATTGCAAAGTATAATTATATAGAGACTTTAAATGCGTGTCTAAAGATAAATGGTGGAACATAAAATTAGAAATTTAAATATTTTGAGAAAAATGTTAGATAACTAAGGTAATTAGTATTTGAATGTAAATGCGAATATTATATGGAATGAATTGAAAAAAAAAAAGATATTTGTTTGCATAGAGAAATTTAGTGGTAAAAATTTAAAATTTAACAAATTATTAAGAAGAAATAAACTTGTTTTAAAGAAATACAGAAGAATAAAAATAACGATATTATGTAATTGTATAAGGAAGCCAAAATTAAAATTAAAAAAGTAGTGAGTGAATTAAGTTTAATGCGTATGCTAAATCGTATGATACTTTAAAGTAAAGAAGTAGAATATAATATTTATAAATTTGTTATGATGAAAGAAGAAAAACTGTGACATTAGTCAGATAAAGTATATCACGAATTAAAATTACTAGATCCCAATAAAAAAGTATTAGTTAAAGAGAGATTTAGGATATATTTTCATGATTTTCTAAAGAAATTCATGAATTCAGATTTGAATATTGAGGATAATAGTGGACTAAATAATTTTAGATATGTAGGTAATTCGTAAGATATAACTTATAGTAGTTAGAAAAGTTCTCAAGAAAATGAATGCTAGAAAAGACATACGGCTTGTCTATATTCCTATTGAAGCTTGAAGAGTTATGAAAGAGAGAAATATGGTATAGTTGGCTTGGTTGTTTAACAAGTTGATGATGATCAAAAAGATATTTGATGAATGAAGATAATATTATATTTTTTATTTTTATGAATAATAAAAATATTTTAGATTATAATAATTATCCATATACTAAACTTATGAGAGAGGAATAGATGATATGGTCATAGTTGATAAAGGCATGCCTTAGACATGACTAAGGCCCAGGCACCACAATGCCAAGCAAAACATGGGCCGTGCCATTTTGGTATGCCTTGTTGGCATGCCTTTTGCCCGAGTCATACTTGGTCATGCCTGGTTGTGCCAAGATAGGTCAGGCCTGACCAGGCTAGCCTGATTCATTTCAAGTTATCTTGGTTCAGTTCAAGCTAGCCCAGTTCATTCCAGGTCACCCTAGCTCGGTCCTAGCTAGTTTGTTTGGCCAGTTAGGCTGAAATTGGTCTGCACATGTGGTCGTGTTGGGTTGTACTGTGCCGTGCCTCTTCTACCAAAAAATTTGCTTGGCATGTCCAAGCATGAATTTAATTTGGGCCATGTTGTGCCTCTTGCTGTGTTTGGGCTACCCGGTCCAGTTGACACCTTTAGTCTAAAAATCATGTTTGTAGTTAGTATTTTGAGAACATGAACACTGTTCACATGACAATATTTCGAAGAACACGCACATTATATTATGTAAGCACATTGTTGTCGAACACCATTAGTTTTTGAAAGATTTTTCTTAATATAAATTTGAAATTATTTTTATATAATTTCAAAACATTATTAATTTTGAGTACATCAGAACTTAGAATATTTTAAGCTTGGAAAAATCATGTATTTTTTTAAAATATTTTATCAACAATACACTAAAATATAAATTTCTTTAATTTATATATATTTTAGATAGAATGTGTCTAAAAAAAGAAATCACACCTTAATTATGCCTCATGTCTTAAGATCTCAAAAGACTTTTGTGTATCAAATAATTATTAGATATAATTTACTATATTATTTAACAAAATCATGAAGATCAAAAAGATATGAGATGAATGAAGATAAAATATTATAATTTTTATTTATAAGCATAATTATTAAAGGCATGCTTGAGATGTACCTAAGCCTAAGCACCATGATGCTCGGGCAAGCATGAGGATTTCCAAACAGCTCACAAGGCACCATGAATACTAGCCCAAGCACATGAGGTTTATGGTGCACGAGGCACTAAAAATCCAAAGACAAGTTGTGCCAGCTCATTATGTGAAGGAGCTACTGCAGCTTGTGTGCTGTAGCCTGCAGCTCATTCGAGCTTGATGGCACAAAAAAGCTTATTCATGCTACTTTATTTCAAAAAAAAATTAATTTGAAGTGATGTTATTTTTGGTTTTTAAATTGAATATACAAAAACTTAAATATTTAGAGTTTTGGTGTATTTTATTTATTTAATTTAAGTTTTTATAAAAAAATTTTTATTTAATGAATTGAAATATAATTTGTCCTTATATGTATCTATATATGTATATACATATACACACATATACATATATGTATGTATATTCATATATATATATATCTATATATATCTATACATATACATATATGTGTGCGTCCATTTAACTTTTTATTAATTTGTGAAAAGTCTACAAAATATAAATTATATGTGAGCTGTCACAAAAAAGATATATCAATGTATATCTGAAATAGTCATCAAAAAAAATAATAAGATACCTAATTTTCTCTGTAGATGTATCCCTATTAGATCTGCATGCACATGTGAAAAGTCTAAAAAAATAACATTATTATATTCAAGTTGAATTTTTTTTAATTTTTGAAAAGTCTAAAAATATATAAATATTATGTTTTCTTTTAAATGATTAGATCTCCTAGTTGTTTGTTTCTTTTAGACTCATTATTTGTGCATTTTCAACTTGACGAATTATCATTGGTCAAATTACTTAGTCTTAAAATTATTTTAATTCTAGAGTATGAGATATGCTAATTAGGAAAGTTTACTACTACTAGAGCTTCTTAAAGCATTATCTACTAATCAGTTTGATTTGAGTACGGACACATTCGATCTGATATACCCAGATGTATGTAGATCTAGTAGAGATGCAACTATAGAGAGAATTATGTATCTTATTATTTTTGTTGATTATTATTCTAAATATACATTGATGTATCTTTTTTGTGATAGCTTACTTTATATTTTTCAAACTTCTCACAAATTAATAAAAATTTAATTTAATAAAATATTAAAAAATAAAGAAGTGATAATGCATTCGAATATATATTATATCAATTTGATACTTATTATATGAATCATGTAATTAAATATTATATTTTATATGTTGGCACACTGATAAGAATCTAAGTACCACTACAATGATTCTAATGATAAATTCAATAATTTCAAATATTTGGCTTTGATATCAAATGTCATAACTTAGAGTTCTAAAGATAAGCTTTGATATTATATGTTGAATCCATGAGTCTTTGAGATAATCTTTTTCGATATCAAATGATATGACATTCCAATTATAGTAAAATCAAGAGGTCAAATGTAATATGAGGTTTTTTGGTATAACTTTTCTTTGATACCAAACTAAGAATTAGTGCAAGGATTCATTAGCATTAGTTTAGGGTTTCGATCAAGAGAGAAATGTTCTATCATAAATGAAACAAACATTGTACCATAAGTGCTCTCATAGAAGAAGTACGTATCACACAATGAAAGAACTTGTAGAAAAAAACACACATTATCACCAAAGGAAAAGAGAGGAGAGAGAAGAGAGACACAAAACAAAGAGGGTTTTTTATACTATTTATGCTTCAAGGCAGAGCAACACTTAATATCTCTTATTTTGAACATTCTCATATTTCTTACATTTCATTTACTATCATTTATATGTTAAAATAAATGTATCTTTTATACTTAAATCCTAAGGCGCAACTACACATAATATGTTGTGACTTTATCCATCTCACTTGACCACATGACTTGATCGTTATTTAATTCCTTAAATTTTTAGTCATAACAATACAAAACATGTGACGACAAAAATGATGTTGCGACACCATAAAATATGATTGCAACATAATAATACATCTCACAGCCTAAGTTGATTCGCAACATTATAATTTTATGGTGTGACTCCAAAATACATATATATAGTTTAAGATGAGTAGACTTCACAATATAAGTCACAACTCCAAAACAATGTCTTTAGGCATAATCATTCAAAATAGGTTGTAACTCTATTCAAGTTATGACTCTGATATATTGGTCGTGATTTTGTATTCTAATAGTTGTTTTTTTTAGTTTTGTCATGACTTTATAGAATAAAGCATGATTTTTTTTGTATATCTTTCTGATTTAGTTCAGTTGTATCACTATAGAATATGGTTGTGAATTTTCAGCTGGCTTTCCATCTTTAATCTAGTCATGACACAACAGAATAAGGTCGTGACTTCTCAGCCTAGGTATCATCTACAAAGAATTGTGAACTAATCCTAATACACGCCCTAATAGAATGAGGTGGTTAAAAGAAAAAATAGATATCTAGTTGAGTTGACTTGAATATTATTATTTGAAAAGAGTGTTACAAAATATTTTTTGGAAGAAATAGTTTTAACTTTAATTTATCTCGTAAATTGGATGTTATCTTATACTATTTCTCAACTCATATTCTTTTAAATTCTTTATTATTAAGAGAGATTATTTAGTATGTCTTCTAGAATTTTTTGGATGCATTTGTTTCGTTCTAGATCATTTTTTATGATGCGATAAATTGACATTTAATATCTGGAGATATATTTGTTTGATATTTTATTATTCAAATAGGATATGAGTATTTTTTTAAAGATTGATAAAATTTTAATGAGTCTATATATTATATTTTTGTTTATTGCTCATTTTTTAACTAGAATGGTATGAGTGAATTCATATGTTATGCTTAGATTCATTACTCTTCTATTTTTTATAGCCCTTCCTAGATTTTTAGTTTGTTGAGAGAGTCACACATCAAATACATTAAATTATGTTAGTATTTTGTATGATATTATTCTCATAAAGTTATCATTCCTATTAATAAATTTTGATCATATTAAGTCTAAATAAAATGAAGTTTCGTGGGTATGGGGATTCAGGCCTAGATGATGTGCTAGTACAAGAGTTAGAAACAGTGCATATTCATTGAGTCAATAAATAAGAGACTTGATCACCTAGGAGAGTCTATATTAGATGGGATCATGGGAGAGGCATGCTTGACCTTCTCAGACTAGAGATGAGTTTATTGAGGAGCAAGACAATCTTGTAGTCCCAATAATCTTTACATTCTTATTGTTCTTTGGAAGGAACAAAAGAATTATACTCAGGACTTGATTTTACATTTTTTATTATATTTTTGTTGTGTTTTTTTTTTGTTTCTTTTATTATTATTTTTTGATGATACTAAGATATTAAAGTTTCATTCTTAGATATTTTTAGTTAGGATGGTGTCATGTCATAAATGAAAAGCTGTATATTCTATCCTTTAATAGGAATTAATAATTAATATCAAGTTCTTCGAGAAGATTTTTTTTATTGATCATAAGTGAATATTCATCGAGAAGATAAATACATATGAGATGATAGATTGCTTTAAGGTTATACTTGTAGCAATAAGATTTACTTAGATAGTTAGTGTGAACTATTAGAACACTTGTTCTCTAATGACCAAGATGATCATATTAATAGGAATTAATAATTAATATCATGTATTATTATTTTTCTTGCAGGATCTCATAATTGTAAGATACAACAACTAGATGCAACTAATGCATTTTTTCATAGTGATTTTAAGGAGAAGGTGTTAAGGAGAAACCACTTGAATTGTAAGCAATATAGTTAAGTATAATTTTTAAGTTGTGAAAGATATTAAACGACCTAAAATAGTAATTAAGATCCTGATTTGTTAAGTTTTCATAGATAGTCACTTTTTTTGAATTACACATATGTTATTAATTTTTTTTTATACTTTCTAACGATACCTAGCATCAGTATATATATTTTTTTGTTGTTTATATGAATGATATCCTGATTACCCGAGATGATATATTGAGAATTATTTAATTTAATGAGTATCTCAAAACACAATTTCAGACAAGATTTTGAGAATATTGATCTAAATATATTTTGTTGATACAGAGGAGAATTTTTAGCAGAGATATTATCATATCACAAAAGAGATGTATTTAATATTTTGTAATATTGATTTTTTATGTGGTGCTCTAACATACTTTCTTATTGATACATGTGTTACCTTTATTTTTGTTATGATTTTTTAAGTCAATTATACTATTTGTATGAAAATCACAAGAAAGATTAATTTATATAATTATTATCAGATCAGATATATCATACGTAGTCAGTATAATTAGTCGTTACTTAGTTTTTTTTAGCACGTTCATCTTTACTCTTTTCTTCGCATGATGAGATATGCAAAGAAGTCTCATGAACTTTGGATCTTTTTTAGAGATAATGGATATTTTCAGTATAATTAGTCAGTTATTAAATTAAAGTTGAGCATCAGGAGGCACCGAGAAAAAATTTATGATATAATTTTTTTTAATGGATGTTGCATTAGTTCCTAGAAAAGTAATAATCAGGTTGTTGTTTTGAGATTCAATATAGATATAGAATTTATAGTGATATCAATATTTATTTGTGAGATATTTTAAATGTAATATTTGCTTGAAGAGAATGAGTATATAATTTCTTGTCCCACTCTGTTTTATTGTGACAATAATATAATGAGTCATATAATCTATAATCCAATATTTAATGAGCAAAAAGAAATACATCGAGATTGATTATTTATTTATCAAATAGAAAATTCAAGATGAGATTATTATTATCACATATATTTAGACAACAGAAATTCTAGTAAGCATCTTCACAAAAGTTTTAATGAGATTTTAACTTACTTTTCTTTTCTCCGAGATTCGTAATTGATGTTGTGAACTTGTATACACCAGCATGATGAGTATTGGTTGCCCCAATTATATTTATGTCTTTTTTAATTTTTCTGCATTGTTGTCGTGTTAATACCTGACCAGTCGGCTGCCCCAATTATATTTGCTCATTATATATGAGTATTGGTTGTACTTTGATATTTTCAAATATTATTTATTTATTTTTCATATTTTAATGGGTAACACAATTAAATAACATTAGTATTTTGTGAAATTTTATAGATTCATTCATTTTCTATGCTTCATTCAACCAGCCATGAGAATAAATTTCAAAGCATTGCTGTTTCACATCCATACTAAATAAATGAATAGAAATATAAGCTCACTGCTCCTAGATATTAAGTTCCCAAAAATCTTATTCTAGCACAATTTTTTCCAAGGAGAAAACCAAGCATTCTGAACGTGTCCTATATGTTCTTTGCTTGTTAGAGAAGATTCTTTGGCTCCTTTGTTTGGGTATTTCATATTTGTCGAATTACTTTTTTGGCAGGTTTTGTAATGAGGTGTTTTCTTGATGTTGTCTCCACTCTGTATTACATTTTGAATGTGTAAGTGCTCGGGGAGGTAATTCTCTGGTGTTTATATCATAGGAAATGGAAGTGACAGAGAAACTAGGTGCACATCTGTCATCTGCGGTGGCTTTTGTGGAAGGAGGAATTCAAGAGGCTTGTGAAGATTCGTGCAGCATATGTCTTGAAGCTTTCTGTGAGAGCGATCCATCTACTGTATGTAATATTTTTAGGAATGTAATTGTTCCACCTTGAGTTAGTTAAAAATTCATTTTTTTTTTTGTGGGTTTGCAGGTAACCAATTGCAAGCATGAGTTTCACCTCCAATGTGTTCTGGAATGGTGTGTTCCTTCTACCTTTTTTGTCTGATGTTTTTTTATTTCGTGCCTTTTACCTTTCTATAGATAATACACTTGTCTACTTGATGGATCTTGAATATCATGAATTATTTAATTAATTTTAACTGGGTCAAGATTTAAATGATATAAGTGAAATGTTGTCGCATGTTCAACTCCCTTATTTGTTAGGTGCATTGGTTTTTTTTTTTCTATTTTATTTTATTTATGAGAAAATTCTCATAAACACAAGATGACTTATATTTATTATATCTTTTATTCCTTTTTATATTTAATTTTATTTTTTTTTATTTTTGTATAATGTTATTTTTTGCTGTGATGTATTTGGATGAGAATAATATTGAGATGACTAATAGCCTATAATGTTTTGGTATTGCATATATATATTGGAGGTCGTATTTTGATATGATAACAAATACATTTGTCCAATGTCAATAAGTCTCGGGCTCAACAATTATTAAATGTATTTTATTTGATTTTAAGGAATAAGACTATCAAGATATTAATTTTTTTAAAATTTCTTGCCAAAGCATGAATTTTGTCTATTGGATATAATATTCTCTTTTATTTTGTATTATTTTTGGTCCATTTTTTATCAAAGTTTTTAATGATTTTTATCCATCCTAACATGTGCAATGATGAATCATTAAAATAAAATTTGAAATTATCAGTTCTCTTATGGTTCTTTATTTCAACTCACTTGCATATCTGTGCCATCTCGATAATATATAAATATGTTAGTTTTGTATCTTTCTCATTTTCATATATTTGTATCTGATAAAGTTAGGCCTGCAACTTGGGCTGGTTGAGTTGGGTTGAGGGCCAATTCAAACCCAACCTAAAAAATGCCATGGTTGACAATTTTTAATCTGAAGCTAACTTGAACCCAAGAAAATTTTAACTCGAAACCAATCCAATTTAACATTATGATACTTGGCTTGCGTTATATGTGATAATAAAATGTAATATTTTTGAATGTAAATATTTTTACTTGAGTTCTATAAGTGTTACATAGAGCTATAAGTGTAATTTTTTAAATTTTAAATCTTAAGTCTTGAATCTTATATTTATAGCCATAAGAGAAGTAATTTTTTAAATTGAGCGATATGGGTTACATAGGACTATAAGTGTAACTCCGATGGATTGGGGGCAAATTGGAACCCAACCCAAAATTTGCTCGAGTTGTAAATTTTTAAACTCGTGCCCGACTTGATTTTGCGCGGGTTATAAATTTTCAACCCCGACCTAATTTTTTATCATGTTTGGTTTGGTTTATTTGGGTTAACCCTACACAAGTTGTAGGCCTAGATAAAATAAATAGTTAGAGAATACATTTATTCTATAACAACTAAAAAATTGTGACATAAAGTTGAAAATACTTATGCAAAAAATAAAATACAATTCTTATTACTCTCTTCTAATGTGATGTGTATGTATATTGAATATTAAGTTTTCAAAAAGAAAGTAATGCTAAGCATTTTTTTTAGGTTTCGTGAATATGTATGTTAGTTAATCTCAGATGATAACATAGGTAACACTAATAAAGGCATACTTACTTTTTTTTATGGATAAAATGAAATAATTTGTAGTACTGTCTTATAACAATATAAAATGATGGAATGAACTGAAAATATCTATATATCCTAGCAATTATTTAGTTAAAAGGCAATTGCAAGTAGATGACAACAATATGTTGTGTTGTTTTAAATTTTAATGCCACCTTGCTTGATTGGGCAACAACAATAAAAAGGGCCAAGCAAAATTCAGCTAGGTTCTCTAAGGTTGTTTGGCCTGGCTGGATCAAGCTAGGTAATACAACAACCGGTTAGGCAAATCTAGATGGGCCAATGAGATAACTTGGTTGTATCAATAGTTATTAAATCGAGTTTTGAATCAAGAATCAAAATGCTTGATTAATGAATTGAGTATCGAATCGAATTAAATTGTGAATCGATTTTTTTGTGATTTTTTTTCACGTTAATTAATTTATATTTTATACAGTTAATAATTTTTTTTATTTTTTAATTTTTAGTTTTATGGTTTTTTTGATATTTTGTTGCTTTTTTATGTTAGATTCATAATATGAAAGGTTGAAATTACTTTTTTCTATGTTAATTAATTCATACAGTTGGTATTTTTTTTGGTGTTTTAGGGCTTGTTTGATAAACCATTAAATTTTTTTAAACCTTTAAAAATGAAAATTTTTAATGATTTTAATTTTTCAGTGTGTTTGATAAAAAATTTTAGGGATCTCTTAATTGAAATTTTTAAATAAAAAATCATTAAAAATAATAAGTAGGTAGAGGTCTACTTATCGTTGAATGTAAATTTTCAACAATTTTTTTTAAATTAATCTTTTTTTTTTTGTTTTCTTATTCACATAACAATTTAGTTTGTGAATTTATTCTCTTCTCTTCCTTTCTTCACTACATCAAAGCATAACCGTTATCCTCTTTCACGATTAATTTATCAGAAGAGAGTTGCTAAACAAAGTAAATATATCCAAAATTTTTAGATGTAACATGTAAGAGTGTTAAAGGTATACTAGGTCATATGAGATTTAGCATCAAGAGACATAAGACACCATTCAGTTTTTATCACAAAGTTAGTGACTACTAATTCTCCTTAAAAAATTATTAGGAATACTTTTATCTTGTAAAAGTGTACTAACTAATTCAACAAAATGATCATTTTTAGTTTTTGCTATCTTATTTTATATATGAGTGTCATTACAAGATGTCTAATACGTAATTTCATGCTCCTCAAAGAAATTAGACAATTAATATGAGGTTTACTCCAAAGAATTATTATTTTTTAATATTTTAATACATTAATCAAATGTTATTTTTATCATTAGATAAAATTTCATAAAGATTGATAAAATTAGAGAGATTAAAAAAAGGCTTATGCTTATCTGGTATAATTATTAACAAATAATAAGATATATCAAATTATTATGTGTAGTTATCCTACTGGGTCCATGAATATCAAAAAAAGTTAGATAGAATAAGTCCCTACTACCATCTTGATCCTTGATTTTTGTTATCATAATATTCAATATATAAAATGATGAATATTAAAATTGAGAGCATACAATCATTGAATCAATGATAATCAAATATTTAAAGAGGTTCTTGAGTGTGGAGAGAGACATGAATAATGAAGCTTGCTCACTTTTGATAGATTTTATTTGTTTGCTTGACAATTTTATACAAAAATATTATAAGAAAAAAATTTAATATTTTAGTTTGCTTACTAAAGTAACTGATTAAAAAAATTATGTTGAAATTTAGGTACAAAAAGAATGTGTCAGAAAAAAGATTTAACATTGACATTATTATATACTCCGACCCTTATACTTGTGTTATTATCCATAACAATATTAATTTTTGTTCTAGACTTGAAAAAAGAAAAAAAAATAATACACCCTTGTCATCGGTGTTAACCGATGAGTTAAATTGTTTCGATTGGAGATAATTATTTCTAATGAAAGAAGTATAAAATACTTCTCATAAGAAAATAGAACAAAACTAATAAGTATACATATAAAAGGTCTAACATGTGTAGATTTGATAGTTTATTGTGCATCCCAATGTTTTTAAAGCCGTACGTGTGAGATAAGATGTTTTGTGTTCGTGAGGTGACATGTAAGTCTTTAGGCATTGTCATTGAAGCATAAGCTTTTTCAGCTTTGTTACATATGAAAATAATTCATTATAATCTTAAAAGATCATACTAATTTCCAAATTGTACAAAAGATGATAAAATTGTAAAATAGAAAATAGGTTTGATCATAGTAATAATTCTAAGCTTTTACAAAAAATATCATAATTAAGTCATGAGATGATAAATAAAATAAAGTATTTCAACTGAAATCTTGTTCTTTAAGATTATATTTATTTTTATGTAATGTATCAATAGTATGAAAATGTTTATTATGATGTCTCTTCATTTCATGTAAATTTTCTTTAATTAATACAAAATTGAATTTCTTATCTTTACTTTTGTCTTTATTTGTACCTAAAAAAAATATTAAATAAGTGTAAATAATATAATTTTTTTATTAAATTAAATAAAATTAATTTAACTTTTGATAACTTATTTGTTCTTTTTGAGCTAATCCCACCTTCTAATGAGACTCCTGTGATACTAATAAGTGATGTTCTTATTGTTGTTCATAATCTTTATCATTAATGTCTTAATGGATCTTTATTTTTTGTTTGTTATAAAGAACTCACTTATTCTCTTAAAGCTTTTGATGCATTAATTGATATAGTCGAGATTTTGAGGATAGTGACTGAAAATTTGCAACACTCTTGGTGGTAGGGTGCCATGTAATATTAAATGAGGCCTCAAATCTAGTGCATTTGCATGAGGATAAGAAAATGATTTATTGTACATACATATACATATTTAAAGTAAATCCAATTGATTCTCTTGTCTTGCAAAAAGCAAGATTGACTATAAATAGGTGTACACTGTTGAAGTAGACCCAAATGATTCTCTTGCTTTGCAAAATGAAAGATTGATTGTGAAGGGTTATGCTCAAACTTATGGAGTATTGTTTTCTCTAGTATCTAAAATGGTTTTTGTTTAATTATTTCTGTCATTTGATACATCTCAACTTTGATCTTTATATTAAATAGATATGAAGAATATTTTTCTTCATTGTGATATTGAGGAAGTTGTAAATGAGAAGAAATCTTCGAGGATGTTACTTAGGGAGGAGGACAACATGTATGGAGGCTTAGATATACACGAAATAGTTTTGCTGAGCTTGATTGATTGATTTACTACTGTGATATGGGGCTTTGCTTATAAGAAGACAATAAAAGACCACAGTATTTTTTTTAGGTATATTGATGATTGTTATCACAAATGATGGTTATTGGGGAATTAGTACCCTGAAAAAGTTCTTAAAATCTCAGTTTTGGATTAATGATTTAGAATAATTTTGTTCCTTTTTAAGTATTAAGATGAAAAAATGTATGGTGTATATCCTAATTTAGTAGAGGAAACATGTTTATGATTTGTTGGTAGAAGCTAGAATGCTTAATGCCAAGGTAGAAGAGTCTCTTATCAATCCAAGGGTAAAGATGCTTATTGAATGATTGGGATATGGATCTCCAGATCACTACAAAGGAATAGTAGAAAAAATTTATTACTTGGTAACAATAACAAGAACAAATATTGAGTTAATCATTGTATTTCACAATAGAATATAGGTGGAGGGGTTGTGTCGATAACAACATTCTACTTTTGGGTTTTGTATTTTTTTAATTATAAATTATAGTTGTTAAATCGTGATTCGAATTAAAAATTGGAATGCTTGATTAGTGAATTGAGAATCGAATTGTAAATTAAATTTTTTTGTGATTTTTTTTCATTTTAATTAATTTCTATTTCCTACAGCTTATAATTTTTTTAGTATTTTAGTTTTTATTTTTGTGATTTTTTTCATATTTTATTTTTTTTTCATGATAAATTCGTAATACTAAATGTTGAAATTATTTTTTTTTCTCGTTAATTAATTCATTCCGTTGGTAATTTTTTTTTTTTTTTTGATATTTTAGTTTTTATTTTTGTAATTTTTGAGGATATTGATCCCTTGAAAATTAGTATTAAATTAATTCTTGTGAATCGATTCGTGATTCAACGATTCAACGATTAAGTATTTGATTCATACATATTCTAGATTTTTTTAAAGAGTCGGATTGTTTATTCTCTAAATCGTGAATCAAATCGTGAATTATCCAATTTTGATAATAGTGCTATAAATTTGATTTTCTGAGAAAATACTGACAAGATATTGTATTGAGATTAAATATAGAGGTAGAATACATTATCTTAGTATTGGTTATTATAGAGGGAATATGAATGCAACCATTTTTCATTGAGATTGATGTTATTACAAGTACTGATACATATGTGAGACTATGGTGTGACATGTTTGTAATATATTTTGCTACAAATATAATATTTTATGAGAGAACAAAACATATAAAGATAGATCGTCACTTTGTTTGACATACATTTTCGAAGAAGTTGATCGCATTCAATTGCTTGCAGCTTGTGCAACACCTAGCACATATATACTTATCAAGAATATGTTAGAATCTTGAGTTTATTATTTGTGTAACAAACTAGGCATGATTGATGCATGTTATGCATCATTGTGTAAGGGTTATTGTGTTTGCATATGTTACGTAGTAGATTACTGTTGTGTGAGTTATATTCCATGTGGGTATGCACATTGTATTATGATATAACTTCGTGATATTTTATATATATTAAGTGTGCCTCATAAAGGAGCATAAAGTTTTTGCCAAGTAATAGGCTCATCTATTAGAAAACATCATTTTAGCAGTCACATTAAAAAATAATAGTGATAGAATAGTAAATTGTTATGATTGCATATGTTGTACAATATATTTTTGTGGTGAGTTATATTCTGTTGATTTTCCCATTATATTATGATGCAAACTTGTGGCATTTTATTTTTATTATGCCTATTTCAACATAATTCTTAGTTAAATATATTTGAGCAAAAATAATATTGAGTTTATTGATCACCTGGTAAAACTTTGTGTTGCATGTGTATGTTAGAGATTATGCCTTGTTGCTGTGATAAGTGTCTTCATTCAAAGATAACAAGTCTTGTGTTTGAAACTCATTAGATTAGAGGTGTCAAACGTGCCGGGCCGGCCCGGCCCGGCACGAGGCACGGCACGGTTCGGCCGTGCCTGGGCCGGCCCGGCACGTTCAAAAACTGTGCCCGGGCCTGTGCCGTGCCCAGGTGAATTAAATCCTGTGCCGTGCCCGGCACGGCACTCCCGTGCAGGTTCACGCAGGCACGCGTGGCACTGGCGGCGTGCCACGCGTGCCGTGGCGTGAGTCGTGAGTCGCGACTCACGAGTCACGACACACGAGTCATGATTCACGGTCACGACTCACTGAGTCGTGACCCAATCGGGCCCCGCCCCCGGTAAAAAGACCACGGGTCGGGTCCAAACAGACCCGCCCCACCTGCCCTGCCCCTGCCGTGTGCCCGTGCCGCCTGGCCAAGCCAAGCCGTGCCGGGCACGGCACGGTAGCACGGCCGGGCACGTGAAAAATGGGCCGTGCCGTGCTGGGCCGGCCCGTTTGATACCTCTACATTAGATACAATCTCTTCGATTTTTATGAGTAAGATTGTCGAGATATTAATCTTTTCTAGATCTTGTTTTAGAGCATAAGTCATATGCATTGGATATACTCTCCGTCTTCTTCATCATATCTACTTCATGGATGAACATTTGGTTTTCGCCATGCAACAATCTCTACTTGGTCATATTTTTGTTTGTAGTACAATCACATTAGTAAGTTACTGTGATTGAAAAGTAAATTTATTTTATTAATAAGAATGCTATAATAAAAAAAATAAAAAATGAGAATTTATAAAATTAATTATAGCTTTATACTACATACTATAAACATTCTAGTGGGCGTAGAATATATTAATATTAAAAAAATAAATCATACACATTAATATGTTGTAAAAATAAATTTAATTTTAGGTGGGTGTGTAACATATTATATTTTATATTTATAGATTTAGAATAAATTCAAAATGCTTAAGTAATATGATTTTAAGTCTAATATTTTATAAAGCTTTTATAGTCTATTATTTGTTTTAATTTTTAATCATCAATATACAAGTTAAAACACATAATTATTACATTTAAACGACGTGAAACATATTAATTTGTTGACTAACTAATATTCGAGAATATGTGATTTTTTTTGTGAAAAATATTTAACTATTTAAAATATTATTAGAGTTTTAAATAATTAATTTTATTTCTTTTTTGTGATTGTTAAATTGAGATACGGAAAATTAAATAAGCAATTGGAATTAACAATACTTTTATATAGGGAGCAAATTATTTGAGACATCTCATATGAATTTGGTGTTCTCATCAAATATAATTTAATAATTTAATAATTTAATAATTTTTATACTTCACATAAAGAATTATAACTTACTCAAACAATAAGAATCATATTATACTTTCACCAGAGTGGCAAAATAATAAATTTGAAAAAGAGTCAACATAGTATTTGTTCCAAATTGTAATATTTCAGCTCAAATTATCATTATCTATTATATTAATATTATAAAATTTTTACTAAAAAATTCTTCTTTTTATCTACATTTTTATTTTCATGAATTGATAATAAATTAATATTTTTTTTTTGCCTCCGTGTAAACTTAACATAAAGTATTAAATACATAAAATCATTATAAGTTCATTATTAAATTAATTAAATTAATGGATTACATTTTGAGTATTTACTTATTAATTCTATATATTTTTTCTTCTGTAGGATTGTGAAGATATTATGTTTTCTGGTGATGCTTGAGTTTCTTAGTCATTGAATGACAATTTTAATTTTTTTTTGTTTCAAAACTAAGTGATTAGGGTTTGGTGTTTTAAGTGTTTTGAAATTTATGTTTATGCTTTTATGCCTTTTCTGCCCCTGGAAAGAGGAGTACGCCTTCTGTGCTATTTGCATTTTTTGGGAACCCTTCGAGGCATTTTGCCACTGCCTTGCATCAAGGCGCGCCTCATAAATGGTTTTGAAAATACTTTTTGAATTAATTTTCTGGGTTATCAAGAGAAGATCATAAGTTGCCTAAATGAGTAGAGAGATTTGAAATGCTTTCTTTAAAATTCTTCTTTTTTGAGTCAAATAATCATCAAAATTCATACAAGCTGTATTAGGTTTCTGAGTAAATTCGACATGTCCATCTTTTGAAATATAAAGCAACATTCCTAGGTCACCCCCAATGTTGCCGATGCCTTCACCTTCAGTTTTGACTGATTAATTACTTTAGAGAGATCAGAATGATCAGTTACATTAAATTTTCTAGGATCGAAGTTCTCTAGTTCAAAAATATTTCTCTTATCAAAAATTTGAACTAATTTTATGTCACAAGCCTAAATTTTGGAAAAGAAAAAATTTTGTACTACCTAATACTGAGATTTGCTTGTTCGGTGTTATATTCATCAAAATAAAAAATTCTTCTTGGAAGGAATTGCATCATTATCTCTATCATGATGATTTATTAATTCATCTTGTGGCAATTAATTGCCAATATGCACCAATTGAGATTCTACATAAATAATGACTGACCTATTGCCATAAAAAGGAACTGTGTTAGAATAGCCCAAAAATTTAAGTACTCTCTTAGCTAATTTTTGGGCCGTAGGTAATTCATCTCTGCTAAATATTTTTATGGCACTTAATAGGAGATACATGTGTCAACTAGGCCGGCCCGGCCCGGCCCGGCACGGAAAAATTACGTGCCCGGGCCCGTGCCTGACCTGGCACGCAGCACGGCACCCCGGCACGGGTCAGTCCCGTGCCGGGTGTCCCGTGAGCCCGACCCCAGGAAGCCCCTCCCGCAAAAAAAGACCGTGGGTTGGGTTTGATTTGACCTGACCCGCGGTCTTCCCGTATCCCGAACCGCTCGGACAGGGCTGGGCACGGTAGCACGAACGTGCCCTAAAAAAATGGGTCGGGCCGTGCCGGGCCGGCCCGTTTGACACCTCTAATAGGAGAGCAAGTTGAATATTATTATTTTTTTCAAGAACAAGTAATATGATAGTTTATATTGGGGCAAAAACTTGCTTTGAATGGTAATTCCTTTGCCATTTAGAAAATGTTGGAATATTTCAATAATTAGGGAGTCATGTTCTAGATCAGGCATCAGACTATAATATCTTTTCTCTGTTATAATTTCTAAAGAACCATTGGATGTGTCATTTTGGATTTAAAATGAGAATATTATTAGAATTAATAATTTTTTTATAATGTTATTATTATATGATGAGTTAAGTATTATTATCATTGTAATTTCATAGTTATAAGTGATAATATATATTTTGATATTAGCATTGATATGATTTAAAATTTTATCTGTTATAAATCATGTGTTAATTGAAGCAAGCATACTTTGCATTGATATTTCAATGATACTGGCAAATTTTTTCTAAATTTTGTAATTGTTTAATTTATCTTCTTTTGAACCCATGAAGAAGTTATTGTCAAAAAGATATATTTTAAATTGAGCTCCACAAATTAGGAATTAGAGTTTCTTAATTTAAAATCTTAATTTCGAAAAATCTCAAATAAAACATAAAATTAGAATTTTCAAAATATGTTGCTACAATTATATTTAATTTCTCTCAAATTAGGAGTTTGATAGATTACTTTATTGTTAATGAATTTGGAATCCTAGTTAGAATTTTTCCCCAAAATATCAATGCACGCCATTGCACGTGCTACTGCGTACCACTGTGTGCACTATTATGTTCTAATTGTACGACTGCAAGCTTATTGCGTGCCCAATGTGTGTGCACCGATTGGTTGTCTTTGTGCGTATGCGCACCACAATGTATTTGTTTTATTTTGCACATATTCTCTAGGGTTTATACTTCTAATTTGCATACACACTTAAGGTGTGTATGTAATATAGCTTTTATTGTTTTTATTGTTTCTTTAGATTTAACTTCAATACTATTTTACATATTGAGATATATAAAAATAAAATGATTAACTAAAATCAATAATATAATATAGCTTAAAACAACTTTATTCAACAGTTTACAACTCAATACAACTTCCCACACGCTCAACTCATATAAAATCTCTTACGTAAGACATAAATTGATTGAGATGACACACATGAGTTGAGTGCTTCTTTCAAATACAAAATATTACTAAAATAGATAAGAATAGTAACTTCTAACAAAGAGGACTCCATCAATGATCTATTTTGAATTCCAAAATATTTTCTTGAATAATAAATCCAAGAAATTATATTTTTGATATTTATTAACTAATTTTATATGTGATTTAATTATTAAATTAATAATATTGCACAATGTTAGTTCAAATAAAAATTAGCATAAAACTCTTGAATATTGTTAACATTCAAATTCTGTCTCATTGTCAGATGTAATATTTTTTAGAGTGATAATATGTATAATTACTATTGTGATACATATGAAATATATTAATTATATGCTTAGAAATATTTTTTCATTATTTTTAAAAATAATTATTTTTTTAACAATTTACTTCGAATCTAAATAATTCATAATCATTCTTCTCATTATACTTTTTATTGTAATTTTTTTTTTGTGTGTTATTTTTATATGAAACGGCAAGTCTTCATATATCATATGTAACTTGGTTTTCGTTATTGATTTAGATTTGTTAATTTTTGGTTACTTTGTTTTTATCTTGAATCTCATGTTTCCAATAATTTTTTAATTGTAGGTTAATAAATATGATGCTCACGGAACAAACTTACTTAAAATTTTATAATTCATTCTGTATTTTTGTAAATTTTTTTATTATATATTTTGTCAATTTTAATTTCTTTCTCTAAGAAATCCTGCATGAGAAATATATTTTTTATGTTTTGTTTTTCTAAAAATTATGTTTTGCTCTAAAAATTATGGTTTAATTAGATAAATATAGGTTTCATGAGTTGATTAGCCCCATCAATATTGGTTTTTGGTTTCTCATTCAATAAAGCAATAATTATTATTTTATTTTCTTAGTTTTGATTGTATCCATATATGGTTCTCCCATCATTCCAAAAAAAGATAATTTCATGATAATGCAGTTGGTATCAAAACAAGAAAAATAATTTCCAAAATGCCAAAAAATTTAAGTACCAAAAAATGATGAGGTATAATAACTTGTGGTGAATCTTTAATTTATAATTGGATGTTACAAAATAATATAGTTGGTATCCAAATAAGAAAAATCTATCTCAAATAAATATCTCATTCAAAAAAGATTACATGTAACTGATATCATAGCTAAATATTTTGATTATGAATTTTATGTAGAAATAATTTTTTGATCTTTTTTTAAAGGAATAACATTGCTTCACAAAAAAATAGTATAATAACTTATGATGGGTCTTTATAACTATATAAGCTCAATTGAATTTTGAATAATAATTAAAGTAGGAGTATCATAAATCTCTGAAAAATGGATGAGCCTTGAAATTTTTTTCCCATTTCTAAGCATGTGAATGAAAATATTTAAGTGTGCTTATTTAAAATTAAAAAATAACTAATTATATTGAATATATTTGTGGTTTCTGATCTAATTATCATCATATATTTAATTTTTTTTTTTTTGTGATTTTTTTATATCTGTCAGAGTCAACAAGAATATATGTATCTATAAAGAGAAATGTACCAATATCAAGAGGAGTATCTTATGGAGAATATCCAAATAATATAAACCCAGACAAGTTATCTTGTAAGCACTTTTTCTAATGCTACTACATAACCATTATTTCTTTTAGTTAAGTAACTCTGATCTAAAGAAAGTAACAAATATGATAAAATAATATCTAAAATTAATTATCAAGAATCTTTTAGTTAGAAATACATAACTAATCATTCCATGTAATAATAATACCAATGTTGTTTTGTAACAAATTAAATATTTCATTTAAATCAATATTTGTAAAATTAATTATAATTCGAAACTCGCTGCTAACATCTAAATGATATGATAATTGAAGAGAATCTATCAAATTGAGCTCAAGGAAATTATGTGAATCTATATAAATTTTTCCTAATCTATAAATGTTTTTGATATGTAAAACCTAGTGGTTATCCCAAATATTCTTCCTCCTTTAATTCTTAAAGAAGGAACGTATTCTTCATATTTAATTGTTACATCACTCATCTATTAGAGGTTGCAAATAAAAGAAACAACTTGATTGAAGTTATCTTGGCCACTAGGAAAAGTTATGAAAATCAACTTTAAATTGTTCAATGAACCTCTCATATTTTGTTTTTCTTTTTGCTTGTATTCATTTTCATCAGGTTGAATTCAAGTAGCAAATACCTGCTTACATTTAATTATTGTGTTTTCTAAAGATCAAGTACATGTTCACTAGTTTGGTTGTGGTACTGGTAGTAGTATAAATCTCACCAAACATATTTTATTTTAATTTTTGATGATTATGAGTCTTTGAAGACGTGGAAAAAATTTGAAACTTTATATAGTAGAAAGAAAATAAAAAAATAGACTCGACTGAGAACAAGATAATATCTAAGTAGGATGTCAAGTTGAATATTTGTTTGGTTTCTTCTGTAGAACAATCAAAAGTTTCATATCATATTTTGAAACAGACATATCTTTTGATTTAGATTTGTTTTAGGTTATCCAACCCTCTACCCTCCGTATCTATTTAGAGATTTTTTGCTCTCTCATATCTTTTAGGTGATCCAAGTGTCTACCCTCGGGGTCATTGTGCACCTTGGTGATTTTAACTAGTGCGCATGGGCTTCGGCGATATAAGATATGTCGGCGCATAATGTGCCTTTCATAAATCCTCGCATCTTTCTTGAGGCAAGGCGATTTTGCCTTGTCGTTGTGGCACTTTGGTTTTAGGCGTGCCTTTAATAACTATGAATTGAGCTGGAATTAATCATATTTTAATCATTGTTCCTAAGAAAATTATTTGTTATCATTAACTATTAATTTTGAGACGAGTCTACTAGAAATACTAATTCAATCTCATTTTAACTAATTCGCTCATGTTTTTTATTGATGATTATTATAAATTTATAGGTGTATAATTTCTTAAAGAAAGATTAATTATTTTTTATATATGTTGTTTCATTAAATAATAAAATGATGTTCTAATTGTGGTATTAAAAATTTTATGAATTGATTATATTTAAAATTATACTTATGAATAATTAAATATTTTTTATTGAGCATGGAATAATATGAGGTGTCTAATATGGAATACTTGTGTGTGTAAGAGTGTATCTAAGTTGTTTTAGGAAGATGTGCTTTTAATCACAAAATTATCTAATTAATTTATTTTTTATTTTTTTCTATGATGTTATTTCAAATGATATATTTAAGAGATTTTTAGGCTATCTTATGAAATATTATATACTTTAAATATAATCTCTTTTAAATTTGAGAAAAAAATTATTTATATATAATCATGTGTGTATTCATTAACTATTTGAATACTCAAAATAATTAATTTATATATTATAATAATTATCAACTTGATAAAGTCTAATTCATGTTGAAAAACAATAATTAAAGAGAGTAAATCTATTTTAAAATTTTATAATTAGATAAAATTAAAGTTTAATAATTCAATGAAAAAATTCACATACAATAATCTATAATAGAATCAAAAATACACATGACATTACACAAAGAAAGAGACCCAAAATGATACTTATGCAACAAGTAACCAAAGAAATCATATGATCAAAATCAATTGTGGTGATAAAAAATAGATCATAAATAATTTCTCTGTACTACTAGAAAGTTAAACTCAATATCTCTCTATATACTACTAGATAGTTGACTCAAGAATCAACCATTATTTTATAAAAAAATAATTACAAAAATTAGTATGTTAAAAAACTTTCTTATGAATAATTTCTTCCCTCTCGCATGTATTGTGAGTGACATTTTTTCATGCTAGTCAAAAAAGTAGAGAATCATAGAATTAGATCATCAGATAAGGTGACCAACAAAAAGCAAAAATACGCAAATGAAAGATACACGTTCAACATGAATTAGACTTTATCAAGTTGATAATTATTATAATATATAAATTAATTATTAAATATGGGCCTTATTTTTACTTAAGTCTTTGTATGGAAAATCTATGAAATAATTAGCTAAATTAATAATATAAGAAATATCTGATTTGATGATTATCATTTAGTTAAACTTATTTAAACTTGTTTTATATTTCAAGGATTCAAATAAAAAATTAATTGTTGCTGTAAGATTTAAATATGTTTCAATTGTTAAATTAGAATTTTCAAAATGGAGATCGTAATCAATGAACAAGGTTTCTGCTTAGAGTGAGATTTGTGAAATATTAATATCTCAATAGTCATATCTATGAGACATAGAGTTGTTGTGTTTAATGAGTGCTGAATTGGAAATCTTTCATTTTTAGACAAAAATACTTGTAATTGCCCCAATAAATAACAAAAAGATAAAATGAATTTAATTTGCATTGTTTTGTCTAAGTATTTTAATATTAAATTTAAATTAAATTGTAGTAATTTTATAAAATTAGATAAATAGATACCAACATATAAATACTAAAAATAAATAAATAAACTAATAAAATATTAATAATCACAATGATAAATAGTCCAACTAGTTACTTATAGAGGTGTCAATCGGGATGTGTCGGGCCGGCCCAGCCCAACTCATTTTTTTCAGGCCTGAGCGTGTTTTCGTGCTGGGCCAAACATTGTTTTGTGGAGTTTAGCCAGGCATGGGCCCGCGGCACGATCTGTTGGGTTTTGCTCGGTCAGGCCGAACCCTAAATTAAAATAAAAATTAGGGTTTTGGCACACTGAAACCCTAATTTTAAAAAATATTAAGGTTTCAACGCACTCAAAACCCTAATTTTAAAAAAAATAGGATTAGGGTGCGCCCTAAACCCTAATTTTAAAAAAAATAGGATTAGGGTGCGCCCTAAACCCTAATTTTAAAAAAAATTAGGGTTTTGGTGCCATCGTAACCCTAATTTTTAAAAAATATTTGGTTTCGGTACGGTACTGTGCCAACAGGCCACGGTACCGTGCCGGGCCAGGCACGACACAAGGCCTGGTTGGCCTCGGCACCGCACGATCCCGGGCACGGAAAATTTTTGTGCCGGGCCGGCCCCGGCACTGCCGAATCGTGTCGTGCCTCCTACAGGGCCGGGCCGGCCCAACCCGGTTGATACCTCTAGTTCTTCATGGATTAGAGTGTATCAGATAAAAGAGAGCATGACTACTATTAGACAAGGATTAAAATATTGGTTTCTACGGATATATTGGTAATTGGATATTACAGATATATCGGATATAACGAAGATATATTGGTATATATTTGTATATGAGCATCAATCAATGATAGATATATCAGTTTTAATGGATATATCTATACTTAAAAATTATGGATATATCGAAGATATATCGGTTGATATATTGGAAATTTTTATCATTACTATTAGATTTGTATATTAGGTATCAAATTTTAGTACACTCCCCTAACATGTATGCCTCACAATCAAAGAAGATTATTTCTTTTGGACTAGACTTCACAAGTCTTTCCTTAGCTATGAATGAATGTTCAAGTTAAGAGTGAGCAATACTTAGTTCCATAGTAACTAAATATTTGGATTTTGGAAGGTGTGCTTATTGTTACGACAAACACACAAGTATCATTCATCTTTATCCCAAAATAAGTCATCATTGCGTTAAATTCTGGAAAATAATATCAAAAGACAAAAAAAACTTGTAATTTTTGAGATGCTTTGAAATGAAGCCCACCAATAAAAGGCAACCAGCAAGTTCAAGTACATATTACTCTTGAATAAGATGGAATAGACTAGTGTTGATATAATCATATCAAATGACTCTCCATAAAACTTAATCTTGGTTATAGAGTTTAGAGTTTTAGGTCTAGGATTTATGTTTTAAGGTTTAGGATTTATTGAATATTTAGAGATGAGTCTTTTATGCTCCTTCCTAATGAGTGCATAAAGAGTGCCTTTGGAAGCTTATAAATGGTGTCATTTGATAAATGATGAATTAAATAACATTTCATAAAATAAATAATATTTCTTAAATTAAATAACAAGTTGAATCATAAATATTGATTGGGATATTATTCATTTATAAAGTGAATTTTTATCTCATTAATTAACTTATATATAATTATGAGTGACAAATACCACTATTATTTGAAGAATGTTTTATGAGTATTTGAGAATTTCATACCCAAACAACTACACGTCAACTATCTTAAAATGTTGAGTAAAATTAGTATGCTTAAATTTAATTCTTCTAATTATATTGATATTTGTTAAAATGAAATAATTTAATTTAAAAAATAGGAAAAAAAAGGATCTCACTAATAGATATATGCATACATAAAATATAATCTTTATTATTATACTTAGAAAAGAAAGAAATTGGGATAACTTATATATTAGATACTCTTAGTATTATTATAAACAAATAAAATAAAATAAAATAATAAAATGTTAATATTCCTTCTTAAGCTGGTGTATATATATCAAAAATATCTAACTTGTTGGAAAGAAAGTATAACTATTATTCTTATAGAATTAATTTGAAAATATGTACAATGTTATTGCTGGTAGACTCATAGGCTGCAACATTTAGAAATAATAATTAATCATGATGTATTTTATTTACTCATGAAATAATTAATTAATAGCATTGTTTTAAGTCTTTTGTTTTATCATTGTAAAATATAATTGATTTTAGGTTCATAAGTCTTGTTTCTCTAAAAGATGATTGATTAACTAAAGCTCACAGGTAACCTATATCATAATCTTGGATTATGATTTTTTATTTGATCTAAACATAATAATAAGTCACTTACTTTTTTAGAAAGTAAGATGATTTTTAAGTTGAGTATAAAATCTAGTGGTTGATTTCTTCTCAGTGATTTAAAAAGCTCATCTAGAATTAGAGTATGCCTTTATTTAGCTATACCCATGATATTTGAAAGAAATTTGACATTTTGGAGTTATTTTTATATTTCTAAGATTTTGAAGATTCGTATTCATATATATATGTGTGTGTGTGTGTGTGTGTGTGTGTGTGTTTTGAAGAATTTGGAAAATAATTATATATACCATCAACATAAATAACATAATCTAGTAATTGTTAAATAATTAATTTTTTTTATGATTTCAATTATTTGAAAGAATTAATCAAAAATTTGATATTTGTTATAAAGTTTACACTTGAATCGAGTTAAATTTGTTGGTTTACATAATAACATATCAAGTTTAGATAAAATATCTAGAGCATATCTTCTACAAGAAAGAAAAAATTATATCTCTTAAATAAATAATTATAATATTTATAAAGTAAAAATATTATTAATATATATCACTAATATTATATATTATTTTTCATTGAGATATAACTAATTGATTATCAATTTTAGTAAGAATATTATTACTATATATTATTAATATTATATATTATTTATCTGAGTCTTATCGGTAAAAATAAGAATAATCTTATATATATTTCAAGATTAAAAGTAATAACTATAAAAAAAAATAGTTAAACCATGCTATAAGAGATTACTTTAGGTCATAGAGAGAAATTTTGCAACCTGCAAACCATACTTGTATTCCTTGGGATGGTAAAGGTTGGTTAATGCATCAATACACCCTTATTATACTTGCCATAAAAAAATATATTTTTTATGTCTAATTGATAAATTATCAATATGTGAGAATACAACAAAAAAAATCATGTAATAATTAGCTATTGGTCATAAGAGAAAATATATCCTAATAATTCAATTAATAAGTTAGTGTAAATTCTAATTTCTATTAATCTGGTTTTAAGCCGATATATCTTTCCTTAAATTCTATTATATATTTAATTAAAAGCTCTGGAATAATATCCTATATATTATTAGAGGTGATTATGCTTAATTCATTCAACATAATTTATCATATTTTTAGTAGATTAAGTGTTTCAAAAAAGAGCATCTTATATCATATAATTATTAAAAAAATTAAATTACATTGTATCAACATGAGAATAGAAAATTATCTATGATGGTAAGTGCTGAGTAGAACATATTTTTGATTTATTTTAGTGTGATTAGAAGTATAAAGTTGATATTGCGAATCCAATAGCTAACTTAATAGATGACTTTCCTTCATTTAGATTGAGATTATCTATGATAGAAGTATAAAGTTGCCACTTTTTGAGGAGTGAAAACGAGTTCAAGTTCTAATAAATTTTTTTATCATTGTATCTAAAAGTGTATCTACTTGGGTTAAGTTATTGAAAAATAATTTATTTTAAAAAAATATCTCATTTGTACTCTTAATAATCATATTGATCTTTGATAAATAATACTTGTATTTTTTTTGGGTATTGAAATATTTGAAGAATACATACTTAATGACACATATAACTATCTTTTCTATATCAAGAAAGAAATTATGAATAAAATAAGTATACTTAGAATTTTTTAATGAAAGAAATAGTTTTTTAATGAATATATTCATGAATATATGATGTTATCTAAAAGGACAAAATAAGATCTTTGATTGGTCAAAAAATTAGTTAATATATTTTTTCTCTAAAAATTTTTGGGAACAACATTATGTAGTCAGGATATTCTAGTTATTTTAATTAAATATTTATTTTTTTATTATTTATTTTAAATTCAACACAAACTATATAATACTATCATGTTTATATGAAAAATATATATCAAATATTTTTATATAATGAACAAAAAATGATTGGAGCAACTTATAGGTTGTTTGCTCCAAAAAAAAAAAACAATCTGGATAAACCACAAGTTCATATTATATGTAATAGTGCAAGCACATGTTGTTTAATATTTTAATATTACTTATACATATTTTTTATAAGTAATCATATATTTTATTATTATTATCAATAATTATAATAAAATATATCAAATAATTATATGTTGTTATTTTATAAGGTTTTCAAATAACTAAATGAATTAGTTAGAATAAAGCGTTACTAACTTTCTCATGATGTGTTGGATGTGAAACTCTAATATATTTTTATTCTTTGTATGCATCATATTCAATAGTAGTTGTCATGTTTACTTGATTTCAGAAAAATCTAACTTATTCAATAATTGATATCTAAGTTGAGAATGCATAATAACTGAGTTAATAGTACCTAAATGTCAATATGCACATGGGTAGTGCTAGAGGTGTCAAACGGGCCAGCCCGGCACGGCACGGTTTAAAAAAACCGGGCCCGGCACGGCCCGCAGGCACGACGGGCCGTGCCGTGCCTCGCCTGGCCCGCTCGGGCAAACCTGTCTGAGCAGTTCGGGAAACGGGTGACCGCGGATTGGGTCGAATTTGACCCGACCCGCGGTCTTTTTTTGCGTGAGGGGAGGCATGCGGTCGGTTTCACGGGGCTCCCGGCACGGGGTAAACCCGTGCTGGTTTTCAGTGCCGCGGGCCGAACCGTGCCTGGCACGGCACGGCACGGCTCGTGCCGGGCACGGGCCCGGGCACGGATTTTTTCCGTGCTAGGCCGGCCCAGGCACGGCTGAACCGTGCCGTGCCTCGTGCTGGGCCGGGCCAGTCCGGCACGGTTGACACCTCTAGGTAGTGCCTGGGTGTAAAGCACATGGGTCAATAAAGTTGTGGTTGACTTCATGCTCATTCATCACGGCTGGCGATCTCCATACTCACTACACCGCTGTGCACGTTCGCTGTGCACTGCCACTTTTGCACCCCTGCAGCTGTGCCACCACTTCGCACCAATGCACACATTTTCCTCTGCACCTTCTCTTCTGTTGTGCACCACATGTTCGCATGTGCACGCCTCTGTTTCCACGCACATGCCTCATCAAACATGTGTTGCCACTTTGCATCCGTCAATGTGCATGCCTCTGCAGTCTGCAGACACTGCACAGTGCGTGCCTCCACTGTTTCATTATCACACATGCCTATGTTTAAATTTAATACTCAAATGAGAATTGGAAAAAAAAAAAACACTTACTAATAGATATATACATACATGAGATATAATTCATGATCTTATTTCTTATATATAGAAAAGAAAGATATTGGGGCATTCAAAAATTTGGATTCTTTCATCACAAGTGTTAAGGTTTTATGAAATTTTATTTATTTTTATTTTTTTGTACTTTTTGATTTGTGCATCAAATGTGTGCCTCAATTTAAATTAGTATTTTATATATATATCCTTTGTACCCATTTGATTTTTTGTTTTGGAGCAGGGTTCATTTATGTATATATTGTATTGCATTATGAGGTTATGTTTTATACTTGGTATCAAAGCTAGGGATAACTCTTACTAGAGAGAGAACATGTGTGGTGAGTATCGAGAATGTGCACAAGACCATAGGTGACATTTCTATGCGCAACATGTGCTCACACAACCTTATGCACAATAGGTGCACAAGGTGCACAATAAGTGCCCACACAACCTTAAGCTTGCATGCCTAGTAGGCATGTCCTTTAGGCGTGCAAGGAAGAAAAATAAGAGGGGGAAAATTGTATTCATTGTGACATCAACTCATTGTTGGTATCAATATTTGTGCATTGCACCAACTTATTGTTGGTGTTAATTTGTGTGTGATATTAATTTATTGTTGGTGTCAAGTGAGAAAGTGTTCATCTGGTGATAGTATATAAATATATGTAATTTTTTCTATAGTGAACATATGATAAGAATAAATGGCATACTAGAAAGAGGTGTTAGTAGTATTTCTTGGAGAGGAGGTTGAGATGACTAATAATATTATGAGAGATGTGTCATTTATAGAGCTATTTAAGAGTTATCACAGAATTTTTCTACTTTGATACTTATTAAAGATGTGTTATGTTTAGATCAATGTTCCTTGATATAAGGATCACGAAAGAGAAGAGTTAAAGATGAGGAGAAAATCACGAGAAGAGGAAGGAGATCCCAAGGAGAGAGAGAAAGCACAATAGCAATAAATATAAAAAATGATATTTGCATAAAAAAGATATGATAAAAATAATGCTTATATATTCATAATAACTTAACGGTAAGAGCCAAAAGTGGTTTTATTAAAACAGTAACCTAACACGTCATCATTTATTGAATGAGCAGATACCTAATGTGTTACAGGCCACTATGTAAGTATACGGTAGTCATAAATGATGTGAGCCCAAGTCCATCAAACTAAGAGGTCGAGGCTTGATATCAATATTTTCTTCCATTTCATGTAATTGGTTCAAGCACTAATTTTTCTTTTAGGTAGATTAGTTTTTTTTTGTAGTGATTTATTGAAGATATTAGCCAACTGTTTTTCAAATTTGTAAAAAATTAATTTTATTTCATTAGTCTCAATCATATTTTTTAATAAAATGATATTTAAGCTTTATGTGTTTTATTCTACTATACATTACAGCATCACTAGTTATGGGTATAGTGGACCGATTATTACATAATATATCAGCTAGCTTTTTTAGAGGTTCATCCAAATTAGTCAACTTCTTTATCTATAAAAGCATGTGATGATGCTACTGGAGTAGAAATATATTCAGCTTCAGTAGTAGATAGTGTAATTGTGGATTATTTTTTGGATGACTAAGATACAACTGTAGTTTCTAGAATAATGATCTATCCAAAAGCACTTCGATAGTCTTCTGGATACCCCACAATCACTATTATAATAATCAGTTATTTTTATGTGAATAGTTCTAGAATACTTTAGATCTAAGTCTAAAGTCTCTTTAAAATACCTTAAGACTTATTTAGTAGTACTAATATGTATATGGTTAGATGCATGTATAAATCTAGATTAAATGTGTACTGCATACACTATATCAGGTCGTGTGACAGATACATACAGCAGACTACGAATTAGACTTCTGTATGATTTATCATCAATTATTTTGTCTTGTGCAGAAATTAATTTTTGGTTTAAAACTAGTGCTGTAGAAACTAGTGTACAATCATTCATGCCATAATTTTTCAGTATTGATTGAATATATCTTGTTTGACAAACTAATACACCACTTAAGTCTTGAAAGATTTCAAGTCCCAAGAAGTGGTTAAGGGAGTCTAAATCTAACATTTCATATTTATCTCGTATATCATGTCTTAAGGTTTCAACCAATTCGGATTTATTACTTGTAAATATTATGTTATCTACATAGATTAACACAATTAATATTTTAGAATTTTTATTATTTTTAATATAAAGTATTGGCTCACACTCATACTTTGTTTGAATCTTTGATTTAACAAGTATGAGTTTATTTCTTGATATCAAGCACGATGAGTTTGTTTTAACTTATAAAGAGTCTTATTTAATTTATAAACACGGTGCTTAGCTCATTATTTTACTAACCTAATATGTTGTTCTATATAAATCTTTTCCTTGAGATTATTATTCAAGAAAATAGATTTTATGTCTAATTGAAATAGAGCTCGACCTTACTGTCTAATTAAGGCTATTAAGAATTTCGTAGTTTCTAACTTTACTACAGGAGTAAAAATTTTAAAATAGTATGTGCTAGTCTTTTGAGAATAACTCTTAGCCACTAATCTGGCCTTATATAAAGATTGATTAATATTTGGTTTATTTTTAATCTTAAATAGTCATTTAATTTTTATACTATGTTTATTTTGGAATATGTCTACTAATGTCTATGTGTGATTTTTTTTATGATAGATATTTTCGTCTTCATAGCATCCACTCATACTTAATATTTTATTGCCTCTTCATAGTTGAGGGACTCAACTGAGGAATTATTGTATTATTGATATATTTAATCAAATGACTTATACTTGACAGATGTAATAATATTATTATGTTTTTTTATGTCTGACTCAGACTCATAATGTGAATACAAAACAAACATTGCCTTGCTTTTAGTGTTATTATCTGTTGAAATTTCTAAATTCTAGGCTTGTATAATTATATGCCAATATGTTGCACACTAGAATTTTGTATATTTGCTTTTCATTTAGTACTCTCATTAATGATTATATTTCTGCTTATCATAAATATTTTTATTTCTAGTGAATAGTCTATGACCCTTGCATACTGTATTTTAAACTCTTAGAATCTAACTTTGTTAAGTAAATTTCTGTATTTAAGAGTAACAAAATTTTTCAAATATTTTTAAATATTTTATATTGAGTTTCCTTCCGCTCCATGCTTGCAATGGAGTGAGATTCTTTAATGCCCTAGAGGTATTTACTTTTCAAGTATTTATATCTTTTGTCCAATAGTATTTAGGTATTTATTTTTACTTATGAGTGTTCTGGTCATTTCCATCACACTCTTAATCCTCTTCTCCACAATATCATTCTTTTGTAGTGAGTAGGGGGTGGTTAGGTATTTCTAAATTTCTCATTGTTCACAGAAATTATTGAATATCTATGAGAGAAACTTATCACATCTATCTGTTTTAAGTATTTTTATACTTAAATCAGATTGCCTTTTAGTTAGGAATAAAAATTTTTTGAAATAGTCAAAGGTCATTGTGTTTCAAGAAGTATACCCATATCATTCGAGTACAATCATCAACAAATAGTACAAAATATTTGTTATTTGCTAAGGATTGGAGGGACATAGGTCCACAAACATCTGCATGATCTAACTAAAAGGTTGGGATGCTCTCTAGGCAATGCTTTTGGGAAAGCTCTGTCTGTACTGCTTACCTTTGACATATTCCTCACAAACTAAAGAGAGAATGCTAAGATTAGAAGGTACCCCTCTCATAGGTGGCTAACTCTTCTGTGTCACAAAGTTGTCTCTTGTTTAGTATACATGGTTAATGTTATGTCTAGTTTCTGATCAATGGTCAGTGTAAAATTTCTTTCATTGGGCTTTTTTATTGTCCAAAGAGGATTTTTTGACTCTTGATAAAATATATGATATGAATTATTTTTGAATTTCAAATTAAATACATTCTCTATTAACTGCCCTACATTAAAGAGATTCTAATTCAATGCTGGAACCAACAGAATATTACTAATGACCTTATCTTTCGTGAGAGTGGAGGCAGTGATTTTGTCCTTTCTTTTGCTTGGATAATGTCATTATTTCTTAGTTTGACTTGAGAAATTTATCAATGGTTATATATTCATAAATATTTTATAATTTTTAAACATGTGGTTTGAATAATCACTGTCCAGAAATCTTACATTTGGAGAGGAAATTTTTTTGGTTTTAGACACAGAATAAGTGTTGTGCTGAAGGTACATCTTCTACACAATTAACACATAGGGTGTGCTTCAACCTATAATCCTTAAAAATGTGTCTACACTTTTTATAGTTTAGGTATTGATTTTGGTTTCTGAACCAATACTTTTTCTCAGTGTGGTTGGTTCTCTTTCATATATTGCAAGAGATATGTAAACTTATTAGAGAATTTTTGAATTATACATAAGAAGCATAACTTTTATTTTTATTTCTAAATTTATTTTTTAAAAAACTTGAATAGCTTCTTTTTATTTTGTGTTTATGTTGCTTGATTATTTTCTTTCATATTTTATGTCTCTCATTTTGATTGCATGATTGATTTAGCAATCGATTTATTACTTTTGGGTAATCGACACTTGTAAGATTTTAGATAGCTGAGTACTTGCTGAGTAGTCAAATTTGACAAGCCTTTCATTTCTTCTATTACTGTCATAATAGATTCGAATTTATCAGACATACATATGAGTAATTTTATTAATGAATTTAGTTTCTTTAATAGTTTCTCCATATATTTTTAACTGATTAACCATATCCAGAAATTATGTGGAGAACTTAGTGAGAGAATATAAGTTATTCATCCTCATTCTCAAAATCTTTTCTTAAGAAATGAGGAATAACTTGGGTTTTTTTATCTCCCTGAAATCCTCTTTGGCGTAACTCGGGTTTCTTAAGAAATGAGGCATAGATTCTCAAAATCTTTTTCTTAAGAAATCTCAAGTTTTTTTGGCTTGAGTACAACCCAACAATCAGGAAAAAATAGAATTACTGATACCATATTGGATGAACAGTAATATATTGGTATTAGATTTTCTTAATTCTCATTCCTTTTACACCTCTTTTTATTTCAGAGAGGATATGTTTTTTTGTTCTATGTAACCAAAATTCACAAGCTCCTATATATCTTGTGATATAAATAATATTTTTATTTTAACAAATTAATAATTAAAGTTTTTCCATCAAACAGCAATACATGGATAGATCTCGAGCTTGATGAATTCAAATATTTTGTTATCATTATGTTCAAAAATTTTTAAGAAATTAGGGCAAAAAATTCGAGAATTTTGTAAAAATTGGTATTTATTTAACACAAAACCTCTAAGTCTAAATAGATATACACTAGATCTAATAGATTCTTGAATATCCGTTTTGGTCGGAATTAGAGGTGTCAACCAGGTCGGGCCGGCCCGGAACGAGCACGACACGCTACTGTGCTGTTCCCCGGCCCGTGGTGCCGGCACGACATATGTGATCACGCACCAAACGTGGTCAATACAAGCAGATGTCTGACAGGCGAGGCTCGCTAAGCCCTGAAAAGGCGAAGACATACTGCGGTGCGGCGACACGCACCCGAAATCTTAAATTTTTTAAAAAAATTAGGATTTTGTTCGACCCAAACCGAGACGAACTCAGCTATTTTGGGCCGAGGGTCCGTGTCGGGCGGCACAGTACAGTAATTGTGCCTAGCCCGGCATGACACGGTTACTATAGCTTTCCAGGCTAGACACGGCACGGTTATGGTACCGTGCCGTGACTGGCCTGGTATAGTAGCCCGGTTGGGCAACCTAAAAACTAGGTTGGGTCGTGTTGGCCCGGCCCATTTAACACCTCTAGTCAGAATAGGAACTTTGAGAAATGTTTAATCTGGAGAAGATTTTGAACAATTATTTTAAAACAACTTCAAATCTCAGATTAATATGAATTTCTAATACTTATTGTTGTATTCTATGTTGCACGGACACGAAGATACGACATGGCAGGATACGGGGACACGGAAAATTCTAAAAAACTAGGATACGGATACGACTAGGATACGTCATGATAAAAAAATAAAATTAAAAATAAAAATTATTAATTATAAATATTATGTATTTTAAAATAATTTAAAATTCTGTATTTTAAAATAATTTAAAATTCTGTATTTTAAAATAATTTAAAATTCTGTATTTTAAAATAATTTAAAATACTGCATTTTAAAATAATTTAAAATTCTGTATTTTAAAATAATGTAAAAAAAAATTAAACCCTCTAACACCCTCTCACCACCCTCCCTTTACAGTTTTGATTTTCAAATTCTCCCCCCTCCCGATACATATTCCAAAACCCTCATTCCCTTTATAGAATTAGGTTACCTTAGGTATTGTCAGCGCCTCGGCAGTGTGCTCCTCCCCTTCCCGTTTGACGCAATGACAATTGATAATTATTTCTCGCAATCGGCTTGTCGGCAACTCACTATCGGTGGTGTGCTCCTCAATTTGTTGGAGATGTAGTAGTAATAGTTAATATATAGTGTATTTCCGACGCGTTAGAATCGTAAAATGTGTCAGTTGGTAAACAACGCGTCTGTTGTTAACGATGATTGTTTTCGAACAACGTGTCGGATATGTCTCTGACGCGTATATGATACGTCACATGGCGTATCGGACACGTATCCGACCCGTGTCGTACTCATCTCCACGTGTCGGACACGTACACACGGCGACACGGCAGTTCCTAGGCGTATCCGTGCAACATATGTTGTATTAGATCAATGTTTCTTGATACAAGGATCATAGAAAAGAAAAATTAAAGATGAAGAGAAAATCGTGAGAAGAAGAATGATATCCAAATGAGAGATAGCATGCACAGAATAAACAAATATTAAAAATGATGTTTACATAAAAAAGATTTAATAAAAATATTGCTTATATATTCATAATAAACAAAACAGTAAGAGCCTAAACTAGTTTTATTAAAACTAACCTTATGTGCTTTCATTTATTGAATGAGCAGAGAACTCAATGTGTTATAGACCACTATGTAATGTAAGTATATGGTAGTCATAAATGATATGAGCCCAAGTCCATCAAACTAAGAGGCCGAGGCTTGATATCAATAAGGTGATTATACAAAGTAACTCTTTAAGATATAAATAAATACTTCATAATTATTATAACTTTCATGATTCATATTTTTACTCCATATTCTTTGGGTACTATTATATTTTTTTTTAGAATATTATATTAGTTAATGATAAATCATAAAAAAATATGACTTTGATTCCATTGAATATATATTTTATTTTTTTAGTTTTTTTTTAGATATTAATTTTATTTTTCAACTGATTTTTTTTTAACTCTGAACTAAGATTTTTTTTAAACTAAATATTGTTGATGACATTTTCTTTCTTATATGATAGAACTTTTCTATTAGCTATATGAGTATTATTTATCAGTTATTTATTTATTTTTGACTTGTTCACTCATATTTGATCAAATCTAAAATATTTGATCAGAGAATTAGGTATCTCTTCGTTAGTGTGTGAGATATATAAGTTATAAAAATATATCAAAACTTTTTTTCTAGTTCTAAAATTTGTGTGAATATTTAGTATTAACTTATTTGATTTGATAGACTCAAATATTTTTGGTCCTAATAAAAATAATACTTAAGTACTTCTTTAGTACAAGTGTAAATGGTTTTTGAGGTGATATGATTTTATTAAAATAATATTTTATTAGTGAATATTTTTTATTTGTTCCTTTTTGTCGTGTGCAATTTTAGATTTTGCATTTTGGAGAAAATTTTATAATGTTAAAAGTCGTACATAATTCAAATAAGGGCCTATAGTGTTCTTTAGTACGAGTGGAATTATGAATTAAAATTAAGAAATTAAAAATATTTTAAAATGATGATGAGTATAATAGAGCTTGTCTAAATTAAATATGCCTAATTTTAATGCTTCTTAAAATGAAATGATGAGTGATAGTTCTAATGTAAGACGTATACTTAAATAAAATTTTCTTAAATTTAATATTTTTTTGAAATTAAATCTTCAATTTGTGTCCTAATTACTTTAATTTTGAGAGATTATATATTATGACTACTTTTTTTTTTTAAATCATGATAATGAAACTTTAATTTGATATAGCATATTTTAGAAAGTATGATTCAACTAAGATCTCAACCTAGAAAAATAGCATATTGGAAGCATTCTTGCAAGTCGTAATATTTCATAGCACTCTGTGTTTTATTTTTCTCTCCTTGGGCTTATTTCTTCTTGCCATTTTTATAACAAAATGTCTGACAAGTAGAGGTGTCAACTGGGCTGGGCTGTACAAGCACAACACGAGGCACACCATGAAAATGCAGTGCCTGACATGACACGGCTCAGTTCATACATATCCTTCCATGGACCAGCCCAATGCCAGCCCATGGCCAGGCCAGGGTTCCTATTCCTAGCCCATGGGCTCGAGAAATGCATCAAGGCTTGCCGGCTTGCCAACCCACACTATCTTGGAATGAACCAGTCTCGCCTGGATCTGATCTATGTTAGCCCTGACCCACATTGCCACGAACCGGCACAACCCGGGCAAATGATGGGCCAATGGGCCGTGCCGGGCCTGGTGGGCCAGATTGGCCTAGAGAAGTAGGCATTGTCGGCCCATACATAGCCCACTTGACATTTTCTGATGTTAAGTGTCCTAACATTTTTTTTTTCATAGGTGCCAGAGAAGCTCGCAGTGCCCAATGTGTTGGCAGCCAGTCAATCTGAAGGATCCCTCGAGGTTTAATTTGCTTTCTGCTGCTATCATATTATTTTATTATGAACTGAGCATCATGCTGTGGTTTCTATTTAAGTCAAGAGTTGCTCGAGGCTGTAGAACAGGAGAGGAATCTGAGGCTGAATCCTCCTCCTAGAGGTGGTACCATTATTCATCATCCAACTCTGGGTGATTTCGAGCTGCATCATGTTAGTTTCCTGCCGCTGCTCCCTTAGGTTTTACTTTATCCGTGCAAAATGTCTGCATCTTGATTGCTGTCTGTTAATGCCCCCTGTGCGAGAGATCGATCTACTTTTGTTTCTCGTTTGTGACTCAAAAAAGCAGCTGCCGGTGGGTGCTAATGATGCGGAACTCGATGACAGTATACTCCAGCACATTGCTAATGCTGCTGCTGCAATTGGGCGTCATCACCCTTCGAGGGGTGGCCAAGGGCATGTATTTGCGGCCAGTCCCCATAACCACCCTCAGTTTTTAGTTTTCTCTAGCAATCAAAATTCCTCCTCCCATGGTGGTGGCGGAAGTGGTGGCAGAGATCATTCTGTTCCTGCTATTGCCTTTGCTACTTCATCACCTCCACCTCCAACAAATTCTGAGAGGGAACGTGGTAGTGATCATCCTCCTATTCTTGATGGGAGCCCCTCGACTGATAGGTATGTGATTGTTATTTTTTGTTTTGATCTCTAATTTTGGAATTTCCATTTCTTGTTTAGTTTTGACTGTTCTGCGGTAGAACTTGCCATAATAAAATTAGAAATGATCTAGAAAATATGTGGATGCCATTGTAATTGCATCTAACAAACAAGGAAGAGGTCATGCATTGTTTCACAAGAAGAAACACTTAGAGTAAGAGTAAGAAGCTAAGAAAAGGTTGTAGAAGAAAAGATAAATGTTTAAATTATTCTTGGAAAATCTTTTTTTTTTTTTGGGAAAATTAAATTTAATAATTGTTTGTGATAAACATATAAATATGATTTGATAGTTAATTGTTCTTTTTTTTTTGTTTATTGATTGTTTTTTATATTAATTATCAATATCAGGCAAGGTTCTCTAAATTACAACTTTTTTAGTAAATGGTGTAGACAAAGATAGATGTGTCAGATGGGTCAGGCAGTAGTGTCCTGCTTGGTTGGATGCCATGCTTGTTGTTTAGTTGGTCCATGAACTTTATGTGCCCTAGACCCATGATTCGTGGTCTGGTGGGGATTCATCCCCGTGTGGCTCTTGACTTGGCAAGAACCCATGCTTGACCCTAACCCATGTCCAAGTGTGGTGCCATGATTGGATCTGGATCTGGGTCTGGCACTATTCTAGGCATGCATGATTTTGTGGTTGATCATATCGCTCATGGTCCCTACTAGGTTCCATGTGGCACATGCCCAAGGATGGGTAATGCATATGGTTAATAAAAAAGTACGAGACAAGAGACATGTGGATATGTGATCAATAGATTTTCATACTACAAGTCAGTCTAATTTTAGTAGAAACTTATTTGATCTGATAAATTTAGATGTATAAGAATATAGTAGAGATGAGACAAGAGAGATTTAGATATCTGATCTCATTTGTTAATGATTGCTCATTATGTACATGAATATATCTTTTTCGAGATAAATTATAATTTTTTAAAAATTTTTATTTTGTTCATAAATTTATAAAAAAAATAGTTTGATAAAAATATTAAAAATTAAGTAATATTGTTTTAGAATATTTGTTGGACATATTTAATACTTTTGGATTATGAGATGATATATTAGATTTCATGTGCTGACACATCTAAATAGAATAGAGTTGTTGAAAGAAAGTATAATCATCTTATTGAGATAGTTCCGATACTCATATTTAGGTATTTTGATGTGATTTTTGAGAGATGTGGTTTTCATCGTAATGAATATCATCAAGCGAGTATATTCTTTTATCTTTTATCAATATATATATTTTTACATTGTACATCTTAAAAATAAGCTATTTAGTTTGTTTTTAATAATTTTTGAATATATTTATTTTATTATTAATTGGTCTCTAGCATGAGATAAATTCATATTGAGTTAATAATTAAGAGATTTGATTAGCTTGCTCAAACTAGAAAAGCCAAATGATCCTTTAGCTTGTTTCTCTGATCTTAACTTTCTGGTTATTCTTTGGAAGAAACAAATAATTTCTATGTGGTACTCAATTACACAAGTTTTGTTAAACTCTTTTTTTTTTTTTTTTTTTTTTGTTTTTATTATTATTATTTTTTTGATAATACTAAGATATCAAAACCTTTTTCTGAAATATTATCTTATTCAAGATGATCCCAGATCATGATAAAAGATATACATTCTCTCAACTCTAATTGGACCTTGAAATTATTATCACTACTTTCAGGAGGTCTTGTTTTTTGTGGGTATGTTCATTCTGAAGACATCTTAGATAGTAAGGTAAATCATTATAAAGTGACATGATTTACCCAAATATTTGTTGTTGACTCCCTGGATATTTATTTTTTATTGTTGAAGATGATTTATATATGAATTTTTTATTTTTTGTAATATCTCATAGTTGGATAATAAATTAGTTATATATGAATAATATATTTTTTCATGATGATTTTTTGGAAGATATGTATATGGAGTAATTATTTGAGATTTCAATACAATAATCAGATATAATTTATAAATTATTGAAGATGTATAGTTTGAAGCAATCATGGAGAGTCTAATGTGCAAGATTTTTACTTGACATTTCTACATGGAGATTTTGAAGATGAGATATGTCTGAAATAACTATTTAGGTTTTCAATAGTATATTGAAATATAATTTTTAGATTGTGAACAGTGTTGTTTGGCCTTGAGTAATAATTAAAATTTTAATTTGTGAGATTTTTATATGTAATCAGCTTATTTGAGTTAATATTACTAATTTTTCTTTTTTATAAGGAGTCTTGGTATATGATAAGTTTGTTGATTATCCAGATGGATGACCGGTTGAGAATCATCCAATTTAAGGAGTATTTTAGGCACAAACAATTATATGATTTTCAATTTTATTGAAGTTAATCTTATATTCTTGAAAAATATGCAACAAACAATTATATTAGTCGAGTGCAAATCGATGGTAAAAGTTGCGATATACTTTGGTTGCATTATCTATTTGAAGAGATCAAATATTCATTTTTGTTTCTCATTTTTTTTTCTGTGACAATCAGACAATGAGGTATATAATTTTTAATCTGATATTATACAATAGAATTGAGTATATAAATATGGATTACTTCTTTCAAAGGTAGAAAGTTTAGGATAAGATTAGTATTCTTACATACATTCAAATAACTAATCAACCAGTAGACATCTTTACGTAGACATTAAAGAGGTGTTTTCTCATCTTTATTTTTTTAAAGATTAATTTTGTTAATTTATAGACACAAGCTTCATTGAGGTAATGTAGTTTTCTTTTTGTTATTTTTTTATTTTTATTTTTGATCTTTAAAAAGAACCTGAAATATGTATTGCTCCAATCATTTTTTAGGAAATATAAAATACAATGTTAAATATATAGTATAATATCTGATAATATTATTAAAAATAATGTTGTAATAAATTTTTTTATAAGAATCATCTAAGAGGGTACGAAATTGAGTTTTTTTTTTTAAATTAGAGTACATATCATATCATTTATTTAATAATCTAATTAAACTTAAAATTAATTTCTTAATCTTTAAATATATTCAAACTTTATCAAAATATATTATAATGTCTACCGAATAATAATAATTTCACATTTACTGTAAGTTTAGTAGGCCTGAAAAACGAAATTCTAACTTGATATAAAACATCATTAGAATTCAATTTAATGTTGGATTCATTTCTTTCCAAGGCACGACACGGTTCTACCTGGCCCGGCATGGCACGGGAATGACCCGTGCCCGTGGTCATGCCATGCCGAAGCCAACCGGGCCTCGTGCAGTGCCAGGCATGGCTCAATACCGAGGCCTGTGGGCATGGTTACTCAGCACGAGCCAATAAATTTTCAAGCACCCGACGGATCCAAAAAGTCCTTCGAGGCATCGGGCCCCAATCTGGGCCTATGGTTTTTTTGACCCGAGTTAGAGTCAACTTTCCCAATAGTCAAATTAAAAAAAATCAAAATTTGAATGTAAGTCGTTGGATTTCGTCTCCAATAGCTATGAGGCAGAATCTGACGACCCAGATGATTCTGTCCCAAATAAATCAATAAAAATATTAAAATAAATAACTTTTTTAGAATATTTTTTATTAATCTATAAACCCCCGCCCTAACCCTCTTCTCTCTAATATTTATTTTTTTCAAAAATATAAATCTCTCAATTCTTTTTTTCTCTCAATCTCTCTTCTAAATTTATCTCTTGGGATTTCGGCTCAATTTTACGGGATTCGCAACTCTGCTCAGCTTTGGTTGGTATTTGGATTGGACTTTGGATTTGAGGTGCATATGATTTATGCTGTTTTACAGATATTTTGTTTTTTTTAATATAGTTAACTACTAACTTAATTTTGAAAAATATTAGTATTTACTATTTAGTAGTCTTTCACACACTCTCTTTCTACTCTATTATTTTGTCTAAAAAAAATGATAAATACTAATTTAAATAACAAAAATGAAATTAATTTAGATATAGAAAATGAAAATCCTTCGTAAAGGTTCGAGGCTGTCGAAATCTTATTTTTTCAATCACATCGACCCAAATATTTAAAAAATAAAAAACTAAAAAGACTACATGTATTTGGACTCATAATAATATAATAAAACAAAAAAATTTAAGAGGTGTCGATGAAAAATGAGTACAATTAACAAAAAAATATGGTATATTAGATCCTAGACAAATCCTATTCAGTGGTAGATTTTTGAGGCTGGATTCAATTCAGTCTCAAAGTTTATCTCCTTTATATACAATAGCGAGTTAGGAAGTTAGGGCATGACCAAATTGATTACCACGATGGATCTTTCGATTAGATTATTGGAGGATTCAAGAGTAGTCAGTATCATGCAGACATTTTTTTAGCATGCATATCATAGGATTCCTAGATACACATTTAGGAACAACATACTAAAATATGATAAGTTAAAAAAATAAATAATAATTAATAAATATATGACATATAGTAGAGTGGTATCTATGACGTCTTATATTTTGACTAATTACGACGATGCATTTTATGCATGCCTCACCGCCCATTATTTAGATTCAAAATGAACTATAAATAAAAAGATTTTAGGATTTCTTGAGATTCTTTATTTTTTTGATGACTCGATTATTTTTGAGTGCATGATGAAAGTTTTTAGAGAATTAAAATTTAAAATAAATTTTTTAACATCATATTTAATAATGTAACTAATAATGAAGTAGTGATTAATATGTTTGTTAGGAATATTAGAGATGGATTATTAGGAGAGATTTTTCATATCAGATGCATATGTCACGTAATTTACTTGATTGTACAAGTAGGGATGAATGTGTTTTCTTTCGCTTTGGAAAATATACGTAACTCACTAAAATATATTCTTATGTATTACAGACAACAAGAGTTCGATAGTCTATATTTGTCTACAAATCTTAAGAAGAAATTTTAATTAGATGTGAGATATCATTAGATTTATATTTACATGATGGTGGAGTCATGTATTATATACGAACATGTGATATCTGACTATGTCAATAGTATTAGTGACAAATTTATTATTGATGATACTGACTGGGTTACATGAATTTCATTTATTAAATTCCAGAAGATTTTTTATGATACGACGAACATATTAAATACCATTAAATTCCATCTTCATGTAGAATAAATATGAACTATTGAAAAAATTGATGAAATCACTAAGAAAAAAAATGTGCTTTTATACTTGTTAATGCTTCGCTCTCTTTCGCTCTCACTTTCTCTGTGTGTGTGTGTGTGTGTGTGTGTGTGTGTTGATGATTTTGTAATTGATTTGAAAAAAAGCTAAAACCAGAATGATTGTTTTTTCTTGATTACATTGGAAATGTGTTTATCTGATAGCTATCCATTTGTTTTGCAATAGTCAAAATCAAGCTGGTTCCTCCGAATTACAATCATTTTCAGACTCAATCAAATCCAAGATTGCTTCTGTTTCAAATAGGCATGTTTTGTTTTTTCCATTGACCATGGCTAGCCCTGGTTCCCATTCTGGTCACATCGGCTAGCCATTCCAGTAGTTTAGTTTACTTTTAATGTGTATGTGTGTGTGTGTTGGCAGGTACAAAGAGTCGATCTCTAGGAGTACGAAAGGATGGAAGGAGAGATTTTTCTCCCGTAACGCAGCCATGGCTGATCTTGGTTCTGAGGTTAGAAGAGAAATGAATGCTGGTATTGCAACCGTATCGCAAATGATGGGGCGGGTTGAGCCAGGCAATATCCCGCAGTCCGACAACTCTTCTTCTTCTTCTTCTATTCCTAACCTACAGGAGGAGACAGACCAAGGCAGTCCCAGCTCTTCTGTTGTTTTACAGTAGCAGCTGCTGACATTCTATTCCTAACACTCGCCTCTTATATATTGAACATCAAATTTGTGTTGTCTACAGCACCTTTTGGATGCGCCTTGTGCATCAAGACTTGTAATTTATCATCAGTTCTTCTTGGCTTGGTGGTGATGGACTAGTATGTGGTAGACCAATACTTACACTTTTTTGCACTTGTATATTATCAAACTAGGCTAGTGTATAATATGATTTTGATATGTAATGAGGTGAATTAAGGAATAGTTAGATTGAAAATTTTGTTCAAGATGAGGTAAAAAAATAGATTATTTAAAAGTTAAATGAAATAATAAAAAATTTGTCCACTATTAATGTCACAATAATATTATTTCTGAAAATCAAAGATTATATTATAATATTTATTGTTGGGATGCATGATTATGTTATTATTTTTTGTATTAATGAATATTAATTATCATTAATTATCATTAGAATGATAATTTTTAAAACAAACTATACAAATATCTCATATTAAATATAAATCACATGTGTTAATCGGAGACCTAATTTAGTGTAATATATTGGTGCAATTGATACATGTACTACTTAATCAAATATTTTTACGTGAGAAATTGTCCTGTGCAAGTTATGGAATATGTAACACACACACACACACACGTGTGTGTGTGTGTGTGTGTGTGTGTGTCATTTTAGTTTTTTTTTTTACTAGATGATGTTTGTCCTCTTCATGAATTCATATGTATTGAACCCTTATTCCATGTCATTTAACCTAAGATTTTTTTTAAATATTAATAATTGTCAAAAAATATTAAAAATGTAGTATTAATGATATAATAATAATAATTATAATCATAATCATCATCATAATGACACATGTAGTGTAATTAGTGATGTTGAAGTCTTACTTTCCCAGGGGCACCAGTTCGATCCTCACATGCTACCCCTCTAAGTATGGGGATGAGAATAGGCTTACTCCTATCTTGGGCCCTAGTGATTATTTAAAGTGTCAATCAAATTGAAAAATAACCAAGGCTAGAAATGTAATTTGGTTGAATCCAAAGTTAAGAGATTTGTTTCACCAGAACTAACTTAGTGATGGAGCTAAGAGAAGTTCATCTTCTCATGAGAATAGTTGAGGTTCACACAAAACATTCGTAATCAACAAAAAATATTTATCATTATTGTTTTTTTTTTTGAAATAATAATAAAATTAAACAATTTGATTGTTGTTGATAACAACTTGGTGCATAATTATTTTTAAAGTGGTCACATACATGTTGGATAATTTTATTTTATTTAAAATTTTATGTTTTTTTTTGTTATTATATTAGAAGTGGACTCGAGTATAGCTCATCCCCAAAAATTAGCTCAAAAGGACATGAAACCCATGTCACATATAAATACCATAATAACTCAATTTTTTTTTTTACTTAAGAATAATTTTTACTTTTAACACACCATGATCATGTCTATGGTTGAACATCTAAAACACAAAGTTTACAATACTAGACATTTACATGTGGCTTGTAAAGGCTCTAATGTTATATTAAAAATGAACTTAGATGTAACTGACACGTAATATGGAATGAAAAATAATAAGATAAGAATTATTAGAGATGGAAATTATAATTTAACTCCTTTTTAGATTGATTTTCCTCATGTTTTATATAGGAGATTACAATAGATAAATTAGGAAACAAAAATCCTTAAAAAAAGTTAGTTAAAAAATATCATTTAATTTGAGGGAGCATGAAGACAAGTTCCCTTAAATTAATAGATTTTAAAAAAATTATCCTACTCTATTTACAACTTAACACTTACCCTCAAGCTGAGGAATACGTGTCTTCCATTCCCAGCTTGAATACAAGATCATGAAACATTGAATTGTTCAACCTTTTATTAAAATATCAACTACTTGATGTTCTGATGGTACATAGGACATACACACTACTCCTTCCTCCAATTTTTCTTTGATGAAATGTCTAACAATCTCAATATATTTTGTCATATCGTGTTGTATAGGGTTATGAGCAATATTGATTGCCGACTTATTGTCACAATAGAGCTTCATAGGATCATCCTACTTGATTCTCAAATCATTTAGAATAATCTTCAACCAAAGTAGTTAACACAACCCTTGAGCAGTGGCCCTAAATTCTGATTCTGCAAGTGACCTTGCTACCACATTCTGTTTTTTACTTTTTCATGTTACCAAATTACCTCCAAGAAAAGTATAATACCTTGTAGTTGATCTTTGATCCACCATGAAACCCGCATAGTCAGCATCAATATATGCTTCTAGAGCAAGATTATTGTTCTTCTTGAACATAATTCCTTTCCTAGTGTTACCTTTCAAGTAATACAGCACCCTGTAAGCAGCTTGAAGATGAGGTTCTCTTGGATCTTGCATGAATTGACTGATCACACTCACTGAGTAAGCGATGTCTGGTCGAGTGTGATCAAGGTATATGAGCCTACCAACCAGCCTCTTGTATATTATTTTATCCACCACCGGTTCTTCTTTAGCTTCTCCCAACTTGTGGTTTGGATCCATTGGGGTAGAGATTGGTTTACACCCAATCTTCCTTATTTCTACTAATAAATCAGTCACATAATTTTGTTGAGAGATAAAGATCCCTTGTGTAGAATATGCTATCTCAATACCGAGGAAATACTTTAGTTTCCCTAATTTCTTTATCTCAAACTCATTTGCTAGGCTTTGCTTCACCTCATGCTTCTCTCTCTCATAATTTCTAGTTACTATAATGTTGTCAACATAGACTAGAAGAGCAGTTACTCCTTCTCCAGCTGAGTGCTTAATGAAGAGAGTGTGGTCACATTAGCTTTGTTTGCAAACTCTTTCATAACTTTTGAAAATCTACCAAACCAAGCTCTAGGAGAATGTTTTAGCTCATAAAGGGCATTTTTCAGCTTGCATACCTTATTACTTGTGTTTCCCTCAAATCCTGGTGGGATGTTCATGTAAATCTCTTCATCTAAATCACCATGAAGAAATGCATTCTTAACATTATATTGTAGGAGTTTCCAATTGTATTGGGCAGCCAATGACAACAGGATTCTTATAGTATTCATTTTTGCAACTAGAGCAAAAGTCTCTTGATAATCGACTCCATAAATTTGTACCTTTTGGCCACCAATCTTGCTTTATGTCTCTCAAGCGATCCATCAGCCCTTATATTTAAGTGTGAAAATTCACTTGTAATCAATAATGTTTTTCTCTTTCAGTCTTTCAACAATCTTTCATGTTTTATTCTTTTCTAATGTGCTCATCTCTTCTCTCATAGCATCCTTCCATTCTCTTTTTATTAATGCCTCGAAAATAACATTAGGGATAATAATAATGTTTAGACTCACAATGAAATTCTTGTGGGCTAATGATAGTTGCTTAAGAGACACATAGTGTGATAGTGGATAGAGTGGTCGGTTAGTGCATTCTCTGGTACCTTTTCTGATAGCAATGGGAAGATCAAGGTTGTCTGTTGAGTAAGTGAAAGTTTACCAAGTTTTGTATATAAAGGTAGGTTTGATCTGACCGTGATTTTATTTCCAGGGTTTGAGTTGGATTCTTGGACTTGCTTTGGTTCTGGAATGACCTATTTCCTTGAATACACCTTATGAAACTGTGAAAAATTGCTAGTGACATTGATGGAAACAGGGGATGACACAAGTTCAATGGTTGAATTGGGTGACTCATGTGTGATTGGTTCGGATGACTCAGGTTCTTCATCACAATTGGTTGAGAAATGAGGAAAGTCAAGGGGTTCAAAGGATACATAATGACTATCTTCCATCATTGAAGTCTCTCTTTGAAGAGATGTCTTGGAAAAAAAGGTTTGTTTTCGATGAATGTGACATCTACAGATATGTAAAATGGTCTAATTAATGGATTATAACATTTGTAACCTATTTGAGTAGATGAGTAATCAAGGAAGACACATTTTATGGCTCAGAGGTTTAACTTGTCTCTATGTTGGCTGTGGATATGAATAAATATAGTACACCCAAATACCCTAGGAGTGAGCCCATTAAAGATTCTGAAGTGTGGATAGAAACTCTTAAGTACCTCCATGAGACTTTTGTTGCTAACATTAGGGAATTCTATTTATAAGGTGTGTTGCAGTAAGAACAGCTTCTTCCCAATAAGACTTAGGAACATTCCCTTGAAAGAGTAATGCTTGAGTTGTGTTAAGTAAATGCCCATTTTTCCTCTTGGCTACTCCATTTTGTTGGGGTGTGTTATCACATGATGACTCATGGAGAATGCCTTATGATTGAAAATAGGAAAATAGTAGAATCTAGTTGAAGTAATCTCTATCATTGTATGTCCTAAAATTTTTTATTTTAACCCAAAATTGATTTTGAACTATTGAGTGAAAATTAGGTATAACAATGCTAACATCATGTTTTTGTTTAAGAAGAAAAATTCATGTAACCTAAGTGCAATCATCAATTAAGGATACAAACCAACGAGCTCCAGAAACAATAGGGGTAGTCGAAGGATCTCATATGTCACTATGAATCAAATGAAATTGATGAGAACTTATTTTGTTGCTAATAGGAAAAAATACACGAGTATGTTTTGCTAATTCACAAGTTTTGCAATGAAACTCAGAAATATCTAATCCTTGGAACAAATGAGAGAACATGACCTTTAAAACCCTAAAAGATGGATGACCTAGACGCAGATGATATAGCTAAATGGCATCTTTATTTGAGGAACTGAGAAAAGACAAAGATAAATTGGTAAGCATTTTTTGAGATGATTCAAGGTGGTAAGGACCATTTCTTTCCATAGCAAGTTCAATCCTCCTCCTTGAGCCATGTTCCTGAAAAATACAATAAGAAGGGAAAAAAAATAGCATACCATTTAAGATCATGAGTAAGCTTTTAAATGGAAACAATGCTGACTGATAATTTTGGTACATGGAGGACATTTTTAAGGCTAAGGGTAGATGTGATGCATATGTCTCTGAAACCTGCAACAGTGACTAAAGAGCCATTGGCCACAACAATTTTCTTGTTACTTGGCTGGGAGTATATGTATGGAAAAGTTGAGATTTGAATGTCATATGGTATGTGGCACTGGAATTTATTACCCAAGAATCATCATAAACCTTGTTTAAGGCATTTATGCAAAAAGAGAATGAAGGTGTACCTGAAAGAGCCAAAGAGCAACCTCCAGTAAGTTTCAAGGGATCCAAACAAGCTTCTTAGCTTCTCCATTTCTTCATTATTGAACCTGGCTATTGCTGAATTTTTCTCAATTTTGGGCTGCTCTTGCATGTGTGCTTGAGGCCTTTGCTACCTTCCATGATTTCCCCGTTCATGACCTGGTGGCTTACCATTCAACTCCCAACACTTCTCTTTTGTATGCCTTGGTTTCTTGTAATTGGTGCACCAAAGATTATCTTTGTTCTCCTTCAACTGATTGTTTCTACCCAAGTGTTTAGACAGATCATTTTTTTCCTTTCTCACGATATTCTTTTTTTTCTACTAGGGCTGATCCATCCAAGGTTTGTGGTTCAAGCATAACACTCATTCAGTTTTCCTTGCCTCGAATCAGTGCCACCACCTCATTAAAGCATGGAACCTCTTGCCAAGAATCTAGATTCGCACTTGATCAAATTATGGATTAAGCCCAACAAGAAAATCATAAACTCTATCTTACTCAATGAAATTCTTTAAAAAAGCGGCATCTTCAGGATATTTGGTTTTTATCACTATATAATGATCAATTTATTGCCACAAAGCTTTCAATTGATTGGCATATTCAGTAACTATTTTACTATCTTGTTTTGCAGCAATCATCTTCACTTTGACCTCATATACTTGAGTCGCATCTCTAGTTTTTGAATATGTTTGTTAGATTACATCCCAAATATCCTTACCCGTAGCCAAGAACATACATGTGTCACTAATCTCAGGAGACATAGAATTCCACAGCCATGCCATAATCATAGAATCTTCTTCATACCATACTTCAAAATGGGAATTACCTAGTTTTGACCCTGTATCCATAAGATGGTTGATCTTCTCTTTCCCTTTCAGTACAGTGCAAACAAGTTGAGACTATTTAAGGTAATTTTTTCCATCCAGCCTATATTCAGTTTGAATAATTTGCAATTCTCCAGGTTGTAGAGATCGAACAATCTCAACTAATTGTGTTATAGTAGTAGTCTCTGCAACCTCTGATATTTTCCACGAAAAAACCCCATTCTCTATGAAATTAAGTAGATTACAAAACAAAAAAAATCCAGCTATGAATGCCAAAAAAATGACTATGAAGGCCAGAATGATGCCAATGTTTTTAAAAATAATTTTGATACCATGACACGTAATATGGAATGAAAAATAATAAGAGAAGAATTACAAGAGATGGAAATAATAATTTCACTCCTTTTTAGATTGACTATCCTCATTATTTATACAGGGGATTACAAGAAAGAAATTAGGAAACAAAAAATCTTTAAAAAAGGAAGTCAAAAAACATCCCTTAATTTGAGGGAGCATCTCAAATTAAGGGAGACAAGTTCCCTTAAATTAAGGGATTTTAAAAAATTATCCTACTCTATTTACAATATATTTACAACTTAACAATAACTCATATGTATGATCTAGTTCAGAGAGAGAGGGGGGAGGGGGAGAGTGAGAGGGAGAGGGGGAGAGATAAAAGAGAGAGGGAGAGGGAGAGAGATAAAAGAGAAAGGGAGAGGAATAGAGAAAAGAGAGAGGGAGAGGGAGAGGGAGAGAGAGAGAGAGAGACCCATAACACATATAAACACTATAAATACACTTTTAGCATATTATATGTTTAATTATAGTTTTTATTTAAATTTAATGACTCATTCGTTGTGGGAAAAGTATAATTACATAAATACTATCATATTAAATCTCATAGGAATTTCAAAATTAAACATATTTGGATATAAATAGTACAAGAATGATTGATCAGTTGCGAATTACTCTGTGTTGCATGCTTATATCAAAGATTATGCATTAATGTAATAATAATTATCTTTACCTAAGAACAATGAGCATCATGTTGAAGACTCAGCACATATAACCTTTTTGATTTTTTGGCGTAAGACTACTGAAATATTAATTTATGACCTGACTTCATTAGTTGCAAAACAAGCTTGATTACACAAATACTAATATACTGAATCGCGCAAGAATTTTAAAGTTAAATATATACGACCAAGAATAATACTATGATGATTGATCACTTACAAATTATTGTATATTATATATGTTGTTTTAGAACAACAATTCCTTGTTAAAACAAGGAATTCTTAAGAACTATAAGCACAGAACAGAGAAGATGAGTAGAAGAGAAGAGAGGAAGAAGAAAAGTCACGCAGCAGCAGGAAACCAATTATCAATCAAAAAATATGTTCGGCAGACTAGGTCAAGAAAAATGTGAAGTTTTTATATCACTTCTAATAATTGAAATAAAAAAAATAATAAAAAAACATTACAGCAATAAATCAATAAACGCTCATTAAGGGCTTAGTAGTCTTTTTACTCTAAGCCCACTCAACTTAAACGAACAGCCCCTCAACAGTCCCCCCCATTCGATGTAGTTGAGATCAGACCAAGCTTTTCTCTCAAGTATACCAGCTTTTCTCTAGGCAGAGACTTCGTAAATATATCGGCCACTTGTTCTTCGGTCGTGCAAAAAATCAATTTAACTTCATTAGATTCAATCGCATCCTTAATGAAGTGATATTTTAAATCTATGTGTTTAGTTCGACTATTCATTACCATATCACTCGCAATAGATATAGTCGATTGATTATCATAATGAATTTTTATTGGATGTTTTCGAGATTTATCCAAGTCATCCAAAAGCTTTCTAAGCCACAAGGCTTGGGAGGTTGCAACTAAAGCTGAACCATATTCAGCTTCAGTAGTGGACAGAGCTACGGTTGATTGTTTCTTGAACTGCCAAGAAACAGCCACAGTTCCTAAGTTAAACACATATCCAGAGGTACTTTTGTAATCTCTTAGATTTCCTCCCCAATCATTATCACAGTAACCAACAATTTCTGTATGGTTAATTTTGTGATATTTCAGACCTAGATTAATTGTGCCTTTAAGATACCTCAATATCCTTTTGGCAGCACTTAAATGTATGTGATTTGGACAATGCATAAATCGTGACAGCAAGTGAATAGAGTATACAATATCAGGTCTAGTTGTTGATGTATACAGCAAGCTTCCAATTAAGCTTCTGTATGTCTTTTCATTCACATGTTTTTCTTGAGCTGAAAGTAATTTTTGGTTTACTTCCAAGGGGATAGATATAGGCTTGCAGTCACTCATTCCAAAACTTTTCAGTAATTGTTTAATATATGTAACTTGAGAAATAGACATACCACTTGTGTCTTAAGTTATTTCAAGTCCTAAGAATTGTTTTAAATTTCCTAGGTCCAACATCTCATACTTAGTTTCCATTTCTCTCCTAAAGTTATTTATTAATTCAATTTTATTGCTTGTAAAAATAATATCATCTACACATAAAGAGACAATTAAAATTCCAAAATGCTTATCTCTTTTAATATAGAGTGTAGGCTCACTCTTACTTCTGCTGAATCCTTGATTCAGAAAGTATGAGTTAATTTGTTGATACCAAGCACGAGGAGCTTGTTTCAACCCATACAAAGCCTTATTTAATCTATAAACACAATGTTTACTCCCTTTTTTTACAAACCCAGGGGATTGTTCTACATCAATTTCTTCCTTAAGTTTTCCATTTAGAAAGGATGACTTTATGTCTAATTAATAAATTCCAGCCTTTCTGTCTAGCTAAGGCTATTAAAAGCCTTATGGTTTCTAACCTTGCTACTGGAGCAAAGGATTCATGGTAGTCTATTCCGAGTTTTTGTGAGTAGCCTTTAGCTACCAATCTAGCCTTGTATACAGGCTAATTTGAATTTGATTTAGTCTTAATCTTATAAATCCATTTAACACCTATGCTGTGTTTATTCTGGGGTAAGTCCACTAAAGTCCAAGTGTTACTTTTTTCAATGATAGACATTTCTGTTTGCATTGCTTTGAACCAGAATTGATGTTTTACAGCCTCTTCATAGTTGAGTGACTCAACTGAGGCGTAATTATATCTCTGATAAATATCCATCAAATCTTTATATTTAACAGGAGTTATTTTATTTGGTTCAGTCACAGATTCAGAATTAGGTGAGGAATTATAACTATATTCAGAAACAGATTTAGACTTGCATTCAGAATCGTATTCAGTAGAAGAATCAGAAGAAAACTCAGAAGAAAAATCAAAGAGTGAGCTGAAATCATACCTTGGAGCGCTTATTAATTTATTATTAATTGTAGCAGCTTCTGTGCAACCATTTTTGGTTCCAAAGTTTGCTTCATTCAAACTTTCAACCCACTTACTATTTTCATCAATTAAAATGTCTCTACTCACCAGAAATGACTTAGTTTCTGGTGAATATAGTCTGTAACCCTTGGATTGCAGACTGTATCCAACTAAAATGCACTTTAGACTCTTTGAGTCTAGTTTGGTTCTTTGTGCACTTGGTATATGAGAGTAACAGATACTTCCGAATACCCTTAAATATTTGACATTAGGTTTCCTTCCAGTCCAGGCTTGCACTGGAGTAAGGTTTTCCAGTGCTTTGTTAGGGCACCTATTGAGCAGATACACTGATGTGTTCACTACCTCTGCCCAAAAGGTTTTTGGTAAGCCTTTCTCATTTAGAAGTGATCTGGCCATTTCCATTACAGTTTTGTTTTTTCTCTCCACAACTCCATTTTGTTGTGGTGAGTATGCAGTGGTTAGCTGCCTAGCTATTCCTTTAAATTCACAGAAATTTGTGAATTTTTGAGAGAGGAATTCACCTCCTCTATCTGTTCTAATTGTTTTTACACTTAGTCCAGATTGTCTTTCGGCAAGTGATAGGAGTTTCTTGAAGCATTCAAGTACCTCAGACTTGTGCTTCAAGAAGAACACCCATATGTGTCTTGTGCAATCATCAATAAACAGTAAGAAGTAACTACTGTTACCTAGTGATTTCACTGACATAGGACCACATATGTCAGCATGCAGTAGTTCTAAGGGTTTGGAAGCTTTCCAGGCAGAGTGCTTTGGAAAACTCTTTCTGGTTTGTTTTCCCAGTGAGCACTCTTCACAGACAGAGGTAGGTATTACAAGGTTTGAAGGCACTCCTTTTACAAAATTATTTTGAAAAATATTTTTTAGGTCTAAATAATTTAAATGCTCAAACCTTCTGTGCCAGAGAGAAGCTACAGATTGGACATTCATAGATAATGCCCTATCTGTTTTCTCAGTAAATGTCAGTGGAAAACTTCTTCCACTTGACATCTTTACTGTCCATGAGGGTTGATCACTCCCATGATCAAAAATTTCACACACATTATTCTCAAATGATAGTTTATAACCCTTTTCAATTAACTGGCCAACACTTAATAAATTCTAGTCCAAGGCAGAAACCAAAAGTACATCTTTTATGAATTTCGTTCCAGAGCAGGTAGATACTACCACTCTGCCCTTGGCTTGCGCCTGAACTAATTCACCATTACTCAGTTTGACTTGTGAATTTACCACTGGTAGTAAATCCACAAATATTTCCTTATTTCTAGACATGTGGTTTGAGCAACCATTGTCCAGAAACCAAGTATTTATCAAGGTATATTTTCTGTATCATTTGCATAAAACAGATGTTCTACAGAGGCTACTCGCTCTATAAAACTAGTATTCTATTTGGAGATGCTTTTACAGTTCTTCGAATTATGCCCAAACCTTTTACAGTTTTGGCATTGATTCTGTTTTCGAAATCAACACTCAGTCGCAGTGTGGTTTAGTCTCTTGCATATATTGCAAGAGACAAATTGGTCTTTAGGTGAGTCATTAGAGAGAGTAGAAGAAGAGCCTGTTTTAATTTTATTTTTGTTTTTATTTTTAAACTCATACATTTGACTGCTTCTCTTACTCCTCATGTCTCTGGATTGATTTTCGGCCTTGTTGGAATTTTCTTCCCATCTTGACTGCATTGCAGTTTCTCCAGAACTTTCTGCCCTTTTCAATAATCAGTTTTCGTATGATTTTAATGAACTCAGAACTTGCTGGATTGACAGCTTTGATAAATCCTTGGTTTCCTCTATCACTGCCACAATGACATCAAATTTATCAGGCATACAGATTAGTAATTTCTCAACTAATCGAGTCTCAAACATGTCTTCTCCATGAATCTTAAGTTGATTAACTATATCAAGAATATGAGTTGAAAACTCAGTAAGAGAATCTGAGTTTTTCATACTCAGATTCTCGAAATCTTTTCTCAAGGAGTGCAGAAGAGCTCCTCGAGCCTTCTTATCTCCTTGGTATTCCTCGATTAGGAGGTCCCAAGCCTCCTTGGCTTGAGTACAGCCAAGCAATCGGGGAAATATTGCATTACTTACACCATGTTGGATGAAAAGTAATGCTTTGGCATTTAATTTTCATAATTCCTTCTCTTGTAACAAATCTTTACCTTCCAGAATAGAGAAATTTGGGGCTTCTACATATCCAGAAACCACAATTTCTCATATATCTTGGGAGATAAATAATGTTCGCATTTTAACAAGCCAGTAATCAAAATTTTCACCATCAAACAAGGGAATAGGAATCGAACCCGAGTTTAATGAGTTTTGAGCTTTTGAAAACATAATAATTTTAAAGAACAACTTGAAAAATTTAAACAGAATGTTATGGTTTTGTAAAAAATAAGTTTTAAAAACCACAAAACCTTTAGATCTTAGTAGATCAGGTCAGATCTATGCTGGATCTTAAGAAATTTGTGAAAATAATTAGGTTGTTCAGATAACGCCTAATCTGGAGAAATTAGATTTGAATAATATTCAAAAATAATCTCGATCTCAGTTAGGAATCGAGGCTCTGATACCAAAATGTTGTTTTAGAACAACAATTCCTTGTTAAAACAAGGAATTCTTAAGAACTATAAGCACAGAACAGAGAAGATAAGTAGAAGAGAAGAGAGGAAGAAGAGAAGAGAGGAAGAAGAGAAGAGAGGAAGAAGAGAAGAGAGGAAGAAGAAAAGTCACGCAGCAGCAGGAAACCAATTATCAATCAAAAAAATATGTTCGGCAGACTAGGTCAAGAAAAATGAGAAGTTTTTATATCACTTCTAATAATTGAAATAAAAGAAATAATAAAAAAACTTTACAGCAATAAATCAATAAACGCTCATTAAGGGCTTAGTAGTCTTTTTACTCTAAGCCCGCTCAACTTAAACGAACAGCCCATCAACAATATACATATGTTGAATATAATGCCTTGATGTAATAATATATATTTCATCTAAGAACAGTAGTAGGTATTAAATTTGGGGGGAATTATGTTTTGATGTGCTCCCTCAGAAAAATTAAGAGTTTGAAACTTATCTTTTTAAATTTTATCCTAAATTATTCTCGCCCACTCCCATCGAGCTCTTGGAGCTTGTGGTCGTGCTCATTGAGCTCGACTGAGAGCTCCTTCAAGCTCCTGAAGTTTGAACGAAAGAACCATCGAGCTTGACGTCGAGCTCGAGGAACTCGCCCCGAGCTCCTAAAGCTCGAGGAGAACGGCACGAGCTCCTGGAGCTCGACAGAGAGATCGATCGAGCTCGTCTTCGAGCTCCAGGAGCTCTTGGTCAATCTTAGGAGCACATCCTCGTGCTCGATGGGAGAACTATGAGCTCCTGGAGCTCGACTGAGAGCTCAATCGAGCTAGTCTTTGAGCTCCAGGAGCTCGAAGGAGCTTTTGATCGATCTCTAGGAGCACAACCACGCGCTCGATGGGAGAAGGTGAGGCTAATGGGAAATAGCAAGAGTCAATGAGAGAGGGCGAGGGCCGAAAGCAAGGAAGAGGGTTGATGGGAGAGTCGGAGAGGGCGTGGGCAATTTAGAATGAATGTAAAAGAGTGCCTAAAATTTTAATTTTTAAAGATTTTGGTGACATTTTTTCAAATTTAAAAATATAAGTTTCAAATTCTTAAATTTTTCTAGGGGTAACACACAAAACATAATGCCCCCTTAAATTTGAGACTCACCAGATTCAGATGCAGTTTCTCTAACAATAAAAAGTAAGATTGTTGAGATATAAATATTTTACAAACCATTAATTAAAATGGGAGATTTATGTACTTAGAACAATATTGCTCAATTAATTATGAAAAAAAAAGAATAATATTGGATATAAATTAAAATTATCTTTTGATAAACACATAGATTAATTTGTTTTTTTTTTGTTGCAATAAATTCTACAAATAGAAGTGACGTGACATGTGAATGCTTTTTATAGAATTTTGTATTTTATATTGTATAAATATTTTTATTTTTAATTATTAATAAATTATGTACTGAATTGATTTTTGGATTCATATGGTCGATTCATCGTTTGACTTGCCGTGATGTTTTCGGTGGAATATATACACACAGGAGCTGTCTCTTCTGACAATTAGTCGCACGGCGTGGTGCTCTTTGAAATGTTCTCGGTCTGCACAATTGCACTCGACGAATAATTTGGTAATCAGTACCAGACGAGAATGTTGAACGAGATGATGAATCCAGAGCTGATCAAGCTCGCTCAAGATCAGTTAAGCCGTCTGTCGGCCGATGAAACGGCGGCATTGTACAAGACGGTTCGTTCAACTCCATCTGAATCTGAATAAGTTCTTAATTTAGTCTGGTATGGAAATCACATCCACAGTCCATTTCATGTAGCATAGCAGGTTTGACGACATCGATATGTTTGAGGAAAACGATGATCATCCATTAATGGCGAATTAACATCATCATTCACAAATTAGTAGTGCCATCATCTCTTTTTAGGTCTTTGCTTCGGACTGAGACACCTGATTTTTTTCTCTCTTTCATTATACCGAATTACTTAAAACAAGGTGCAATAATCAAGGCTTGGATTGTTCTAATTTTTTTTTTTGCGTCAGAAAATTTCTTCCTAATACGTGCCTGCTCCTATGGGAATGCTCCCCACTACATGTGATATATTAGGAAAAGTAATACTAGCAAAGGAAAGTCTGCATTAGTTTCTAGTTCTTGACCACTTAAAAGGTGAGATTATAGGTTGTATCACATGATCACGCACTACATCTTTAACGAGTCAATTCATGCACGGACAAGTAATATTGATACTTTTTCATTGGTCATATGAATTGTAATTTTCTAAATGATGTGATTTTTTCATAAATTCTCGAACAATTTCAAATTTAGTATTTTTTTTCTTTGTATTATTGAAGTTATAAATGAGTCATTTTTTATATTGTATGTTTTTGTAGTTTTTATTTATTTTTGTGGCCTTGTCTTTTATTTGTTTATGATGAGAGTATCTAAATTGTGATTTGTTCCAATTACTATTTCTATTTGTTTATAGAGTAAGTACATTATTGTGCATGCATGGGTAAGATATTATGTGTATTTTATTTTTTTATAATGTATTTGATTAGTGTATTTTTTTTTCATCACATTGTATTAGAGCTTTTAGGCTTCTTCACATTAGGATAGAATAGGAAAAAGTGCGAGAGAATTAAATCCATGCTGAATTTAAGTGAGGCAAAGTTCTAATTGGTCCCAAAATGATTTGCTATCAAAGAAAATGAAAAACTAGTAGGGCCACAATGTTTCACACGAGACCATGAAATGTGATACTTAGTGATTGTTCAAGTGAATTCCACTGGAATTTTATTGTGATTAAGGGGGAAGAAAGTAATAAAGTTGCAAGTTGATCAACAACTAATCAAGTGAAACATCAGCTCCTCCACTATAATCCAATGTGGAAAATGGAAATATAAAAAAATAAATGTCACTCTTAACCCAAATGTGTTCTCTAATTCTATATATAAATAAGTAGAAGTGATTGGTATAATCTACAAGTTGGGTCCTCATATCATAACATAAAATAATAAAAAATATAAGAAAGTTGTAATATCTTTTGCAAGCTGATTCATGAATATCTAGAATATCAAACTTAGATAAAAAAATAAACTTAGATTTGTTTAAGATCTCAGTATATATGTCTAGTTGATCTGTTATAATAATTTGGATTGTAATTATGTCCTCGTGTTGTATTTTTTATTTGAAGAAAAAAAGAGTTAATCATTATGTATTTTGTTAATATTGATTTGAATATTATATGCCTTCTTTTGACATGCATTAGTTTTTGAGATTACTATTTATCTATTATTATGCTAAGTGATAAATTATTTCTAATAAAAATATAATAATTTATGATAAATTTTTTATTTGCACAAATTAATGTCTAAACAAAAATTTAAAAATATAGCTGGCCGAAAATATCAATTATCACTGATCAAGATGCTAACTCTTGAAGATTTGTTTATATATCTAAATATGCCAAGCGCTGTATCAATGTAAACATGGTATGAAAAATATATGAAATAATTAATAATATTGATAAACTAAATTATATATGATTTGATAATAATTTTATTGTTAATATTTTTTTAATAATTTTTTTCATGTAGTTATGTTAATTAGAGGACCTATATTGGATGAAAGTTTTGTACCTAGCTCAACTGAAGTATTTACTAAAAAAAAATCAAAGTTTAATCTCTGAGTTAGTATCAAAGATATATCTATTGTGTGACAACATAATATCTCTATTGTCATAAGCCATCATAATTCTAATAAAGAATCTGAAATATAATTAAATATGCTTATTAAGTTATATAATTTCTAATTTTTTATTTTTTATAATAAGAATATTATTTATATATATCATCAATAAAATAAATTAATTATCTAAATTTATTTAGTAAAATAAAGAATAATATATAATGCATATATACAAATCAAATAAGATCATTATGATTAAAAATCTCATAAATCAGACTGAAAGTGATTGATTTAGTCTTTATAAGCAATTTAATAATCCGCAAATTAGACCCAGATTCTTTATATGTGCTAAAAAATCATATAACTATTTTATATATATTTTCTTTGTAAGATCATTATGAAAAAAATATTTATGCCTAAATGGTGTGTCATATAACTATTTTATATAAATTGGACTATTCTAGTAACTACAAAAAAATATCATGATAATCAACTGTACTGCACATGTGTATGATCTAGAATTATGCTTGGATCTTGGTTGTTTAGACTCATGGCATGCCTAGTGTTGTGTTGGATTGAGTCCAACTTTGGCTCGTGATGAGCCATGCACTACACATCCATCTGGTATGATGGCGTGGGCAATGCAGATATTGGTTTTTTAAAGCTAAACATAATAAAACACATTGTTTTATACCGTCAAATCTGATTTGAACAACAATTGAGCAAAAAATTGATGGATGTTGGATTTATGCACAAAATTTATATAAAAAAATTTAAAAAATTTAAAAAATTTAAAATATATAAAATATATATATATATATATATGAGAATAGAAATTTTTCATGTATACTTTTTTTTTTATTTTCTTATTTTTTATTTTTCTTCCATTCTCTACTATGTTGTTGCCTTTGTTGCTACTATAGAAAAAAAGTGGACTATTGTTACTTTATTCTCGGCTAGTCTGGATTTATTCCATATTAGTTTGGGTTCAATCCAAATTAAATTTGTTCATTCTAGATTAGTTAGGGTTCAATTCAATCTAACTTGGTTTGTTCTAGGTTAGTTAGGATTAGGCTAGCCTGTTTGGCTAGCTGGGCTGAAATTAATTTGCAATGGTTGTGATGTTGACCTAGGCTGGCCCATGGTACGTCTAGACATGACTTTGAATTGGGTTATATTGTGTTAGGCACGGCTAAATTGTCATATGCCATGCTTGGGTAACTCAATCTAGTTGACATCTATACTAATAAAAATTTAAAATTAGGTGAATTATAATAGCATGAATTTATTTTAATATAATAACAAATAAAAATTTTAAAATTATCAAAGAAGAATCGGCATAATATATATATTATAAAAAAATAAAACATGTAGTAATAGTAATGACATTGATTATCTTAAGATACATATTAATTAATATTTCAAAAAATATAATATATTAAATCCTAATCAATTTCAATCGAGCAAAAGAGCATTTGAAGTTGGCTAAAATTTAATTTTATTGATTCTTTTCATTTATAATAATGATTTTGGAAGGAAATATAGAGTTAAATCAATTATTATCATGAGTTTTTCAATTAAATTTGAGGAGAATCATAAGATAATTAATATTATACAGCCTTATTTTTAATTTGCTACTCATAGAATTTTTAAGTAAATTTATAGGAATGATATAATAAAGTATTATAAATTATAAAAAAAATTAATAATTAATGAATTTAGAAAATACAACGGAGTATGTCTATGATGTCTGATATATGAACTAATAATAATGATGTATTATTCGTATGTCTAACTATTTATTATGTAGATAAAAATGAAACTTAACAAATAATTTTTAAGATTTTTTGAGATCTTTTATTATTATGATGAGCATATCATATATGAGAATATGATAAGGATCTTTAGGCAATATGATATTTATGCTAAAATTATTAATATTATATTTGATAATAATAAAAATAATGGTGTTTAAGTTAATGTCTGTTAGAATCTTTAAAAATGAGTTATCAAGTGAAAATTTTAATGTTAAATATTTATAGCAAATATTTAACTTAATAATATAAACAGAAATGATTGTTATTTTTTTAACATTAAAAAAATAGTAAATTTACAAAAATATTTTAGGATTTCTAGGTGATAATAAAAGTTTAACATTCTATGTTTGTCAATATGCGTAAAAAAAATTTTAATTGGTTGTGAGAATTTATTAAAATTATAACTACTTGATATTAGAATTATATATTTGTTATTAATACGTGATATTTGACTATGTTAATAAGAGTGATGAATTTATTATTGATGATGCAAACCAATATACATATGTTTTTTTTTATTTCTAAATATTTTATATGATATGACGAACATGTGTTTTTTTGTATACACTTATATCGTTTGCATTGTGTTTAGGTTAAAGGTATTAAACAGGTTGGATGAATTGGCTCCTATTTTTTGGTGGCTCGATTGGGCCATTGTGCCGTGCTTGGCACGTCACAACTTGAGAAGAGTTGGGTCGGCTTGGCCCACTCTCCCGGCTTGTACCTGGTTCAGCCGGGTGATGCATGGAGTTGCCTTGTCATCTCGGGGTCGGATTTAAAAAAAAGTTATTTAAAAAAATTAATTTTTTTTAATTTTTTGAATTTTTTAATTCATTTTAGGGGCAAAATCTCTAGAGTCATTGAATTCTACCTCCTAGCCATTGGGTTGAAATACAATGGCTTAAAAAATGTGTTTATTTATTTTTATTGTTTTGCACCAACCCAACGGTCATAGGTTCCATAAGCTTTGGCTTCTGGAACCTATAGAATATAGGTTGGGTCGGTTGTAGGGATGGTTGGGTCTGGCTCCAGGCCTGTCTCTTCGTTGGGCTCAGGTCTCAGGAGATGGGAAGTCGGAGGGGGGGGCATATTTCGGGTCATACCAAAATACTGTGCCTTTGGGCCAGGGTACTGTGTGTTGTCTAGCTGGACATGAGGCCTGTGTTACCTTGGCACGGCATGGCACTTGCCATACTGAGAGCCATCCCGGCACAGGCCTAGGCATGGTTCTGGGTCGTGCATTGGGTTGGGCCTGAGCTACCCAACTCGTTTGACACATCTAGTTTAGATATGTATATAAAATTAGTAGCATATTTAGCAAGTATAGAAGATAATTTGCATTTAGTGTAGTGATCATTAAGATGAAAATTAAATATTTAAAATATTGATATTCTTTTATGGCTGTATTATTTGATTTTCTGTATAGATGACAGGGCTAAGTTGAAAAAGGTAGAAAATAATTTAACATACATATTTATATGTATGAACTAAACAGATGAATGAGAACATGATTGTTGGATTATTAAAAATTAAATAACATATTTATATAATACGACATTAGGTATAATAATAGTTGTAGGGAAGCTCTGTATACAAACATGTACATCGTATAAGGATATGATGACTTTTTCATTTAGTTTGTTAGAAACAAATAATGAGGTGGTCTATTAAATAGGAGCAAATTTTTTAAAATTTTAATACATAGATATCAATTACTATTTTATCTTATCATATAATGATAATAAGAGATTGAATATTTTGATTTGTTGAAAATTATATGAATTTATTTATTTCGTGCTATTTAAGATGACATATGATTTATTGACCTCTTCGGTGTCTAGTATAATTTTAGAGTCTATTTTTATTGTAGTTGTCAATATTATTTCATATATAAGATTTAGATTGTGACTAGATATTGTTAATATTTATATACTTGAATGACTAAAAAGATTCAATATTGAATATTCGGGATTAAACATAAGAGTTATTGACGAATAATGATTTATGGGATATCAACCATATTTAGACCATCACTAGTTCTACTTTTAGAATAATATATGATGGTTATGATTTATATCCGCACTACTATATTTCATATATGTATTAATCACGAATATCAAAGGATTCACGTGTAAAATGTGATATATTTATTTTTATAAAATTTATGTTTTTATTTATATAATATTTTTATATTTTATATTAATGAGTTAATTTTTAATATTTATGTTATTGAGTTTTTTTTAAGATTTATTATTCAAAATTTTAGATCGTATTGTTTTATTTTCATACGATATTTTGAGGTAAAAATAAAATAATTTTTTAATTATTTATGTAATACATTTAAATTTATAATGCATTATAATTTGTATTATTTATAATTTTTTATTTAATTTTTCTAATAAAGATTGAATATCAATTAAATATTTTAAAAAATTTTAATTATTGATGTAACTTGACATGACTCGACATAACATGGAATTGATTTGACATGATCTGGCACAAAAGTGCTAGTAAGTATGCCAATCAGGCTATGTTGAGCTCACTATTAATGAAGTCGTGTCGGTACGTTACGACACCAAAATCCATCTCGTGTCATGTTAGTCATTACATGATGACTTGATTCGGTCACAAAAAATTTGGTTGTGCCGGTATGACACGACTTATTTAATACTTTTAGCGTATGATAAATATCTTTTTTTATCATGTCCTTATGTAATCCATAATGAGATGATGTTTTAGAAGAAGGCATCAATGCTTTAATATCATCATGAAAAGTAATAAAAAATATAAAAGAAAAAAAATATATGAATATTATGTTTCTTCTGAAGATTAATTAAAAGATCAAAATCAGAAGAATGAACTGTATAATTTTTTGACATTTTTTAAGATTCTCCTTGGTTTTGATCATGCTGACAAGAATATTATCTTTAGGAGTACATATGAAGGCATGGGTCATCAAGTCTCCTAGCTCCTATCTCATTTGAAGTTGAAAGAGATAAAACTAGAGCTTCTATCTCATTCTGGCAAGGATATTCTTTATCCTTTCCATAAAACATAAATGTGATTTTTTTATACGTGGTGGTATGTATGATGATTTGAGGGAAAAATCATTATAATTTGGTACAACTAGTTCATAAGTGATTGAAATGTAATAATTTCTTTTTGTTAGTGCCCCAAAGGATATTCAAAGAAAGTAAAAAAATAATTATTCTATATATCTCAAAAGTTTAACACATTTTTTTTGGATATTAAAATAATAAAAAAATTTTTTTTTTTTGTTCTGAGTAACTCCTTGTCATATCTTTAAGAGAGATGATGAATAAAGAAAATGCTTCCAAGTTTGTTGGAAGGTAAGTTAAGTAATACCTTTCTAGAATATAAGATAAAAAGATACATGATGAGAACATATGAACTAAAATATTTGATCGATCAAGCTATTAGTAGTTAAAATCATATTTTCTTAAAAACATTGTGGAATAATTCTATTATACTCTAAAATATTCACTTATAATTAAAATTTTTTTTATTAAACAGGTTTTCAATTATTAATAATAATAGCTGAAAACCAAGTGAAACAAGAATAATTATTAATGTGAATGCCTAAATATCTTAAGTTATTTTAATTTTCAACTAGAGATGTCAAATGAGCCGTGTTGGGTTGATATAACATGATTTTTGGTGGCTCGGTTAGGCCATTGTGTCATGTCGGCATGACTTGATTTTTATTGGCTCATGTGGGCCATCATGCCCTCTCGGACATGACATTAAATGAGTGCCCGGGATTTATTGTGCTGTGCTGGCACAGAAAAATGGTAGGTAAGCCCGACATGATCTGTTGTCTTTCCTTTCTCAACTGGGTGTGCTGGATTTCACTGGATTGTGTCGGGCATGATGGTAGTGGCACAACACTACCACTCGCCCTGGTGAGATTGACCACCCCAACCTCCTAGGCCTAAAGACCTTTGCCTAGTGTGGCAGTACCCATTGCTCAGTGTTTAGTAGTGGGCAGTGCCACTGTTGTAGTAATTCAGTGCCACATCACATTCACAGCCATAGTTAGTGGGTAGACCAATGGGCTATGGCCCGTGGGCCCTAAATTTGCATAGTGCAGTGTTGGTCTTGCTCTTGATGTCCCAATGGTGTAACGACATTGTCTTTTTTTTTTTAAGTTTAAACTTATAAGTAAATTTTAAATTTCTAAAAATAAAAAATATTAAAATTAAGCTACATTGCACTATAAATAAAAATAAATAAAATATATAATTTAATAAAAAATACACATTGTTTTCGTGTCTCGTGGTACATATGACAAACAATAATAAATTGAAAAATTTTAAAGTATACAATAACATCACTATATTAGTTAAAGCAGCATGCATTGTATGCTTATCTTCTAATATTCATGATCAATTTGTTTGTGGTATGATTTGGATCTTTATATTTAATTCCAAAGCTAACACTATTGATAATCCCAATATTTTTCATTTCGTATGAGTTATCATTTATCAACAATATTTTTATTTTATTATGAATATCTATTATCAAATCATCCCAATTCTTTAAGTATGAAAAAGTTTCTATGATATTTACTCAGTTTAATTTTTTTTATTTGAAATAATATTAATTGCCACAAAAAAGTAAATTATAATACAATGCTAGTTATCATAAATGTTCAATGGATCATGTGTCATCTTATATTACATGAGATTGATTTATATGATTTTTATTAATTTGGTATATTTAAATTCTTATTATCATTATATGATAAAATAAAATATTAATTAATATCTAAGTATTGAGATAGTTTATTTATTTTGATAAATTATCATATCATTTCCTTTTAGCTAATTGAATGAGAAAATCATCATATCTAAATATGGTGTTCATATCCATACTCGGAGTCTCTCTTAAAATTATTAACATGGTATCGTAGTATATAAACATGTTTTTAAATTTTTTATGAATTAATTACTTGATTCTTCTACCTGATTCATGTAAGTGAATATATATTTTAATATAATTTATATTCATTTCATCTAAATACTATTCTATACAAGCAATTAAATAATAAAAAAAATTGAATAAAGGATCAATAAATATTTGATTATTTTCTTAACAGTCATACTATAATTATTATATTCTTTATACTTGCTAAATATAATATTAGTATTGCATATGCACTCAAGTACAATGGAAGTATTGAGAATATATATAAATGAAAATATATTCATCATATCATAAAATATTTTTAGAAATTTTAAAAATAAAATCTATCTTTCTGTTTAAAACATTAATAATAAATATATCACTTTTATTATTAGATTGTTGGATATTATATTTGATAGCAAATACATAACTCTAATTTTAGATAAATATAATTTTAATAGTATTTGATATTTGTTTGGAATTTTTTAAGTTCACTAATAAATATAGAGTGAAAATCTTTTTGTTTACTATGTGTCATAAGATATTTTTGTGAGTTTTTTATATTTTTTATTTAAAAAAATATTTTTTCTATGCTTGTGCTATTAAGCTAATTGTTTAACACATTATCTAATATGAAAAAAATTAGCTAATGATTTGCTTTTAATTGTTCATGATAAACATGTTAATAGCGAAACTATAATTTGATGCACTTTTCAATGTGATACTAAAATTTACTTTGAATATTGTATTTACTAAATATTTTCGTCAACATTCATATACGATGAGACCATTATTAAGATGAAATATATCAAGAAATCCAATTTTTTTTTATTAAATATACACTTATAATTAACATAGTGTGTGGTGGTACATGTTTGTTATGGATACCACTCAATTATGTTTTCTAAGTTTATTACTTACTAATTATTTTTTAAAAATAAAATATTTTATTATGTCATGGACACTAGTCTATTAAGTAGACGCTCGCTCTAAAAATTGGTCCAACTAAGAAAGTATATTGTTTGAATTTGAGATTTATTATGAGATGATTTACTTTAATATTTGGAGTTAATTATCAAGATATATATTTTTCTAATATAGATATTTATATCACTAATAATCTCACAAATGGTTGATATATAAGTAGACATGAATATTATTTTTTCATTTTTATCTCGAGGAATAAGTGTGTATTGAGCAAACATATAATTTTAAAACAGTAACAAATTAGTTAGATTCAATTTGTAGTTTGCAAAAGACACTGTACCACATGAAGCAGTCAATTCAAACATTGTTTGTGAGATTTTTATTAGGAGTCATCTTTTTCCATTTTTACAAATATGTTATAAATTACTTTTTGTTTTTTTGAAGAAATTTGGATGATTTGTTTCAATTCAAGGAATATCTTTAGTTATTATTTTAAATGAAAAATTTTGAGAGTCTCATATATTTTTTGAGATAGAAGTGATTAATGATGAGTTAGATATTATGTTTTCATATGAGAAATATATAATTGATATTATCATAGATATCAAAGATTATTTGGATTGTGTTTCAAAGATTATCTTTGTTGAGTCAGAGATTAATTTCTTGTATAATATATACTATCTCATTGATTTGATTATACACATAATTATAAGAAATATTATTTATATGTGATTTATTGGATAAAATATAATATATATAATTAGTATAATTAGTTATTTCTTAGATTCTTTATGACATGGTTGCTCATATATTCCTGTTCGCATACTTAGCTAAGAAATTAATTTCTAGGCTTTGATATTTGGAATGTATATTTGATCTTCTATTCAATAATTTATAAATGGTTGTTATTGAATCACAAAGTTATATTATTTCATTCTCCTGAGAAGATTAAAGTGGTTATCATTATTATAATTTATATTTTTATCACAAATCATGCAATAGATAAATATATTTATGAAAATTAAGAATTCTCAACTTATTTTTTTTTTCATTCAAGCCTAATGTTCTAGAAATCTATGCACATATTTGATATAACTTGTGTTTTTTATTTGTTTTTTTTATTGCCATTTTATGTATCTACAGTTGATTAATAAGAGCATCTAATTAGTGAGTTACCTCAATTGTTGTTAGTTACTAATTATAATGTCAAGTTTTCTCTTGTATTGTATAAGAGTATTTATTATTATAATGAAAGTTGATTTTTTTTTTGCATTTAATTTTATATTGTCTAAGTGAATCAAATACTTTTGAAAATTATGTTCACTTAATCTCATTGTGATTTTGGTAGAGGTGTCAAACGGGCCGGCCCGACACGGCCCGGCCCATTTTTTCGGGCACGAGCGTTCTACCGGGCCGGGCCGGGCACGGCACGGTTTAAAAACATCCGGGCACGGCACGGCCCGTAGGCACGGCAGGCCGTGCCGTGCCGGGTCGGGAGTCAAGACCACGGGTCGGGAGTCAAGACCACGGGTTGGGATCCAATCAGACCCGACCCGCGGTCTTTTTTTTCGGGAGGGTTGGGTCATGCCCACGCGTGCCCGCGTGAAACGGCACGGGAAGAACCCGTGCCGCCGTGCCTGGCCAGGCACGGCACGGCTCGAGCCAAGCACGGCACGGCACGTTCCAACCCCGGGCACGGCACGGGCTCGGGCATGGTTTAAAAATGTGCCGGGCCGGCCCAGGCACGGCCGAACCGTGCCTCGTGCTGGGCCGGGCCGGCCCGTCCCAGTTGACAACTCTAGATTTTGCCGAGAATTTTAATAATACATGTTCCTCTTTTATCTATCATATTTGAAACTATTGGATTTTGGAATCAGTAAATATTTATATATAAGCTTTTAGTTGATTTAACAAACTTATAGCAAGTAGAAAAATCCAAAGAGGCCTACAATGAGATATTATAATATGATACTTTACTACTTTTTTGTTTTTCATAGATTGCGAATCACCTTCTTTTTAAACTGATATTTCTTATAATTGAGAGAATTTTTTAATCCTTAATTTTATGTCTCAACTTAACTAATGAAGATTGTTTGTTAAAACTAACCTAATAATAATTCAATGATAGGTAAATATCAATCTAATCTCTTCTACAAATGGAAAAACACACACAATTTATTTCTCTTAGGCTCAAATTTTTTTCCTATGCTTTTAGGCTCAACAAAAAGAATTGCATGTTGATAAAATATTATTATCCTCGAGTTTCTTAGAAATATGAAGGTTATATTTTTTTGCATAAGACTTTTGTTTTGTGTGTGATTTGGATAAGGTTAATATCTTAACATATTTTTCTCTAGAAAATCAGAGAACTTTTATTTATAATTTGATGAGAATCGAACTTGAAATCTATTATCTTTGGATAAAAGTACTTATTATCGTACTAAGATATGATTTTCAATACATGTATTTTATTATTTATGTTTTATTCTTGTTTAAATTATTTTAAATTTGAAATTCTTTTGAGATGTGATATGTTAATATTTGTGTAACCACACACATCAAAATGACTTTGAAATATTTTTTGTTGTACTTAGTGTTCAAGTCACTTGTTATTGTACAATACACTTATTATTCCATGATCTCTAATACATATATGTAATACAAAGATTTCATAGGTGATTAATTATTTCAATATTATTATTATCCAAATATATTTTATTTTTGAAATTTTATGAGATTTAATTGTTTAGAAATATACTGTATAAATAAAATATTCTATCTCAAAATTATGGATGAATAAATTGTGAGGGATGATAAGACAATCATATTGATGATGTCATAACCAACATCTCTAATATAATTCTCATGAGACAATAGATTCAAGAATAAAAATTTATTACTTGTGGCTTGATTAAATTGTAAGTGAAAGTGTTATAAATGCATAAAATATTTAGAGAATAATCTATAAAACTCATTATGTGAGTACTTGTTAGGTGAATAGTTTATTTCTTGGTGGTTACACATCCACTTTATAAGAAAGCATCGAAGCTTATTGTTTCTTGGAATATGAAGTCATTGAAAATCTTAACTATATTCAGTCTTTTCGTCTCTAATTTTATTTATTAATTTTTTGTTATCTTTATCACATCTTTCTCTTTCAGCTAAGATTAATAAAAATGTGTATTTAAAAAATATATCCAATAATATCTAGCATTCAATATTTACCAATTAAGAAAAAGAAGATGGTGAAGAAGAAGAAAAAGTAGTGGTAAAAAAAGGAAAAAAAAATAAGAAGTAGAACAATAAAAAAGGAAGAAGAAAAAGAGAAAAATGAAGTAAATTTTAATTATATTTAATCTTTTTGTCTCCACTTTCATTTAAAAACTCTCTATTATCTATATCACATCTTTCTCTTTTAGCTAAAATTAATAAAAATATGTATATTTAAAATGTTTCCAATAATATCTAGCATTTAATATCTATCAACTAAAAAGAAGAATATGATGATGATGATAAAGGAAAAGTAGAGGAAAATGAAAAAAAAATAGAAGTAAAAGAAGAAAAATAAAAAAGAAAGTAAAAAAAAAATAAAAAGTAAAAAAAGATGAAAATTTTAACTTTATTCAGTCTTTTTGTCTTCACCTTCATTTATCAACTCTTTGTTATCTCGATCACATCTTTCTCTTTCAATTAAGATTAATAAAAATCAGTATTTATAAAATTTATTTAATAACATCTAGCATTCAATATGAAACATAACAATTATAGTGTTCGTGTTGAATAAATGATTTTTTAGTTATAGTGTTTATGTCTTTAGTGACTGGTTTTAGCCCAATTTTTTGAGAATGCCCGTGCTTTCGTGCCAAGCCAGACACAGTTTATCAAAGCCAAGCCTGGCAAGGCCCATCGGCCCATGCCGGGTCAGGCCTGTACTGGCCTAGCTTAATAAACTATTTTTAAAAATTTTTAAAGTTATCTGTTAAACTTTATATAAAATATATATTATATTATATATAGATAATGTATATTATATTAAATTTGTAAAATAAAAATTTTTAAAAATTTTATAAATTACAAAGTTTAAATTTTTTTATTAAAAATATAATATAAATAAATTACAAAGTTTAAAATTTAAATTGGTAAATTGACAATTATTAAATATTAATAAAGTTAAAATTTTTTTTATAATCTAAACTAAATTTAGATTATAATTTATTAAAATTAAATGATAGAGTTGTACTTTTTAAGTGAAAATTTTAAACAAACAAATAAATTAAACAAAAAAATTTGTTAAAAAAATTACAAAGTCAAAAAAATAAAAGCAAATCAAATGATCAATCAGCCAATAGACACTGAACCAAAACAAATACAAGTTTCAACGTAATGTAAAAAAAAGTATACAATCAATAAAAAATAAAACATCAAAATCAAAATGCAGAATCAAGAATAAATCACAAAAATCATCAACTGTGTCCATGACTGTGAGACATCAAAAATTAAAATCAATTGACAATGATAAATGGAATGTGGTGTGGCGTGGCGTGGCACTAGCAACTGGTGTCAGGCAACGAGCAGGAGAAACTGGCAATCACGTTAATCCTCAATCAGCATATCATGAGCATCATCAACCGCAACATCAAGATCACTATCATATGGATCATCATCAGCATCAATCAACTCTTCTACTTTCGCAGCGGATGCGGATGTAGTCTCTATCCCAGCTCCAACATGATCCTGGATGCTAAACTTTGAATCATCATAATCCTTCAAACAGGCCAATGCTTCAATAATATCTGGACGTAATCTCGATCTCTTATCTGAAATCACGTTCACTACAACAGAAAAAGTAGACTCCGATGCTACGCTCGACACTGGAGGAGTCAGTAGATCTCGTGTCATCCTAGATGGCCCTGGAAAGGTGGACTCATATGATTTTCACCACTGTAATATATTAAGATTCTTAGTATCAGAATGTGATAGAATTGAGCAGTAATCGGTATCTAAGTACTAGGATGACACGAGACTATTGCATGTTCTTAGTTGATCCCATTGCTGCTATTATATTAGTTTCAGTTTTTATGTTGGGTGCTGCAGGTGTTTGCTAATCTTGAGCAATTGAAGGCAGCTTCAGAAAGTGTGACAAACACGAGTGCTGAAGCCTATATGCGGGATCCAGAAAATTTTAAAAATACTTATCAAGAGATAATTGCTCAGATGAGTAAGGGAGCTGTTCACGCACTCCCTGAAGAGAATGCCGCTGGTCGTGCCAAATTGCTGAAGGAAAAGGTGATGCGTAGGTGCATGAGTAAAGTGTCTGATATTATCTGATCAAAATAGGAATTTGATGCACGTAAAAGTTAAAGTTGTGTGATTATAAATTTATTATATAAAATACAATAATGTGAAAGGCAATCATGTCAGCTTCTTCTCGTTTCAGCTAAGCTATTTTTTGTTAGAGTTTTAGCTTGTAAGTAATACTCATCCTATCGCGAAATGGTGTTGTTGCTAAATGCAAATCACAACTTTAAGGATAAAATGGGCATTTTGTAAATTTGTTTTTATCAGCTCCTGAGTCTCGCCAGTGCTAAAGGGTCAAAAATGGGCTGTGCCATCCTGACCAAACTTACTTGCACTGTCTTGCTGCTGTGCCCCGTGGTTGAAAGACCATGCAACTCTTTCCGGCCTGGTCTGTTTTGGTTCGTGGGGCTCCCAGGTAGGGCTAGGTCTTGTTTGATGTCTGGGCTGGACGGAGAAAGTTGATTTTATGCCTCTATCTAGTTGTTACATGTTTTGAGAGGCAACTACGACTGAAAATTTAATTTAACAGATATTTTGCGGGTTACATGTATGGCTCTCAGAAAATCAGAATTAACGGACGTACATGTGTTAGAGATGCAAATATGAAAAAAAAAAAACACTAGGATAGAATGAGAAATAAATTTTTATTTGTTTGAAAGTCAGCAATTTTTTTAGCTTAATAAATTTTAGATTTATATGTTTATGATTTTATTGTATGACAAATATGTTATGTTTCAAATCATTAAAACTATTTCTAGGTTAAAATTATTTTTTCTATTTGGTTGAAATTATTTTTCTAGGTTTGTTGGTATTCACTTTTTAAAATTGATAAATATCTTATTGTTGAGGTTTAGTGTTGTTGTATCAGTTATTTTGTTTATTTTAATATTTTACTTGTATGAGAGCACTCGATCTATGGGCTACCCCAATCAAAAAATATATATATATGTGTGTGTGTGTGTGTGTGCGTGTGTATGTTTTATATTTCATTTTTCAAATTTAATAAAAATAATTTATTTTTCGTAGGTATCAAAGCTTTTTAGGTTATTGAGGGATGGCGCACAATGATGGGCGTGGTGGAACACCTTCGGTTAGTTTTGGTGATAATGTGTTCCGCCATACTATGAAGGTAAAGATATGTTTTCGTGAGGTTTTTGTTTCCATTGTGATTGTTAGATATACGATGACAATTTTGCGGTAGTCAAGTAGGGTGACGATAGTTTAGACGATGATTATTGTGGTGGTTCATTTGGTGGTGCTGCTATGGTGCTGCGATGATGATTAAATATATGTTGATTAAATATATGTTGATTGTTGAGTCCTATTTTCAAAATTTTGATGAGATGCCATTATGCTTTGTAGTGTTTTTCTTTTTTTGTCATAGTATTTTTTTTTCTCTTGTAAAAGGATGAAGATGACCGAAATTAGTGTGAGACCACTAAAAACAACTAATTGAAGATTGAAGGTGGAAATATATTCATTGCAGATGTGTCAAATGGGTCGTGCCGTGTCGGTACCACCCATTTTTTTAAGGCATAGCCGTGCTACCTTGTCTTATCATGCACGACATGGTTAAATTTTGGTGCTGAGGTCCACCAGCTCAGCATGGGTCGGTTAAATTCTGGTGTCGTGGCCTGTGGTCCACTAGCTCCGCATGACATGGTGAGCATGGCCATGCCTGACCTTGCAGAATGACGAGGATGCACAGGTCATGCATCTTTGTTGTTACTCATTGTGTGATGGTCGACGAGTTACCTGCTTACTGGCCAGCCAATTATAATCGGCCACGTGGCCGATATTATTAAAAAAATTGGACTGCCTCATGTTAGGATAGTTTTTGGCTGCTTTGGTGACTACCTGAAGGGGACCCCATTGGGCTGTCACCTGAGTTGATTTATCGTGCCTTCGGGCCTGGCACATGGGTCGAGCTATGATATATTACCGCATGTGACAAAAATGTATGTTTGAGTTTTGATATACATGTTTATGTGGCCTTCAATGATACAAAAGATGTATCGATTCTATTGCCCACAACCCAATTATGTGTTATTGACTGAAGACTTGATATTTATTGAGTATATTTTATTGTTTCTCAGTCTATTGTTGAGTCTTCTAGTAATCACATGTTAGATAAGTTTCTAGTATGTCGTTTGTAGTTTTATTCTTTTTTAAGCCCCACTCTAGATACACAAAGTTCTGTCGAGTAGTGGGTGCCAATTGGCTAAAATATTTTTATTAAGTCTAGTCCCATTGTATGAGACTCTTGTGATACTTTCAAGTGTCGTTCTTATCATTTTTCACGAGGGTCATCATTCCTGTTGTGATTGTTCTCTATTTACTTTCTTCTATGAGCTACTAATAATTTCTATTTTAATTTTTTTTTGTACAATAATTCATGTAATTAAGATTACGAGGATAGTGGTTGAGGTTTTGCAACACTTAGAGTGGTCGGGTGCTATGCATGAAGAAATAAGTACTCTTGTGCCTAATTAGACATGAGATTTAGTTTAGCAGGTTGAAAGCAAGATTTATTGTGAAGGGCTATGTTCAAGCTCGCGGAGTTAATTATTTTGATATGTCTTTTTTTGGTGATCAAGATTATTTTTATTTGCTTATTTCTTTTCTTGACGATATCTTGATAGTGACTCATGTATTAGTTGAAATGTGAAGAATGCCTTTCTCCACAATGAGGATGTATTTTCGGAGCAAACTTTTAGATATTCTATTTAGAAGTCAGTCGAAAATTACTCAAGATTAGATATTATTTGTGTGGCCGACAATAGTCTCCTCGAAGTTGGTATGAGTGGCTAATCATTATTGTATGGGACTTTGAGTTTCAAAAATCAATAAAGGATCATAAAATATGCTTTAATCATTAAGCTTTAGGTTATATTCTATTTATGATATGTATTGATAATATTGTTATTATCTATGTTGCACGGACACGGATACGGACACGGGGATACGACACGGCAGGATACGGGGACACGACAAATTCCAAAAAACTAGGATACGGATACGGCTAGGACACGGCATGAAAAAAAAATTAAATATAAATATTATCTATTAACATAAATTTAGATAAATAAAAAAAATGCTAAGATATTTTGATAAATAAAAATTTAGAAGGCTTAAATAAAATTAAAATAAATTATTTGTTTATTATATTTTGTATATATATTAAACAAACAATAATAATTAAAATATAAAAAATATATATTTAAGCCCTCTAACCCCTGCGGCCCTGCCCCCTCCCGTTACAGCTTCTAACTCTCTCTAACATATATTTTAAATATAGTATTTTAAAATAATTTAAAATATAGTATTTTAAAATAATATAAGATACAGTATTTTAAAATAATTTAAAATTCTATTTTTTAAATTAATTTAAAAAAAATTTAAACCTCTAACATCCTCTCTCCCCTCCCCCCCCCTCCCCGAAAATCCCTCCCGAACCTTTTTCCCCTCCAGAACCTTTTTCCCCTCCAGAACCTTTTTCCCCGAAAATCCCTCCCGAACCTTTTTCCAGAACCTTTTTCCCCTCCAGAACATTTTTCCCCGAAAATCTTCTCTCCAGAACCTTTTTCCCCCCTCCCGAAAATCCCTCCCGAAACCCCCCTCCACCCCCCTCCCGAAAATCACTCCCGAAACCCCCTCCCGAAACCCTCTCCCCCCCCTCCCCCTCCCGAAACCCCCCCTCCCCGAACCCCCCTCCCGAAACCCCCTCCCCTCCACCCGATTTTCCGAAACCCCCTCCCCTCCACCCGATTTTCCGAAACCCTCTAATGACGCGTCGGTAGGTAAACGACGCGTCTGGAGTTTTTCGGAAACGATTGTTTCCGAAAAACTCGTCGGATACGTCTCCGACGCGTATCCGATACGCCACGTGGCGTATCGCATACGGATTTGTGTCCGATACGCCACGTGGCTGGTCGGACACGTATCCGACGCGTGTCCGACGCGTGTCGCCGTGTCCACGTGTCCGACACGTGGACACGGCACTCCCTAGCCGTATCCGTGCAACACAGATTATTATAATTCATAACACGAAGAGAATTAAATCTTTGAAAAGGTTTTTTCTATAGAGGTGAAAAGGAATAAGTAAAGAATATACTTAGTACACAAAACTCTCATTTAGTGTGAAGTATCAGGGAGATTAGTATCTTGAAATTATTTTTTTAGGGAATTAGAGATGAATTTGATGATGTTCAAATTCGAGATTTAATGTCCTTGGATGAAGATACTTGCTATCACAAGATATCATATGCAACATGATAATTTTATATGTGATGAATCATCCTAATATTATTTTTTAATAAATACTTTTAATTTTGAAATTATTTTAAGATTTGATATATTAATTTTTGTGTAATCACATACATGTGACAAGAAATAGGTATGAGATCTTAATCTCTTAGAGGAAATATGTTTATGATATGTTGGTAGAAGCTAAAATGATGAATCTCGAGGCATCAGAGTTGGTTGGATCCATGGGTGAATGAAAAACTCATATTATTGTCTTTAGACAATTTCTTGTATATTTAATTGTTTTCTCTCTTCATCCTCCCAACAAACTCATCTCATATTATTCCTTGGTTCTCATACGAGTCTCGGGGTCAGAGCATGTCATGGCCTAATCTCAATATCATAATAGGTTATTATAGTACTCATTCTCTTTATTAATTGTACTACCATACATTTGATTTCATTCATGTTTAGTTTTTTCAGTGGGATAATAGTTGTTTATTAGGATGAAAAAAATGATTTTATCAAGCTAAATATATACATTTGATATTTTTTTTTTTTTTTGAGTTTGGGTTATTTAACTATTTTATAAGTATTGTATCAGATATTTTTTATGTTATCAGTAGAATTAGTTATTTCATAAACTCTCTTAGATAAACCCATTTTGATGTTAAACTTCACGTACTTAGATATGTGAAGAAAAATTATGGACTAAGACTTTTTTCAGAGATATGAAAATGAACACAATCAAATAGTTATTTGTAGATTAATTGTAAATATTAAATACAAATTTATGATATCTGTTATTTTTAAGCTTATTTATATCATTATTTATTTAGTATTTTCAATTTTTAAATTGTATTCTTTGTGATAGTAAGGCTGTAAGACTGATTGCTTACAATTTGATTTTTTGTGAGTGAATAAAATTTATTGAGTTAAATTTTCACTTTATCTAGGAAAAGTTTAATGAGAGTTTTATTTTTATAACATGCGTATCTGTTAGAGATCTTGCATCTGGATAAACAAGAGAAATGCTCCTATTATATAAAAGAGTGCTATATGTGATTTGTTTTGTTATTTGTATGTGCGCGCACACACACACACACACACACATATACTTATATATATATATATATATCCCTTGTATACTTGGTTTGTAGTGAGATTTTTTGTATATTCATGTAACATATATATCTTGTTGAATACCTTTTAATCATATTTTTTTTATATTTTTTTTATATTGTAATCTTATTCTTTATCATAATGTATTAATATATTTGAAATGTTGATGTATGATGTTTGTTTTTTTTTTTTAATTTAGATTAATATAAAATTAACACTACAAAAGTATTATATGTACTTAAGTTTTTCATTATTTATTAAAAAATATAGATTAAAAGGTGTGGGTCTGTGCAAATTGTTTGTTGGTGGGTGGGGATCTGCATGTGCACAATACTTCAGCCAATGCCAATTCCAATGCCAAGAGTCAAGAGATGTAATCATTTGGGGATGCTTGGTTGTTGCATTTTGTTGTGCACCTCAGTTTCAGTAATACTTAGTGGAAAACTTTCGTTTTTAATTTTGCTTGAAGTTTGCTTGTAGTGTTGATAAAAAAATATCATTCTTTGTTCCCTTATGGGTTGTTATGATTTTAGCACATGAATTGGGTTCCCTCTCTCTCTGACCTAGTTTTTAGGGATGCTTTCCGCCCTAAATCCTAAACCCTAAACCCAAACTCATTTTTTAATATGACTTGGGTTTCTGTTTTTGGAGCTAGTTTTCAGGGATGAGTCTGGCCCAAACTCATTTTCTATTAATATTAATTCACAGCACGTATTTTAAAATGTAAAAATTTTGAATAATTTTTAAAAATTAATTATGATGGTAGTAGCGGAAATTGATTCTGCTTACTTTCTAAACCACAATGTTTTGGTAGAGCACTCACTTGCGATTTGAGCGCACTTGTGCTTCGCTGCTATTATGTGTCATTAGAATTTACACGACTCCATGCTCTTTATATTTTCTGGTGCTTTCTATTTGGCAGGGTAATGAGCATCATAATCAGGGAAAATTCAGAGAGGCAGCAGAGAAATATGTTCTTGTAAGCTAACAATTCTCTCCCATGGTATTTTTCTTGTTGGCATATGATCTCGTGATATCAGTTCTATTTGTGTTCTTATTTTGATTAAATTGTCCAAATTCTGATTCTTCCTAGGCAAAGAAAACCCTCGAAGAAACTAAGTCCCCGGGGAACAATTCGCTCTTAGCTTCTTGTTCTCTTAATTTAATGTCATGTTACCTAAAGTTGAAGAAGTTTGACGAGTGCATTACAGAGGGTTTCGAGGTATTAAATGTCTTTATTCTCCTTCTCCTATGGCTTGTTCTTTGATGCGTAATTTCCTTTGTTTATGGAGAATGAGGTATTATGATATGTCTCTTCATGTAGGAGAAGTATAAAAATGTTGTCCTTGTTGAAATTGTTCTATAAATATGTTGTCCATTTTTTTTTGTTGTTTTTGCAGATGTAAAAATCTTATAGATGACTTAAATTAGATCTACTACATATTATATCTGTAGAGATATGCTTGATTCTAATGTCACTCTCTGTATGTCCCGCTCACAAAAATCATCAATGGCTACTATCGTCAAGGAAGCACGAATATGGCTCCCTATAGGTGTGTTCGCGTGTCGGACACTCGGACACGATATGGACACGGCACGGATACGTGTCCGATACGCCACGTGGCGTATCGTTGATCAATCCGTATTTGATATGTCACGTGGCGTATTGGACGGATGCGTCGGCTGTCGTATACATGCCGACAACGCCTGACGACGTCGCTCATTATGGCTAATGACCGATTTTGTGATGCGGCGCAAGTGAGCGTGATTTTGTGGTGGGGGAGGGGGCGGGTGTGATTTTGGGCAAGCAAGGGGCGAGCGTGATTTGTGGGGATGTAGGGGGCGGGCGCGATTTGTGAAGAGGAGGGCGTGATTTTGGGGCAGGGCTGTTTTTTATAAAATAAAATAAAATATATTATTTTATTTTATAAAATACCTAGTATTCATAAAGAATAATTTTTATTTTTTTTATCATGTTGTATTCTAGCCGTATCTGTATCCTAATTTTTTTGAATTTGTAGTATCCCTGTATCATGCCGTATCGTATCCCCGTATTCGTGTCCATGCTTCTTAGACTATCATAAACCTATATTTTTATTCTGCACTGAATCAAGACATTTCTCTGTCATAAGCCTATGTTCTATTACATATTATATCTGTAGAGTCGGTTCTTGAATTTCAAGCACATAAAATTTTAAATTTAAAAGTTTACACTTAGAAAATTACAATTAAGAAAAAAAATATTTTTTTTTATTTAATGACAATAATTTTTATATCTTACATATTATATTACAATGATTTAATTGGATTGAAAGTAACAGAGAGTTTTTTGGGTTGATAACAAATATCTTAGATTAATGATGATAGGTCTCGATTCTGAGACAATCATATTCTATGAGATTTCAAATTAGTTTTAGCACAATTGGCTACTTAAAATATAAGTTTAATCTTGTTAAGAGTGATACTGTTGTGATAATCAAAATAAGGAAGTAGAAGTAAAAAGTATCAAATACTAGTATTTTCAAAAACTTAGGATTTATATTAATTTTGATGTGGATATATCTCATATGATTAAGATTGAATGAACTCAATTGAGGGTTGGATCATAGTTTTTTTTTGTGATAGAAGAGTATTTAGAGGTGTCAAACGGGCCGGCTTGGCACGGTATCGGACCGGTTTTAGGCCGCCCAACCGGGCTACCGTGCCGGGTCAGTCACGACATGGTTACTATTCTGTGCTGTGCCTGGACCGGCACGGACTCGTGGCCAAAAAATGCCGGGTTCGGCCTAGTTCGGGTCAGAAAAACCTATTTTTTTAAAAAAATTAGAGTTTCAGTGTCACGCCTTCTCGCCATCACACGTCTTCGCCCTTTTGGGGCTCTGCGAGTCTTGTCTGTCGGGCATCTGCTCGTATTGATCACGTTTGGTGCATGTTTACGTGCTATGCCCATGTGCAGGCACGGCACGATAAACCGGGGCACGGAACTGTAGCGTGTCATGCCCGTGCTGCCCCAGCCCGGCCCGTTTGACACCTCTAAGAATATTAAATAAATTAACAAGAAAAATTTTATAAAATAATTATAAGGTCAATCATATTATGAGAAAGTGAATGTTAGGTGATCGAGAATTCAAATATTCAAAGGATGAGAATAACATAGTTGGTGATGATAAGATAAATGCATCATAATATTAAAAATGATACAAGTAGACATGAAATTATTAGAAAAAAAAATTGAAATAACTTATGTAGATGATAAATAGAGAATCATTGGAGGCGAGTTGCTCATCTCCATTACAGATCTTCTATTGTATCAATTAGAAAGTGTGAGATTATTTAGTTGGAGAGAAAAAAAAAACGTGTAGACCTAAGAAAAAATAAATTAAAATCATAAATAATAATTTAATAATTAAATGACTGAGTACTGATATAATTTTTAATTAAATTAATTGGAAAAATAAGATTCATACAGTTGATCATAAGTAGATGGGATAATATTTTATTTATTATGATTATGATCTCTTCAATTTATTGTGCGCATGACTGTTGATGACCAATGATACTAATCTATGTGTTAGTAGTTATGATAATTTTAATGTTAAGTCTGTTATTTTAATGTAATTTTTGTATAATCAAATTTTATCGTAATTTATTTTCAATTAATTATTTTGCTAAATAATTGAATTATAATGATATATTTTTTTGTATTTATTTGTAAGATTTGAAAATCAAACTATTAACTTTCATAAGAATTGAGTGAGATGGATTGATACTGGTCCAGTCATGATACTACAGCTCTTTTATCACTCTTTGTCACTTTGGAGTCCTTAATTATAGATATAGGGGCCAATACGCATGCCACATGTGATTATATTTTTTTTTTCTTATTTTGTAGTATAGTCTTTGATATTTTGCTGCCAATTATATTAATGTGCCTTTCACAACTATGATCTAAACTTGATTATAGGTAATCTATGTTGTTAAATCTAATGATCTTTGTTCGGGATGACCATCTTTCAAGGGCTCCCAATGTCTGCTTCCAAGAAGCCACACTTATAATAGTATTTGATTTTGGAGTCCACCAGCATAATTGGGTAGTATATGAGTTTGGGCTTTGGTGTTTCTGAGAGTGAGGAGTTTACTACTGTGGTAAATTTCGTCTTGATTTCATTGACTCCGTGAATTTGTTGCTTCCGAGCATCATAGTTTACTTGACATCTATGCTCATTCACATTTTCACAACTTTACTTACAAATTACCATCATCGTAGTAGTTACTAACAGAGAAAATAATAGTGAATTGGATTCCACAGTGTAGCATTCTTTCTGTCAATTTTGTGGGGAAGAGTTTTGCCATTTCCTGTTCTCAATAGTAAATATGAATTTTGGAGTTGATGGAATCCAAAGTTGCTTCCATGTCGAAGCATGAAATTAATTAATTATGACAATTTGGTGATGATCATTAATAGTTAGGGTGGAAGATGAGGCAGAGATGGGACAATGGGTGTATTGGGGATGGAAAGAATTAGGCCCGGTACCTTGAGGAGTTGTTAATGGCTGTTGGAAATTGATCTATCAGATGGTACACTTGGGTGTAGGGGTGTCAAACGGCCAGAGGCACATCACGATTCGGCCGTGCCTAGCTCAATAAGACACCGGAATGACCCGTGCCCGTGCCCATGTCAGGCCTGTTTACGGTATCTCTCGTGCTGTGCTGTGCTGTGTTGAGGCCAATCGAGCCACGTGTTGGGCCAGACACGCCTCAGTATCGATGTCATGGGCATGGTATCTTAGCAAGAGCCGAGATATGCCCTGATCGGCCTAGTTCGATGCCTCGGCTTGAACCGACTACCTGAGACTTGACGGATTTGAAATTTATTTCGGGATCGAATTCGACCCGTAATCTTTTTCGACACAAGTCTGAGGCTTTATTCCTTTCCATTCTAGAAGCCGAAGCTTCTGAAATGGGACTGTTTGGGCCGATTCGACTATCGAACCGACTCAAACTGTAAAAAAATATAAAAATAAAAAAAAAATCAATCTAACCTTTGGAATTCGCCTCCAATGGATATGGGGCAATATCCAACGTCCTTAAGGATTCTCTCTATTTTTAAATTATTAAAATTTAAAAAAATCATAAAAAAATATTACTTTTTTTTATTAATTTATAAATTTTTTTTCTTCCTTTATTCTAAGATTTATGTTTTTTAAAAATATAAATCTTTTGGCTTCTTTTGTTCTTTTCTCTCACTCTCTCTCTAATTTTCTCTCTCGGGATTTTGGCCTTTGGGAATCGGGACTCGACTTTGGCATTTGGACTTTAGTGTGAATTTTGGTGCGCATATGATGCGGATATAAAAAAGCTAAAGTTTATATGTTTTGGTTTACGAGTATTTTTTTATTGAATTAATTTTTTATGTTTTAAAGTTTTGAATTTAAAAAATTCTTCTTTTGTCAAGTCTCTCTCACTCTGCTCTCTAGTTTTTAGTCTAAAAAAAATATTAAAAAATGATAAATAGTAATATAAACAATGAAAATAAAATTAATTTTAATTTAAAAAATAAAAATCATACGGAAAGGTTTGAAATTGTTGAAATTTTGGTTTCTCTGGTTGTTTCGACCCAAATATCTAAGAAACAAAAATCTAGAAGGATTTCATTAGTTTGGATTCACTTTAATATAATAAAATAAAAAAAATGTTAGGGGTGCCAAAAAAGAATTGACATAGTACAAATATTGTAAGAAAATTTTAAGTTGTAAGAGTTCGTGTGAGACTGAGTACTTCAAAAAGTATGCTAAACTATGCACCAAAAAATATGATGCATTAGATCCTAGGCAAACTCAACTCAACGGTGAGTTTTTTGATACTAGATCCAGTTCAGTCTCAAAGTTTATTTTTTTCATATATCACAACGAGTTAGAGAGAGAATGCATGACCAAACTGATAATCACGATGTGTCTTTCGATTAGATTTTTGAAGGATCCAAGGGTAGTTAATATCATGTAGATATATTTTTAGTCTGCATATCATAGAATTCCTTGGTCCACATCTAAGAATGACATATTAAAATATTATAAGTTAGAAAAATAAATAATAATTAATGAATTTAGGGAATATAGTGGATTGATGTTCGTGACGTCTGATATATGCAATAGTTATGAGGATGCATCAAATGCATGTCTTACCGTCCACTATGTATATTTAAAATGGATACTAAATAAACAAAATATTAGATTTTTCTGAGATTCTGCATTCTCATGATGACCTGGCCAATTTTGAGTGCATGATGAAAATTTTTAGAGAATATAAAATTTAAAATAAAATTTTTAGTATCACATTTGATAATGTATCTAATAATAAAGTAGTGATTAACTTGTTTGTTAGGAATATTAGAGATGAATTATTAGGAGAGATTTTTATGTTAGATGCATGTGTCACACTATTAATCTAATAGTACAAACGAGAATGAAGGTGTGTTCCTCTGCTTTAGAAAATTTACATAACTCACTAAAATATATTTGCATGTTTCGTAGACAACATGAGTCTATTAGTCTCTATTTGTCTGCGAATCTTAAGAAGAAGAAATTTCAATCGGTGGTGAGATACCATTGGAATTACACATACATGATATTGGAGTCGGCTGTTGGATACAAACATGTGATATCTGACTATGTCAATAGTAAGAGTGGCTCACTAAGTATTGATAATACTGATTGGTTACATGATTTTTATTTATGAAATTCCTGAAAATTTTTTATGATATGATGAATATGTGTTCGTCAGTTTATAATTTCATGACTTGCATTGTACTCAGGTGCATATGTAATATTAGTAACATGTTTAGGAAGTATCCAGCTGACTTGATATTTACCGATATGATTGTAAAGATGAAAATCAAGTACTTAAAGTACTGGTCCATCATTTCATCAATTTATTGTCTGGATACCTACATGGACCGTAGAGCTAATATGAAAGGGGTAGAGAATATTATGACATATATTTTCTCGTGCATAAACTTGGAAGACCCACCTGAAGGGTTAATTTACGAGAAGTTGACTGAGCTTTTCACATACTACAATACTAGGTATAGTGGTAGTAGTAGTAGTAGTGAGGCTCCGAGCACAAACATGGATATAATATTAGGAGACGATGATTTTTCAATTCATTTAGCGAGGAGGAAACGAAGGGGCGGACCATCGAATAGGAGGGAGCTGTCTTGGTGCTTAGATAATGATTACTGCTTAATCCTATCATATTTTGATACTAAGAATAATATATTATAGTGGTGAAAATCATATAAGTTTACATTTTCTCTGCTATCTAAGGTGACACGGGATCTATTGACTTCTCTGGTATCAAGTATAGCATCGGTGTCTATTTTTTTATTACAGTAAATATTATTTCAGATAAGAAATTGAGATTACGATCAAACTTTGTTAAAATTTAAGCATGCATGAAGGATTGAGAGGATTCAAGCTTGAGCATCCAGGTTCGTGTTGGGACTGCAGCAAAAGCAGATGAGTTAATTATTGATGATAATCTGTGTGATATTGATATTGAGGATGTTTTGATGATTGATGACATTAACGATTGACGAATTAAGAGTTGAGACACTGATGTCTAATATTGGATCTCAATTTACTCATTTACATTGTATTTGTGTTTATTTATTTTTTGCTTGTGATATTATTTTGAGTTTGTGGATTGATGTTTGAAACTTGAATATTAATTTTTTGTCAATGTTTATTTTTTATTTTAAGTTTTAATCTTTTATTATTTTATACATTTACACTGATACACATTTAGTTTTTAAATTATAGTTGTTTATTATAATAAATAAAAGTAATGTTTTATTAAATTTAAGAAAATAAAAAATTTAAAATTAATAATTTATTTATAGTTAACAAATTATTTTAAATATTAACATTAACTAAAAATAAAAATTTTTAAAGCATGAAATAAAAAAATTATAAATTAATTTTTAAAATTTAAATTTTATAAGTTTTTAAATATTCTGAATAAAAAAATTAAAAAATTTTAAAAATTAAAAACCGTTCCGTATGGGCCATAACTAGCTCATCCGGGCCGGACCCGACACGGGTTCATCGCTTTTCGGGCCTGGTCTGATGAGCCTGTGCTGGGCCAGCCACTTCACGGCCCGGTAGCCTGGTTGTGCCACCTAAAACAGGGTCGGCCCGACCCGGCCTGTTTGACACCTCTAGATGCCCATCTCCCACAATGGGTGTGGGAAGCTCAAAAATGCTGGCGCACAACGACCTGAACCTATAACTTGCTATTTTTCTTGAATTCCTTTTCTTTCATGCGTGCATTGAAGCACATATATATGTGTGTATCGTACTGATATAATACATATATTTCCTCTTTTTAGGGTTCGTAATTTTACTACACCCCTATGATTTGTTTTCCTAGGCATTAGCTCTAATACTATGTTAGAAGTCAGACTCGCAAATAAAAAAAAAATAAAAAATGCATAAAATATTCAATAATAATCATCATATAAGCATGTTCTTATAAAATGATCAAATAAAATTAGGGTGTCTCACAGTTAGGGTACTCCCACCAAAAAATACAAAACAAAAAATAAAAAGAAAATTGTAAATCCTAAATCATAATAGATTTAATTTTTTTTTTTTATTTCTTTTATTAATTTATCAGTCAAAATATTCTTTATGTTATATTTGAATTTAATATTACAATAAATAATTTTTCCTTTGTAATGGAAGCGTAGAAGTGCCTTGTGGAGTAGCAAGTCTTCTCTTGTTCTTGCTTGGTGTCTATTCGGGATTGATATTTTATATCTGCTAGTTAGGTTCTAGGAAAGGATATGGACAATGTAAAAGCTCTTTACCGGAGGGGCCAGGCCTATAAAGAATTGGCCCGGTGGGATGTACGTATGTTTCTTTTGCTCTCCATGGAACATGTTTTGGCACGCCGCGCTGCTTCGTGAGCAAACTCACTGGTTTTCTTTCCAAATTTGCCAGGATGCTGCCTCCGACTTGAAAAGGGCCCATCAAATTTCTCCTGACGATGAAACGATTGCTGATGTTTTAAGGTCAGATGATGTTGAATGCTCTCGAATTGTGATGCGTGCATGCTAAGCGAACTTTATTTGGATATCGAACTTAGGTTGAAATCCTAACATGTTCTCTTCGGTTTTTTTCATTGCTTGTGTTTTGTTTCTTTTGTTTTATATCTAGCGTGGATCATATGTTATGTACAAGAAAAACAACATATAAATTCACTAAACATATAAATGCACTAAATAAGAAAAACACACAAACACACACACACACACACACACACACACACCCACACACAATCACACACGCAAACACATACATACACACGCGAAAACACACACACACGCGCAAACACAAACACACAATCACACACGCAAACACACATGCACACACGCAAACACACATGCACACACGCAAACACACAATCACACACGCAAGCACACACACACACACACACAATCACACACGCAAACACACACACACACACAATCACACACGCAAACACACACAAACACACACACACGCGCGCAAACACACACGCAAACACACAATCACACACGCAAACACACACACACACACGCAATCACACACGCAAACACATACGCACACACGCAAAAACATGCACACACACGCATGCAAACACACACACACACAATCGCACACGCAAACACATACACACACACGCAAACACATACGCACACACGCAAAAACATGCACACACACGCACGCAAACACACACACACAATCACACACGCAAACACACACACACAATCACACACGCAAACACACACACACACACGCAAACACACACACACACACAATCACACACGCAAACACACACACACAATCACACACACAAACACACGCAAACACACACACACACGCAAACACACACACAAACACACAATCACACACGCAAACACACACACAAACACACAATCACACACGCAAACACACACACACACACAATCACACACGCAAACACACACACACACAATCACACACGCAAACACATACACACACACACAATCACACACAGAATCTAAAGACACTACAAAAAGGGAAATATAAAATGTAAATAAATTTTGTAAATAGGTAATAGTAATGATTGGGACAACCCACGAGTTTTTAATTTTAATCATAAACAAAGTTCAATTAAGAAAGAACTAAAAATAGAAGTAATGATGAGTGACAATCTCTCGCTCATATAATTGTATGTGAGAGTGATGAGCTAGGGTTGTCCAAAAAGATCCGTGTTTAATTTAATAGAAGGTTTCACATAACTTAGTGTTGTTAAATTCAGTCTAGTAAAAAATAGATGAATTAGAGGTGTCAAATGAGTCATATTAGGCTATTAATATCTTAGATTGGGTCTCCAAGCCATGTTGTGCTGGCAATGGCATGGCATCATGGAAGGATGGTTCTGTAAAAAAAATATGATTGCTACAAATTATAACTGAGGAGAAATATTTCTGAAAATAAGCTTTTTCTTTTAATTTTATTATTTTATTATAATCAATATAATAATTTATTTATAGGCTATAGTCTGCACTAATAAAACTGAAAATTAAAAATTATTATCACCCATAAGAGTAACTGCTAACTCTTGATATTTCCTCTTTCGCATTAAAAACGAATATTTAATGTTTATTTAACAGGTTCGGCACGCCACAATGGCCCTCCTTCTCAATTGGGTGTGCTGGGTTGAGCTACAGGTGTCAACCGGGCCGGCCTGGCCCAGCATGGAAAAATTCTGTGCCCGGGTTAGGCGCGTGCCGTGCCGTGCCTGACCCGGCACGGTTCGGCACGTGGCACGGCACCCCGGCACGTGTCAGTCCCGTGCCGGGTGTCCCGTGAGCCCGACCCCAGGAAGCCCCTCCCGCATAAAAAGACCGTGGGTTGGGTCTGATTCGACCCGACCCACGGTCTTTCCATATCCCGAACCGCTCGGACAGGCAAGCCCGAGCGGGCCAGGCAAGGCACGGCAAGGCCCGCCGTGCCGGGCTTGGCAATTTTTAAACCGTGCTCGGCCCGGCCCGGCAGCACGAACGTGCCCTAAAAAAATGGGCTGGGCCGTGCCGGGCCGGCCCGTTTGACACCTCTAGGTTGAGCTAGTAGTGGCACGGCACTCGCCGGTGGCCAGTGCATTGCCCAAACCCTAGTGGCGCCGTGGCAGTCAATGGTGGGAAGGGCAATTGCTTGTGGCGACTGTGTTGTGCCATTGTCAGTGGGCAATGTGGTCTACGGAGTACGATTTTGGTGTGACAGTGGCTTTTGTCTTTAAAAACTTTAGTAAAATTTTAATTTTAAAAATAAGCTATACCATACTATAAATTAAAATGAATAAAATTTAAAAATCAATTCGAAAAATAAATTTGTTTTCATTTTATAATTTTGATTTCATGATGATATCATAAATAATAATAATTTAAAAAAAAATTTAAAACATACATACAATTACACAACTGCATCAATAATATCAATAGCACATATGCCAGTCTTCTAATATTTGCAATCAGTTTGTGTCTATAGTATGATTCGATCCATGCGTGGTTCTGGACCGTGTTGCACCGGATCCAGCACGACCGAACCGTGTCGTGTTAGGTGCCGTGTCCAGGTCGCTCGGTCCACTTGACACTTTTAGAATCCATATATTCGGCTCTTGACTAGTTCGAAACTATGACATAGTGATGACGTGATCTGCTTTCTGTTGTTTCTGCAGGTTTGTGGAAGAAAAGTGTCGCCTTACTCCAAATAGTATGTCATTTTTAGTCTCTATTTTGTATTCTTCTCTGCTTGTTGCTGTCAACTTTGATCTGGTTTATTTTCTGAATGATGATCATCTAGTTTTCTTCTTCATTGGTGCTTGATAGAATTGATAATTGAAGAAATGGCTGAAGAGAATGGGTTGTCATCTTTTGATGATCCCCAAGCTCCGGCTCTCGAGGGCGCAAGGGCCCAATCACATGAAAGTGGTGAACTTTGCAACACTCAAAGTATGACCGGTGGCTTGCCAACGGATTCAGAGTCGGTGCGTGCTTTAAAAGACGATCGAGATTGTATCAGGTGAATTTCGACCATGTTTTGTTCTAACAAATGCGTAATTCTTTCATGGTTGTATAAGTTTCGATTGGACTGGCCGATGCAATGTAGAGGTGTCAAACGGGCCGGGCCGGCCCGGGTTAGGTACGAGCCGTGTCGTGCCGTGCCTGACCCGGCATGGTTCGGCCCGTGGCACGGCACACCGGCACGGGTTCGTCCCGTGTCGGGTGCCCATTGAGCCCGACCCCGCGATGGTCTCTCCCCAAAAAAGACCGCGGGTCGGGTATGATTCGACCCGACCCGTGGTCACCCGAATTTCGAACCGTACGGACAGGCTAGCCCGAGCGGGCCAGGCAAGGCACGGCCTGCCTTGCCAGGCCCGGCTATTTTAAACCGTGACGGGCCATGCACGGCACGGTACAGTAACCGTGTCGTGCCTGGCCCGACATGGTACAGTAACCGTGCCTGGCCCGGCACGAATGCACGCTCGTGCTCAAAAAAAAAAATGGGCCGGGCAAGCCTGGCCCGGCCCTTTTGACACCTTTAATGCAATGTGAATAAATTAATATCTCGACAATGATACTACCGAAATCTAAAGAGGCTGTGTTTGGTAAGTCTCGATAGAGGTGTCAACCGGGCCGATCCTGTCCGACACGAGGCACGGCACGATTCAGTCGTGCCTAGGACGGCCCGGCATGGGAATTTTTCATGCCTGGGCTCGTGCCGTGCCGTGCCTAGGCCAACCGGGCCTCGTGCAGTGCCTGGCCCGGCACGGTTTCATGGCCCATTGGTACGATACCTCGGCACGAGCTGGGAAACCTTTTTTTTTTTTAAATTAGGGTTTTGGGCGGTGCGGCAGCGTGACGACGTGCGCTGAAACCCTAATTTTTTTAAATTAGAGGTTCGGCATGCGACGGCGCGCAGCCAAACCCGGAAGATTCGTGCCGTGGACCTGTGCTGGGCTGACCTCCACAGAACCGTGTCGAGCCAGGCAAGGCACGGTACAGTAACCGTGTCTGGCCCGGCACGAAAGCATGGACGGGCAGGCTAAAAAAGGCCGTGCCGGCCCGGCACGTCCCGTTTAACACCTCTAAGTCTCGAGCCCAAAATTTACTATCAATGGAAGAAGTTACTTGTCATCAAATTAAGTCATGACTTCTAGCATATGCATACAACACAGGAACTTTATACGCGGTCGGTCATCTAATTGTTATTTGTGCCCAAATATCTTTAAATTCAGAAATTTTATGAGATTCGCCGATTCGGTCTGTTAGTGTTCCTGTAATCATGTTTCTACGAGGCTGCGTCTGGTAATTTATTCTGATAAAAAAAGTCCGACTTATATTTTAGGTCTCTAATTATGCATTTTATGTTTCGGAGGCATACAAAAAATTGTTATTCTACAATAATACTACACGAATGCCTAACCTCGTTGGTTTTCCCTGTTCTCTTCTTCCGTTCATAAGGCCCTCGCAGAGCGTCACTTCGGATATTAGTCCCGGAATTGGAACAGCTTCTGATGGGGGAAAGGGGCAAATCTCTCCCGAAGTACTCGCGATTGCTTCTGATATGATCAGGAAAATGCCACCCGGGGACCTCCAGAGGCTGCTTCCGAACTCTTTGTTTGGTCAGCCTCCAAATCTGACGCCGGAGATGGTTAGGACAGCTTCTGAAATGATGAGCAAAATGTCGCCCGGGGAGATCACGAGCATTTTCCAGCATAATCCTCTGCTGAGGGCAGCGGGCCCGGGTTCGTCCACGGCCTCAAATGCCAGCGGTCCACGTGCACCATCCACTTGTTATGGGGATGACGTGATTGCCCGAGAGACCAGCTCCTCTGGTGAGCCGTCGAGTTCAGAGCTTGCTTCTAGGCCCATGTTTGCGCAAGAAGGAAATAACATGCAGGAGCAGATGATAAACCAGATGAAAGATCCAGCTGCACGACAGGTATGTTGTTTTCTCTTTTCATCTGTAGCTGAGAGATAAATTTCCAACAAATTTGGGTTTTTGGTCCAAGCCCAACTAGAGGTGTCAACTGGGCCGGGCCGGCCCGGCACGAGGCACGGCACTGGAAAAGCCTGGGCCCGGGCCGTGCCCTGGTTAGGCACAAGTCGTGCCGTGCCTGACCCGGCACGGTTCGGCCCGTGGCACGGCACACCGGCACGGGTTCGTCCCATGTCGGGTGTCCCCCGAACCCGACCCATCGATCGCCCCTCCCGCAAAAATGACCGCGGGTCGGGTCTGATTGGACCCGACCCGCGATCCCACGAGGCCTGAACCGTTCGGCCAAGCCAGGCCTAGCTTTTTTTAACCGTGCTGGGCCAGGCACGGCATGGTACAGTAACCATGCCGTGCTTGGCCCGGCACAAAGGCAGGCTCGTGCTCAAAAAAAATGGGCCGGGCCTTCACTGCCCGGCCCGTTTGTTACCTCTAAGCCCAACCCATTCTATTCTTTTGGCCCACATATGGGCATCGGGGCCCAGTAGTCGGAGCAGGTGGGGCCCCCATTTCAATCACATGATAGGTGATCTAGCATGCGCCCTGAGAGAACATGTCCATCATCTTCGGGATCAAACTCATCTCCCTAGGGTTAGAACATCACTTTTCTTTTGCCAATCAGACTTCCTTGAGGTCATCAATTTTTTGGTTCACTTGACTCGAGGTCATCAATTTTCTTATGAGATAAAAAATGCTATAAATAAATTTAGGCATTAATAAATTTAGACATAATTATGGTACAAGTTTTTTTCTTGTGAGGTTTACTCTACCTATTTTATTATTATATATATATATATATTATATTTTTAATAAATATTGGTTATAATTTTTATTTATTGATGATATACAATCAAGTAGAGCATATCAAATATAAAAATTAAATATTATTAATAATTCTAATTATCACAAGTATTAATAATTATAAAATAAATAATAAAATTTCAAAAATTTAATATGTAAAGTTCTAAAATATCAAATATATTGTCTATGATTTTTGAGGGTGCAAAAAAGATAGGTTTTAGGAATAATATGATTTGTATGGGAGCTTCGGAATTAAAATGTTTTGTAGGAGGAGATTTTAGGAATAATATATTTAGTGGGGGAGGGAAGTTTAAGGAATAATATGTTTTGTGTGAGCCCGTGAGAAGACTTTGGGAATAATATGTTTTGTGGGGCTTTTGCCTAGACTAATTAGAATATCAAAATCATATTGACTGATTGCAGGGTCATCTTTCTCGTGGTCTATCTCTGGACTAAGCAGGCTGGGACTGGCTGTAGGATATGTAGGCTTGTCTCTAAGTTGAGCATGTTAGGTATGTCTCTCTCCCTCTGTATGAAAATTCCTTGCCCGGGTTAGGCGCGTGCCGTGCCGTGCCCGGCCAGAGCCGTGCCGTGCCTGACCCGGCACGGTTCGGCACGCGGCACGGCACCCCGGCACGGGTCAGTCCCGTGCCGGGTGTCCCGTGAGCCTGACCCCAGGAAGCCCCTCCCGCATAAAAAGACCGCGGGTCGGGTCTGATTCGACCCGACCCGCGGTCTTCCCGTATCCCGAACCACTCGGACAGGCGTGCCCGAGCGGGCCAGGCAAGGCACGGCCCGCCGTGCCAACGGGCCGTGCTGGGCTCGGCAATTTTTAAACCGTGCTGGGCCGGGCACGGAATTGTACAGGAACCGTGCCCGGCCCGGCACGGTAGCACGAACGTGCCCAAAAAAAAACGGGCTGGGCCGTGCCGGGCCGGCCCGTTTGACACCTCTATATGAAGGGTCATATTTCTCTTGGTTTGTCTCTGGACCAAGCGGGTTGGGACTGGCTGCAGTACCTGTAGGCTTATCTCTAGATCGAGCATGTTAGGTATATCTGAGTGCCCCATATTTCAATTTGACTCATCTTTTCTTGGAGACTGATTGATGATAGAGCAAGTTGGCTAATAGAGCAGGAGGATATTTGATTGCTGGGGTAAATTATGATTTTTTAAAATTTTTGTTCCACCCTCCCCCCATTCCCCTCTTACTAATCATAGGGTAGATGTATACTATAAACTTTCATACTGATCAATTTTCTTAGTAGTAATCGCGATCAAGCACATTTAATTTTGAAGTTCTTATGAGATTCTGTGCATTAGTGGTGGTTTAAACGCACCTAAGCATGTTTTAAACGCATTTAAAGATGCTTTAAACGCATCTGAACATGTTGAGTTTGATTATTATTTCACAGAATAAAAGATTTAGGATTGTTTTTTAGTTGCTGCTTAATGCTAATGCGGTTGCAAATGAACAGATTATAGATATCTTCATGAAGATGTTTAGAAGGACACAAATGTCTTTTTTACTCTTTCGTGTTGGATGTTTGTGACATGTATACACCAGCTTGATATGAGTTTTATTGTTTTGTCTCTCTCTATCTCTCTCTGTCTCTCTCCTGAGACCTGCCAAACCCTAATAAGCTCAAAAACTAAAAGGAGAGGTGTGTCGTATCTAACTTGGTGGAGCCTCTGCTAACCTTGTTATTTCTATTTTGATTTTTTTTTTTTTGGTAAAATTAGGTTTGTTTGCTTCTCTTTTGTTATAATTTTACATGATTATGTCCTTGCACATTTGCAGATGTTCAATTCCATGGTTAAGAATATAACCCCGGAGATCATGCTTGGCATGAGTGAGCAATTTGGCTTGAAACTCAGCCAGGAAGATGCGGAAAAAGCACACAAGGCCATGTCGTCTTTATCGCCCGATGACTTGGAAAGAATGGTTCGTACTTCAATTTGTGTTTCATTAGAGTGCCGTGTTTTTCTAGCAAGTTCTTTCACGGCCCATGAAAGTTGGCATGGGCACGGTCCGACTCGTGCCCGGAACAGGTGCGGTCGGCACGGTGGCATGACTCGTGCCCTAGGCCGAGCAGAAATTCTGACCCGAGTTGGCGCGTGAAACCCGCTCTCCATTTTTTCTCTAAAAAAAAGAAAAGTAAAGCTTGCGATTGAATCGAACTATGCTGGGTTGGCTCGCGCCAAGGCTGGCTGATAGTCCGCACCCAAGCTAGCCTGGCATGAACAAAGGCTAGCTTGGCATGAACCTAGGCTGGATCTAACTTGAAACCTAGTCTTGTTTTGACTTTCGAGTCATGTCGGGGCAGACATTTGTCGTGCCTCTTGCCCAAGTCGTGTCAGGATTGCTCGCCACTCACCTTGATGTTTTTCCGCACTTGGCAATAGGTTCGAGAGAGATTAATATCTCAATAAGCTTATCTCCGAAAATAAGAAATATTATGCCTGATGAGTCTCGAACCTAATAGCCGATCCCTACTATACTTAGATGAGTCTAATTGTCATCATACTAATATATGAACTTTAATACATGCTTACAATATGAGAACCTCTCAATTGACTATATATCATTTATTATAGTATAATATAATACATATATACAAATAGCACCTTCCTAGTTGATCATATATTTCATATTATGGTATAATACAATATACACATACAATACGAGGACTTCCCAGAATTGATCATATATTATATAATATAATATAATATAATATAATATAATATAATATAATATAATATAATATATACATACAATATGAGGACTTTTAGTTGATCATATATTATGTATTATAGCATAATACAACACACACACACACATATATAATGATGATTTCTCAGTTGATCATATATTATAGTATTATATATATATATATATATATATATATATATAATACAAAGACTTCCTAGTTGATCAGATATTATATATTATAGTATAATATAATATATAGATATAATATAAGGACTTTTCAGTTGATTATATATCATATATTATAGTATAATATAATATATGCATACAATATGATGACTTTCAGTTAATTATATATTATATATTATAATATAATATAATATATACATACAATACGATGACTTTATAATTGATCACATGTTATAGTATTATTTTTGTTTAAATATTTTTAATGCTAAAGAGTTTTTTATGATCATGTAACAAATATATCAATAATGTTGTATTCAGAATTTGATTTCTTATTTTAATAAAATTAAGTTTTTATTATTCTTAGGATTTGGTAGGATCTTATTTCACATGGCATCAAAGGAGGTTCTCTAATGAAGAGGCGTCGATATTGGGGGGTGCATGGGTGATGATGTGTAGAAGAAAGTTATTTTACAGCCATGCAAGTAAAACTCATGGGGTAGACATGGTGGCTGATGTGGCAACGATGGCACAGAACCATTCCCAAAATACAAAAAATCTCAATCTCTTAGGAACTATGATCTTACAAGAACCTCGAAGCTAACGATGTTTCGGCAAGAATAATACTGTGATGACTGGCCACTTGAAAATTTTTGGTATTGCATTCGTATTTGTAGGTCGTATCTTGGTGCAATAATAAGTGTCTTAGTCAAAAGATTCTAGGTCTTGGGTTCGAGACTCATCATACATGGTCTCTCCGACTTTCAGGGGTAAAGTTGTCGGATTTTAGCCTCTCCGACTTTCAGGGGTAAAGTTGTCGGATTTTAGCCTCTCCGATCTCATAACAAATTGTATTTTGATTTGTTTTAATTCAAGATCTCTTAGGAATTTCGATCTCACAAGAACTGCAATCTCTTTTAATTCTTGTATTGCATGCATATGTTGGAGGGCATATCTTGGTATGATGACGAGAGTATTAGTCGAATGATGGTATGTCTAGGGTTTGAGACTCATTAGGTGTAGTTTCTCTAGCTTTCAGGGGTAAAGTTGTCAGCATATTAGCCTCTTCGATCTCATAAGAACTTCAAATGCAGTCTCTTAGGAATTTTTAACTTTGTATTGCATGCATGTGTTGGAGGTCATATCTTGGTATGATGGCGAGAGTATAGGTCGAATGACGCTATGTCTAGGGTTTGAGACTCATCAGGTGCAGTTTCTCTAACTTTCAGGGGTAAAGTTGTAAGGATATTACCCTCTTCAATCTCATAAGAACTGCAACTGCAATCTCTTGGGAATTTTAATTCTTGTATTGCATGCATATGTTGGAGGTCATATCTTGGTATGATAATGAGAGTATTGGTCAAATGATGCTATGTCTAGGGTTTGAGACTCATCAGGTGCAGTTTCTCTAACTTTCAGGGGTAAAATTGTCAGGATATTAACCTCTTAGATCTCATAAGAACTGCAACTGCAATCTCTTAGGAGTTTTTAACTTTGTATTGCATGCATATGTTGGAGGGCATATCTTGGTATGATGACGAGAGTATTAGTCGAATGATGGTATGTCTAGGGTTTGAGACTCATTAGGTGTAGTTTCTCTAGCTTTCAGGGGTAAAGTTGTCAGCATATTAGCCTCTTCGATCTCATAAGAACTTCAAATGCAGTCTCTTAGGAATTTTTAACTTTGTATTGCATGCATGTGTTGGAGGTCATATCTTGGTATGATGGCGAGAGTATAGGTCGAATGACGCTATGTCTAGGGTTTTAGACTCATCAGGTGCAGTTTCTCTAACTTTCAGGGGTAAAGTTGTAAGGATATTACCCTCTTCGATCTCATAAGAACTGCAACTGCAATCTCTTGGGAATTTTAATTCTTGTATTGCATGCATATGTTGGAGGTCATATCTTGGTATAACGGCGAGAGTATTAGTCGAATGACACTATGTCTAGGGTTTGAGACTCATCAGGTGCAGTTTCTCTAACTTTCAGGGGTAAAATTGTAAGGATATTACCCTCTTCGATCTCATAAGAACTGCAACTGCAATCTCTTAGGAATTTTTAACTTTGTATTGCATGCATATGTTGGAGGTCATATCTTGGTATAACGGCGAGAGTATTAGTCGAATGACACTATGTCTAGGGTTTGAGACTCATCAGGTGCAGTTTCTCTAACTTTCAGGGGTAAAGTTGTCAGGATATTAACCTCTCCGATCTCATAAGAATTGCAACTGCAATCTCTTAGGAATTTTAAACTTTGTATTGCATGCATATGTTGGAGGTCATATCTTGGCATGATGACGAGAGTATCAGTCGAATGACAGTATGTCTAGGGTTTGAGACTCATCAGGTGCAGTTTCTCTAACTTTCAGGGGTAAAGTTGTCATGATATTAACCTCTCCGATCTCTTAAGACTCATCAGGCAGTGATAGTCCTTGTGATTACTGATCACTTGAGAAATTCTCGTATTGCATACATATGTTGGAGGTCGTCGTGTCTTGGTGCGATGACACGTGTATAAGTCGAAGGACGGTGTGTCTCGGGTTTGAGGCTTGTCGGGCACAGGCGCTCCGACTTTCAGGGGTAAAATCGTCAAGATATTAACCTGTCCTAGATCTCGCCCTCCAAGAGTGGGCGTAGGTTATCTCATAGGCCAAGTAGGATTAATAATTGCCTTTTGGTTTGTGTTGAATGGATGCAGATGAAATTGGCGGGTGGGATTCAAAAAACAGCAGATTGTGTTAGAAAAGCAAAGAGCTTCCTGCTGGGCAAACCAGGCATGCTCTTGGCCGTGTGCATGCTCGTCTTGGCTATCGTTCTTCATTGGCTCGGCTACATTGGCAAGTAGGATCCAACGGGAAACTTCTTTCTCACCGCTTACAACAATTATATCTGTTATTCATCCTGCTCTATATTTAATTTTTTTTTTTTTTTTTGCATAATATAAAATGAGTAATTTTATTACTCATTTTATATGATATTAAATGAATTATGAATTTTTGTTTTAATTTTTTGTGATTTGTAAATAATTATAAAGCATGGAATGATGGTTCTTCGAAGATGATCTAATATTGGTAATTAATTTTAATTTAATATAATTGGATTTGTTTCGATGTTTTTAATTATTTATCTAATATCTAATATTTTTCATGAATATTAGTTTATTTTTATTTTAATGATATTTTTATCAAATCTTTCTCGAATTTAATAGATATTTTTTATTTTTTTAATTATTTTTTAAATTATATGCATTTTTTTAAAAATATATATCTATCTTATACAATATTTTAAAATATATGTACTTTTTTATTATAATACATGTGTATTAGCTTATTTTTATTATAAAATTTATGTATGGGGGACCACGCCTGCTTGGATACAATTGATTCATAGGCCAACCACCCAAGGTATGGGTGGTTGGCCCATGACACAATTGGGCTGGGGAGACCACCTGGTAATGAAAAAAAATGAAAAATTATGTTTTGGAGTCTCAAAATGAAAATACCCACACTAGCATATGGTACTTTTTTATTTTTTTTTAAAAAAAAATTTAGTTTTTGAATTGTAAAACTACCTAGCCAAATTTATTTTTGCTTTTGAAAAATAGTTTTATATTTTTTTTTAAATTTGAAGTTGTGTGTGCGTCTGTGCATGCATGTGTGTGGGTGTATGTCTGTCTATCTATGTTTGTGGGTATTTATTTGTTTGTGTGCGTGTGTTTATTTCTATGTGTCAGTGTGTGTCAGTGTGTGTCTGTGTGCATGTGTCTGTGTGTGCATGTGTGTATGTGTCTGTGTGTGTGCATGTGTGTCTGTGTCTGTGTGTGTGCATGTCTGTGTGTGTGCATGTGTCTATGTCTGTGTGTCTGTGATGTTTGTGTGTGCATGTGTGTGTGTTTGTGTGTGTGTGTGTCTGTGTGCATGTGTGTCTGTGTCTGTGTGTGCATGTGTGTCTGTGTGTGTGCATGTGTGTGTGCATGTGTGTGTGTGTTTGTGTGTGTGTGTGTGTTTGTGTGTGTCTGTGTTTGTGTGTGTGTCTGTGTGCATGTGTGTCTGTGTCTGTGTGTGCATGTGTGTCTGTGTGTGTGCATGTGTGTGTGCATGTTTGTGTGTGCATGTGTGTCTGTGTCTGTGTGTGTGCATGTTTGTGTGTGCATGTGTGTCTGTGTCTGTGTGTGTGCATGTTTGTGTGTGTGCATGTGTCTGTGTGTGTTTGTGTGTGTGTGTGGTCTGTGTGTGTGCATGTGTCTGTGATGTCTGTGTGTGTGTGCATGTGTGTTTGTGTGTGTTTGTGATGTCTGTGTGTGCATGTGTGTGCATGTGTGTGTTTGTGTGTGTGTGTGTGTGTGCGCGTCTCTTTGTGTTTTTGTCTGTGTGTGTGTGTGTGTGTGTGAGTGTGTGTGTCTATGTCCATCTGTCTCTGTTTGTGTGTTTATGTGTGTGAGTGTGTGTGTGTGTGTGTGTGCGCGCGCACGCGTGCGTGGGTGTGTGTCTGTGCGTGCGGGTGTGTGTGTCTATGTGCGTGCGGGTGTGTGTGTCTATGTGTGTCTTTGTGCGTGTGTGTGTGTGTGTGTCATATTATTTTTTGACATTTTTCCATTGGAATGTGTCAAAAAATAACATAATAAAATGTCAAGCAAAAAGAAGGAAATAATATTAAAAAAATGATGGAGAAATTATGTTGGCCGACTCGGGGTTAGGTCCCGATCTGCTGGGCCTCGCGGCCCGCTTGAATCCCGCCTAGCCGCCGACTCGGCTCGCAAGCTCCTGGTCAATGCAAAAACCTCACCGTGTCCGTCAGATCCAGACGTCAGTCATCTCCCTCCATCCCTCCATCCCTCCAGACGAGCTGCGTTCACGATCAAGATGTTGATTGCCGTGATCAAGACTCAATCAATTCTCAGCATAGATATCATTTCTAGGGTTTCCTTAATTGTTCATAGGAAAGAGCCGCACAGGAACTGGAACTGTGTTGCCGGTCCATTTTCCTCTTCTGGTTATGCGGCGACGGCACAAATCACCGACGCCGCTTCTTCTTCTTCTTAAATTACTCGTTGAGACTGGAATTTTGTTTCAGTTGGCAGTCGATCTCGGTTCCTGCGCGAAAACTCCGCCATTAGCGACGAATCTTTCAGGCGCCGTCGGTACTAGGGTTTCTTGGTTGCATCGAAAGCATCGGAGTTGATCTGGCAAGTTTTCCATCGTGAAATTGCACAGCAGATGGATTCCGATGCGGAAAAGATGCGAAACATATGTATATTGGCGCATGTTGATCACGGCAAGACAACCCTAGCCGATCACCTTATCGCCGCAAGTGGCACGGGGATGCTCCATCCGAAGCTAGCAGGGAAGGTTAAGATTATGGATTATCTCGATGAGGAGCAGAGACGTGCGATAACAATGAAGAGCTCTTCGGTGAGTCTCTCCTACGAGGAATACTCGATAAATCTGATAGATTCACCTGGCCATATGGACTTCTGCAGTGAAGTCTCGACGGCTGCGAGATTGAGCGACGGCGCATTGGTTCTGGTGGATGCTGTCGAGGGAGTTCACATACAGACTCATGCAGTTCTAAGGCAATCTTGGATCGAAAAGGTGACGCCGTGCTTAGTTCTTAATAAGATCGACAGGTTGATCTCCGAGCTGAAGTTGAGTCCCATGGAGGCCTATAATCAGCTGTCGAGGATTATCCACGAGATGAACGGTATCATGAGTGGGTACAGATCTGAGAAATATTTATCAGACGTCGATTCAATACTTGCAGGATGGTGTCCTGAGGCGGATAATGATGAGCTCCAGTTCATGGAAGAAGAAGAAGATGATGGAGACACGTTTCAGCCTCAAAAGGGAAATGTGGCATTTGTGTGTGCCCTCGATGGATGGGGTTTTAGGATTAACGATTTTGCTGAATTCTATGCTTCCAAGCTTGGGGCTAGTTCTAGCACCCTGCTGAAATCTCTATGGGGTCCTAGATACTTCAATCCGAGGAAGAAGATGATCGTAGGTAAGAAAGCATTGGAGGAAGGGAGCAGGGCCAGACCCATGTTCGTTCAATTTGTTCTCGAGCCTATATGGCAGGTCTACCAGTCTGCTTTCAGTATCAATGGTGGTGACAATTTGCTCGAGAAAGTTATAAAATCATTTAATCTGAATGTTCCAGCTCGTGAAATTCAGAACAAGGACCCGAAGACCATTCATCAGGCAGTAATGAGCAGGTGGCTTCCATTATCAGACGCAGTCTTTTCAATGGTGGTGAAGTGCGTGCCCAACCCCATTGATGCTCAATCTCATCGGATCTCGCGTCTTCTTCCCCAGAGACAGATTGCAGGTGATGGGTGCCGTTCTAAAGTTCTTGCAGAGGCTGATCTCGCAAGAAAATCAGTTGCATCCTGTGATTCAAGCCCTAATGCTCCTTCTATCGCTTTTGTTTCGAAGATGTTTGCTGTTCCGATCAAGCATGTTTCTGCAACAGATCTGGGACTGGGTGGTGGGGGAGAAGATGGCAACGATGGATCCGAGTGTTTCCTTGCATTTGCAAGAATTTTCAGTGGCGTTCTTCTCTCCGGCCAGAGAATTTTTGTTCTATCAGCACTGCATGATCCATCATCTCCGGATATCGAACAGAAGCATGTTCATGAAGCTAGGATATGGCGCCTGTACCTGATGATGGGCCAGGGGCTGAGACCAGTGGCTTCGGCCAAGGCAGGGAACCTGGTGGCGATCCAAGGGCTCGACCAACACATATTAAAAACTGCAACTCTCTCATCTACTAGAAACTGCTGGCCTTTCTCTAGCATGGTCTTTCAGGTTTCTCCAACTCTGAAGGTCGCAATCGAGCCATCTGATCCAGCAGACATGAATGCGCTGGTGAAGGGCCTGAAGCTTCTGAACAGAGCAGATCCATTTGTGGAGGTGAGCATTTCTTCGAGAGGCGAGCACGTGGTGTCTGCTGCGGGAGAAGTTCATCTGGAAAGATGCGTCCAGGATCTGAAGGAGAGATTTGCCAAGGTGAGCTTGGAGGTCTCGCCTCCTCTTGTTTCTTACAAGGAAACCATTGAAGGAGATTCATCGAGCTTCATGGATGGCTTGAGATCACTGTGCACGAGCTCTGATTTCGTGGAGAAGACGACTCCAAATGGAACGTGCGTTGTTCGCGTGCAAGTTCTTAAACTTCCTCGTTCCTTCACCAAGTTTCTCGATGAAAACTCGGATCTTCTCTCTCGTATTGTTCGCGACGACCCAGGGCACTCGAGCAGGAGCTTAGAAACAAAGCTATCGGTCGTCGTGAAGCAGGAAACCCCAATCGAGACGATCAGGAAGTGGATGGCAGGTGCCATGGAAAGCGACGTTCTGCTCGGGAGCCTCGACAAAAATTGGGAGGAGAAGAAGAAACCCACGTGGGAGAAGTTTTCAAGGAGAATTCGTGCCTTGGGTCCGAGGCAAACGGGGCCCAACATTCTCTTGGCTCCACCACATTCTGAACCAGAACCCATTAATGGCGCCTCCCTCATCCCCGATTCTCTCGGCGAAGATCATCCCGGAGACGCGTTATATGATCAAGAGAGTCTTCGGAACAGCATCGTGTCGGGGTTTCAATTGGCGACTGCCTCTGGTCCGCTGTGCGACGAGCCCATGTGGGGGCTAGCCTTTGTCATTGGCGCTCGTGTGCGTGGGCGCGCTTCTCCTCCTCGCGGCACGGCGCCGGATCAACCCGAGCAGGTGCAAGACGGGATCATGATCGGGCAGGTCATGACGGCGGTGAAGGACGCATGCAGAGACGCCGTCCTTCAGAAGAAACCGCGCCTCGTCGAAGCGATGTACTTCTGCGAGCTCGACGCTCCGACGGAGCACTTGGGCTCGACGTATGCGGTGCTCAACCGGAAGCGGGCTCGCGTTTTGAAGGAGGAGATGAGAGAGGGGTCTCCGTTCTTCACTGTTCACGCCTATGTTCCAGTTTCTGAGAGCTTCGGATTTGCAGAGGAGCTCCGGAGATGGACCTCGGGAGCCGTCACTGCTCTCCTTGTGCTTAGCCACTGGGAGGAACTCCCAGAAGATCCCTTCTTCATTCCCAAAACTGAAGAGGAGATCGAGGAGTTTGGCGATGGCTCTAGTGTTCTTCCCAACGCGACGAGAAGGCTCGTCGATGCCACTCGAAGACGAAAGGGCCTTCCTGTCGAAGAAAAGGTCGTCCAGCACGCAACGAAGCAGAGAACACTTGCTCGTAAAGTGTAGCTCTCCGATGATCTGAACACTCGTCTTGTTTTGACCTTTGCCCGATCGAAGAAGACGATGAGGAAGATCAGGAGGGTTGTGCCTAATTAGAATTTCTGCCATGAACCGTGTGTACGATCACCATTATTTATACGTACATTTATTTCTATATATACGTGCATATATATAGTATATTTTTAGATATATATATATATATATATTAATTTACATATTTTCTAATTAAAAAACTTTTATTTCCAATATTATTTAAATTTTAAAAAAAATCGGTTTTTAAACATAAAACCATTGGATTTCCAATAGAGGTGTCAAACGGGCCGGCCCGGCCCGGCACGAGGCACGGCACGGTTCGGCCGTGCCTGGGCCGGCCCGGCACAATAAAAAAACGTGCCCGGGCCCGTGCCGGGCCCGGCCGAACAAACCACGTGCCGGGCCGTGCCCGGCACGAGCCGTGCCGGGCCGTGCCCGGCACGAGCCGTGCCGTGCCTGGCACGAGCCTAGCCGTGCCTGGCCCGGCACGGCACGCCGGCCCGCGTGCCTGAGTCGTGACTCGTGACCCAACCGGGCCCCGCCCCCGGTAAAAAGACCGCGGGTCGGATCCAAACAGACCCGACCCGCCCCGCCTGCCCTGCCTTGCCGTGCGCCCGTGCCCGAGCGGGCCGGCACGGCACGGCACAGCCTTGCCGTGCCCACGGGCCGTGCCGTGCCCGAATTTAAAAAACCGTGCCGTGCCCGGCACGGCAGCACGGCTGGGCACGTGAAAAACGGGCCGTGCCGTGCTGGGCCGGCCCGTTTGACACCTCTAATTTCCAATTTACGGATCCCAAAATATAAAGATTCTATGCTTTAGATATATTTATTAAAAAATTTAAACAAAAAAGGCCAAACCGAAAGCTAATTTTGCGCATTTTATTGTTTATCGTAGATTTGCTTTTTAAAAAAAAAAACAATTTTTGTTTCTGATTCTAAGACATAAAATCTCCGTTGGACCGGATTCCGTACAACAATCATCTCGTTGCAGAGCAGAGCAGACGAATATCCAGTAATTTCTTGGCCTCGCGGACAGAAGTCTGCGCGCCCTGGAGCTCTTCTTCCATCCTGCGCGCGAAGAAACCGCAGCACCAGTCTTCTTCTTCCATCTTCTCCGCCACGACAATCGCCGCGATTCTCAGCTCCTCCAATTTCATCGCGTCTTCCGTCAAATCGTCCTCGAGCTCGCTCATCTCCTCCGCCTCCTCCAAACACGTCTCGAGGGTCGAGCTCTCGATCTGCGCCGCGTTCTCCTCCTCGACTCGAACGGAACGAATCATCTCCGCCACGATCATCTCCGATTCGCCGTTTAGATCCTCCACTTCTGCTCTAGCGCGGCGGAGACTTTCCCGGCCGATCTTGATCTTGTTCTGCAGTTTCGCCTTCCGCTCTTCCGACTTCAACATTTCGGTTGCTCTACTCCCGACCTGCCAGTGCCTCTGAGCGATGCCTGCGTTTTCGATGTTATCGATCGCAAACAGGATCTTGTCGCTCTGCTGCCTTCGATTCTCTTCGTCGAGTTTCGATCTCGCGTCTGAGATCGCCTTTCCGATCTCCGTCTCCGATCGCCGGATCTTCGCCGTCAAATCACGAATTTCCTCCCGCCGGGCTCGAAGATGAGAAATCCGTTCTTCCTGTCGGAAGCACGAGCGCGAGGAACAATGCTCGGATTTTGATCTTTTTTCTGCTGCTTCCAATTTGCGTGCCGATGGCGATTTCCCCTCCTGTCGAACGCACGAAGCGATTTCGTGCGCTCTCATCTCTCGCCGCTTGCCTCTGATCCTTCGCTCTGTTGCCTCCATCTTTTTCCAGATTCTGCTCGCCTCCGAGAAAACTCGCTCGCATGAGCCTATTCCGGCAAGAATTTCTGCAGAATCCGATAGCTGGCCGTCTGCTGTTTCGAGCTTCGACCTAGCCGACATGAGATCCACGCGGACCTTGCTTTCTTCCTCGATCTCTTCCTCGCGTGAAGAACAACATCCGAGCGATTCTATGAATTCGAGCAGCTGGCGAGCGATTATGTCTTCCTCATCTTCCTCAAAATTTTTCAGTTCGCTGGAATCGCGTTCGTCGTCGCCGACGGCTCGTTCGTACGAACCGATTCCTCCGCCGTCCGTCGTCGCGCTCATGGAAGAGACGATTCTCTTGAGCTCGTCTCTCTCGTGCATGGCGTTTTCATACAATCCCATCAGCCTCTCGTTTTCTTCGTGCATTTCTCTGAGCTGGAGCTCCGAGCTGTCGAGATCAGCTCTCCTCTCCGCCGGAGCGTCGCCACTGGTTTCTTTTCCAAAATCGCGATCCGAAGCTGCGCGCTCGTACAGTTCTATCAGACTGTTCTTTTCCTCCACCATCGCCTTCACATTTGAATTCAGCTTGACGTTCTCCTCCATGGTTAGCTCGATCTTTAACTTGAGCTCCTCGTTCTCTTTCGATAGCATCGTTGCCTTCCGGTGAGCTTCTGCGTTTTCTACCGTAGCAGCAGCAATGGCGTCCACCATGGCCTTGAGCTCCACCTGATCGCTGAAACCAGATCCTGGCTCATTGCGTGGGAGAACTGGCGGCCCAACCCGTGAGGTTCCTTGCCCCCTCGCTCCCACGCTCGTCTCCTCCTCATTCTTTACAGCAAGATCAGCAAAACGCCTGAAACCCCATTTCTAGAACACGTTCCGCCATGAAAACTACTAAAACGCAAGAATTTCTCACCTCTCCAAGTTTTCTCTTTCTTCTTCCATCTCCGCTTGCTTTTGAATCACCTAAACGCAGAGAGGGGGGAAAAAAACATTTCTTTTTCACTGTCAGATGGAAGTGACGTCGTGTTGCAGACATTATATACCTGCAAACGAAGGAGCTCATTCTCCTTGGCAATGGAAGAACACCATGCCGATTCAGATTCCTGTTTCAAGAAGAACACCATGCCGAATTTGTGTTTGTCTGTTTGATTGTTTATCCACAAAACAAACGGCGAGAAATTGGTTCGAGAGAAAACACCTGGTCGGAGTGATTTTCACCATGCACTTCTTCCCCGCCATTAAAATGTATTCTCTGCAGCAAAGAACTTCATCACTTCGAAACGCCATTAACGTAAAAAGCTAGAATTTCTTCACCTTCTTCACCTTCGTAGCAGGCGCATCCGATTCATGCATGAGTTTCCAATCCAGCGCTTCCAGCAACTACGCGCACACAAGATAAAATTAATTTAAAGATCGTTATCTTATTTTCACGTACCCTCACGATTTTGTTCTTGGTGGGTGTGGCACGAGCCACCAGGCCGTGCTGGGCTGACTCAATTTTGACAGCAGAACCCAACCCAGGAACAGTAGGGTCGAGCCAAACAAGCGTACCTTATTCTGCAGCACTGTGACTTGCTCCATCATCATCTCTCTTTCTCCTTCCTCATAAAAACACTTTAATCTAACAATCACAGATTAACTAAAAATGAGGTTGTGCACTCACTGCACACGCCACATATACTCAACTATTTGTTCAATGTGTGCGTAAGTATATATACGATGTGTGTGTGCGTATATATACAATGTGTGCGTAAGCATATATACAATGTGTGCGTAAGCATATATACAATGTGTGCGTAAGCATATATACAATGTGTGTGTGCGTAAGCATATATACAATGTGTGTGTGCGTAAGCATATATACAATGTGTGCGTAAGCATATATACAATGTGTGCGTAAGCATATATACAATGTGTGCGTAAGTATATATGCAATGTGTGCGTAAGTATATGTTATTCATCGAACACTCAAATTAACATGAAAGGAGGTTATGCACTCACTACACACACCACATATACTCAACTATTTGTTCATGTGTAGCTATATATCTATATGCGTGTATATGTTTTCGAATGTGTAAGTATATATACAATGTGTGTGTAAGTATATGTTTTTCATCGAACACTCACAAATAAACATGAAAGGAGGTTATGCACCACACACACCACATATACTCAACTATTTGTTCACGTGTGGGTATATGTCTATATGTATGTATATGTTTTTCAATGTGTGCGTAAGTATTACAATGTGTGCGTAAGTATTACAATGTGTGTAAGTATATATACAATGTGTGCGTAAGTATATGTTTTTCATCGAACAATCACAAATTAACAAGGAGGTTATGCATCACAGACAACACAAATACTCAGCTATTTGTTCATATATCTATATGCATGTATACGTTACGATGTGTGTGTAAGTATATGTTTTTCGTCTCGCATTATCTCTCGCCCTCCTATTTATGGGGCCTTGGAGCCCCGGGGTCAGAGCAGGCAATGCCACCACACTCGTCGCGTATTTTGAAATTTACAACTATATGATATTTTGCATTAATTTTCCCATAAAATATTTTTTTAAAATAATTAAATTCTGAATCATATTTTATAAATTTTTAGGAAAATGATGCTCGTGCACTATGAGGTGGGAGGAAAAAGACCATACCTCCTAATTTCTTCCTTGAGCCTCAGATTTTCCATGGCAAACCGGGTGGCTTCTTTGTTCCGGTCCACTTGCGTTCTTAGGACTTCAATTTCCTTTAGATGCTCCTCTTTCTCTCTCATCAGGTGCACCTCTACGGATATCTCGCCCGAAGCAATTGCCTCCAACCTCTTAATTCCTGCTTCTCGTAAGCGAAGTCTCATTTTAAGACCTTGTATTTCATCCGCTCTCTGCTTAGCCTGGTTGATTTGAAAAATTGTAAGATTTTTATCTTTTTAACTTGAATTTGGAAATTTTTGATTAAAAAAGAAGCGATTTGATCAGACAAAACTGAAATTTTCTATATATCAACTGTTATTTTATCAATCATCATCATCATCAATCAAATTTCATCCAAATTACTTGAGATCGACGGTGTGATTCCTAATTTTTCAATCAACTCTGTTAAAATCATGTTCATTCTAGAGGTGTCAAACGGGCCGTGCCTGGCCGGGCCGGCACGTTTTTTCCAGGCCCAGCCAGGCTTCCGTGCTGGGCCAAGCAAAATACGAAACAGTAACCGTGCCGTGCCTGTCCCGGCACGATTCGCCGGGTTCGGCCCGGTCAATCTGAACCCTAAATTAAAAAAAATTAGGGTTTCGGCGCGCCCGAAACCCTAATTCTAAAAAAAAAATAGGGATCGGGCGCGCCAGAAACCCTAATTTTAAAAAAAATTAGGGTTTCGGCACCCAGTAACCCTAATTTTTTTAAAAAAAAAAATTCAACACAGTATCGTGCCAACGGGCCATGGTACCGTGCCGAGCCAAGCACGGCACGAGGCCCAGTTGGCCTCAACACGGCACGGCACGAGCCCGGGCAAGGGAAATTACCGTGCCGGGCCGGCCCAGGCACGGTTGACATCTCTAGTTCATTCTCAAATTTCTAGTTGTTAAATCCCTTCTCATAAGTAGTAGTCAATTTGGAAAATTTTGATTAAAAAACAAGCGATTTGATCAGACAAAACTGAAATTTTCAATATATCAACTGTAATTTTATCAATCATCATCATCATCAATCAAATTTCATCCCAATTACTTGAGAATCGACTGTATGAATCCTAATTTTTTTAATAAACTCAGTTAAAAATCATATTTATTTTCAATTTTTTAGTTGTTAAATCTCTACTTATAAGCAGTACTCAATTTCTCATGTGCTTACTATTGAATTTGGAAAATTTTCATGAAAAACAAGTGATTTGCTGAGACAAATCTAAAATTTTCAATATATCGACTATAATTGTATCAATCATCATCATCATCAATCAAATTTCATCCCAATTACTTGAGAATCGACTGTATGAATCCTAATTTTTTTAATAAACTCAGTTAAAAATCATATTTATTTTCAATTTTTTAGTTGTTAAATCTCTACTTATAAGCAGTACTCAATTTCTCATGTGCTTACTATTGAATTTGGAAAATTTTCATGAAAAACAAGTGATTTGCTGAGACAAATCTAAAATTTTCAATATATCGACTATAATTGTATCAATCATCATCAATCAAATTTCATCCTAATTACTTGAGTTCGATTGAATTAATCCTAATTTTTCAATCAACCCTGTTAAAATCATGTTTATTCTCAATTTTTTTAATTGTTAAATCCTTACTTATAAGTAGCATTCAATTTCTCATGTGCTTACTATTGATATTTGATCTATATTTTTAAACTTTTAATAAAATACACATTTTAGTATTGCTTAGTACATGATCAAAGAGAGATTAAAATACTAGTTTTTTTAAATTTTTGTTTCACCCTCCCACAATCCTCCCTTACCAACCAAATGATAGATGCATACAATAATCTTTCATACTAGTCAATCGTCTCAGTAGTGATTGTGATCAAACACATTTAACTTTGAAATTTTTATAAGATTCAGTGCATTAGTGATTGTTTAAATATATTTGAACAAAGACACTAGTTATAATCACATCAAAGCACAACTTGAAGTATTAATGTTCGCTGATATATTCTAGATTATCCATTACCACAACATGATTTTTTTATCTTTGATTCTTGATAGTGAGATTAGAAGTATAATATTTCATCTGATCTTTGCTTAGCCTAGTTGATTTGAAAAATAGCAAGATTTTTTATCTTTTTAACTTGAATTTGGAAAATTTTGATTAAAAAACAAAGCGATTTGATCAGACAAAACTGAAATTTTCAATATATCGAAACGGTAATTTTATCAATCATCATCATAATCAATCAAATTTCATCCCGATTACTTGAGATCGACTGAATGAATCCTAATTTTTCAATCAGCTCTGTTAAAAATCATGTTCATTCTCAATTTTTTAGTTGTTAAATCCCTACTTAGAATTCGTACTCAATTTCTCTTGTGCTTACTATTGATATTTGATCAATATTTTTTTAAAATATCCATAAAATACCCGCTTTGGTATTGCTTAACACATGATCAAAAAAGAGATTAATATTTCAACAATCTGATAAGTCTTGAACATGAGATCTACACCCTTAAAACAAAAATACTAGTTTTTAAAAATTTTTGTTTTGCCCTCCCCCCAATCATTCCTTACCAACCCTAGGATAGATGCATACGATAAATTTCCACACTAGTCAATCATCTCAGTAGTGATCGTGATCAAGCACATTTAACCTTGGGATTCTTATGAGATCAAATGAATTAGTAATAATTTAAATACATCTGAACAAAAAATATTAGTTATCGTCACATTAAAGCACGACTTGGTGTATTAATGTTCACTGATATTTTCTAGGCTATGCATTATTATTACAACGTGATTCTTATCTTTGATTCTTGATGGTAAAATTAGAAATATTTAGGTGCCCATTATCATGAAGAATTAATATTAAAAATATTAGTATTTTTGATATATTCATGAAATATCAATTAATTGGCATGCTATCTCTAGTTTATATGCGTTACCAGATGAACGGCAGCTTTATTTTCGTCTGCCAACGCCCTCAACGTAACATCTTTATCTTTGTCTCTCCTGAGAGCCCCGACAAGGGCAATTTCGTAATCTCTCATCTACAAGCAACGAGAGCACTGATGCATGACAAATTGCCCACAAAAAAAAAAAAAAAAAAAAAAAAAAAAGATGTGAAATTCGATTACCTGAGGAGCTGTTCTCGCGGAGGCGAGTGAGTTCAAGGATCCATTCAAGCCTTCCCACTTGATGGATTGGGGTGACCCCATGAAGCTCACTACGGAAGCACCATCATCATCTTCTAGGTTTTCACCTCCCCCATTCACCAGGCCTCGTAGGCGAGACACTTCTTTCTGAAAAGAGTTGGAAGCGGTGTTAGTGGTTAGCCATGGTTGACCGTCCTGGCTGTGACTGGGTCGGTCCTGGTCTGGTTCTCGGTTCAGACTGACCATGGCCTGGGCAATCTCTAATTGCAGATAGAGATACCTTGAGATGTTGTATCTGCATCCTCAAGGCTATCACATCCCCTGATGCATCCTCATTAATAACAGCCTGAGGGAGAATAGAAAAATTTTAAAAAAAAAATAAATAAATAAATAAATAAAAATAACTTTGCACGTCATCACTGTTCACATACATTGTTCTTGATAAACTTGGCACGTTGAGCGAACTTCAACGTGCTTAATGTCTCCAGCGAACAACTGCAAGAGGCAAGCACAAATAAATTTTTTTTTTTTTTTTTGTTGAGAATAATAATATTGTGTAATAAAATATCAAGTGAAATGCAAAATAAAATGCATTTTAATTTTATAAAAAATAATTCAAAATCTAATTCAGTTAATAACTTAAAGATTATATTATAGCACATATTCACATATAATAAAAACTAATTCAAAATCATAATTTCATAAATAAAAAACATGGATTATAACACATATAATAAAAAACCAATTGGACCATATAAATTTTAATGTGCGACTTATAATTTATGATAAAAATATGATCTTTGAGCACTTCAACTAATCCTATGAAAGGTGAACCAGCCTAAACCCTATTATCCCTCGGCCCCCCATATATGAGCCTTAGGGCTCCTGGGCCAGAGCAGGCAAGGCTCTGCCCCCCCCCAATATGAATAGGGCTAATGTTTGAACCAAACTAAGAGTCTTACCAAAGAGAAGGGCTAATGTTTGAGATTATAATAGTTTTTGCATTCCCTCCAAGTGAATCCTGAAATTTACAAAAAAAAAAAAATGCAATTATTATTGTGGAAGGTATAAAATTAGAAAATTAGACTTATTATATATGTTACCAAAACATACATAATTGTGCGTGCGCACGTGTAAGAGCAACTCCCACTGGAGGTGCCATCAGGGGTGTCATCCCCGTAACTGTCAAAATGACACCCAAATCAGAGCAACTCCAATGGGAGCTGCTATAAGGAGTGTCATCACTATAACTGCTAAAATGACACCCAAACAATAAAAAAAACTTGCTCCAATGGAGTTGGTATAAGAGGTGGTAAAATACCATCAAATGTCTTGGAGTGCCATATTTGATAACATTGGAGAAAGAATATAGAGGATGCAAAATAGTAGTTATAGCTACTGTGCATCTCAAAGGATCTTTCTCATAGGTTAAAAAAAAAACTTTAATTAAAAAAATATTTAATTATTAAAATATCACCTTATTTTGGTACCTACCATTGGAGTAAAAATCTATTTAGGGGTGTCAAAAACACTGTTCAAGTTTGCAAAATAATATTTGGCACCCCTTTTTTGGCATCTCCCATTGGAGTTGCACTCACAAATGTCATCCAAGATATAGAGGTGCCATATTTGGTAATTTTGGAGAGAGAAAAGAGAGGATGCAAAATAGCAGTTATGGCTACTGTGCATCTCACAATGACCCTCTCAAGGGGTTGAAAAAATAACTTTTAAATAAAAAATTATTTAATTATTAAAACAGTACCCAATTTTGACACCTAATATTGGAGCAAAATTTTTATTTAGGGGTGCCAAAATACTGTTTAAGTTTAAAAAATAACATTTAGCACTCCTTTTTTGGCAACTCCCGTTGGAGTTGCTCTAAGCTTTGAAGGCTCTAAATTGGCATGAGGTTCTAGGTTATGTTTTCTACAACCCTAAAATGCTATTTTGATGACAAAAAAAAAAAAAATATCTCGCCTGAAGCAAAAATGTAAGCTTTGAATCCCGATATGGAACATGGAGGGACTTTCCATTTGATATGCTTATCAAGTTCATTATCACTAGCCTGCAGTAACACACACACACACACACAAGCACAAACACACATGCACGTGCAGACATGTGCGCGGGGCATGCACAGGGAGACACGAGGAAAAGAAGAGGATGGGGTGAATCAAATAGGTTTTTGTGTACTTGTAAAGAAATGAACAGGGGAAGGAGAGCAGACCCTAATGTGGATAGTGACTTGTTGATGTTGGTGGCTTCCTTGAGGCGCTCACCTTCGGTATGAGAACTCTTTTGCCTGTTATAACACGTGAAGGCTTATCACGGCTAATTAATTAGAATTAGGCGATGATCAAGAGAAAGTACATGAAACTACCTCTCGGATCCTGCTAAGTCGACAAGATTTAGTCTAGCAAACCGGTGGTGAGACACGCCTTGGGATTCCCACTGAAAATTATTAAAATTCTCCAATAAAAAGCAAAAAAAAATAAAAATAAATTTAAAAATGAAAATTAAAAATAAGATCACTACTGACCTTGCTCTCGATAGTACATGTGAGAACACTGTGAGAACGACTGCTTGCCTGATTCAAATTTGTAGCAGCTACTTTTCTATTGGCTGCGCCCTAATAAGATCATTCACTAAAATAAATAGTGGAAAATTAAAAATAAAATAAAAAACTAAACAACGTATCAAGAGCACAAGGAGACAAGTGTATATATATATATGTGTCTATATATATATGTAGACATATATATATATATACACACACATATATATATACACACATATATATATATATAGACATATTATATTTGATTATACTATAAATAATAGTGACTACAAATTTATTTATAAAAAAAATTAGAAAATATTTACCTCATTAACAATATTTGTATTTCTATAAAGTTTATTAATATTTAATAAATTATAAAAAATATATATTTTATGTCAATTAATATGCACGAAAAAAATTAACATGATATTCTACATCATTAAAATTCAACCTAATTAATATTAGAATTTTATGTGGACAATAAAAATATACAAATATGATTGTGAGATAAATTTTTTGATCAAATTTTTAGTGGAATAGGCATAAGAATGAAAAAAAAAAAAATATTGAAGTAATATTTTAGTATTAAATTATTTTGATGATTGTATAGATAATAGATCTGAGAATTAAGATGAACTATGTAGAAATATTTAAGTTAGATAGTTAAATACATTAATATAAGTATTCCTTAGTCGACTCCACATTTTTATTTTATTTTATTTAATATTTAGATATAGAAGTGTATTAAAGATTAAATAATTCAAGTTTAATTTATTTAATTTTTTTCATTTTCATATGAATAATTAAGTAATTAATAAAAATTTAAATTTTATTTATTATGAATGAGGCTAGCAGTAGAAAATAGATCAGCACGACCTAGCCGCCTAGTAAGGAGGGTGTCCCGATGGCCCCTTTACAACCTGGGTCATGTCGGGCAAGGTTGGGTCGGATCGAGTCGGGCTCTCATTCAATTTGGCGTGAACCAAGCCATGGGGCAAAGGTCGTGCATGGCCCGACACACACCTACCCCAGACTAGGTTGGGTGTGGTGATGGCTAGCCCCGATTGGGTCCAACCAAGCATGAGTTCATTCCAGACAAGCCTGGATCAAGACCAAGCTAACCTGACTCAAGTGCAAGCTAGCATCAGTGATGTCCAAGCTAGAAATCATAGCCCAGCATGGCCCGAGTCATGCCACAAGCTGGCCCGCCCCTATTTAAGGCATGAATTTCGCTACATCGGCTATTCATGAGCCATTTTTCATGGAATATGACATGAGCAGCCCAACCCATTGGATACCTCAAGCTCCGTGCTAGAGCTCACACTGGATATATTATATACTACACACACAAAAACACACACACACACATATATATATATATATAATTTTTTTAAAAAGTAATTTAGATAGTATTAAAAAAATATTAATTTAAAACTATGATATAAAAAATAAAATAAATAAAAATGAAACACATTCAAATTTTGAAGTGATAAAATTTTTTTTTAAAAAAAAATTAATGTTTATCGGACATCAACTAATATCTATGACACTGGATAATGATCATCGTGTCTGATTCTCATCTTTACCGCTCCAAATTTTGATTTTATCATGTAATTCATATCTAGAGCTCAAAAACTCATCTGTTCATTTTCTCAATCTTTTAATCATATCATATTTATTCTCGTAGTATTTAAATAAATTATATAATTATAATAATATTCCTTATTATTTATTTCTTATGATCTGTTCATATAAATATATATAAATTTCATAGCATTTTCTGCCTATTTGACATAAACTTGTGATCTATATTTATATAACAACTATGTAATAAAGAAATAAAATAAAAATTTAATATTTTAAATATTTTATTTTTTATCTCAGTAGTAGTGTCACTAAAATACGAATATTTTTTATATTAAACATATTACACGAATTGCATATGTACCTAACTGTAGTATAAGACATAAAAGGATATATGCAAGAATAAAAAATTATCATATTATAAAAAAATTTAATGCAATTTTAAATATAAATCTTACGTCTTAATTTAATTTATTAATTATGATTTTATTTATTTTATTATTCACGAAGTCAAATATAATATACTGATGGCCAATACAAGAATTCAATATTAAATATATTGAATTCAAATAATATTTCATGAAGTGTGGCTTTTTATGATTTTAATAAGAAAAAAATTATATTTAAACAAACTTGTACTATCAAGCTTATTAAGTGACACATACATCTAACATAAAAAATCTCAGCCAAATGACTCTCTTTGATAATTCTTACAAATAAACTTATTACAACACTATTACTTATCGTATTATCAAATATTATATTATATTTATTATTTTGTATTTCACATTTCCTAAAACCCTAATGAGATTGTCATATGTTACAAGATCATAATTGGAATGCAAAATCTTATAAAACTCAAATATTATTTTATTTAGATTCCAATTAAAAATTAATATGATGAATGATAATATATACAAAAAGAATGTTATTATGACTAATTCATATATCATATTTCAATAAAATCATGTCACTATATTTTTTTAAGATAATAAATTATTAATTATTTATCAAATTTATAATTTTTTATAATATCAATCCTACAAAATACAAGTTAGATGTATTTTTATATATAATGAATTATTCTGTGATTTTTTTTTTTTTGCAAATTTAAGCAAAAGACTTACGTTAGCAATAATCTTAATTATTTATTTTCTTGCATATTCATGGTTATAGATAAAGATGATGATTAAACTATGTGTAGGTTTGAATTCAACAACCTCACGATTAAGTTTAGTTTGCATATGATCCAATGTATTTTATTTTTTTTTCGTATATTATTTAATATATCTCATAAAATATCTAGTCACACTACTAATTTTGTAACAATAATATTTTTGTAGTATTTACATTATATTGAATATTTTTTAACTCATCAAATTTTTTTTTAATTATATTAAAATAAATCAAAACTATAGAAATTCCTCAATGAAACTAAAGAAATCAATCCCACATTGCTCGATTAGATTGTCATTATTTTAATTAAAACATATATAATATTAATTTGATTTTCAATAAATTTATTATTTTTATTTTTTTATGATCAAATAACTATGAGTAGATATAGATTATATTTTTAATTATTATATCTCATATTCTTATATTTTATAAAATTAAATTAAATATATGCGTACCTTACAAATTTTAACATAACTCACGATCGTAAGTTTGTTGTTCGTTGGACCAGACAATGCCACTAATTTTAAAACTTAATTATTTATGTAGAAAAAAAATTCTAAAAGAAAGACTTTAATTTTATGAAAAAAATAAGAGAACCAGAAAGAAGAGATGAGACTACAGTTTGAGTATGATAAAATATAAATTTTATATATATTTATAAAAATTTTAAAAATTAAAATATTAATTTTCTTAACTTTTTTTCCAAGCAAGATTTGTCTGTCCCTTGGATTTTTTGCAACCCAATTGCCACCCCTAGACTAGATGAGGCTCATCTGCCCAAGTTGTTTCCATGGTTACAACCTGCATTGTAGCGGACCACGGAGGGCGGTGCGGGACTCACGTTGCACGGCTAGCCAGTGCCACTCGGACTCAAGCACATGGTCATGCCCAAGCATGGGGCCGCACACGCCCAGAACATGTACCTTGCCAACCCAATCCAACGCGCTCGACCACAAACCCATTGGCTAGCATCCCAATGGGTCTGGTGTTGAGCCCAACATGGCCCATTTGACTCCCCTACAAACACAAAATGCCTATATTTGTGGAGACACAAAAGTTAATCTTTACAATAAAAGGCACACAAATATTGATTTTCTCTCTTTCCACAAATATTACCATGGTTAATGGAACACATCACAAACACTAGATCACGAGGACCGACTCAGTGACTCATTCTCTTTTGCGGATAGCCGAATACAAAATATTTTTATTTTTTTTTATTTAGTTCCACAAATATTAACCATGCTCATTTAGTTCCTCTGATATTATTATTCATTTAGTTCCTCTATACAATACAATGTGTTGAGGGTGATCGACTATATTTACGGGCTCTTATGATCATCTGTTCATGTGTGAACATGATTAGCTCATTACTTGTTTATTTTCAACTGGATCATTTATTTTTGGCCATATTGAAAATTGAGAAGACTAACTTGAGCAACATATTACAATTGATTGTGAGACCTACATTAAAAGTGTATGTAAAAATTTTCTATCCATAATAGTAACTCGAAGGCTAGAACTAAAAAATAAAAAACAAAAAAAAAAGTAAAAAAACTTAAAAAAATAATAATATTAAAAAAAAAAAAAAAAAAAAATTGTAGGCTAGAACTATCAAAGATGGATAATAATGGATATTTATATAATGCACAATCTCTTTTAATTTTATATAACTACGTGAATATATATGTTTTGTTAAAATAAAATTACAAAATAAATAAAAATGTAACATGATTATAACATTATAATATTAAAAAGTGATAATTATTATAAAATAATTTAATATTACACAAATTCTTATTGCCTATTTTAAATTGAAAGGCTCATAATAATTTAAAAAAAAAAAAAGGCTTCATAATTAGAGAATGCTCAGAGAGTTGAACAGAACACTTTGTATGTTATGTTATCTCATGGCACTCAAATACCCTACTAACAAAAAAAAGAGGCACAATTTATGGAATTTTCTATGTGCGACGAATAGTAAATCAGTACTTGTATGAGTTGCTGTATCACATCTCTGGCACTTGTTACTTTTATCTCTTTTAGATTCTCTACGTAAACCCCCTTCTTCACATCTTCTCTTATCTGTAGTACAAATGAATTAAACAGTTGTTGAATGAAGAGCACATATATATGTGAAAAGAAAGTAGATAGTTTTCAATAGCTTCTGCTTGGCATAAAATATAAATAAAACAAGGAAAAGGAAATCTCAAGGCATGTTCATTGACAGGAAAGAGAAAAGTAGCATCCCGGGTAGGGCACGGTCCAGAATCGTGATTGGACCCTCGTCGTGCCGCCCCGGGGCACGGCTCGTGCCGGGCCATACACGACCCACGTGCCTAGCCCGCGGCACAGTCCATCAGCACGGTGACCATGACCCAGGACCAAGAACGGGTCATGGGTCTTGGAAAACTAGGTAACGAAATTGATGTGACCCGCCCACTCCCAGACCCATTTTTTTTTTAAAAAAAAAATTAGATTTATTTTTATGTCTCTAAGATGAGTTCTCATCGGTGTGTGGTGGCGGTGGCCGGTGGACTGTGCCTGTAGTGGCTCTGCCACAAAACGAGCATTATATGGCACAACCCGAGGTGACCCGGCACGTCAGGCACAAGCCTCCCTGAATACGTGCTGGTCGTGTCTTGCTGGGCCGGGCATACTAGAAGCCGTGATGTGCCCCATGCCGGGCACGACACGGCCGATTTGGCACCTCACTTCAGCAGAGAGTTTGAGAAAGTTAATATCTCAATAATCTCTCTCCCAAATATTAGAGAGACTGCATCTGATAAGTCTCGAATCAGAGAACTCCAATTGATAAAAAATACATAATAAAATTAAATATAAAAAAATAACTAATTAGTGACAATCAAATAATTAGTACAACACTTAATTGTATAAAAAAATATATAAATTGAGCATAAAAAAATCATCAGTATAAGAATAAATAATATCAGAATTAAATTATTTAATAAGATAAATCGCATAAAAATATATTATTAAATACGCAGAGATAAATATAACTCAATATAAAAATAAAATATCAAATTAAATATTATCATAATTTTGAAAAGTATAGCATATGCGACATAGTATGTGCAATAGAGTTTAAAATAAATGTGGTAGCCCTCAGATTAGATGCTCCCATCAAAGCATAAAAAATAAATAAATAAATAAATATTCCAAGTTTAAATTGTTTAGAGTGTTATTTTCAACAAGAAACGCCACTATTATTGAACACAACTTTTATACTCTAGCAGCTCTTTTTTGGGATATAACATTCGAGAGGTATAAGCACGCAGATATCAATTGCGCAGCACGCGGGCAATGCCATACGGGAAAAGAAAAAACTTTAAAAATATCACACGGGCGCAGCACGCACCTGTAGATTATTGGCTGAAGTATCCAGAAGATCGAGAATTTGTTCGTTGTAGATTTCCAAAAATGAGCATTTACAAGAAAACATCAATTTTTCATCCTTGCGAGCCTCTTTTTCCTGCCACAGAAATTAAAGCATGAGATGTGGAGGAAACACGCAATAGATCAGCAAGGCTAAGATTGTCATTATTCTAATAATAATGTCATCATTCCGCCCTGCTCCTCAGCCCTCGCTTGAGGCATGCGTGGCATGCCTTTTCTCATTTTTTTTTGTTTTTTTATAAATAATTATATATATATATATATATATATATATATTAATTTAAATATCAATAAAATTAACCTCGTATATTATCGATTTAATAAATCAATAAATCATAATAAAATAATAATAAAATATAAAAAAATACATAGAGAAGCCACACTCAGTGCACAAAACATCCGCCTTTGTATGTGATCTAGGACTAGGATAGATTAATTACTGAGATCACCTGAAAGGCTTTCTGGGTGATCAATCATCCTCAATATAATTTTCACCCAGATATATTAATTTTTGTATAATCAATCACAAAATATATAAAATACATATAAAAATTATAATAAATAGCAATAAATTTTGAAAAAAAGATATGAAAAAAATATAATTAAATATAAATAACAAAGAAATATATTACTCATCATTAAAATCTATAAAATTAATCAAATTATCATTTTCATTTATCATTGAAAAAAAATGCATAATTATGAAATTAAAATTTATTCATATTGGTGTAAACATAGTCTTGTGATCTTATTAGAGGTGTCAAATGGGCGGGCCCGGCACAGCCCTGCCCAGTTTTAGGCCGCCCAATCGGGCTATCGTGCCGCCACGGCACGGACCAGCAGCCAAAAACCACCAGGTTCAGCCCGGTTCGGGTCAGACAAAACCATAATTTTTTTAAAAAATTAGGGTTTCGGTGGCGCACGTTCGGTGTGTGGTCACGTGCTGACCACGTTCGGTGTGTGGTCACGTGCTGTACCCACATGCCGGTACGGCACGATGGGCTGGGACACGACATTGTAGGGTTCCATGCCCGTGCTGGGCTGAGCCGGCCCGACCCATTTGACACTTCTAGATCTTATAAATTTTGCTATCACTTTCATCCTCGAGTAGTCTTTAATTTACTCCTTACTTTGATTAACTACAAGATTTTGTATTTTAAAATTAATATTTTGTAAATCTAGAGCTAAAACTCCATGTATAATCTATCATTGAGATAAATCATAAATAATATAATAAAAATAAATATGTGAAGTAATTGAATTTTACTAATAAAGATATATATTATATAAATTAAATTAAGTAAAATTTACAATAATCATTTAGTGGCTAAGACCTGTACGAAGCAACTCCATCTATCTAGTAAATTATCTTGTCATATTTAGTTGTTAACACTAATTTTATATATAATAATAAATATGTAAAATATAATCAAGTACAAATATAATCATTTTAATTTTATCCTCTAAGTATGAAACCAATAAGATAATGAACGACACCATCATGAAAACGTCCAAATTTTTATTGGCAACCCATGATCCAAATTTTAATAGGTTCCTACTCACACAATTCTGTCAAATAGGATGAATAAATTCTAGTATATTTTTCTAGTCGACATACTTCATAATCTAATTTAGAAATATTTTACAAACTAGGATCCAATATTTTCAACTTGGCTAGAGATGAATTACCAAATTTTGAATGAATAAGTAAATAATTAATCACCCTCAAACACACAATGAAGGTCTTTTATCATTAAAAAAGACGTACAAATCATCTTTCTCAGAACCAAAGAGAATTATCTTATAAATTTAAATGTGTCAAATGAGTCGGGTCTGGGCTGGGACCCAGCCCACGTAAACCCTCCCTGGGCCCATACGGCATGGTCTGGAACCGTGCTTTGAGTCAGGTCGAGCTTCCTCTTGACATGGTTCATGCCGTGCTAGGCCGGCACGAACCTATTAACATATCTCAGACTATATGATCAAAATATCCTTAAAGACTAGAAAAAAATATTCTCAATTTGATCAATGATGAACAACCTAACTAGGAATGTACAAGTAAAAGATCTAATATACTCTAACATCAATAAAGAGATTTTATCGATGAATAAAAAAATGATCTTATTCATTCTCAAATAAAGGTTTCCTCGGAGTCTTTCATTCAATTAAATAAATATTAATAAAAATAAAAACAAAATTAAAATAATATTGTCTGAAAAAATAATTCATAAAGAATAAATAAACATGATACTTAAAAATAAACAAGACACAATAAAATAAATAGTTTTCTTAAAAATAATTCAAGTAAATATTTTATGTTAAAAATAAACAAGACACGGTAAAAAATAATTTAAGTAAATAAACATGATAATTAATAAATACTTAAAAATAATATTCTAATTTACGTTAAATGCTACCATATTAAATAGTTTTCGAATATTTATCATTGGCTGCAATAAATAAAATATGTATACCAAAAATATGAGTATTAGTTCTTGTATCCATAAATAAAATTCAATAAATAAGTATGCAATGAAAATATAAGTAAAACAACTAATAACACAAAAAAAAAATAAAAAGATCATCTGATGTCTTAGAGATTTTATTTATACTCTTATCTAATAAATATAAATATAATGGTGAATAATAGCACAGCCTCATAGTGAAAAATGTAAAAATAAATCAAAATAAGAAAAAAAAACAAATAAATAAAATATGATTACCAATAAAATAAATATTAATTTTTGTATCCATAAATAAATTTCAATAAATAAGTCAGCAATTAATATAAGTAAAACAACTAATAACACAAAAAAATAAAAGAATCGTCTGATGACTTAGAGATTTTATTTATACTCTTTTCTAGTAAATATAAATATCATGATGAATGGTGGTACACCCTCACTCCTAAAAAGTCTCTCCCTTTACTAAAAGAATACAAAAAATTCTAAAAGAATCCAGAGAAGACAATACTTTTGTGGAAGAATATAGAAGAAAAAAGATTATCCTTAATTCTTCTAGAGATCTTTTATAAATATATGTACATAATAAAATATCTTAAAATTCTCTGGACTTATATATATATATATATATGGAGGAGGTGATTTCATTTATAAGCCACCAAACTTAATAAAAAATCTTTTTTCAACCAAGAGTTTTCTTCATTTTAAATGTTCTTTTAAATTTTCTTTACTTTTAAGCCTTGGGTAGAAGCTAAGCTTAGCAAATAAGGTAAGTAGGAGACTGACTTAGCAACAACCGAGGGGCGAGTTGTCTAAGTACTACATGAAATCTTAGTATAAAACCCAAGTTAATGACAGTTAGTATCGAAGGAGAAGTTTCGACATGTGAGAGTAACTTTGAGGATATGATGATGAGCTCTCATGTAGAGAAAGGTGCCGAGCATATTTAAGGAAAGGAACTTGACCCTCTCACTAAGAAAAAAGGAAAGAAAAAAAAAACTCATGTTCCTCTCATGAGCTTGGAGGATCGAATGACTCGTTTAGAGGTTGCTATGATGGACACCAAGGAGGAGATGGACCTCAAGGAATGAAACATGGAGAAGGCTGTGAAGAATCTCAAGGTGTAGATCCAAGACCTTCAAAAGGGGATGCAAAGCTAGCCAGTCCCAGTAATATCGCACAAAGAGTTTATGAGGGTCTTAGACATATTCACTAGCTTAGAGTCAAGGTAAAGATATTGTCTAAGCATTAAGAGAAACTACGGCAAGAGATGATCATTTATAAGATAATATTGTCAGCTCAAATTATGACCACTCATGAAACACCAAGGATGGAGGTGCCAAAACCACACACTTTCACTGAAAAGCAAGATGCCAAAGAGCTAGATAACTACTTGAGACATATTGAGAGATACTTTGAGCCAATATACTAATTTAAGAGGCAACAAATTTATACACTACTACTCTCTACCCCACTGATAATGCAACTCTATGATGATATAAAAAGATTGATGAAAATAAAAAAAAATACATCATAGACACATGGGCAAACTTCAAGAGAGAAATCAAGAAGCAATTCTACGTAGAAAATGTGAAATATATAGTCCATAGAAAGATCAAGCATTTTAAGCATATGAGGTGGGCGGCACTACCGACTAGAGACAATGATTCCCATAATAGCAATCAACTCTTGTGGCAATAAGTCATTGATTCTTTCCAATCTTGCTCCAATATTATGTGGAAGAAGAATAAAAATCTCAATATAAATAAAGAAGATATGCATATAAATCTCAATACAAAATTTTTTTCCTAAAAAATTATATAAATAAGTAGAAATATTTGGTGCAGCCCATCATAAACATAAAATAATAAAGATCATATTCAATACACAAGATTTATCCCAAATAATAAAAGATAATGATAATGTGTCTGGTGAGTCTCAAATTCGAGAATTTCATCCCTTGGACAAAAACACTTTCCAAGATCTTGGTCATCTTTGTTTTATTTTTACTTAAAAATATTTATCTTCAAAATTATTATAAGATCTAATAAATTAGTATTTATATAATTGCATATATATATATATATATATAATAATATAACAAATATTACAATAGTTATAAAAATATTTTACTGAATCAACACTTACAAGAGAGTTAAAATTGCATCTATCATCAACTACTTCTAATAATCACCAACTAATGGATCATGCCATAAATAATCAAGTTTTTGGTGACTAAACTAAAATTTAATTGAAATTAATCAATTTAAAAAAATATTAATACCTAGCTTCCACTAAATAATTATGTGATCTAAAATCAAAATCAAGCAATTTATAAGTTACAAATAATCAAAAATAAATGAATCATAGAAATCACTAAAATATCAAGTAGAAATTAAAAAAAATGTCATTAATCATCAAGTACCACAAAAATTATAAAATAATAAAAATACAAAAAAAAAATGGAACCAACCCAATCTGACCTAGTTTGGTCAACAAACAAATATCAAAAAATATGTCTTTAGAATACCTATAATAATATCTTCTATATCAAAATAATTAAAACAATCAATTTGCTCACACAAAAAATATATATAGGATCAACATATAGTAAATTGAGAAATGCTCAAAAACATATTATTTTATTTCGATACCATTTAAATAATTATAAATAAAAAAATAATATCATACTCAGTGCACAAAACTCTTGCTTAGTATAGGGTATGGAAGAAATTAATATATTGACAGTCTTACCCCTAAAAATCAGAAAGACTCATCTGATGAATCTCGAACCCGAGACCATCAACCCTTTGACGAAGACATTTATCATCACACTAAAGCATGACCTATATTACATGCTAAAGAGAAGATAAAATAAATTTTATTCATTCATTCACATCTTGAGAAAAGTACAACTAAAAATATATTGTTGTATATGTAATTTGTTTTTACTTAATAATCTGTTTTAATATTTTCATGTAAGTACAGAAAAGAAAATATTAAAAACCCGGGGATGCAGCAGTAGCACAATAACAGAGGTCCCGCTGACCAGATATTTATTTTTTGTATAAAATGATTTGTATTTATTTTTTCGAGCGTCTGTTTTTGACCCGGTTGAACTGTTCATCATCCTCTCTTCTTCTCTCTGCGCGATTTCGCGACTGCTCCGTGCTACATACTGTAAGATGTTCTGTTCTTGGTTTTAATTTGTAACGCATAAGCGTTTTCTGGTGGAGGTAGCTAGTCGTACTGAGCGACTAGCGAACCACGTTATTTCTGTGTTGATTTCTCGTTTTGATTCTGTCGTGGATGCTTGTGGATTGAGATATATGTATTGCTTGTTTTTGTGTTTTCTGTCATTTTCTGTTTCTTAATCTCACTACCCGTGTAAGCACGATTACCCAACATATATAAAGGATAGATAAATTTCTTAAGTGAAGTATTATAGGATATTCTTAGGACTCATTGCATTAAAAATTACTATGAAAAATAAAACTCAAACGAATTTTGATGACAAAGCTCATTCACGCTACTCCCAACGCTCATGAGACTTGATACTAAGTGCCAAATAATAGATTCAAAATTTTTGACTTGCCCATTTTCACAATGACAATTATGTGTTACAGGTGACTGCCCCATCAAAATAACTACAGAATTATAAAACACACGAGTAGGCACTCTTAGAGAATGACTAACCTTCTGGATTCTAGAGAACAAATATTCAAATACTCTAGGGATCATTCCACAATTAACACTATGCCTTCTAGTCCCTTTCTCAATGTCTCCAAGCATCGTATGAGTCTTTCCGCTTCCAGTCTGGCATAAACCAATAGAAAATGGGAAACTAGTACACATGGATTGGATCAGGTTCATCACTTAGGATTTGTATCCTTCCGTGCAATTTACAATAAGCAAAATAATTTACAAAGGTTGTTGTTGAAATCTCACTTGGCCATATGCAAACATGCAGCTATTGTATCCTTCCATGCAATTTTCAACCATAGGCAATCCAGCCACTTGAAAGAGTTTTTCCTGAACCATTCACAACAAACCAAGTCAAAATATGAGAAAAAAGAAAGATGTGCAGCTTATACACATTTACAACTAGATGAAGAAAAAAGGTACCTGGCCAACACCTTCATCTGCAACAAGATCAAAGGTGAAACGTGATGCAGGATGTCCTATCCAACTAACTGTCTGGGAGCTATCTTGCCTAACACATTTCCTAAAGCCTTGAAGAGAAATTTCTGAGCTGCTTAGCGGACGGATTCTGATTATGACCTACAAAATAAGGGTCCAGAAAATGTAATTTTAGGATTGAAATAACTGCTGTATTTCAAGATAAGTATCTCTATATAAAAATATCATTTACATTAGGATCATCAAAATAAATACATAAAAATATATAAATATGAAATTATATCTATTTAATAACATGATGAAATAATGTACAAATTAAAAAAAAAAAAAAAGATTTTTTTGAATACCCATTCATAACAAGCAGCTACTTGTACAAATTTATTTTGCTTATTATGTTAGGGCATCCCCTTGCGCATATTAAGTGTGAATTCCTATTGATGTTTGCATTCTTTTTGTGATTTAATTTCAACATAATATCAGAGCCAAAACCCTTTGTAATGCAAATCCTATGATTTTTAGAGAGAGAAATGATATGTGCATTGCAACAGCAAGTACACATGTGCATCATATGTAAAAGTGCACGTGTGTGCATGGTCAATCAACCAAAGAGGGCTTGTGCTGAAAATGAGTGCCCCCCCATTTAAATATATTTCTAATAGTTTTTACTATAAATATCCTCTAAATGCAAACATGTAACATATTTCTAATTGTTTTTATCATTTTGTAAATATATCTTTGTCATGGAAAAGATATATCTAAATATATTTTCAACATTCATTAAATATGATTAAATTTTTAAATATTTTTAGTGGTCTCTCTATCAGGTTCCTACACATTTAAATATATCAGATTGAATGAGTTCCTACTCAAACTTGATTGACATGTGCGACAAAAAATTATTGTGAGTTTTTTTAGTTGATATATCTCATATTTTATGATTGAAATATACTTATGACTAAGGTAAAATATTCTTAATTTGGCTAATGATAGGTGCTCAAATTAAAAATATGTATGTAATGAGTTGAAAATACTCATATGTTTAGAGGGAAACTTATCATTGAAGAGAAAATATATAATCTATTTTGCTCATTTTTAAATAAAACTTTCTTTATAATCCAACAATCTTGTAATCTTGCAAATAATTATCAATGAAAGTAAAGATAAAATTTAAGTTGAATTGTCTGGAAAGATAACTTATTGAGAGTATGTTAATAAGATAATTTAGGAATAATCATGATACAAGAAGTAATAAGGATTCAAGCATCTAATAATTTTTTAATATTTTTTATTAGTGATAATAATATTTTCAAAACAAGAAAAGAATATTATAAAATAAAGTACAATTATCAGTATTGGAAATATTTACTCATATATCAATAATTTAGAATTTGAAATGAGAATATTAGTGAAAAAACTAGTGATATCTAAAGAAATGAATATTTTTTTATCTTAGAGAGAAATTTTATATACTTCTTTAGTAAGTATTATGGTGGATAATTCATGTGTCAACAAAATATGAATTCTCCAAAGAATGTAGAAAACAATATACTCAATTTTTTTTACTAATTTTCTAGAAACCTAGCTAGGGTTTACATACAAAAATACCATCTATCACTTTGTTCCACTCGTTGCCACCATTCTCTGCCATCACTTCTGCCATTGGCGATTACAACTAGTTGTCGACCACCTTTGTCATTGTCTCTTTTAGGATTTGAAAACTCTTGCTCAAATAGACAATCATATCTTAGATATCATATTACAAGTTGAAATACAAAAAATAAAATGAATATTCATATAAAATAATATATAACTAATCTCATTATATAATAAATAAAAGTTATTGGTATTGCCCATAAGTTGGATATTTTCATTAAAAATATCAAAAATAAAAAATGGATAAATAAAAATTATAACATTATTATTATTAAGTTGAATTTTATTTATGTTTTTAATTCCGAGACTTACCAGTAGTCACAAGTTCGAGTCCCACCGGGGCTATTGGAGGCTTACCCGATCGTTAACTTCAGGACCCTGTTGAATTAATCGAGGTGGGCACAAGCTGGTCTGGACTTCCATGGTGATAAAAAAATTGTGTTTTTTTTATGAAAATTATGTTAAATAAGTTAATAATTTCTTAAAGTTTTATTTAAGAAAATTTTTTGATTTTATTTTCTTTGAGCTTGTAAGTATTTTAGATATTATTTTATTTTTATCGATATAGTTTGTAGGAGAGACTTATTTAATTATTAACATATATGGATGAAATTATTATCTTAAGTGATCATTAATTGAATATATATTTTTATGTATTTTCTCTAAATATGTTTAGAGTTTGAGCTTTTGAGTTATTTTCTAATGGTTTTTTGTTTATTCTAATATAAGTATTACAATAAGCTCTATTAAATAAAAGGAATTATAGAAGATTTTAGTTATCTTATAATCACTAAATTTGATATTGTATATATCATTATCATAATTTATTATTTTGAAAATTATCATTGACCAATTCACAAGGAAATAAATAACTAATTATTAAGATATCTAAAGAAATGTTGAGACTTAGAGATTTTTTCAAAAATCTTTAATATTCTTGGCTAGTCATTCATTCTGATTTAAGTAGGATTTAATTGATATAGGTATCAATTTGATAAAAAAATATATTTTTTGAAGAGATAATCTTGATCCTTAGATACATAAGAGTCATAATCTTAATTGTAAATAAGTTTTTTTTTAGATTAGTTAATCACTAAATAAAATTATTATTTTAGTTTCACATTTATTATTTTTTTAATGTGAGTCATATTATAAAATAGACTGTAACTATGTTTTATTAGTGAGAAGTGTACCTGACAACTTGGAACACTGTTCGTCTTGATGGTAATTGTGAGCAAACATGGTCTTGCTTGCATTATGTACTAGGAAAAAAATATAATTAGGTTTGATTGATATGACTTCATTATATTTTGGGCATGTTTTCATGTGGGAGCTCTTAGGGAAAATCCTACCCCTTGTGGTACCTTCTTGCAACTAGGCTTGCCATTGTGTTGAAGGTCTAATTGTACTAAGGGTGGGCTATGGCATTTAGCTGAGTAGAGCTAGGTTGACTATTGAGAATTAGTTTGGGTCGAGTTTGAGTAATATTTTTATTGGGTTTTGTGCTAGTTGAAATGGTACAGTTCCAAATTGCTCGATCTAATGATAAGATATATAATGATTCAATTTCTAGAGTTTTTGTGCATGCTAGAAATTAGCTAAAATAGATGTTTATTGTTAAAATTAAGTCAAAAAATAATGTAAATATCAATGACAACCAACACTTATTATGTGTAAGGGGATGTCCTAATGTAATATGAAAAATAAATGGGAATAACACACATATCATATGCTCTCATTCATTATGAAATAAATAAACAAATATAAAATAAAACTATAAACTAAAAGCAAGCTAAAATTATAACTCTCTTTACGTTTGTATGTAAATATTTAGAACATTAAAATTAGAGAAAAAAAAAATGTTAAGTTTTTTTTTAAGATTTTTATGAATATGCCTAATGGATGAACTATTTTCTATACATAAACTATAATAAAAGTTCAATCTTGAATATTTTTTTTTTGATAAAGTAGTTGATTTTTATATGTTTTGCTTATTGGTAAAATACCAAGTTGAAAATAATGTCATATTGTCTGATTGTCATAATAAAAAGTAGTAAGAGAAAAAAATAAATACACGATCTTATTAAGTGCTAAATCAAAAATATCTCATAGGTAAACATTGCTAATGCCCTAAGCTTTGCTTTTGTATTGTATTTTGATATAATTATTTCTCTTATATTTAAATGAAACAAAAATTGTATCCAAAGAAAATATAAAAACACATACTAGACTTTTTTTTACATAAGTTAATGTCTAACTTGAAACTAAATACTTTTTTAATTAAAAATATTCGTAATCACTAAAAGAGAATCCAAATTCTAGAATTTTTTTCTTATACCTCAATTGTGAAGAATTATATCCAAGTAAACATATTGAGAAAAATATATGAAATGATTAATGATGTTGATTGTATAAGTTATATTTGATCTGTATATAATATATTTTTAATTTGGTTCTCCTAATATTAGTAGAATCAACTGAATAAGTTATATCGGGTAAAAAATTAATGCTCGAGTCAATTGGAGTATTTGTTGGAGTACAACCCAACAAACTAATCTCAATGAGATTATCAATGCGTATATCATATGTAACAATATAATATTTCTATTGGAATTGATTATTTTTATCTCAAGAAATTATCGAAGTCTCTCAAGATCATTCATTTGAAATTATAATTTAAAATACTTCTTGAATTGAGTAATTTCTAGTTTATCATTTCTTGTAATCAAAATATCATATATATATATATATATATACACACACACACACATATAAGCAAATTTTTTCAGCCATCAGATATCTCTAGGGAAAAAAAATCATAATACATTTATATAGATCAAATAAGGTGATTGCTTATGAAAATTTTATAAATCAAGTTTTCGATGATTATTTTTGGTAATATAATATCTTTCGTAATTAGCAAACTATGTTTGATTGTGCTACTCATAATCAAAATGGATGCTCCATATATCTACTTTTGCTAAATTGGTACGTGGGAGAAAAGTGAAAGATTTCCAAACTCGATGGTCGGGTTAACGACGCCTGGAACTATGAAGATCAAGGGGACAGTTGGGCCAAACGAGATAATTATTCTTGTGGATAGTGGAGCTCCCCACAATTTTTATCCTTTGATTTAGTTCAATGATTAACTCTTCCATTGACTGCAACACCTAGTTATGGTGTGGTAATCGGAGATGGCATATCTGTGAAGGGGAGTGGCATCTGTAGGGGAGCATGTATTTTAATGCAGCGCCTTACCATTGTGGAAGATTTTCTCACCTTAGAACTAGGCAACACAAATGTGATTTCGGGAATGCCCTTGCTTGTGACCTTTGGAAATGTAGAGATAAATTGGAAGCTACAAATGATGAAAATAAAAAATGGGGAAAGGAAGTGAAACCGTTGAAAGGAGATCTAAGTCTCATTCATACAAAAGTTTCTCTTAAGGCAATGGCTAGAGCATTGCTACAGAGTGAGCAAGGAATTTGGATTGAACTTCGTCAAGGATCAATTTCCTATTCCAGTGATAGATGAGTTGATGAATTTCATGGCGCAACCATTTTCTTCAAGCTAGACCTCAAATTTGGCTATCATCAGGTCCTGGGTATTTGACATTCTCCCAACACCACTCCTACTACCGAAGTTCTTATCCACTGGAAAGGCCTTTGCCTTCCTCAATTTAAAACTTCTTGGGAATCCACCAATACAATTCATGAGCACTTTCCAACCTTGAGGACAGGGTGTCTTGCATTGGGGGGAGTAATGATAAACCTTTTATACTTTGTGTATTCTAGAAAGGGGAAGATGAGTCAAGTGTACCATCAACTGACAATTAGTTGTATCGGCCTTGGTAAAGGTTGGAGAAAACATAAGAAAAAAGATTATGTAAAAATATGCAACTCGAAGTGACTGATGTAGTTTACTATATGTTTTCGTGTTTATTTCTTATTTTGTTGTATTATGGATGGGAGCATTCTGTGTGGGCTGCCTTAATCCAATGAATCCATAATATGAGGGCACCTCGTGTGTAGTTGGGCATGGGGGATTGTTTTTGGAAAAAAAAGAGTAAGTAAAAAGATTTTATTTTTTTCAGATACCTATTAGACTACTATGTGATTAAATCTATCAGTCATTGGCTCATAATGGATCATAATCAGAAGAGATTTATAGACTATTATGTCTTCTGAGCTAGAGTTATATTTTCCTTATTTAGGAAATTATATTCTTTTTAAAATCAATATAATATGTATTGATTAGTACATATGATAATTTTATTAGAGTATCATAATAATGTGAACTAACAAGTTTATATGTATTTGACATGTGATCAATTGTTCTAAAAATGACCATGAAGGAAAAGTGACAAGTCTAGGTGTATCTTTTGGACTTGTAATTTTTCCTAGGCTCACTACAACATGAGTCTTGTATAAAAACAATAATGTCAACATTCACTAAAAATCTATCAGGAGCTAATGAAAATACTTGTATCATTTTTGAATATTAGAGTAATCAAGAAAGATACATCTTATAGTTATAAACATCATATTATCTTTTCAATCATAATAAAAAATCATGAAAGAAAAAAATATTTGATTGATGAGATATCTTATATTCAATTTTATTTCTTTCAAAAATTTTTAAATACTCCTATCAAATTGAAATATTTAAGTTATCTCAATTAAATCTTTAATATTTCTTTATGTAATCCCGTTTTTTGGGAGTAGGCCAACACATAATGTCTAGTGTACATTCTTGTGATTAATATAGTAGGTGATGAAATTGTCTAATATATATTTTAATGTTTTTTTTTTGTTGTTTTTATTTTATTAAAATTATATTATTTTATGAAATATTTGAGAAATTTAAAAATTAATAATCTAATATAAAAAAGAAACCACTTAAATTACGTATATCATCAATAAAAATAATAAAATATTTGAAATTCTCTTAAATCTTATTTTTAGTAGGTCTATATATATCTGAATGTATCATGTTGAATGAGTATTCACTCACACTATTTTGTAGTATGTTTCTTTAATTGATATTTCTCACATTTTTATATAGAGATATAACTAATATTAGGTTATACTATTTTTGTTGACATGATAAAAAATATTAGGTTAAAAAATATTGGTAGAGATATATCAAATATTTGGTTATACTATTTTTTTTGGCTTGTGATGAGTGATTGAGTCAAAATATATATTCAATGAGTCACACGTAGTCAAACATGTAGTAGAAATCTTATAATAGGAAAAAATATATATAATCAATCATTCTCAATTTTAAGATAATATTATCTTGAAGCAGACTGATCTTATAAATAAAAATTAGTAAAAAATAAGATAAAAACATTATTTAATTATGTAAAATTGTAACTAATGGAAAATTGACTAACAATGGCAATTAGGAAAATAGAAAATATATGAGAAATATATGATTATCTAAATACTATCATATTTAATAATTTGTTTGTTTTCTCATCAATTATCATAATACTCAAAGAATCCTAGAAACAAAATAATAAAAAAAGTGATTATTAGTAATCTGACTATTGACTCATGTGTCGATAATTCAATGAGTATGAAGTGGAGAAATAGGCAACAAAACTAATAGTACTTGAAGAGTGAGAAGTATTCTCGGTCATTATGTAGTGTTCTTGTTTTTTTATATTTTCCTGGACAAATTCATATGAATATAAATGTCAATATCCTCATATAGATAAAGAAAACATCAAGATATAGAATAATATTTAGAGATTAAGAATATAATCAAGTAGAAACATTTAGATATCCATGAAATTTTTAATATCTTCAATACTATTGCAAATAGAGGTGTCAACTGGGCCGAGCCGGCCCGGCATGAAAAAATCCCGTGCCCGGGTTAGGCACGAGCCATGCCGTGTCGTGCCTGACCCGGCACGGATCGGCCCGTGGCACGGCACACAGGCACGAGTTCGTCCCTTGTCGGGTGTCCCCCGAGCCTGACCCCGCGATCACCCCTCCCGCAAAAAAGACCGCGGGTCGGGTCTGATTGGACCCGACCCGCGACCCCACGAGGCCCTAACCGTACGGCCATGCCAGAACGGGCCCAACACGGCACGGCACTGTCGTGCCTCGGGCCGTGACGGGCCCAGTTTTTTTAAACCGTGCCGGGCCAGGCACGACTCGGTACAGTAACCATGTTGTGCTTGGCCCGGCATGAAGGCACGCTCGTGCTCAAAAAAGATGGGCCGGGCCGGGCCGGCCCGTTTGACACCTCTAATTGCAAAACACATGCACCATTATTGCATCTCCACTACACATAAAATGCTCATTACTCAATACCACCACTACACGCTACACTAATGCATTGTATGCATGCCACATCACAATTCACACAATCATCATCCACACACAATCATCTAACATGTTATACGCTATCACACACGCTTACATACATGGTCACACGTTCTCTATCACATGCACGTCTTCATTTCGCACAACACATGTCTGCTCATAACATATGCAAGCTTGTACTATAAACAAACACTTGCACCGCCATGCATGCATTCCTCAATCACTATGCATGTAGCATACAAACTCTCTCTAGAGTGTGCAAACTCTAATCTAACATCGTGAAAAATAAAATAACATCCAACATAATAATAAATTGGCAAAAATGAAAGAGAAACATACAAATTCCTAATCCTACAAATATATGAATATGAGTAATGATTGAGATAATTTATAGATTGAGTGATCTCATTATAAACATAAAATAAATAAATAAATAAAAAGATATCTACAACAAAGCATTTCCAATTATAGCATTAGCACTTTTGTTTTTTTTTTTTTATAAATTTTATATTTTTTTCTCCAATAATATGTTTTCACTTGGTGTCGAAATATTTCCATTATGTAGTATAGTTAGTAATTTTTTGCTTTCTGAGTGGATAATTTCTACTTGACGTAATTTTGAGTATCATCTTTATTTCTTTAATTTCCTAATTATTAATTGTCGAGGGAGATAGAAAAATTAAAAATAATATTAAAATGAGAAATTTTTAAAAAATACAAATAACATTAATGAAAAATTAATTATTTAGGAAAAAAATATATAATTGATATTTGAGATAGTCTAAAAATAAGAAGATTAAAAAGAATTGTCTGCCTGACCCATCGAGCTCCAGAGGGAAGCCCAAGCCAGACTAGACAGCATGCAGAAAAAAAATCAGAGAGATGTGCGGGCGTGTGTGTGTGATTACACACACATACACACTCACACACAAACACACACACACACACACACTATTAGATAGCTAGTTAGCTACTGCCAGAGGCTGTTAACATTTTCCCAGCCATGAGAGAATGAGAAACACTAACACCAACTAGATTGCCAGGTAAGACAACCAAACATGAAATTAACTAGCTGGCCATTAATGCGATGAACCTAACCTAAAATTCTAACAATGTGTAGGAGCAGGCCTAGCGTACTAGTCGTAGGAAGAAGACAAACAAAGTATCACTGGCTGATTCTTCCCAAGCTTAAATTGAACTAAAACAGATCGTCACCTGCACGTTGTGGTCCTTCCAGAATGAAGGATCCTGGCAAAATTCAAAACATCGCCTCGGCTGCACCACTGCTGCTTCACTAGTGCTTGCGTCGCCATCTTCCGACTCGACGCTCCTATTCTCTGGCGTGTCGCCTAGAAACATCAAGCTGGAAAGATTCTCACGCAATACTGATTTTATAAATTCGGGTGGAGGCTCCATTACTGGCATCGAGTCCACCACGGCACGGTTGTGGAATGGCAGCAGCCTGGTCTTGACTCCACTCTGCACCTCAGAAACAAACGCCATTCAAAGCCACGATCGACCTGTGGTTCTTTAGTTTGATTTAACCAGGAGCGCATCAAAAAGTTAGACTAGAAGTTTGAGAGAGGGAATTAAGAATGAGCATTTCAAATTCGAAAAATATTTGTGCCGTTGGATGAAATGGCAAAAAAAAAAAAAAACTGCCATGATATAATCTGATAAAATATTTGTTGATAATGCTTTTATATTTATTAGATGATTTAAATTTTTATTTTATAATACGTTTTTTGGGGAGAATTATATTTTGGAGTTCCAAACCCAAAATTATTTCAATGGCTAATAATTATTAATTTTCACTAATTATATCTATATATATTCACTAATTAATTAATTTTCACTAATTAATTAATTTTCACTAATCATTATTAATTAGTAAAAATTAATAATTAATAATATATTTAATATCTCATCACATAAACATATCACATGAAAAAATATAAAAAAAATTATATTTTTTAATAAAAAATAAACATGCACAATATGTAGCATGCTGACATGGCATACCGTGCATTAAAAAATAATATATGTAGACATATATGTACGCCTACTTAATTATGTATGATATATACTATTATATATATAGATATATGTAGAAATAATGTATGTATACCATATGTATGTATGCATGTATATTATATATATATATATATAGCATATATATAGTATATGCGTGTAGTATATATATTATTGGGAAAATTATGTTTAGAGGAATCAAAATAGAAATATTTATGTTTTGATCTACTTTTTACAAATTTTTAAAAAAACATATCCCAAAACATAAAAATATTTATGTTGGATCAAAAATATCATAAACCCAATTATGCCCTCGTGATTTTCAATTTTAAAACAAAAACTAAACTACTTACATCAAATTGTTTATTAATTGATAATTAAATATATAAATATATATAACATATATAAATGTATGTATATAGATAAATATATAAGCACATATATATATATATATACACATGTATGTGTGTGTGTTTACGTCTTGTTCATATGTTTATATATTTATATATTTATATATTTATATATTTATATATTTATATATTTATATATTTATATATTTATATATTTATATATTTAAATACTTTTATATATATTTATATAGATATTTTTCATTTAATTAATAAATTAATTGAAGTAATTAAGTAATTGAATGAAAATAAACACACAAACATACATACATACATATATATATATATGTGTGTGTGTGTGTGTTTATATCTTGTTCATATATTTATATATTAAAATATGTTTATATGTATATATATAATAATTTTTCATTTAATAAATAAATACATGTAATTGAAGTAATTAAGTAATTGAATGATGTTAGGCACAATTTAATCTCATGGGTCATGGATATATACATGTACATATATATACATGTATATGTATGTATGTATATGTGTGTGTGTGTGTGTGTATCTCATTTAATAAATGATTCAAGTAAGTAATTGAATGATTTTAGCCTCAAATTAAATATTATAAGTCATGGGTTTGAAAAATATATATATATATATATATTTCTTTTCTATAAGGAAAATTAGGGGGGGGGGGGGGGTAAAATCGGATTTATGGTTTTTTTGGCCCCATAACGTAAATATTTTACATTCTAAGATGTGTTTTTTATTTTATTTTAATAAAATAGGCTAAAATGTAAATGTTTCTATTTGGGTCCCCTAAACATATTTTTCCCTATAATATATCTATACAGAACATATAGTCCATATATATAGAGATATGATCTGAATGTATAATATAAAAATAATCATTTAAAAAAATTGAAAAAGAGAACGGGTTGGATCCCTACCCCATTTGACTCGTGGTCTTTTCAAATATGCTAACCATTTCTTTTTTTTTTTTTTTAGTAATTTTTTTAAAGTTTTGTTTTTTTTATAAATCAAAGAATAAATATTATTTGATTTGGTGCGCTAAATCATAAAAAAGTTGAATCTCAAAATATAATTATTTTTGGTTTAGAGTACTCTAGCATGATTTTTCAATTAATTACAAAAAAAAATTAGTGAACAGTATAAAAAAATTTAAAAAATGGGGAACAGTATAAATAAATTAAAATCAATATGATTTAATACTCTCATCCTACACTACTATCTCCCCCTTCTCTCGCCCTCGCTGCTAGTCTCTTCTTACTCGTCTCCCCTCGCACCTCACTATAAAATCCATCAATGGAGCTCGTGGAGAGGGGCGGAGAGAGAGGGGTCAGGGGAGATGGGCGAGCGTGGGGCGAGGGGTGAGGGGCAAGGTGTAACGGAGAGAGGCAAGTGTAGTTTAAAATATTACGAATTCGAGTTTCCTAATTTTTAATTTATTTATAGTTTTGTGATTTTTTTAATATTAAAATTTTAGTTTTTAATTTTTAAAATTTTTTGGGGAAGCACCCCAAAACACAATAGGAGAATTGTGTTTTGGGGTGCTTCTTCAAAAATTTTTAAGATCTAGAAACTAAAATTTTGATATTTTTAAAAATGTCACAAAACTTAAAATAAATTATAAATAAGTGCACCAAACTTCGTAAGTACTAAATTACCCTCGCTCACACTCACGCCATGCCCACATCCATGCCACGCCCACACCCCTCACCCTTGCCCTCGCCCTCGCTCGTCTCCCCTAGCCCGTCCGCTCTCACCTCTTGCCCTTCTCTCCCCACTCGTCTCCACGAGCTCCTTTGCGAAGTAGTCGTCAAGCTCTTGGTCGAGCTCATGGAGCTGGACAGGGGCTAGGGCGAGGGCGAGGGGTGATGGCGAGGGGTGTGGGCGTGGACTTGGATGAGGGTAGTTTAGTACTTAAGAATCTAGAAGTACTTATTTTTAATTTATTTTTAGTTTTGTGAATTTTTAAAAAATATCAAAATTATAGTTTCTAAATCTTAAAAATTTTTATTAAAACATCCCAAAACATAATTCTACCAAATAGATTTCCCCATGAATTATTTGGGTAGGGTCCACCTTACATAATTGTCCCATAAAAGATAAAACAAATTAGTGTTTAAAAAGCTGAATATTTTAGGTTTTAGAATTTAGGTAAACAAGCATAATTTGGGAATCCCCACCGGTGCTCATCTCCCCCAAGTAGCTCGCATCGGCAGCCCGAGCGATTTGTTTTTGGTTCTACCAGACGCGGCAAAGCAGATCTGGTCCTGTTTATCATACTCCCAAGGTCACCTACTTCCCTGATCTTTTTTTTCTGTAATCGTGTGGCACTGCTGTGAAAATGCAGTTACGTAGAATAGGGCAAGAAGAAATGTGCGATGAACACGAACAAATTGTCGACGACGGGTTTTCGTTTTTTTTTTTTAAATTTCACTCACAACATTTTAAAGATGTAATTCTGCAGAACATGGGAAAAAGTAGATTACGATGAACGCAGTTTTGTCTGATAACTTTGCGATTGTCCAGAGACCGAGGTAGACGAAGGAATTGTGCTTTTTTTTGCTGCCACTGCGATATCACGTGGGAAAGCCCCCATCTCATGTTCATATGTTTTCGTGTTCGCAATCTAAGTGCTGAGATATGATAATCATTTCCAATTCATGTTATGTTGATTAAAATGCTGGGGACATGTCCAGGACGCGACACGATGTTTCTATTTGTAGCTTCTGCAAAACGTTAATGGTTGTTCTGCGTGTTTGTCAGAGAGAATTGATTGCAGCCAGAACAAGCATGTTGAAGCCGAGCATTGGCATTCTTATTGATATCGTGGATGACGAATGGATGACAGACAAGCTACCCATTGATGGTATTATCTGCATTTCTTCCCAACATATCTCCGGCTCCATTACTCAACTTTCTTTAATGGCTTTTCCTACTTAATTTAATGTTCTTCGTGGTTGATTCTCTCTAATGAAGTCATGCTATTGTTGCCACAGACATCCCGCATCCATTAGTATTTGTTCGAACCGAGGAGCCAGAGGATTCAAGTACACTCCTCACTCTTACCTCCACATTTGTATGTGTTTATGAATAATCTTTTTATTTCTGCCTCAAAGTTAAATGGCTAGATAACCCTTCTCTTTCTCCATAATTTTTTTCAATTTTTTTTGATGAGATGGGTGTATGCGTCTTGCTGGACTAAATTTCTAGTGAAATGTGACTTACTCATAATTCAACATCAAAGTAAATCTAGATGAATCAAATACTTTTTTTAGCATGTTGTGTCTGGAAAAAGTTAATATCTCGATAGTTTTATGCTTGAAAATTAAAGAAATCATGCCTGATGAGTCTCGAATCTGGTTTTTTTTTTAAATGAGATGAATGTGTGTTTTAGTGGGCTAAATTCTAACGAAAGTTGATTTACTCATAACTTAACATTAAAGTAAAACTAGATGAATTAAAGACCATTCCTTAGCATATAGCCTGATAGAAGTTAATATCTTGATAGTCTTATTCCTGAAAATTATAGAAACTATATCTGTTGAGTCTTGAATCTGAGATTTTTTTTGATGAGATGGGTGTTTGTGCTTTATTGGACTAAATTTTAGTGAAAGTTGATTGGCTCATAATTCAACATCAAAGTAAATCTAGATGAATCAATGACTCTTTTTTAGCGTATAACCTGACAGAAGTTAATATCTTAATAGTCTTATTCCTGAAAATTTTAAAAATTATATCTGATGAGTCTCGAATCTGAGATTTTTTTGATGAGATAGGTGTTTGTGTTTTATTGGACTAAATTTTAGTGAAAGTTGACTGACTCATAATTCGACATCAAAGTAAATCTAGTTGAATCAAACACTCCTTTTTAGCATATAGTCTGACAGAAGTTAATATAATGTAGTCTTATTCCTGAAAATTATAGAAATCATATCTGATGAGTCTCGAGTCTGAGATTTTTTTGATGAGATGGGTGTTTGTTTTATTGCACTAAATTTTAGTGAAAGTTGACTTAGATTTAAATTTAAATGAATCAAAAACTCTTTTTTAGCCTATAATCTGGCAGAAGTTAATATCTTGATAGTCTTATACTAGAAAATTAAAAAAATTATATTTGATGAGCCTCAAATCTAAGATTTATCCTTCTTGAACGAAATCATTTTTCATCTCACATAGGCATGACATGCGATTCTAACTAGATAAAAGTAAATCTAGATGAATGATGCTCTCAATTTAGAGATGGGAATCAAACTATCCTCCTATTATATATCATAATCCTAAGTTCATCCTTATCGACCGAATCAACCCTTCAGGGTAATGTTTTTTCCTACTTTTTGTTGATAATCATGCTTCTCTTAGCTAGTTTGTGTGCATGTAGATTAGTCATCTTAGAGGAATAATCTACCTCACTTAGAACTTCTCTTGGGTAACATGAGTAACTAAACTTGTGATCTTCTAGTTTGTATGCTAAGTTATTACTAACCGAGCTGTTCTTGGTGGATAATATTTGTACATATTAGATTTATGATTTATTATTTCAATTTGGTGAAAGATTGCTCACATGGGTTTGTTTAGGTTGCCAGAGTAAACTTAGGATCAGTGTACACAATGGGAAAAACTAACCTAATAGATTGTGAGGCGTTTACTTATCATCATCTTCACTCATTCTTACTCCTAAGTTCATTAGGGCTACTTATTTTTTTTTTTTTTTTTTTTTGTGAATATGATTTTTTATATTTGTGTGATTACATAAATATTAATATATTAAATTTTATAAAAATTTTAAAATTAAATATATTTAGATAATAATAAAATATGCAAATGTTGGAGATCATACATCGATGCGATGATAACTTTTTTTCAAAGAGTGATAGGTTTTATGTTCAAGAGATATCAGACTTGGTCTCTAATTTTTGGGAGTAAGACTGTTAAGATATTAATTTCTCTCATACTCTGCTAAAGTGAGAGACTTGTGTACTGGGCATGATTTTTATTAATTAGGGTTCAAGCTTATTATGAAATAGGGTTCAAGCTTATTATGAATTAGGGTTCAAGCTTATTATGAATTAGGGTTCAAGCCTATTATGAATTAGGGTTCAAGCCTATTATGAATTAGGGTTCAAGCCTATTATGAATTAGGGTTCAAGCCTATTATGAATTAGGGTTCAAGCCTATTATGAATTAGGGTTCAAGCCCCAATGCATGTCATTGCAACCATGATTTTACAACTAATTTGTGTCACTTAAAATGAGTCTTTATAAAACCCTAATACATGTCTATGAATTAGGGTTCAATGCCTATCATGAATTGTTCTTCAATTTTTTTCATAAACCCTAATGCATGCCAATTCAATTGTGAATTTAACAAAACTATTAACATATTCTATTACCCATCTGTGTTTAATTTCTACCTTTTTTTTTTCAGCTCATGAAACACGGCCGGTTAATAGGCCTATGTGGTATGATCTTGCCCTGGACAACAACTTGTGATTTTTTTTTTTTTTTTTGCGTTTTACCCTACATATATTTCATTAAACACGACCTGGGTTTGGCTTAGTGTTTTTGTTTGTTTTTATGTTAAGGCCTGGTTAATTATTTGATTTTAATAATTAAATTATTTGTATAATGGGAAAACATGACATTTTTGAAGGAAAAAAAAAACTTAATCTTTAAACAATAATTAAATTAATTAAATTAGTAATTAATAAGTAATTTTTTTTAATTTCATTTTCTTTGCCAATATTATTGTTGCTTATGCGAGGGTGAGGGCGTGGGCGTGTAAATGGGTGAGGGCGTGGGAGAGGGTAGTTTAGGACTTACAAAATTGAGTACTTATTTTTAATTTATTTTTTGTTTTGTGAATCTTTTAAAAATATCAAAATTTTAGTTTCTATATATTAAAAAATTTTTAGAGAAACACACCCAAAACTTAATTCTTCCTAAATTAAATTTGAAAATTCATTGAATTACTTTTTAAAAAAATATAAATTATTTAGAACAGAAAAAGCAGCTTTATTACCGCTAAATTTATTGATAATTATTAAAAAGAAGTGACTTATTTAATAATAATTAATCTAATAAGCTAAATTTAAAAACAAAAAATTCCAATCAATTTTGCACTATTGCTAAGCTTTTCTTACCGTAAAAACTGCACTTGGTGAATTTAATTAACTCACAGTAACTTTTAAAAACAAAAAAAAAAATAAATTCAACAAAAAAAAAAGAGAAAATATATACATTTATTGAATTTATTTAAAATCAACATTAATTATTTTGTTCAGATTTGCACAGAGAAAGCAAAAACAAGCAACATGGGGAACACTAACACGAAAGCCAATCTGCATCAAAAAAATTAAACAGCCAAAACCAAAAAAAAAAAAAAAAAAAAAAAAAAAAGACTAAGCATCCAAGTAAGCAACACTTGACCACCGAAGCTCGTCAATAGCTAGCTGCCAAGTGCCAACAAACACTCTCTCTCCCTCCCTCTATCTCTAACTCTCTCATTCTCTCTCTCTCTCTCTCTCTCTCCGGCATGAGACGACACGCGAGGAATGAGGGGAAGCACAACCAACTCACCACCGCACACGAACAAAACACTCTCTCACAAGTGAAGCCTCCAACACAACTCGTGCTCGAAAAGGTGCTTCTAGGAGATTCGATTCCTCAAGGGCATTTTTGTAAATTTCATCAATCATCATCTTTTTCTTCACAAGATCGTATTGTCGTGATCTTGCATTGCCTGCCACGGAGGAATCTGACGTCGATGAAGGAACTAGTTGTAGATTTTAACTGGTTTCTCGTAGGCGTGTCGATTCTGAGATCAAGCAAAATTAAAAATAAAATAAAATAAAAGTGCACTAAAAAAAAAAAAAAATCAAACTTTAATCAATCTAACAAATCATAATTTTCTTCTTTATTTAATTTTATTTATTTATTTATTCTCAATCTTGTTCTTTCTAGCACCATGACTCAGCCACCTGAGCCACGTGTCATGCTTGATCCATAACATATATCAAAGAAATTTAATATTTTTAAAAATTTAAAAATAAAAAATATATAATTTTAATGTAAACAATTCTATAAATATAATATAGAAATTTATTCATTTTTGTCAAATTTATTCTCTCCCATCTCCTCTCTCTCTCTCTCTCTC